>CM060404.1:48765908-49453143 GCA_030545235.1 Helianthus tuberosus | reverse complement strand
AGGTGTTATATAAGTTTTCTTTAGTTATAGAATTTTGAGTAATGATTCCTTAACATAGAATTTAGAATTACTGACTAAAGTTTTAGGGTTTGTAATTACGTGAGTTTAAAATGTAAGGAAACACAATAAGGGAAAATTCTTATATGAATTGTTAATAAATTGTATTTTACATAAAGGAAAATGACACAGAAATGTAATCAAGTTTACCGAGGGTTTCAATTAAGTGTTTCAAATTGATATATGTTGTATAATCTTTTAATAGGAAATATAACATTGTATATGAAACTGACTCGAAGACAATTGTTGTTGAAGAAACCAATAGCATGTACTCCAAACAAAAAATAATACCAGACAAATTATGGCAAGTTATTTTATAGGTTCCAAACAATATTACAAATATGCTAAGAGGTCTGAACTATTAAGGAGTTGTTTGTTTATCTCTTAATGTGGCTCTTAATGGTTCAGACCTCTTACTGGTTAAGCACTTAATGATTCAGACTGTTTGTTTCACGAGCAAATGTCTGAATGATTCAGACATTTGTCTCTGAATGATTCAGACATTTGTCTCTGAATGGTTAAGACATTTGTCTCTGAATGGTTAAGATTTATACAGAGTCTGAATGGTTAAAGACCTCTAATCTGAATTGGTCAGACATTTGCCTCTGAACGGTTAAGCATTATACAGACTCTTAATGGTTCAGACCTCTTGCTGGTTCAGCACTTAACCATTCAGATGTTGCCAAACAACCCCTAAGTGTTGAACCACTAAGAGGTCTGAACCATTAACAGCTAGTATAATGCTTAACCGTTAAGAGGAAAATGTCTGACTAATTCAAACTAAAGGTCTTAACCATTAAGACTTCGTATAATGTTTAACCATTCAGAGGCAAATGTCTAAACCATTCAGACATCTGCTGGAGAAACAAACAGTCTGAACCATTAAGTGCTAAAATAGTAAGAGATCTGAACCATTAAAAGCTAAACAAACAACCCCTTAGTAATTATCAGATAATATTGATAGTTTTTTTTGGAAGGTGACTTTCTATGTACAAGACCTATTGGTCACCGGGTTCATGTCGATGACATTCCCCCGTCAGCCCTGCTCTTCCGGACGCGATGTTCGATCGGGCCCCGGCCGTTGCGCAAGCTGACTTCCGCCCGGAAACCATACTGCCCCCACACGAGAGACTCGCTGGGGTTCAATTTTAGTTGAAAAAAGTATTTTATCTTCTATTTTTATATAACTAGAATTACGACCCGCCCCAATGCGGCGGGAATTCTTTAGTTATAACTAAGTCGATTTAGTACGCACACGTTATGTTGAACCTGTCAAACGGGAAAAAAATTGACGATGTAAAAACGTTCACCCACACACGCACGTTGCGTCGTGTTAACTCGCAAAATTTAGAACGAAGCGTGAAAACGCTAAACCAAAGACGCACGTTGTGATGTTTTAAGTCACAAAATTTAGAACGAAGCATAAAGCGAAAAACTTACGGAAAATGAAAACTATAAAGGACCAAAGTTGAAAGTAAAAAAGATGTGAGGATAGATTCCAAAAGATAAAACGTTTTGTGTTAAAAGTAAAAAACAAATAGTTTTGGGTTAAAAGTAATTTGAAATACTTTTGGGTGAAAACTAAAAAAAATCAATTTTTAAAAAAAAAACCCACAAAGCCAAGGTTACAACAGCCATATATACATAACCATTTTTTCTTTAAAAAAACCCCAAAGCTAAGATTACAACACATAAGTAAAAAAAAATCAAAGTGGTTAAATCGAAAAAGATGGAAACTTTTGAATTAGAAGTAAAAAATCAAATTAATCAAAGGGGTTAAATTACCAAAGATTAAAACTTTAAACTTAAATTTTCAAAGATTAAAACTTTAGAGTTAAAAAGGAAAGAAAGATTAAAAATTTTAAACTTAAATTGTCAAAGATTAAAATTTTAGGGTAAATTGTCAAATATTAAAACTTTAGGGTTAAAAAAGGAAACAAAGATTAGAGTTTAAACTTAAATTGTCAAACACTAAGACTTTAGGGTTAAAAGGGAAAAATTCCATTTTTTTTTTTAAATACTCTCAAAGCTAAAGGTACAACCTTTTATGCATACATAACTTGCTTATTTATAAGTTAATAATAATAATAATAATAATAATAATAATAATAATTATTGGATTTTTCAATGAATTATGCGAGCATTATTTTCTGACGCCGAAAGTTGAACATAAAAAGACGAAATGTTTTAATAATGGTTTGTTGACGATTTAGTTTCATACTTTACAGGATAATACCATTATTTGTAGAAGAGTAAATTTCAAAGTTCGTCCTTTATGTATGTCTAAAATATCAAAGTATGTTCTTTATCTTTAATAACCTCAGAAAACATCCTTAATGTTTGAAAAACCAATCAGGTTATGTCCTTTACCCTAAACCTTGTTTGTTTTCCCAGTTAAGTCAGGTCACATGTGAAGCACATGAGGGCATTAATGTCATTCTACCTACCAATATATACATACACCCACACATACATACAGGAACACACACACTCTCATCTTTCTCTCTGCTCTCTCTCTCTCTACCACCACCACCACCACCGCAAAACACAACCTGCAACAATACACCTCCGACTAACACCACTTCAGCCACACCTCTGCCACACCTCACACCGGCACAACCGGGATAGTCTGCTGCAAACCGTTCCCATTAACTCAACCACAAATCTTCGAAATTATATGGCATCCCAAAATTATTCCAAAATCTTCAACTTAAATCATAAGCACATTCTCTGTTTCTATTGAAAGATTCACAAACAAAGTGAAAAAAAAAGTCTCTCTTTCTAGTGAAAGATTCACATGTTAAGCTTGACAATCATCTCCTGCGGAATTGATTGACTGAGACAATGACCGGTGGCGGTAATGGAGAGACTGTGATGGTGGGGGAGATAGCCGTGGTTCGATCGGGGCAGCAGTGGCAGTTGTTGCCTGAGGTCAACAACTGAGATGTCGGCAAGGAGATGGCAGCAGTGGTTCTGTTCGGACAACAACGGAGACAAGAGGCTGATGTTGGTGGTGGTTCTCCGACAAGCAAATACACACACCAAACAATATCAATTAAAACTTCATCTTCTCAAAGCCTTATCTTCATCATCAAAGACACAGGGAACAAAACCTGCATTTCTCTCGATCTTCTGTCCGACAAGCACATGGCCGGCAACGGGCTGCCGGTGCCCTCTTCTCCGGCTACAACACCCCACAACACTCACCCACCCCCACCCTCGTCTCCCTCTCGTTTCGTCGGTAAGTTTCCGACAACAGTTGCAGCGCCACCGCCGCTACGACGGCAGGGGAGGAGGTGATATGATAATGATAATGTTCTGTCGAGGAAGATGATAACGATGATGATGATTTCGTGATGCTGAAGATCGATGATGACAGAGACGACGATTATGATGATGACGATGACTTCAGGTTGCGGCGGTGGAGGGAGATTATAACGATGATGATGATTTCGTGGGAAGTATTTAGGGTTTTTATAACAGGTAACATTAATTGGTAGGTAGAATGACATTAATGCCCTCATGTGCTTCACATGTGACCTGACTTAACTGGGAAAACAAACAAGGTTTAGGGTAAAGGACATAACCTGATTGGTTTTTCAAACATTAAGGATGTTTTCTGAGGTTATTAAAGATAAAGTACATACGACGAACTTTGAAATTTACTCTTTGTAGAATTATAGTTAATAACTTGATAAGATGTCATTAATGAAAGAAAACAGAACCAGATAAGACATTGCCCAGGCCCAATTTGAAAAGACAGGGAGCACTTTCAGCCTTCAATTGATGTGAACAGGAATAAAATAATAGTTGAATATTTTCTTTATTTAGGGGTTGATTTATGACTTTATGATGCATTTCCTGCATTTTTCAGTCCATTAAGGGCCCAAGCCCTATTTTTACAATCAAAGAAAAAAACGAGTTTACGAAATTGTGATTAGAATTTGTATTATAACTTACGACCTAGATTAAAGCAAAACAAATGGCTTGTAACCTAGTTTCATCAAAGAGTGTGGTATATGTATTTCTCCCCAAATGGTTGAGAGTTTTAATGTTATGATTAGCATTGAGGTAGATTTATGAGTATATTTAGTGAGTGTGTGGTTTAGTCGTTAAAAAACTACTTAATTAATTGCATTGAAATGACAATAAGTTGATTTGTTAATGAATTAAGTTTGATTATTTGTTTATAAGTTATCACGAGTCAAGGTAAATGATTTTTATATAAACTTTTAAGGGATTATTTTAATTTGAATCTGATAGAGAAGTACAATGTTCTAGATGAATTAATTATATTAACGCTAATAATGTAGGTTACACTAGTACGTCTTGAAAAACTGAGCAACTGTTTTGATTATGCAAAAATCATTTATATATCAGTAAACACTAATCACTTATGTATATATGAAAAATGTAAATATTTATAACTAAATGATTTTGTCATTTAGTTTTGCTATTCAAAAAAGGCTAGCAGTGGAGCTTTTTGCCCGTTTGTATTCTATTTCGAAGTCTTAGATTCCAACATTGATCAATAAAAAATATAAATTTTGGATATATTAAATTAATATGTTATAGCAAAAAAAGTAATATTGAAATTCACAACCCATAGTTGTACTAAAATGTGAAGATTTTTATATACTAAGTTATGGTTGGTAAATGGTTATAACGTGTTTGAAACTCAGCCAGAGAACCTAACATTGTACAATCTTGTTTTGAACCATTTGGTTGACGTAAATATCCTGGGATTAAATTAAGTGCATGTGGGTATTTTTAATTGGTATCACTTTTATAATTAAGTTATATCTAACTAGGTTAGAACCCCGTGTATTACACGGGTTTAATAAATGTAATTTTATATAGTAAATAAAAAATAATATATTTTTAAAAGCCTCTTTTATTACACGTGTTGAGTAAATATAATTTTATATACTAAATAATAAAAAAAAATATTTTTAAGAACCTCGTGTATTGTGCGATTTGAATAAATGTAATTTTATATACCAAATAATAAAAAATTATATTTTTAAAAAAACCTGTGTATTCACTGGTGGAAGAAATGTAATTTTATATACTAAATAATAAAAAAAATATATTTTAAAAAAACTCCGTGTATTGTACGAGTTGAATAAATCTAATTTTGTATATCAAATAATAGAAAAAGTTATATCTTTAAAAATTATGTGTAATACACAGGTTTATTTATTGTTAAAAAAAATCTTTCTAAATCAAAATGGATTTTTTTATTATATTTATCCATTAGTTTTTTTTAAATATAATTTTCTTATTGTTTGGTATATAAAATTATATTTATTCAAGCCGTGTAATACACGAGTGTTTTAAAGATATAACTTTTTCTTATTATTTGGTAAACAATATTACATTTATTTAACCCATGTAATACAAATGGTTTTAAAGATATAACTTTTTTATTATTTGGTATATAAGATTACATTTATTTAACCCGTACAATATGGTTCCTATATATATAACTTTTTATTATTTAATATATAAAATTACATATATTCTACCCGTGCAATAAAGTAGGTTTTTAAAGATATATTGTTTTATTATTTAGTATATAAAATTTATTTATTCAACTCGTGTAATACACGTGGTTATAACCTAGTTATTATTTATATTAAATATAAATTTGAAAATCTATCAACATCTAATTTGTTTTTTTCTTTGGGGTCGGTTTCGATTCTTTCACATGAATACTGTAGAATACCTAATATATGTGGCAAAACAGGTTATCCGATATTATTTTTGTATATAAGATTTATATTAATGAAATTAATATTTAATAAATAGAGTAAACTGCCATTTTGGTCCCTGTGGTTTGGTCACTTTTGCCACTTTAGTCCAAAACTCAAACCTTTTGCATCTGGGTCCCTGTGGTTTCAGTTTTATTGCCATTTTGGTCCAAAAATAAAATCAGGTCATATTTGTCTTATAAAATTCTACTATTTTGTCCTTTTCCTCTGGGGTAAAATGGTCATTTCTTCTTTATAAATAAATACCAAAATTTATAAGACAAATATGACCTGATTTGCCCCTGAGAAAAAAGACAAATTGCAGGATTTTATAAGACAAATACGACCTAATTTTATTTTTGGACTAAAATGATAATAAAACTGAAACCACAGGGACCCAGATGCAAAAGGTTTGAGTTTTGAACTAAAGTGGCAAAAGTGATTAAACCTCAGGGACCAAAATGGCAGTTTACTCTAATAAATACGTGGCAAAACATGTAATCCGATACTATTTTTATATATAAGAATTATATTGATGCAATTAATATTTAATAAATATGTGGCAAAACAGGTTATCCGATATTATTTTTGTATATAAAATTTATATTAATGCAATTAATATTTAATAATTTAAATTAAATAATTATTATCTATTAAGGATGCTCTAGAATAATGACAAGTGTCTCTTTGTTGGTTTCTTTTATTATATTGTATAGATAGATTAATATAGGATTAAAATATGCATGGGCGAAAAATGAGGGCAAAAAATTGAATATAACTAATCTAGAATCTTATTTTTTGTTTGAAATAATACGAGTCTTGAGGTTTACCGTTCAGTTTCAACATTTATAGATTAGCCAATTAATAAAGTTTCAATAATTGTAAACCAAAATATGTATGATGAGATTTAAAACGATCCAAATCAAAATATTATAACACTAACGGTTTGGCTTAAATATGAATCCACGGTTTGGGCTTGTTCAACATTTATAATAAAAATATGTATTAAATGCAATGAAAATAAATAATCGATATTGTTTAGATAATTTAAACTTAAAACACATATTCTATTGTTAAGCAAAACTCATGTGTAGAAAGGCCATGTAAAATATACGAAGGCATAAAACCCAATCCTATGGTGAGATTGAGTTTTTTTCCCGATTGATTTCAAGTATAATGTGTAAACCAAACAGTTTGATACAATTAAAAAAATCCTACAAAAAAAAAAAACAACCAATAAAATTTTAGAACCAACCGCAAACCAAAGCGGTGGTCAATTTGAGTGGTTTCCCGGTTTCTAACTGAACAATGAATAGTCACATTCTAATATTTCATTGATTACAATTGCAACCTTGACGGGGTCCGAACAACACCCTAAAAAACTAAATAGTATAAAACACACATGTATGCAAAGATGTTTCTTGGTCATAGAGTGTGTCAACCACTACAAGGTTGTTAGTAATTAATTTAACACAAATTTTGTAGTGGTGTTTCAAAAAGTATAAGTGCACATCCTACTTTATAGCTAACACACTATTGTGTTTAGGGTCTTAGGCTTAGGTTTATAGCCGTATGTGTAATATACTACCACAATGCATCTAAGATGTTAGCCTACTAAAACCTTCATACCATTCATATAACCAATTCTATGTTTATATAGATTCATTTAAAAAGAAAGAAAGACACCAATAAATATAGACATAGAAATAGAGGTAGTGGCCAGTGGTGAATGTACAATTCAGTTACAACACTAAGTGCCAACACTAACGGTGGTGGACGTATGAGTGTTTTTACAATACGAAAGAGGGAAAGATAAAGATAACACACAACAGATGACGTAACTGTTACTCGTGGTATATCACATAAAACGAAAGGATAAATATAAATCCCTTTATCAAACAACCAACACATTAAAAGATTTGATGCTAGTGAATAAACACAAAGTCTAAAAGAGTAAAAAGGAAACACAAAAGAAACCCGAATCCGAGAGAATCTACAACACCAAAGCAGCCTTCAACCATCCCCTCTGTCGCAACTTCAAACGCAAAAACTCACCCTCACCTGATCATCCCCTCTCACATACACTAAACGACGCCGTACCAGTCAAACAACAACACCTCCACCACCACCTTCGTTCCAACTCATCTTAAATTTCAGAAATCTAGGGTTTCATATTTTCAATTTCATCATGAACTAAATTCAACTTTACTTCGATTCAATTACTCGATGCAAGTTCCAAATTCAGGAGCTGAGAGTCAAAGCTCCGACCAAAGTCAACCGATTCAGGAATCCGATGGCTTGAAGGCTGTCGGAGATCCGGCGGATGCTGCTGCTGCCGGTGGAGGTGAGGTGGAGTTAGGTAATGGAGCCGATTTGGTGAAGAAGAAGCGTGGGCGGCCGCCTAGGGCTCAGGCGAAATCGCCGCCTGTTAAGATGAGCAAAGAAGAAGATGAGGATGTTTGCTTTATTTGCTTCGATGGCGGGAGTCTTGTTCTATGTGATCGCCGGTTTGTGTTTGTTAGTTTGTGATTGTTGAGGATAGTTGTTGATTGATTTTAAAATTGGCTATTTGATGTGTGTTGGTTAGGGTTTTAGTTGAACTGCATGCTAATATTAGAATTGGATTAGTTGATGATAGCGATGAATATTAATAACATGGTTTATGTTTTATTTAGAGGATGTCCGAAGGCGTATCATCCTGCTTGTGTGAAGAGAGATGAGGCATTTTTTCGATCGAAAGCTAAATGGAATTGTGGTATGTTTCTTTTCTTCATATTACTGGTTTAGACATATTATAAATTTAGTAAATTCCGAAAATTGTTAAAATGGATTTCAGGTTGGCATATATGTAGCATATGCCAGAAGGCAGCACACCATATGTGCTATACATGTACGTATTCGTTGTGCAAAGGGTGCATAAAGAAGGCTGATTACGTTTGTGTTAGAGGTGATAAAGGCTTCTGCACGGTGTGCATGAAAACAATTATGTTGATTGAAAACGGCGGACAAGAAAAGGATGAGAAGGTATGTTGCATCTAACTTTGTAAAACCGTAATGTGTTTAATAGGCCATGCATTCATGAATCATGATATCAATGTCATCCAAGTTTGGGATTTCATAATTGTGCTTCCATAATTAGAAATTTGAATAATGTAGGAAGTGTTATCTGTAGACTTGATATTTATTGTGTGCTATGAATTGCGTGTCCTTATGTATAAGTTGTCCAGGCGCAAGTGGATTTTGACGACAAAACTAGTTGGGAGTATCTTTTCAAGGTGTATTGGATCTATTTAAAAGGAAAGTTAACTTTAACACTCGATGAGCTTACTCAAGCTAAAAATCCACTGAAAGAAGCTAGTTCAACCGCTTCAGTTATTTCATCAACAACTGTACATAATGGAGACAATGATCCGAAAAACGTTTCATCAACATGTGTACATAATGGAGACAATGATCCGAAAAACGTTTTATCAACATGTGTACATAATGGAGACAATGATCAGAAAAACGTTTCATCAGACGTGTCTCAGAATGTGGAGGCGATTGAATCTAAAAGAAGAAAAACAGATGAACAGATTAGTATAGTACCTCATAAGGAAACTACACCTACAAAAAAACCGCGTACTGAAGAAAGGTCATCTGCGATTGCATTGAAGAACTGGGCAACTAAAGAGCTTTTAGATTTTGTTGCACACATGAAAAACGGTGATACATCAGTGTTGACTCAGTTTGATGTTCAAGAACTTATGTTAGAGTACATAAAAAGAAACAGTCTTCGAGACCCTCGAAAGAAAAGCCAAATTGTATGTGATTCGAGGCTAAAGATTCTGTTTGGGAAACCACGTGTCGGTCATTTTGAAATGTTGAAGCTTCTAGAGTATCATTTCTTCATTAAAGAAGATCTCCCAAAGAACACAATCAAGAGTATCGCAAAACAGGTTGACCCTGATTGGAATATAGATAACATGGTGACAGTCGGCAAAGAAAAGAAAAGGCGAAACCACAAGAAAACTGAAGAACGCACGCCACAAAATAAGTTAGATGATTATGCTGCCATCGATGTCCATAATATGAACTTAATATACCTGCGCCGGAAATTAATGGAAAATCTTATCGGAGAAGGTGAAATTTTTCATAAAAAAGTGGTTGGTTCGATTGTGCGAATAAGAATAACTGGTAGTGATCAGAAGCATGGCATGTACAGACTTGTCCAAGTTGTAGGTAATGGCATTTTAGCAATTAGCACCATTTTTGGGAACTGTTATGTCAGACGGGTCACCAGAAGTTAACGTTGATTTTTGCAGGTACAAGTAAGGCAGATGCACCATATAAAATCGGCAATAAATCTGCAGATGTTGTGCTTGAAGTATTAAATTTGGACAAGAAGGAAAACATGTCAATTGATAAAATTTCAAATCAAGATCTTTCTGAGGTGGCGATTGTTTTTCTTTTCTTTTTTATTTAAATGGTACTCATGAAACATGCTATAAATAGTATTAATTACGTTTCTTGTTCTTTCTGTTTTTAGGATGAATGCAGACGTTTGAGACAAAGTATAAAATGTGGGCTTGTAAAACGCTTTACCGTTGTAAGTTTTTTGTGCTCAAACTCATTTATTGTTTTTTTGCTCTTTTTGTGCTAATTTTTTGCTTGATTTAGGGTGAGATACAGGACAAAGCGGTCTCCCTCCAGTCTGTGAGGCTTAATGATGTGAGTCATTTTGACTTCAATATAGTAGGATTTATAGTAGTTTGGAATTATATATATATTAAATATTTTTGCTAGTCTAGAATTTATTATTTTTCACTTTCTATTTTAGTTGATGGAAGCAGAGACATTGAGGCTTAACAATCTTCGCGATCGAGCTAGTGAGAAAGGGCATAAGAAGAGATATCCTTTGATGATGATAGTCAATTAGTCATAGATTACTTGTGATTTATTTATTTTTACTTTTTATAATCATATTATTAATCTAATGGGACGGGAGTTTCTTAACAAATTTCACTCTTAGAGAATACGTGGAGAAACTCCAACTTCTCAAGACACCCGAGGAGCGTGAACGCAGATTGCGGGAAATTCCCGAGGTTCATTCTGATCCTAAAATGAATCCGGATTATGAAACCGATGATACTGAGGAATACTTTAATAAAGAACATGGTTGGTTTTATCGTCTTTGAGTTATACCTCTTGTATTATACTTCAAAATTTTCATCACAATAAGTCGATAACTATTGTGATTTTGTATATTGTATCTTTGCAGAATATACTAAACCGAAGTATACTGGAATTAGTAGGAAGAGTACGAGCTCTGTAAAAAAAGAAAAAGATTTTTCAAATAATGTTAATAGCAGGTTACGGAAAAACGAAGAGGGTCATTCTTCTATCAAGGCTACAGGGAGAATAAACTTGAAAGTTGATGTTCACGGGCCCAGCAGTTCGGGCAGACCACAAAGTAAGGTTGATTACAATGGTTCAACAGTCACCAATCGCAGTCATAACTCTGCATCAGAAACATCTACTTCATCTTACGCTATGAAGAACGCCCCGGTTTCCAACAATAGTGAATTAGACAAAATGTGGCATTATCGAGACCCGAATGGAAAAGTTCAAGGGCCATTTTGTATGGTACAATTGCAGAAATGGAGTACAACTGGATACTTTCCACAAGACATGAGGATATGGACGAATCGAGAGGATGAATCTTTCCTCTTAAATGATGTTTTGAAACAACAGTTGAACGTTAAAACAGCCGCCGATAAAGTTAGTATACGAGTTGAGGGTCTCACAGTTCGTACCACTAATCTATCATCTACACAAAAAACGGTCAACCATGGGAAATTGTCTGGTACACATGGTGCCACGGGACAATCTTCTGTACAAAGTTGGATTCCCAATGGTACCACTAACACCCCTTCATTTGGAAAGTCAAACGAGTCAAACATGACAGAGCTGGCTAGCCCTACACCAGTGGGAAACGATGCGGGTACCAATAATGTTTCTTCGGTTTTTGATATTGCAAATGCAGATTTACCAAGTCCCACACCCAAGGAGACGACGACGACGAACCATGTAGATGAAAAAGTTCAAAATGTTGTAGAAAAAGAAGCCCAGAATGTTGGCGGGGCCCAGCTTCCCGAAACAAGTGATCGTGTTGTTACTACAAGTGCCAACATGGAGCAAACTATTTCTTCATCATCTACACCGTCATCACAGCCTGGTGATCGTGTTGCTACTACAAGTGCCAACATGGAGCAAGCTATTTCTTCATCATCTACACCGTCATCACAGCCTGGTGATTGTGTTGCTACTACAAGTGCCAACATGGAACACGCTATTTCTTCATCATCTACACCGTCATCACAGCCTGGTGATCGTATTGCTACTACAAGTGCCAACATGGAGCAAGCTATTTCTTCATCATCTCCACTGTCATCACAGCCTGGTGTTTTTGTTGCTACTACAAGTGCCAACATGGATCATGCGATTTCTTCATCATCTCCACCGTCATCAAAGCCTGATGATAGTGTTGTTACTACAAGTGCCAACATGGAGCAAGCTATTCCTTCATCGTCTCCACCGTCATCACAGCCTGGAAACAACTATCTGCCAGCATGGCAAGGTGTTCGTGAAACAATCGAGTTTAGCACTTTGGCAGAAGAATCTGTTTCGGATTTGCTGGCTGAAGTAGCTGCAATGGAGGCTCAAAATGGTTTCCCTTCACCGACATCAAGAAGGAACAGTTTTGTAGAGGATTTGTTTAACGGGTCTTTTGAGGAGTTCAGTCCCACCCCTAATATTCAGGGTTCAAGAAGTGATCCCTTTAGTTCCATCGGAGCCGAGATACACTTGCCATTTCAACCAACTGCCACCACCGCCACTACCACCACCACCACCACCGTGGGGTCTTCTCAAGGCAACAGTAATAATGTATTTGATTTTGTTAAGTGGCCTGAAATACCGCAAGAAACCATTTCCAAAGACACGATTGATGTAAATAATTCTGTAAAAGCTGATGAGCGAGCAGGAGAAACCAATGCTTCTGAAACGAGCCATGACCGGAGAGGTGGTTCAGTTGAACATAATGAGGGTGAACGCGCCGAACCTATGACTACAAAATCAAAGGACCCGAACCCTGAGTTGGTAGTTCAGTCTAGAACCAACCACAAGGAAGCAGATGATGGAGTGGTGCAGCCTGCAACCGTTGACACTGCAGGACCTCCACCACCATCCCAGCCACCACAATCCCAGCCACTGCCACAACATATGGCCGTCGGATTAGACAAAGTTCGCCCCCGACAAGGTAACGTGAATATTTATGGAAGACCAGTTCAAGAATTGACTCAGGTTGCTCCGCATTTAAGCACGGGTCGGGGTGTGATCATAGGATGGGACCCGCATCAACAAATTTATGGTGGGGAGAGATTTAATAAGGTTGAGGATTCAGGTTATAGTAGGAACGGGAAACCTTGGGTTAGCCAGTCTTCATTTGGTAGTGGCGGAAATGGCATTGGCAATGGTGGTGTTGGTGGTTATTCGAGAGCACCGCCTAAAGGGCAGCGTGTTTGCAAATTTTACGAGAGCGGGCGGTGTAAGAAGGGAGCTTCCTGCAACTATTGGCACCCATGAGAGTTGACTTGATGGCCTGTTATCTCTATTGTTGACCATTTATGTAAAAGCCATATATATATAAAAAGCATGTGTCTACTGCTATATGTAGCTGTAAGTTGTAACAACCCATGATTTAATAGACTGAGAATATATCAGTCTTATTTCTCAATACCATTTTTTCTCTTACTTCCAAAAGCTGCCACTTATTGTTTGGGTTATAGATACATGTGTAACGGGTCCAATATAATCCAGTGGGTGGCCCATATGTTAGAAGTGTGACTATTTGGACACATGATAATCTAGTTGACTTGAAATAATATTACAGAGTAACCTTCTACTTTTTGTAGTTTACAAGCCCCAAACACCCCCTTTTATTAGTCTTTTAATTTAATCAACGTGTTGGTTTCTTTGTTTGACTTTGTAACAACATTGGATTAAAGATGAGAAATGAGAAATTTAGCACAAGGGTGAAGGACGAACAGGGTTATCCCTCTTTTGCTGTAGTCGGCAAAGCCACCGGTCAAGCTATGAAACACTCCATCGGTACAACTTATCCTGTGTTCCTTTATGTGAGCGACTCTTATCAGTCGTTGATAAATTGATTTGCCACTTCATATTGCTTCTTAAGATGATTGTCATTGTTTAGAAGATGTTTGATGATTAAAACCCTCATATGATTAAATGTCCATAATAATAGTTTTGTAGTAACATGGGCTTTTTGCAACCCGAACCTAATCCGCTTAGCTAACTGGGGTTCGACCAAAATTTAGGGGATATGGAGTTTGATTATAATAAAACATAACTAATTTGACATTATGACCTTTTAGCCTTAGGATCAAAAGAACTACACTTTAGACAAAATTGATACAACTTTTCTTGGGTTTTAATAAAAGCTAGTTTTACATATATCGCGCTTTGCGGCGAAACCGAGCAAATGATAATGTAAAACAAACGTGATTTAAAAAGGGTGTACCTATTGGCACACCAATGTGCCTATATGCACACCAAAAAAATGGTTTTTTGTCCTATATGCACACCCTGCAGTGTCGAGCTGTGGCCAAATCGCGGCGTTTTGGTCCGGTCAACCAGACAAAGACTGACGGGTGTCTGACGGGTCTGTTGACCGTACCAAAACGCCGAGCTTTGGTCGCGTTTTGGTCCTGTCAACCAGACACCCGGTCAGTCTTTTGTCTGGTTGATCGGACCAAAACGCGGCCAAAGCACGGCGTTTTGGTCCGGTCAACAGTCCCGTCAGACACCGTCAGTCTTTGTCTGGTTAACCGGACCAAAACGCCGCGCTTTGACCACAACTCGGTATTGGACGCTGTGCATATAAGACAAAAAACCACTTTTTGGGGTGGCTAGACACACCAAGTGTGTAGATAGGTTTGGGTTTACCCTAAACAGGTTCGGGTCAGTTTGGGTTTTTTTTGGGTTTGGGTTTGCCCTAAACAGGTTCGGGTCAGTTTCAGGTCGAACCCATGAACCCGTTTAGCTAAACAGGTCGGGTTCGGGTCAAACCCGTCAGGTTCGCGGGTTCACTTGTTTAGTTTATAAAAAATAAAAAAATAGGGTGGCTTATGTGAATGTGTGTATAGTAGAGGGTTTTAGGTTAAAGTAAAGGTTGCTTTTAAAATATGACGGCAGATTTCAATTTCATTGGGCCTTTTGGGTGGTTAACTATGAACACAATCATGAGATTAGGTGAACAGCAGGTTTACTTCATTCGAAGCCAAAAGAAGAAACGAACCGTCAAATACTCAGGGCGCCAATGGGCTCTAATCAGTTTAAATCCAACTTTGTGTAGTATTATTTATTGTAGCAAATTAGCAATTATCCATTTTTTTAAATTCAAATATAATAATATATGATCTAATCTTTTCTAAACTGTCATAGTCTAGTATAGTTTTAAAACTTTAGAACTGATTACTTAATAATAGTTTAATGTTCGGGTCAAACGGGTTAGGTTCGGGTTAACCCACAAATAATCGAGTCGTGTTCGGGTTGGTGTGTTAACACATTTTTCGGGTTCGGGTCGTGTTCGGGTTTGAGTAAAATTTTCGGGTTCAGGTCGGGTTGAACCCGCCAACCTGAGAACCCGACCCGTTAAGCACCCCTAATTGTATCTCTTTTAGTTGTGTTTACGTAATTACGAAATCTACTTAGGATGAATGGTGTGTTTCTAGCTAAACTCACTACCCTAAATTCTTTCCTTCACTAAAAAATTACCCTCTCAATTCATGGGTTTACTAACTAACGCTTCAACCCGCCACAAAAACCCATGTGGGTTGAGGTAGTGTTCCTAGGTCAACCCGCTCGAACGAGCTCAACCCGAGCCTTCCACCCTAATGTATTTACTTTTGTACTTATTATACTTTAATTGTTCTTAACTTATAAAATCATATATTCTTAATTGTAGGGCTGACAATTTCTACACGAACACGATAACACGATATGAACCTACACGAAGTTAAGAAGTTTCATGTTTAATATTAACAAGTCGACACGTTAAGACCTGTTTAATTTCGTGTCTTAACAGGTTAAATACATGTTAACTTGTTAAGACCCGTTAATGACACATTTATAATTTTAAATAAAAAAATATGCGGGGCTCCTAATTTTAAATAAAAAAAATACCTTAAAGTAAAGTTTATATATTTAATAACAAGTCGTGTTCGTGTCTTAATTGGTCTATTTGTGTCTTACTAGTCGTATGATACGCTGGTAATTTTTTCATGTCTCAACAGGTTCGTGTAACATGTTTATTATCAGGTTCGTGTTTGAAAATCTGATACGATAAGATTTCGTATCGTGCTTCTTTTTACTTGTTTCGGGGTTCGTATTTGATGAAACAGTGATTAACCGAGAGGTTAGTCCACGGGTCAAGTTTCGTCAAGTAGGGTTAATCCCTCCTTTCCTCGATCGATGGTCGGGTCGTTCTCTAATCCGTCTCCTGCACAATGAAAACACACCGTGACTCGTAACAAGGAGAATAGGGTGGGGGTTGCTACTTGTTACCACCCTGTGGCGTGAGAGTAAGCATTTGCTTGGGAGCAAGATAAGTATTTAAGTAGTAATTGTGAGAGAGCAGATTAGCGTTCTTTCAAACCTGGTTCGGGATGGGTATTTATAGCCGAAGAATGAAGGAGAAGGGCCGAAAGGCCGCTAGATGGGCCGAGGGTCCGTCTGACAATCCTGTAGCTTTTTGTAGACGTGACAGCCGCGCGGGTCATGAGAGTTTTGGGCGCACGCAGAGGTGTTGCCATGTGTCCTGCTGCATCGGTTGCACGAAGGAACACCCGCCACGTGCCCCGCTAGGGTTGTCAGTCTGTTCATCAGCTTTATGCATGTGGGCCAGGCAGCTGCGCATTGGGCAGTCAACTGACTGCTGCTGTCAGTGCCAGGGCATACCACTTGCTGGTTTGGTCACGAAAGTCAAAGTGACATTTCCAGTTGTATAACAATAAGATGCGGTTTTGTACCGTATCGTTATGTGCGGCAATCTGAGCACAAACCAAATATTCCTATTGCCGCTCTGCGCGCGCCCGCACAGGACCGCAGCCTGGAAATATAATTAACAAAAAGTGAATGTAGTAAGCTACTATCATTCTTGGTAGTATAACTACCGCATGTCCGCATCCCTTGTATGTTGACGAAAACAACCATTTTCATATACAAGGTGAGTTTTCTCATCTTTTCCCGAGAGGGAAAACAAACCGGGTTCGCGCGTGCCCACACGAACAAAGGTGAATCCTGTCGGTAGGAGGCAATGTGCCGGGTGATGGTCACTTACGCCCAAGCCAGTTACGAGATTTAGGACCATACCCCTTCACTGTTTTATCGTGTTCGTGTTAACAAGATTTGCCTGCCCTAATTGTTAATCCAGTCCAAACGGTAAAATCATCATCATCAGTCCTCGTTGACAGACAGAAGAAGTTCATCTGAGAAATTGAACACTCAAATTCACCGTTAATGGCCGCCTATGGTCGAACCAGAACCAAACTGAGATCCATCCTCCAGGCTATCAATTTCTCGTTTTTGGATAGCGGTTTGGTCTCCACATATAGAGTTGGGCCAAATTACAGCAGGCAAATCTCTCAGTTTGTTCAACCCAACGGAAAACGCCTGTTTCTCGTGGATACCCTAGCCCTAGTAAGCATACCATATTTATTATTAACTAGACGAATTATTATGTTGATGCGTGATTGATTATTACTTAGGTGAGGAGATTAGAAGGAGAAGGTGTGCCTTCGAAGCAAGCGGAAGCCATAACCTCTGCAATTATCGAGGTTTTGAATGATAGTTTGGAAAATGTGGCTGACTCTTTTGTCTCCAAGGGTGAAATGCAAAGGGTTTGTTTCTAGTTTTCATTGTATTTTCCTTTTCTTTTTGTGTTTGGTGTTTTTGGTTTAGTTTAATTTGTGTTGTAGATTGAGATGACTCAAGATGGTAATTTGGGGAAGTTTAAGTCTCAAGTGCAAAGCTCTCAGGTGATTACTTTGTATACACAGTTTTGTTTATGTATTATTGCAATAAGGACACTTGATTGATTCATAATGCATTTGAATGAACTAAACTGAGGACTAGTTAAAGACATTAGACCGTTTTATTAACGGTTCGGTGAATGGTTTTGGCCTTGGATCATCGGTTAGTTCAATTTTGTTAGGAAAAATGATTATATGTTGTTGATCTTTTCAACATAGGCTTAGTTGCAGGATTGGTATGCAGCCATGTTTATATAAACGTGAAGATCATATATTTGAGGCAATGGATTTTGATGTTGACTTATAGGCAATTCGATTTGATGAAGGCGCTTATGGATTTGGCATAATAGTTAATCAGGGACCAAAAAATGACCTTAATGTTCTAATTTGATCAAATGTTTATGATCAGTCATCAGTCTAATAATCTCTGTAGTTATCTTTTTGTTCTTGAACAAGATGATGACTGAATAAAATGTAACTATGGCATTTACTATCCCTTAGAGCATTCACATCAGGTTCTCCATCCCCATCTATATAATTTAGCTAAAACTCACATGTATATATCCCTAAGAGTTGTTGATCTTATAAAAACCTGCTGCATATCTATCCTTGTTCAATTAAATAATATCTTTCTGTTCTTGTTTTTATTACCTTTTCTCTCTTTTTTTCCACTCACCACTCAAAAAATCTAGGGAATGAATAGTGAGCCCCTAAATATGGAGAATATTAAGTGATCCCTATTTTGGGGAATGAGATGTAGTGTCAAATTTGATTAAGATCTTAAAATTTTCCCTGAATTATAGGGAAGGGGTTGATATTGGGAATGAGATGTGAATGCTCTTAAATAGTTAGTTACAAGGGGTAGATTCATCCATCAAGATTCTTTAGGAGCCAATGGCCCAATTGGTAATTAAGCACAATAAGTGGGTGGTAAATGTAATATTACCGCCCATAGTTATTCCACAAACACGCCAAATAGTCAAGGACACATTACAGGTAATATTCTAAGTTTCTAACATAGTCATATAGAAATTCACATGCCAAATAGTCAAGGGCACATTGCGGCATATAATTAGTTCTGGGAATATGTTTTACAGACGAGTTCAATAGTTTGGTAATGAATGCAGGAAAACCATTTTTCTTTGTTGCAACGTGAGACGGAGAAACTTAAGACTGATATAGAGAAGATGCGTAGTGAGTTAAGGTATTGATAATAGACACTATCGGTCCAAATACTTTTGGTGGCACATCATTATGTAATCTTTTTTTAAGCATTACCCATTTATAAACGGTAAGAAAATTTGGACAAAGAAGTGGTTACGGGTCAATCCACCTGTTCTGACTTGGAGATCATCTTAACCTCTAATTTTCAAGTGACTTGATGTGGAATAATTTCATCCAAGTGTTGAAAATCAACATTGTCAACCTGTTTTGACTTTTATTCATGATTCAGGTATGAAATAGACAAGGTCACTGCAGGACAAAGGCTGGATTTGAACCTTGAAAGGGGGTAATTGGACAATATCTTGTTTATAATTTGAAACTATTAGTCTGTTAGAAAATAACGGGCAATTTCATATATACCACTACAAACCTGCAAAATATCATATATACCCATGCAAAATTATAAATATCACATGTACCCTTACAAAGCAGTTGAAATATCATATTTTCCCGATACATTTAAAACAATTTAATAAATGACAAATTTACCCTTATTTTTCTAAAACTTTAAAATCTCACATATGACCTTCAACTTCAAATATTATATTTACTTATTTCTAGCATAATTTATTTAGCTTAAATATTAGATATGAAGTATACTATTGTTTATCGGTAAAAATAAAAATGGGTAAAAATAAATTTAAGCTAAAAATGTGTTATATAAAAGGTGTAACTTTATAAAATAGTAACCAAGTTTGCTATTTGTTCCACTAAAGTCACTCAATCTATTTTTGTCCCTTAAAAGTCACTTAAGTTTGCTTTAGTGTTCTAATCTTACGTAATTAGCAGGTTATCAGGTTAAAGCCTTTTATTTTAATTTTTAATACTTATGTGAATTTGATATTTACCTTTTTACCCTTTCAACTATGGAATAAAAAAATAAAAACAAAACAAAAACCATAAACCAGAAAAGAAATCAACAAAACCAAAACAAAAAGAAAACACGAAACAGAAAACAAGATCTCGCCCAAAACTTTTCTAATCTTCATATAGCTTGTTTTCTCGTCATCAACGTTTACTTGATTTTTCCGGCAACAAGGAGGGTGTTTGGGTTAGCTAACTTTTAACTTATTGACTTATAAAAGTTAATAAGTTGTTTTTATAGCATTTGGATAACAAGTTGAAAGGAGTTTTTATGTGTTGAGAAGTTGAAAAGGAGAAGTTAGTTTTTGTGACTTCTCAAAAAAGTTGAAAAGGAGAAATGAAAAGTAGAAAACAGAAGGAATCTCAAACACCCTCAAGATCTTGCCGTCAACTAGGAACGTGGGCGATGAGGGAACTTTCTTCTTCCCAGGAACGCGCAGCATCGTCTCCTCTATGCACCCCTCCGATAAACCGTTCGTCGGCGAATGAGTCAGTTCGTTGGAGGATTGTGTTGTGGCGGTACGGTGCACAGTTGCCGGCCAAAAGCCTGCCAAAGCTTCGTAAGGGGTGGCGAAAACTAAATGTGGTCTTTAAGAGACATTTTAAAGGGTTGAGTAGTAGATTGGAAAGTTTGAATATTCGCTGGAGTGTATGAACGGTGAAACTGATTTGGGTGGAAGCCATAACAAGGCCGGGACCGGGATCAGCAATAGAGGGGGGAGATCGGCGGGATCTGGTTGGCAGGGATAGCTATCGGAAAAATAACCGGAAAGTTTGCCGGAACTGGTACCTCTAGCCTTGAAAACGAGAGTAATACTAGGAAGAAAGAAGACTGCATTTTCAGAATTCGTATTTTATAATTGGGAGGGTAAAGATGTAAATTACAATGACCACATTAGATTAAAATTTAAAATAAACAGCGGTAACCTGCTATTTACACAAGAACAACAAATAAAACATAAATGACTTTAAAGATACAAAAAAAGTTGACTTAACTGGAACATAAGAGAAACTTCGTTACTATTGTGTAACGTTTCCCTATATAAAAATATGAAGTTAAAATATAAGCATACATGAAAACTTGAAGTTAAAAAAATTAAGGGTAAAATGATCATTTATTAGATTGTTTTTAATAAATTGGGTATATTTGATATTTTAACTACCTTGTATATATGATATTTTTAGTTTTGGTTGGGTAAGTATGAAAGTTTTAAAGTTTGTAAGGGTATATATGAAATTAATCCAGAAAAATAAAGGTATACGGCCTATATGATATTGTTATTATTGCAGGAGAATCCGAGACGAGCTATCAAATCAAAATCAAGAAACTGCCAACCTCACAAACAAACTTGACCGAGTGAGTTTGCGTTCACTTTTGTTTTACACCCTTTGTCCAGATCTCGAAACTAAATTTAAAATTATGATTTTGGTATCAGGAAATTCATTCATTGAGGGCTGAGCTGGAAGCAGCAAAGTATGATGTGATCAAGTACTGTATAGGTACTCTTGTCTCTATTTCTGCTGTTGGTTTGGCCGTATTACGAATACTGATGTAAACACCAATGCTGCAACCGTGACACGTGACATATACGAGTATGTGAAAAGGATTATTGTTGAACGATACATTGTTGGGTCCCAGATTGTACGAATTACGAGCTATTCATAATAAAATGAGTTTCGGGGAATTAATTGTAGAAAATAATTTGACTGAACAGAGATTGATAAATGAAGTTTAATAATAGATTATAGCACACATTGGTTTTAGTTCCAATATTCTTGAATTACAGAAACAAGCAAGTATATATTTGTAGATATGTTATATAGAAAATTCTAATTGGTATCAGACTTACTCTTTTATTACACGAGATTTTTTTTTCCGCACGGTCGAACCTTGGATATATGAATTACAAAAGAGTACTTTCCTTATTCTAAATTCTCATGCAGTGAAACTATTATAATGTCAATGATAGATGAACTTTTATTGATGACCAACGTGTTTCCGCATCCAATGTGTTTCCTCAATGTTATGTGATCTGAATACTTGTAGTTATGCACTTTTAAGAACAGATCTTCAGCTTGTCCAATATCTGCTTTCAGTAGCCTGCAACTCGAATTTTTAGCTTTAACTAAAGGCTCCAACTTGTGTCTTTTTAGTCCAAGCGTTTCATGTCACTTTGGGTCTCTATGTTGGATGAACTCCGAAAATGAATTTCCAGCTGCTACAATGTTGTACTTCACACAACTTTTTTTCTCTCTAAAAAAACTGATCACCTATTTATATGTTGTTAATTATTAGAAATTATTTACCAATGAGGTATTGTAAAAAAGCATTTGTAAAGAGGTTATCACGCTAGAATGTGTATGCGGTGTTTTAAATCATAAGTTCAGGGTAATTTAGGAAATTTTAAAGAGTTTGATTCTCCTTTCTCTCCAAATCTCTCCAATTTGGAAGAAAGAAGATAAACATTAATCTTCATTTCTCTCTACTTCTTTCGGAAAAAAAACATGGAACGATACTTTTTCTTGTTTCCTCCTCGTTCTTTCCCCTCGTTAGATTAGACACAGGCATGGGCGAAGCTTTTAAGGGGCGAGAGGGAGCGGTTTTCGCTCAGTAGTGAAGAGTATGTAGTTTTCGTATAGAAATTTTTGGGTATATACATTTTGGATCCCCGGTTTTATAGAAATTTTTAGGTCCAGTGACTTCCGCCCCTCCCTCGGTCGGAAATCTCAAGCTTCGCCACTGAACACAGGAGCATAGCGTAAGGGATTGGGGGGAAAATGGATACTCGAAACATTGCATTTGAAAGCTGCTTTTTCATAAAAGAAAATTTATCTATTAATCAAATCATTTAAATTTATAAGTATATATTACGTCAAAGAACATAACTTTACAATCTTGCATGCATTGCATATGGAATTTACCTTTCCAAACCAATAATTGGACGTGAAGTTGAACATATATTCTTTCAACTGGGCTGGGCCCGGGCCCTGGAGGCGACACATTTGACTGTCCGAAACCAATAATTGGACGTTGCATGTAGAGGTGCACAAACCGGGTTTTTTAATTCCAATACCCGGGTCGGGTTCGGGTCCGGGGTGTTGGCTAGGAAATCCATACTTTGTAGTTTTTTGTTTCCAACTTCATTTTTTGGTTTATAAACATGAACTTTAATTATATAAAAACTTTAATTCAACAAGATTACATGCTACGAGAAACTAGAATAATCAAAGTGCATACATTCCTAAAACCCAGTATCGGGTATTCGTTAAACGCGGTGCGGGTATTCCTAAAACCCAGGTACGGGTATTCCTAAAACCTGGGTACGGGTATACAAAAAACCTGGGTATAAATCAGGTATGAAAAAACCCAGGTTCTGGTACTAATGAGAATATGCATACGGTAGGGTCAGTTTCAGGTTTTAAAACCCGTTTTTTTTAACACCTGGGTTTGGGTTTTCTGTGCACCTCTAGTTGCATGCAATGCATATAGTATAACAAGTTGATATTTTTTTTAATTGCTTAAAAAAATAATCTGTAACAATTAGGATTAAGTTTTACACTATATGATTATTAAATTAAATACTGATAAAAATGAGTCATAGTTTGTTACTTACGAGTTACGATAACAGTTAGATAAGAATTGTTTATATTTTTGTAAATGGGGTGACATTCAACAACATTGTAAGCAGTGGCGGATACAAAATATTTTTGTAGGGTGGTCATAATACGGATCGATTAAAATGGGTCTCAAAAAGCGATGTTAAAATAACATGGTTCAACAAGTTATGTTAAGCAACTTCGATTATCGAAGTAGGTTCAAGAACTTCTCACTTACAAAATCTAAAAACTCTAGAAAATATAAAATAAAATTTTAAGGTAACATAAATTAAAATACCCTAACAAAGGGGTATGATTATCGGGTTATATGCCATCGATCCTAAAATAGGTTGTTTTCATTTTAGGCAAAACATTTTTGAGTTTTAAGATACAATTACTTGACCATTCAGTTAATAAATGATGGGTTGAACCTGAATATTTTTTTATAATAACAACAAAATTCAATGAATCGAAAGGGATAGGGCACTTAAATTTCAAATCTGATTAATTGGGTTGTGGACATTTAACGCATGAGTCTGAGGAACTTTCTGTAATGGGTTGCAATACACTATTACACTTACAATCTGGTTATTGGGCAGGCTGGACTGTAGGCTTGTGCCCACCCTAGCTTTCACTTCAATCCGCCACTGATTGTAAGTAACGTAATGACTATTAAAACAATCACAGAGGTGACAAATTTAATTTCTAAGGCGAGTAATTCATATTATATTTTATTCATAACTAGTTAACAGCAGGGGCGGAACTAGTGTTAGTGAGCCGTAGCACGAGATACCCCTCAACTTTCTTGACGTAGTGCAATCTTTTATTTCATATCGATCCGTTTTTTTCTTGTGGCGATACCCTAATCAAATGTTAGGATACCCTGAATGTAGGAGAGGATAAGATGAAATGAAGTTTCAGAAAAAAATTTTGTTACATAAAGTTGCAGGTTGTAGCAACACACGTTCTTGAAAAAGGAAGAAGATGAACTCATATTAATATTTAATATAATATTATTAGCATTGGGATAATAAATGAAAATGAATACTAAATTTGGAAAAGTCAAAAGTCACGTTTCAAAATCTCTAATTAATGTTCAACCTTTTATTCAATTTATTGTAAACATTAATTGTTTTTTTTATTTTGTTTATTTATCATTTTATGGTTTTATCTGCATAAAAGATTCTTTGAAAAATGATATGCACCAACACTTTTTACTAATTGTACGGTGGTTATTTTTTAAACTAACAAAAGGGTTAAAAGTGAAAATAATACTTGAAAAAAATTAAAATAGTTCTTTTTAAATACATAAAAATACTTGAAAAAAGATTAAAATGGTTCTTTTTAAATACATGATTTAATAAATTATCTGTTTTCTTTAAATGTAAAGAAATATTATATAAACATGAAGAATATATAAATGTTTTATCTATTCTATGGATATATGAATAAGAAAATTTTTAAACTCCAATCATAAAATTAAAGATAAAGATCTTAGATACGATTTGTAATATTATTTATTATAAACTAAATATAATTTATAAAACATGTAAATAACATTTAAGTTTTATAAAAAATATTTGATAACGTTCTCGTGTGTTTGGTACACGCATTAATAAAAAAAATGATAATCAATATATGCTTTAAATTGTAAAAAGAAGAATTTAAGGGCCTATTTTTACTAGCTGCATAGGGCTCTTGAATTCTCAGGGACGTGTCAAGGTAAATTTTTCTGGGATACCCCTAAATTTTTCTTCTAATTCCGCCACTGGTTAACAGCATACTTAAAAGCTTATATATAGATCAAAATAGTCAAAAGTCAATTATATTTAGAGTTAAATGTCATTTTATTCTTTGTGGTTTGGGTTATTTTGCAAGTTTAATTCAAAGGTTTCATTTTTCCTCTATATGTCCAAAAAGGATTCACCATTGCTATTTTAGTCTACTGGGTTAACTTCATCTATTATTTATGTTAATGAGAAGGGTGATTCGGTCATTTTATATGTAATTATGTTAACTAGAAGGGCAATTCGGTCATATAAAATGACCGAATCGTCCTTCTAGTTAACAAAAATAATGGATGAAGTTAACCCAGTGGACTAAAATGGCAATGATGAAACCTTTTTGGACCCACAGGTGAAAAATGAAACTTTTGGACTAAACTGACAAAATGACCCAAACCACATGGACTAAAATAAAATTTAACTCTTGTATTTAAATATATAGCCTTATCAATGTATGAAATGATTTATTATATTTTATGAATTTGATTATAATAACTCTATATTCAACTCTGAAACAAGGAAGACGTGATTCACTTGTCTAAACTATTATTATAAACAATGATAAGAGATCATGTATAAGATATAAATTTTGTACGAAGAAGTGTACGAGAGAATTATGATCACACTAGGGCCAGCTCAATCATTTCAAAAGCCCAAAGCGAATTAAAAACCTGAGGCCTTTTCATTAGAGAAAAAATTAACTTCGAGTACTAATTTATATAAACAAAAGTGTTTGCAGTTTTGGTTTCTCAAGCTTGTAATGCAACTAAATTTTAACATAATGGATCGTATATGTATAATTAGCATACGAAAACCATGAAAATATATAGCTGCCACATTATGTGTAAACCCAAATAAAAAATGTATCAAGAGAATTCCTAATATATATAATATGCAAAACGAGACGAAATGAGGGGCCTTGAGAAAAGTGGTGGCCCTAAGCCACCGCTTCACTTAAATGGGGCTAGAGTCGGCCTTGGATCACACATTTGTTTTGCTTAATTTAAGGAGGGAAGAGTATGATGGTCTTTTATCCTTTCAACTAGTTTGCTCCTTGATTTTCAAACGGCTATAACTTTTTCATACGTTAATATTTTTTTAAAGAAAAATTACATCGTATTAACGAGCATTTCATTCTCTTTAATTCAAGCCTATTACTATAGTGTTCTTAAAAATAATTTACAGGACTTTAAATACCCATTACGAGATTTTGAATACCCAGTACCCATTACGTGATTTTGAATACTTAGTACCCATTACGTGATTTTGAATACCCTGTACATGACTACGTGATTTTTGAGTATCCTTTACGTGATTACACATTCAACATAAATCATTACGCATTCATTGTAAATTCATTACGTGATTACACATTCAATATGATTTGTTAATGTTAATACAATTATGCCTATTACATAATTACACATTCAATAATAATAACTTGATTGTTTTAGCTTTATTTCGTGTTTAAATATTTGATATACGACATTATGTTGTTAGTATAGGTCGGTTTGGCTAATGTTTTGTATATAGTTTATTCTTAATACGTGATTATAGTTGAAATATTATGTATTACGTGTTTTATTTTTAAAATACTATAATGAAATCACATAATCACGAAATGAGTATTTAAAATCATGTAGTCACATAATAATACATA
Source organism: Helianthus tuberosus (assembly GCA_030545235.1). Lineage (NCBI taxonomy): Eukaryota > Viridiplantae > Streptophyta > Magnoliopsida > Asterales > Asteraceae > Helianthus > Helianthus tuberosus. Next base: position 49,426,112 of record CM060404.1, on the reverse strand, counting down.
GTCAGCTATTGTTATGTAATTACGTAATTACTTACCGGGGTTTCACATAAAATACTATAATGAAATCAAGTAATCATGTAATGGGTATTCAAAATCACGTAGTCATTTACTGGGTATATAAAATCACGTAATGAGTATTCAAAATCCTGCAAATTTTTTAAATAAAAATATAGCAATATGCTGCTCAAATTAAAGAGAATGAAATGCTCGTTAATACGGTGTAATTTTTATAAAAAAAATATTAACGTATAAAAAAGTTATAGACGTTTGAAAATCAAGGGGAAGTGGGTTTATAAGTAAAAAATATTAGATTTTCCTATTTTACCCTTTTCCCCACTTGTTTCCCTTGTTTTTAGTTATATGAATTATATATTTGGGGACCACTTAATCTCAACCATTGATCTTGCAAATCAAGGGCCAAACTTATCTCCTACACTTCGTACAATTCTTTTCTCTTGTACAATAACCTTTCTCTATAAATGATATCAAATTATGATAAATTGTCAATTAACGGAGTAGGATCAAATACAAACCACATTTTGTATACAAACAGTAAGAACCATTTAAAAAGTGTAATGTGTCATCTAACAAATTATAGAGAAATGGTAAAATAATAACCTAAATAATATCAATTATGCTAACAAGTAATTAATTTTTTATTTGGATCTTTCTTTTGCTTTCAATGTGCTATATAATTATTCATAAAGAAATGTATTGATATCATTCACATATGTGCTAAAATCAATTATCTTGATTAATTTTCATTTGCTAATATAATTTAAAAGTGTTACTTTTATGTATGTATTGTTTTAGTATGTGCTAATTTGAAATATGAACGATTCATTCCAATCATCAGGGCAAATTTATGTTAATGAGAAGGGTGATTCGGTCATTTTATATGTAATTCTGTTAACTAGAAGGGCAATTCGGTCATATAAAATGACCGAATCGTCCTTCTAGTTAACAGAAATAATGGATGAAGTTAACCAGTGGACTAAAATGGCAATGGTGAAACCTTTTTGGACCCACGGGTGAAAAATGAAACTTTTGGACTAAACTGACAAAATGACACAAACCACATGGACTAAAATGAAATTTAACTCTTATATTTAAATATATAGCCTTATCACTGTATAAAACTAGTTGATGCCCCGCCTGCATTGCGGGGCGATAACCGAATAATTCTCAATCAATTAAAAAAACACAAATATAATTTTGTTAGGGAAAAAACTAAAACGATGATAAGACCGTATTTTTCTGCTTAGCGCAAAAATGTAATTTTTCAGGACTAATGAGCGAGTATTAGGCAGCTCTTTGACACGAAAAAAAAATTAAATGGAGTAAACCAATTAAGACAAAAAACTTTTGTAGTTTTGCTAAAAAAATAAAACGATGGGAAAAGCGTAATTTTGAACCGAGGGCGAGATGATAATTTTAATTCAGGGATGAAATCGTAAATTAAAAGGACCAATGGGGGAGTGCCAGGCACCTGCCGGCATGACTGCAAATTTACACTGGGGGCAAACTTGTAATTTAACCAGGAAAACAAAAAAAAAAAACGATGGAGAAAATGTAAATTTAAGTTGGGGGAAAATCGTAATTTGGCTGTGAGAAAAAAAAAACTAATGGCAAAACTCTAAATTTAAGCGGGGCAATATCGTAATTTTTAACCGAGGGCAAAATTGAAATTTTTAGCTGGGAGCAAAAGCGTACATTTATTTTTAAGTGGGAGGTAAAAACATAATTTTGAACTGATGACAAAGTCGTAATTTCAAGGAAAAAACTAATGGTAAAAGTGTAAATTTAAATAGGGCAAAATCATAATTTTTAACCGAGGGCAACATCGAAATTTTTAGCTCGGAGCAAAAGCGTAAATTTATGTTTAAGTGGGGGTAAAAACATAATTTTGAATTGATAGCAAAATCGTAATTTTAAGAGGAAAAAACTAATGGTAAAAGTGTAAATTTAAACGGGCAAATTCGTAATTTTTATCCAAGGGCAAAATCGAAATTTTTAGCTGGGAGTAAAAGCGCAAATTTATTTTTAAGTGGGGCAAAAACATAATTTTATACTGATGGCAAAATCGTAATTTTAAGGCGGGATAAAATCGTAAATTTGCTGGGCCAATAAGGAGTGTCAGGGCGCTGCCTGGCACTGTTGACTCAGCCGCCCATTTAAACGAATAGTGGGCAGGGACTATTCCCGCCGACACTTTGATTTGTAGTTGTTGAAAATGATTTATTATATTTTATGAATTTGATTATAATAACTCTATATTCAACTCTGAAACAAGGAAGACGTGATTCTCTTGTCTAAACTATTATTTCCTACATATACAAAAGCAAGTTAGGGGAATAGTGTTTCCCTATTCGACCAACCATTTTATTGTTTTATATTCATTTTAAAATTACGGTTTCGTCCTTACTTTACAACAAAATTACGTTTTTGCCCCCACTTCAAAATATATGTTTTCGTCCCTCGCTCAAAATTACGATTTTGCCATGGGTTCCAAATTATGATTTTATCCCCAGATTATATTTACAATTTTCGCCCCAGTTCAAAGTAAATTTTTGCTTTTGCCCCAAACGACGATTTTGCATTTTCGCCCCGTTTAAAAAATTATGATTTCGCCTTCAGTTTAAAACTTTGTTTTTGCCCGGTTCAAAATAAAAGTATGCTTTTGCCCCCCAATTCAAAACTACGATTTTGCCTTCAGTTCAAAATTTTGATTTTGCCCCGGTTCAAATTAAAAATATAGTTTTGTCCCCAGCTTAAAATTACGATTTTGTCCATAGTGCAAAGTTATATTACGATTTTGTCTCTGGTTCAAATTTATAGTATTGCCATCACTTTAACTTTTGGCAAATTACGATTTTACCAAAGTCAACAAATACAACTTTGCCCTCAGTTCAAATTACAGTATTGCTATCGTTTTAGTTTTTTTTAGCAAAACTATAAAAGTGTTTTTTTTAATTGGTTGACTGGATTTAATTTTTTTCCATGTCAAGGAGCTGCCTAACACTCGCTCATTAATCCTGACAAACTACAGTTTTGCCCTGAGCTTAGAACTAGGGTTTTGTCATTGTTTTAGTTTTTTTTTTCTAACAAAACTATAATAGTGTTTTATTAATTGATTGAGAATTATTCGGCCATCACCCCCGCAACGTGGGCGGGACATCAACTAGTTATAAACAATGATAAGAGATCATGTATAAGATATAAATTTTGTACGAAGTGTAGGAGAGAATTATGATCACACTAGGGCCACCTCAATCATTCCGAAAGCCCAAAGCGAATAAAAAACCCGAGGCCTTTTCATTAGAGAAAAAATTAACTTCGAGTATTAATTTATATAAACAAAAGTGTTTGCAGTTTTGGTTTCTCAAGGTTGTAATGCAACTAAATTTTAACATAATGGATCGTATATGTATAATTAGCATACGAATACCATGAAAATATATAGCTGCCACATTATGTGTAAACCCAAATAAAAATGTATCAAGAGAATTCCTAATATATATAATATGCAAAACGAGACGAAATGAGGGGCCTTGAGAAAAGTGGTGGCCCTAAGCCACCGCTTCAGTTAAATGGGGCTAGAGCCGGCCCTGGATCACACATTTGTTTTGCTTAATTTAAGGAGGGAAGAGTATGATGGTCTTTTATCCTTTCAACTAGTTTGCTCCTTGATTTTCAAACGGCTATAACTTTTTCATACGTTAATATTTTTTAAAGAAAAATTACATCGTATTAACAAGCATTTCATTCTCTTTAATTCGAGCAGCCTATTACTATAGTGTTCTTAAAAATAACTTACAGGACTTTAAATACCCATTACGTGATTACGTGATTTTGAATACTTAGTACCCATTACGTGATTTTGAATACCCGGTACATGACTACGTGATTTTTGAGTACCCTTTACGTGATTACACATTCAACATAAATTATTACGCATTCGTTGTAAATTCATTACGTGATTACACATTCAATATGATTTGTTAATGTTAATACAATTATGCTTATTACATAATTACACAATCAATAATAACAACTTGAGTGTTTTGGCTTTATTTCGTGGTTAAATATTTGATATACGACATTATGTTGTTATTATAGGTCGGTTTGGCTAATGTTTTGTATATAATTTATTCTTAATACGTGATTATAGTTGAAATATTAGGTATTCCATATGAAATATTATGTATTACGTGTTTTATTTTTACTTAATCACTCAGTAGGGTTACACATAAATACTCTAATGAAATCATGTAATCACGAAATGAGTATTTAAAATCATGTAGTCACGTAATAATACATAGTCAGCTATTGTTATGTAATTACGTAATCACTTACTGGGGTTTCACATAAAATACTATAATGAAATCAAGTAATCTTGTAATGGGTATTCAAAATCCTGCAAAGTTTTTTAAAGAAAAAAATAGCAATATGCTGCTCAAATTAAAGAGAATGAAATGCTCGTTAATACGGTGTAATTTTTATAAAAAAATATTAATGTATGAAAAAGTTATAGACGTTTGAAAATCAAGGAGAAGTGAGTTTATAAGTCAACAATATTGGATTTTCCTATTTTACCATTTTCTCCACTTGTTTCCCTTGTTTTTAGTTATATGAATTATATATTTGGGGACCACTTAATCTCAACCAATGATCTTGCAAATCAAGGGCCAAACTTATCTCCTACACTTCGTACAATTCTTTTCTCTTGTAGAATAACCTTTCTCTATAAATGATATCAAATTATGATAAATTATCAATTAACGGAGTAGGATCAAATACAAACCACATTTCGTATACAAACAGTAAGAACCATTTAAAAAGTGTCATGTGCCATCCAACAAATTATAGAGAAATGGTAAAATAATAACCTAAATAATATCAATTATGCTAACAAGTAGTTAATTTTTTATTTGGATCTTTGTTTTGATTTCAATGTGCTGATATAATTATTCATAAAGAAATGTATTGATATCATTCACATATGTGCTAAAATCAATTATCTTGATTAATTTTAATTTGCTAATATAATTTAAAAGTGCTACTTTTATGTATGTATTGTTTTAGTATGTGCTAATTTGAAATATGAACGATTCATTCCAATCATCAGGACAATTTTTTTTAAGTGGTAAGATCTGTTCTCACGGTTTATAGAATAAATATGGTTTATATGGTAACCAACCTATCAATTAAGGATATATATATATATATTTAATTTTTCATTTAAGATATTTGAAAGTTTTAAAATGTTGCGTAAAAGTAACATATACCTATTTAAAATTATAATTAAATTGGTTAATACAGTTTCGAAAGCTTTCGGGCATGGCCACAAATCGAACCACTTGTTTGGATATAAATTCTCCCTACATCATTTATCCGAAATATCTAAAAAGAATTTCAATTTGATTTGATTACGACGCACACCGTATATTCAAATATTTTTAATTAAATTAGGTTGTACTTACAAGAACATCTAGGACACAAAAAATGCAAAAAGTCAAAGACAATCTAAGTTAAACACATCTATTTATTCAACATGTTTTATATGCGTACTTTATTATATATGATATATTTATAAAAATGTATGATCTTGCCAAATTCCATACGTAATTTCACCGTCGTGTCTACGGGCAGGTGGGTTATCGGGTTTTCCTCGTAATTCGTATTGGACTCGGGTTACTCTCGGAGTATTCCGTTTGGTCCAGTGAATGCCCTAAGTGTGCTCGAGATTGATTATGTTGACTGTTCAGAAAAAAAAAAAAAACTTACAAAATGTGTTCTATACTTCCACTACGTAATCTCATGCTAATTGAATTTTAATTCATAAATACAACTCAGAAAGGAATATAAAAATGATATAAGTATATAGATACATACATAAAAATTAATATATCACGAGTTTTTAGAACTTGTGTGTTGTGTCAGGACCATTAAACTGAACAAAAATAGACATAAAAACGTTGAGCCATGGACGGACACTATGGGTTGTCAACTCACCAAATTAAAAAAAAAACGAAAGAGAACACAAAAAATAAGAACACAACCCACAAACCAATGTTTTTAAATCCGGAACAATAATCGAACCGACCTGCCTACAGGTATATTTATCAGATCGGTCAGACCAGTCAAACCGTTTTAAGAACCGAATCTAATCACATAATTAAATAAATGTATAGATACAAAATTAAAAGAATAAATTGTATTTCATATAAAACTAAGTTTGAATGTATTAAATTACATAATATAATAACAAAGATAATAAAAGAAGTGTTATTTATCTAAATAACAATTTTAGTATGGAAGTATGGAGCAAATGTGTGTTAAACAAAGAGTGGAGAGCATGAGGAATGTATAAGGCTAGAGGGTATGGTGATGGTCCTCTTTTGGAGGATGATCTGCCACGTAGGCGCCACATCATAGTCCTCCCAATGATGGTTCATCTCACAAAACTAGAGGGTATGGAGGATGGTCCTAGATGATCCTACCCCACCACTTTTATTTTTTTAATCTTCTATTTTTTTAACATTTAATAAATAAACTAACAAAATATTTTCATTTATCTCATTATTAATTATCTACATATTAAAAATAGAAGTCAATGAATAGTGTTTTAAATATTAAAATAATATATATCTTTTTTTAATACTTGTATTATCTTCTTTACTTTTTAAGTTGGATAAGCTTGTGTAAACCGGTACTGATATTGAAAATACCGGTACGGTTATCGGTACATGAAGGTAAAAACCGACACCAACATGGTTGAGAAAACGCAAAAAGTCGATATCGAATTAGTGTTTTAATTATTATTAATAATTAATAATATATATACATACACATAAACTTAAAAAAAATACATAAACTTAAATCTCGTTCCCAAAGTGTACGTGAACTTCAAAAAGTCAGACGCCACTCTCCGTATCCCCTTTCATTTATCTCATTATTATTTATTATTAATAATTAATAATATATATACATACACATATATAGATACACCCACCATTTTTTTTTGTCTGCAACAGCTTTACACAAGAACACCCACCATTTTTTTGTCTGCATATAGACCGTTGCCAACGTCAACAACTCGACGGTGAGGACGGAACCGGGGGGGGGGGGGGGGATGGTAAGCCAGCGTCGTCGGTTCTCGACGGGGGTGGGGACGAACCCCATACCCTCTAGCCTAAGAGTAACCGATCAAAACAAAAGATTTTTTTTTTTTTTGAAAGGTGAATTTCATTAAACAAAAGAAATTAAATAGTAAATATGTGTGAAAAAACAAACTTACAAAATTATAACGGTGAAATGAAATACGTCGATAAGTCATTGTCTTTAAAATTACCACGTGTTAGATGGTCTCCCAAGGAGGCTAATGCGGTAAGTCAAAGTAGTGACCAAGTCATTGATTTAGTCAACGATTGCTACCAATTAAAAAAATGTGTTTTGTTATTATTCAATCAAACTGCTAATTATTTGTTTCTTATGTTAAAATCATGTTTGTGCTTTGATTATTATTTACAGAGGGACGGGGTTGTTCAAGATAGAACAAATATTAATTATTTTTTTGCCCTACATATATGAAAATCAGACGTTTGAAGATCACTTCTTATTTAGGTCGTATGAGATCAATATAAGAAGACAAAAAGAAATAAAAGACAAAAGAAATGTATAGATCAATTGTAAGTTTGTAACGTTCACTTCATGTTTACTTTTCATTTCGGTTTTAGTTATGATATTTATAGTTGCATTTATACAAATTATATTTTATATGTAGAAGTGTAACATCTGTATTTTTTTAGAAAAGTAAAAATAGAACTTAGGCCTTTTTTACCGGTCAACAACTCAGCATAGAGATCCAAAATGTTTTGCAAAAGGCCAACAAGATTTGCGTTGGATATAAATTGAGAATAGTTAGTTTACTACACTTATCTTCGATTATTTTAATTCTTATGATAAATACATAAGAGCAGTCTACGAATTAGTTAAGTAATAAAATATATAATTGAATTAATGATCTATTTTTTTGAGCGGCAAACACACTATATATATAAATATATAAAGCCCAGCAAGAGGCTGGGGAAAAACAGTACAAAACGATCAGAATGCAGAAAAATTATAACAGACTCGAGACATCAAATAACACTCAATTATTCCAATCGGGCGTGGGCAGCTTCGACCAATTAGTATCGTTAATGATCTATTTGTTATGTCAAATCCAATAAGTACTTTACCAAGTTGACTATTCTAGGAATTAATTGCTATCACTTAGCATAAATACCCTCCCATACTTCAACAAAATAATTACAAATATGAGTTACGAAATTAGTATCATTAATAAAGTTTAACACTCTAATTACAGTTAACTTAAGATGCATTCTTAAAGTAAGAATGTTTTAACTTACTATTCTTTTAATTTTATTTGATCAAACGGTTGATAAAATAGAATTGTGATGAATAGTAGTTTTTTAATGTTATTTTTTAATACTATTTCATCGATCATAGTTGTGCCCGAAATACAACCACAAAAAACCAAGAAAACCAAAGTGAAAAAACAGCATAAGCAGAAAAGGGTCTGACACGACAATCATGGAGGAAGTATTGTCACAAGCGTGGGTTAATGTTTCTCGAGATCCAATAAAAGGTTTAATTTTTTTTTTCCCAATTATATACTGATATGTAAGACAACATATTTTTCAATATCTAAAACCCCCATTTTAGTAGTTGAATATTGCAATTTCACCTTGAATTTCTTAAATGTTTGTCTAATGGTGTTTTATAGGTCATATGGTTAAAAAGATGGATTTCCAAGTAAAAAAGACGAGTTTAATTGAAAAGATCAAAAGCTGCTGGATCAGGCTCAAGTATGACTGGTACCATTTGGAGTCGGGTACGGATCATACCATTTAAAGATAGGCTGGATGGCACCACCTTTTAGAAGTCAAAACCCTAGAAGACCTAGACACTGGTGTGGAAAGGTACGGGTCGTACTTGATTAATGAGTGTACGGGTCGTACCCGGTTCAAAACTTGAGTGAAAAGATACGTGTCATGCTTGATTAATGAGTGTACAGATTGACATAACTCTGTTCGAAAAGACAGTTGGGAATGATATCATGCTTGTTTAAGTGTATGTTGATGATATCACATTTGGCTTTTCGAATGACAAATTATGCAAAGACTTTGAGAAAGTCATGAAAACCAAAATTGAGATGACCATGATGGGGGAACTTACTTTCTTCTTGGGTCTTGAAGTGAAACAACAAGATGATGGTATTCTGATTCATCAAGCCAAGTACATTCAAGACATTCTTGAGAAATATAAAATGTCTTATTGTACTTCCAAGAACACTCGTGTTGCTGCTTAAACCTCTCTCAGTCCTAATTTGTTTTGCAAGCCTGTCAATTGACACAACTACAGATCCATGATTGGTTCCTTGATGTACCTCACTGCTAGTCGTCCGGATATCATGTTCGTTATCTACTATTGTGCATGTTATAAGTCTGGCCCCAGAGAAACTCATGAACTTGCTGTTAAACTTATATTCCGCTATCTCAAAGGTTCACTAACTCTTGGCTTGTGGTATCCAAGAGATGATAATTTTGATCTGGTGGCCTACTCTGATGCTGATCATGAGCGGAGGGGGTGCAAGATGACGCGACGATCTGTGTTGTAGTTTGAAAAAGTGTCACACCCCGATATTTCTACATATTACCGGTGGGCCCGGTGGGGAGTATCGTGATGTAGTTGATATCATCATAGTCAAATAATCACAGTTCAATGCACAGCGGAAGTCAAAAGTAAATATATTACAAATCGATTTGAAAGTAACATCAAAATTACAAACGGAATGTAAGATGGATCCACAGGCGGATCTTAAAACAGAAAGATAAACACTGTTCAACAGACTTTAGACGTCTAGAACTTGCAAGATTCCCTATTAACTGTTAGGCCCTAAAGTGTGAGACTGACGCATCAAATTAACATAACGGGCTATGGTTACGAACTGGGCTTTACTGGGTTAGTTTATATTAGGTTGTGGACCTTTATAGGTCACTTGGGCCAAGCTTTAGGCCATGTGGGCCAAGCAGGCCCAAGGGAAGCCCATGTAGGGAAGTGGGCTTGGATGAGTATATAAACAAGTTTCTAGCTTGTTTTTAGGTTTGAACCTCTTAGAACCTCCTAGTTACAAAATTCTAGAGAACCAGAGAGAGTGGGAGGCGATAGATTGTGAAGGACAGTTGTACCAGACAGTTTTGCTTTCATAATAATAGAATCGTGTGCAAGTGTTGAAAAGTGATTCGGTATTGTTCTTCGTTTTCATATTTTCAGTTTTTCGTATTTATTCTTGAATCATATCAAGTTTGGATTCCGCACAAACTTGGTGTTGTTTGATATCATTGAAAGATCCGGTTATACGGGACTTACAAGTGATATCAGAGCCATTAGAACCTGTTTCTAGGCTCGGTTTGATATCAAATATTCAAGATTTGAGATTTTTGTTCATCGTGTTCTACGCGTTCTTGGTAGTGTTCATCGAATATTTGTTAAAAATCCTTATATTTTGGTGTGTCAATTTTTGTTTGAAACTATTAAAAGATATTGAACGATTTTGGCATCTCAAAAGGAATATTTTTGTTATTGAACGATTTCACTTTCCTAATTTTTGGGAAAATTAGTTTGACAATTTTCGGAACAATATCTTTTGGAATACTCAAATTTCTTTACTTTCCATATAAGGGGTTTCGAGTCCACTGTTTCCAATTATAATATCGCAGGTTTCGAGTCCCCCCATCATTTCATCACCGTTCTCGAGTCACAATCACATTCCAATTCACAACTGCACTCATCATTTCCATGGTCTCGACTTCACGGTTTCGAGTCATCTGCATATCCGGTCGCAATCATCAAAAAGGTCTCGAGTCATCAACAATTTGGTCTCGAGTAATTGATTTTAAGGTCTCGAGTCATCTTCACTGGTCTCGACTCATAAGGTTTCGAGTTATCTTCTCACGGTTTCGGTCTCGACTTCACATAGGTCTCGACTCATCAATTTTCACAGTCTAGAGTCGCAACCACGGTTCCGAGTCGCAACAGAAGTTTGGATATCACATTCAAGGTCTCGAGTCCCATCTCCACGATTTTGACTCATCATCTTCATATCTGTTATCCTCACCGGTCTCGACTCATTAATCATCGTTCTTCTTGAGTCGCAACCACTGTCTCGACTCACAAGTTTCACGGTCTCGAGTCTTCAACATCTCTTCACCCAGGTCTCGACTAAACACCACCAAACCTTCATCAACTGTTTTGAGTCAACAACTTTCAAGGTCTCGACTCAAGGTCTCGAGTCATCAACCTTTCGAGTCGCAACCATTTTCGTGTCGCAACCTCCGATCACCCGACCTTCTCCGATGATCTCCGACCACAACCTTCGTCTTCATCATTTTCGTTCATCATCCAGTTACCATCGTCACATCATCGTTCACCGACGTTACCTGCAACTCCGGTCATCTTCTCCGACCGTCGTTCATCATCATCAACACATCGCATCTCCGACAATCACTGATCATTTCCGACAGAAACCTTCACCGGTCACCACCTTCATCTCCGTTAAGTTCATCGTCGTTCTTCATTGTCGTGATACATTGATTTAGGTTTTGGGGTGAGTTGTTTGAACGACGAAGACATCTGACAGACATCTGTATTCTGTCGTTTAGGTTTAATAATATTAATTATAATAATAAATTGACTAATCATTGGATCATAGTTACCTAATCATTATTTATTTATAATAATAATAAGTATTCTTTTATAATAATAAAAAAGGTTTACTTTATACATAAAAAAAATAAAAAAAGGGGTTTGTTTGGTTTGTAATAACGGTTTTGATAGGTTTCGAGGTGCGATACAAGAAGCTGGTTCGATTACGTGCAAAGGGTTTGAGTTAGCGAGTACACGGGTTCTCGTTTGGTTTGTGTTTTGGGGGGAAAGAACAAAAGTAACAGCCACCCATTGAAATTATGGCATTTATGTTTCACAAACCCGCGGCTCAAGAAATTACTCGTGAAGAGATACTTTCTGTCTTTTGCACTCCTGAGTGTCGAGAAAGGGTTGAGGCATATAGAATACACAATGCTGAGCTAATACAAGATTATCAGGATATTAAAAATAAAAATTTTACTTTATCAAAAAAGGAAAAACTTTATAAAGAGAAAATTGAAGCTCAGCGAAAAGACATCATCAAACTCAAGGATGATGTAAGTGTAAAGACAACCCATTTCTTAGAAGCACAAGAGAAGGTATGCATTTTGATCAAAGAACTAGAAGATATCAGAGAAAGATATCAAATTAATGAACTCAATATTAAGAAATATGAGTCTTCCAGCAAACTAGTTAAAAATTTGTGTGATCAACAACTTGCATATCAGAAAAAGAAAGGGTGTGGATTGGGTTACAATCAGGCTCCTCCTCCATACAATGATAATTACACATATCTACCTATGACTGAGGAGGAGCTGATGAATGAAAGTAAAATGACTTATGGTCCTAAAAACAATGAGTCATCAGTTAATAGCAGACCTGTTGAGAAACAGGGATCCACTTCAATAAATTTTGTTTCTAAAGGCTTAATTGATCCTAATGCTTCATCTTCATGTGCAGATGAAGTACCTGAAGTAAAGAGTGGAGATGTTCTTGGGAGTGAACCAGTTTTTTATTCTGATATTTCTGAAAATTATTTTGATCAAACTGAGTCTGATATTGCTTTTGGAAAAACTTTGTTTGAGTCGTTTTGTGCTTATGTGTCGTCAAGTGAGCCTGATGTTTGGGGCAAAACTGATGATGTTTGTGTTGAATCTTTGAACAATAATTCTGGTGATGAATGTTTGTCAGTTAATACTTATGATTGTGATGTTTCTAATTCTTCAGTTGATGATAGCGTTACAGGTGAGGTCCCTTAGGATACATTCAGTGAAACCACTGAAACTTCTTCCCAAGAAAATCAAGAATGTCCTGATTCTTCTTCTGAATCGGCCGCAGTGGACGTCCCTAATGTTGAATCTAGTGGGACCACATTGGAAACCGTGACTGAAAGCAGACCTCAAGTAGATTCACATGATACATGTGTTGACGAAACATGTGTTGATGAAACTTCATCTTCTTCATCTTTTGAAATTAAAACTGAACCTGATTTTGTAAAAGAAGAAAAAGGAGTTGAAATAAATGAACAGTCACCGACAAATGTTTCTGAAATTAAAGTTAAAACAGAAACTGAATCGTCTGTTCAAAATGATCATGATAAAATTGTAAAAGACGAAAAACATCATCCGTCTGAATCTCATGCTTGTGCTAGTTCTGATCACCAGGTACAGAAGAACTCAGAAAAGGCACATGGAACACATGCAAAGCAATCAAAGCAAGCTCGTTCATCTAAACCAATCAGATCAGCTACTGCTGCTAGCTCTTCGAATCTCCATACATTGAAGCGACAAACATGTTTCAACTATGGAATTCCTGGACACATTGCTAGAAATTGTGTTCATCGTCAAAAGTTGCAACAAAATGCTAATATTCACTCTTGTGCTGGTGTTTGTGAGCCGGTTCACAACACGCAAAAGGAGCCAAAACGAGCAGATCAAAGTCGAGGATATAAGAAGTCTGCTCATCAAGGACAATCACGATCCCATAAGGCTCATGACAAGGTGATTGAAAGCTCCAATCAGGGAGAAAAGACGAAAAATGGTGCTCAAAGCAACAAGACTTCTGCAACCAGCAAATACAAGCACCCAAATTCGTCTTCGTTTGAAAGTAAAGTGCAGGCGCATCCAACGCAAAAAGGATCAGTTTGTCCTTTAGAACCTGCTAGAGCAAATCAAGCTGCTCAAAATGTCTTTCTGATGAAAAGACAAACTTGCTACAACTGTGGTATTGCGGGTCATATTGCTAGAAATTGCACAAGGCGTCACTACGTACCCTACTTTATGCAAAATCATAGGGTTACATCAAAGGATAACAATCATTCCATGCCAATGAAGGTATCTTCACCTAAGGCAATGAAGAATGTGAATCCCAAGGTTAAACCTTCTGATAGGGATTGGAATGCTGCCAAAAATAAACGCAAAGCTTTTCAGGAACAAAAACGTGTTTCTAAAACTAACAAACCTGAAACAGCTAAAGTTGCTCAACCGAAGGCAACAAATACGTTTGTTAAACCAAAACAGATTTGGAAACCCAAATCCAAAGCAGCAACGTCTCCAATCCTTGAGACAAAAGGGGACTTATGTTTGAAGGAAGTGTCTTATTTTGATGCTTCAGGACATCCCAGGACCACGATGGCCTGGGTACCAATGTCTTACTAATCTCCTTACTTTTCAGGAACAACTAAGGAGGGAGGAGCTGTTGACAATCTCTGGAATGTTGATAGCGGTTGTTCCAGAGATAAAAACGGGTAACATTTCACTGTTGCAAAAAGTTCAATTTTTTTTTTACAGATGATATGTTTCCTTTGGAGGAGATATGAGAAGTAAGATAAGATCAGCAAAAGGTACCGTTTAAATTTAATACTTTGATTTGATTTTGATTAGTCTTCAATCTGATGACAGAACGGTTAAGCAAAAATATTTTTCTTTTTTTCTTAGTTTATAATTTTGTATATAAAGTGTCCTTTCTCTAGTAAATGGTATATTTGCGCAAAAATACAAGATTTATGCACAAATTAAGGGGAGAGGGACATATAGATAGATATAGAGTTTAGGGGGAGAAATCTCAGAAAAGAAAAATACAAAAAGAGTTTGCTGTATATATATGCATTGTTTTAGGGGGAGAAAATGAGAAAAATACAAAAACATAAGAAAAATGAAAAAGCCAAAAAGAAAGATTGCATGATATGGGAAGTGAAATAAATGTTCGTGTTAAAGGGTTTGACTAACACATGTAAGGTGCCATAGCTGAAAAGACTAGGATCTACTGCGATATGTCGATAGGCTTGACGTTCAAAATGATAAAAGATACTAAGTGATATAAACATAACGAACTATGTACCATGTGGGTAACATACCAACGGCGTATGATTTTATGGTCTTAAATCTTGCGTTGATAGATAGCCAACATCTGAGGTTTTGGGTCTTTATATTGGCGAATCATCCGGGGATATCTTGGCTGTCCTTCGGTTGCATCCAAGATATCTTAAAAGATCCCAAAGAGGACAAAAACCCTAAGGAATAAAATCTCAAAATGAGAAAATTCCAAATGCTCAAAGTGCCAAATTCGTACAAAAATGGTATTTGCCTCGCCCTCGTTGGACAAAATCATTGGTCGCTCTGCTGTACGAAAGTACTGACCTGTCACCAATGGTCTAACGTTGTAAATCAAAAGGATGACATCAGTATACTCACCTGCTACGATGAATCGTTGTGCTTACCTTGATCGCGGGGGTATGCCTTGGAATGGGACACACGGGTATAATAGTATAATATTACCTTAAGCATATCACGAAGTTGAAAAATTGAAAGTTGAGCGTTAAAGTTTAAGTGGACAAACATATTGGCAATCGCATAGACCAATTTGATTAGGCTCGTACCGAAAAGTGTTCCTTAGTCTGCATGAGAACGAATTTTGATCCCATTGCAATTGCAATTGTATATTATGGTAGTTGTTTATATTTTGAGTTTTTATTTGTTTTTAGTTCTTAAAAATTAAAAATTACAAAAATATAGAAAAATTCAAAAATACAACAAAAAAGAAAATAGAAAAATTCAAAAATACAAAAATAGTGTCTTGCTTTTCTATAAAACCAAAAATCCAAAAATAGAGTGTTTATTTGTTTTTCTTAAAAAAAATGTAACCGTTCTTGAAGATTTGACTGATCATCAAAAATTGAAAGAATTTAAATTGTGAAATCCGAGTATAAGTACTTGGATGTACCTAGTGTTCATATGGTACTCTCCCTGTTGCATAAGAAATGTTTGCTTATGAGTTTGTGAGCATGTGTAGAACTTGATTTCTATCAAGAACAGGGGTTGATGAAGACTGAGATGCTGTTAGTTGCTGAAGAAGCCTGAAGCAGCACAACAACAAGATGTACCTGAGTCAGAAGAACCGGATACGAAACGCCGTCTGACAGTGAAAGTACATTTGAAGAAGTACTGTGAACCTGCTTGAAGAGAAAGATTGAAGAAGAAAATAGCTGTTGAGAATCCTCCTCTCACATTCTTTTTAACAAAGACTTTCAAGCAAAAGCTGATCGAGATCCTGATATGAAGCTAACCACAAGAGCTGAAGAAAGAGACCCAGTGCTGAGAGTTCAGAAGACAAGAACTTCCACAACATCTGCAGCATTGCGACAACCATAGACTTCGTTGAAGACGTTGCTGAATTCATGCTATGAAGACAATTTGATGGCATCAGTCTAGGGGGAGATTGTTAGGCCCTAAAGTGTGAGACTGACGCATCAAATTAACATAACGGGCTATGGTTACGAACTGGGCTTTACTGGGTTAGTTTATATTAGGTTATGGACCTTTATAGATCACTTGGGCCAAGCTTTAGGCCATGTGGGCCAAGCAGGCCCAATGGAAGCCCATGTAGGGAAGTGGGCTTGGTTGAGTATATAAACAAGTTTCTAACTTGTTTTTAGGTTTGAACCTCTTAGAACCTCCTAGTTACAAAATTCTAGAGAACCAGAGAGTGGGAGGCGATAGATTGTGAAGGACACTTGTACCAGACGGTTTTGCTTTCATAGTAATAGAATCGTGTGCAGGTGTTGAAAAGTGATTCGGCATTATTCTTTGTTTTCATATTTTCAGTTTTTCGTGTTTATTCTTGAATCACATCAAGTTTGGATTCCGCACAAACTTGGTGTTGTTTGATATCATTGAAAGATCCGGTTATTCGGGACTTACATTAACGCCCTGAGCTCCCAGCCAATTTACGTACAGCACCTGTCACTTAACATTTTTGGAAAATACGTCAGTTTATACTGGTAAATACAATTAACTGACTCTTTTGAAAAGTGTTTATAAAATTGATTTAAATGCACGAGGCACAAATAATATTTTATAACTTGGGACAATTATATAAAAATAATCTTGTATACAGATTTACATGTTCGTTATACATTCAGGGCCCGATGTAGAAACCGAGTCAAGATTAACAGATACTCCACAAGTATAGGCCCACAAGAGAGTGAGATACCGTTTTTCCTACGCAACTGTCAGGTGTATGCCTACACCCCGTGCTTAAGACGTGGCCGTTTCTTAATAATGATGCGAAGGATATCCGGGACATGGTCATTAACCCCCCAAAGGCTTTATTTCAAACAAGACAGATTAAAACGGGTTACCTCTATAATTTAACCACTAGTCGATTAAACATTCAATACCAGACCAAGCGGTATTATTATAATACCGTATCCCAAGCCCGTATAGGGAAAATAAGTTAAAAGTATTTACCTGAGCTAAAATGTAATTTTATTCTCAGCCGTATATTCAAATC
Source organism: Helianthus tuberosus (assembly GCA_030545235.1). Classification (NCBI taxonomy): domain Eukaryota; kingdom Viridiplantae; phylum Streptophyta; class Magnoliopsida; order Asterales; family Asteraceae; genus Helianthus; species Helianthus tuberosus. The sequence goes on along the minus strand of CM060404.1, from coordinate 49,408,610 downwards.
AGCATGCACAAGTACCTCTACTGGGGCTCTCAATCTGGAAAGAAGGTTTTATTAACCTATTAGATTCCTAACGGGTCTTATTTAAGTTGTAACTTAGACCGGTTAGTTTTAAGGAAATGTTTACGGTTCAAAACGCAAGATTAAGCGAAGACCGGATTAGAATGTGATTTAGACCCGACAAGTATGGAGACTTGTATAATATGGGTAAACTAAACACATTCTGAATTTTGAAGTGAAAATGATAAGGTTTGACCCGTTTCGGTTAATTCATGTAAACTAGTTAGATAAACCATACCGAACGCGTAAGATGCATAACGGGTAACCAAATGAGTCATGAACATGTTTCACAAGTTAATATGCCTTAAATATGTTGTGATATCTGTAGGATACCTTCCATTATGCCAAAAACGAATTTAAAATCAATTTAAGCCCCGTAGGGGTATTTTGGTCATTTTTTAGTTTATAAAAGAGGTTAAATAGCAACCTGAGGTAATTAGTAGAAATATTTATTTTAATAAGTCATATCAGTAAGATATCATGTACACGTGAAATTTATCATTTATGGCCAAACTATGCACCGTAGGGGCATTTTGGTCATTTCACATATGTTAAAAGGGCCAATTTTGGAAATCTGAGTCCAAAACTTTTAATTACTATTTAAGCATAAAAATTTATTCATAACATCAGTAGGTAACAAGTCTTAGGTGCTAAATATGGTTTTAAACCATACTATGCGTCTAAATCGCATAAAAGTCGGTATTTGACAATATTCAGGTTGATTAAGGAAATCTAAGATTTTGATCAGCCTTTACTGTTTAAAATAACTTATTTAATATATACAATCAGTATAAAAAGGTTTGGTATGTAAAGGATGTGTAAAACTCATTTTATTAGCGAAAAGGGCATTATCGTCAATTACCGAGTCTATGCGAGAACTCTATGTTATGATCAGTTTAAAATTTAATAAAAATTTCCAAAAATCCCTAAATATTATATCACATCAGTGGGTAGAAAGTTTGGTGTCAAAATTTGGGTTTAAATACGCTTTATATCGAAAATGCCGTTTAATTAAATAAAAGCTTTCAATTTACGATATCGAACGTAACTCCTAATTTAGACCTCAAACTGATGTCAAATTTTTAGGACATGTTTATAAATCAGTAATAAAGGTTTTTGTCCTCTCACATTTTCAAAAATCTCGTTTTAATATCAAAAGGGCATAACGATCAACTTTTAAGCATATAACGGAAACATGTATATGAACTCTAATTCTAAAGGACCAAGTAGTATAACTTCAGGGGGTTATACTAACATATAATATGGTCACAAAGGAACCCTAAGGCATAATTAAACTAAGCTAATTTGGGTCAGAACTGAAAGTCAATGCAAAATTCAACTTTTGCGACTTTCGGTTGCGAACCGATTCTAAACTTAGAATTGTCGGGTTGAACATGCTAAGGCATGTTCAATTAATATTTACCAAGTTATTAAAGTGACAAAACTGATTTTATAGCCTCTATATTATCAGTTATGAATTTTATTTAAAAATTGACCCGTTTGACTTTTATTTTAATTACTTTGACCCGACAATTAACTAAGTAAACGTGGTAATTAGGAGGTGCCCTTATGAGGGTTTAACACTTACCTAATTACGATCACGTAGCCATGTTCGTTGCGAACCATGGCTCGACCATACAAGGTCTAGCTAAAAGTCAAATCGTTTATCGCAAACGCTTGACTTCTCAGCTTTAAGAGCTAAATAAATAGAACTAGCCACGAAAAGGGCACTTACAAAAGGTCCAAGGGACAGAAGATAACTCAAAAGGAGGTTCCAATGGTTAGGATCCTCAGATTTGAGTGATAGAGAGCAAAACTCAAGAAATGGTGTGAAATGAAATGAAGTTCAAGGCCCTTTATATAGGTTTTTGGATTTCATAGGATCTTGACAAGTGTTAGGGAGGTTTAACAAGATCATAACAGGTGTAATACCATTTTTCTAAACCATCAAAGGCCCCTAGAATCAAATATGTGAGACAAGGAGGTAAACCAAAGTTGGTTTTCAAAAATCTGTTGCTGGGCATTGCTATACGGACTGTAAGGGTCCTCATACGGCCCGTAAGGACCTAACCAGCTCACATGTATTTTCAATTGCTGTCATATTTAGCCCCCGCACTTCCGAACTTATCCGAAACGATGTTTTTAGCACACAAGGCCTTGTATTTTCAACATTAAGCACATCCAAGAGTATAACCAAGCTTCCTAAACTTCTTGATATGTTAAAAAGGTTAGTCAAAGTCCTAGTTTGACATATTGACGCTTTTAACCCTTTAATTTACGAACTTGCACGTATTAACGCGAAATGGCGTAAAATCCTTACGAAGTTAACAACAAGCATTCCTAAGAGTATAAAGGAGTATAATGGAGTATTATGACACTCCAGTTCACACCTGTTCGCTTAAAAGGTCGCTCAACGGTGTAGTTTTAAATATTGACGCTTTTGGTCCTTTTAACGCGCAAACTTGCGCGTATTATCGCTTTATTGTGTCAAAGCCCTATGTTATCCATATTGGGCATTCCCGAGAGTATAATCGAATATTACGATGCTTCAGGTCTGTTAAAAGGTCACTCAGAGGTAAGAATTATCATGTTGACACTTAAACCCTTTTTAATGCACAAACTTGTGCGTATTGATACTTATTGACATTAAAGCCCTAATTGGCCAATGTTTTGCATTCTCAAGAGTATGATTAGATATAATAATGTTTTGGGTTCATTAAAAGGTCATTCAGAGGTATTTATTAAACATGTTGACGCTTCTAACCCCTTTACCGTGCAAATCTTTCAATTTATTAAGCAAACGGTTTCGATAATCCAACAAGTGGATTAATATGAGAATATGAATGTTGTGCGAGGTTATTCAGAGACTTAGTCTAAGCATGTTAATACTTCCAGTCTTTCCATAATCAAAGTTTTTGATTTTTAGCAAAATTAGTCCCTCATAGTCAACGTTTGACTTTATTAGGGTTTAGTACACGTGTCAACACATCATTGGACGTGATTTTACGAGGTGTTACATCCTCACCCCCTTAAAAGAAATCTCGACCTCGAGATTTGCATAAAATATGGAAGTACTTTCTGTCTTATAATGGAATTAATCTTCCACAACATATCTGGGGCCTCTACAGGCACCCCAAATGACCTTTATAATAGGCATATGTATTCTTTTGGAGCTTCTAATCTTGTCGACCCTTAATCGATGCTGATTTCTCCACCAACCATTGGTTTTCATTAATCTACACATCAATGTGATAATGCTATCGACTTATTTTCTAGCCATATCTTTAAATCGCAAGTGTGGGACACATTGCGAGTTCCATCAAGCTCCTTAAATAAATTTTAACTTATAAGCTACTGATCCTGACGTATTCGATTTTCTTGAATGGTACAATTTATCCAGTGTTTAATTTGCTTGCTACATCACAATGTAGTACACCTCTTCTAGGGTGGTACTTTCTGTTGAATCTTATCCCTTATTAAGAACTTAAGAGGTTTGCGACTCTTATCAATCATTGATTTTCTGCCGATTATTGGCAATTTTCAGACGATTACGGATTCGTATGATCTTATCTGTTATTTCCATGTTAATTTCAGGTCCTGTTAATTCGGACTTACCGAACTTCTGTCTAACAACAGATGTTTAACATCCCATCTATACGAGGTCTCCAAAGGAGCAGCCTTGATGCTTTCATACTAACTATTAGTTATAAATATTTAAGGTGAGATGGTTATTCCAACTACTGCCTAAAACCAATCTTAAGGAATAGCTAATCCTTACAGTTAGTCGAACAAATCGACGATCCTGGGCAGCTGATGGCGATTCTTAATTGTTTCCTAAATAGGGTTGCGGTATTCAATGCATAAGCAAAATAAACCGTCTTTCTTAGATAATACCGAATTCTCCGAATATTGAATTAGGCTTTATGAACCTTTATCTTAAAACTCATTTAATCAGGGTTTCAATTCTTCCAATAATGATGGTGTTAATCGTCGTGGAGATTTCACAATAATGCAGCCCTATGCGGGATATAAATCTTAACTCTACTTGCCTTTCAGGAGGTAAACAGGGTAGTCCTAGGAGAAGATAATCAAGACACAAGGAGGTTACAGAGATTTTCCAAATCTCAGGCTCCAGTTCATCTATCATTACCTGTGTCAGATAAGTGACACATTTATGTTACGAGTCCACGGATTCCCTAATCAGAGACATTTACTTGGACAATTCCATTCTGGATATCTTCTTTGAATACCATTAGCTGACTTTAGTACCATATGACCATTGGAACATCTTTGTGGTTCCATGCATTAAACCTCCATACTGATCAGGCATGGAAGCAATCTATGGAACATTTTAAGATACACCAATCCTCATATGGCGCTTTTGTCATACCGTCTGGTATTTGCAATCGATAGAGATCAAAGAGATATCAACTACATATGCTAACGTACTTCATCTGGAGAGAGGGTACTCTAGAATTTTACGACTGAAGATTTCTGACAGGACAGAAGAAATGGTTCCTATGATTCCTGTCTGTAAGTTTTACCTTACTCTTAATCTCTGGGATTCTTATTAAAAGTTTGCTATACTTACAATTTATGAAGGATTTATTGGTATCCGAATCAAAGCAGAACTTTTAGCATTTATATTACCAATAAATGTTAAAGAACGTACCTGATGTCATTATTGACATGAACTACCTCTGGCATCCATCAGGAGGGTTTAAGCGCTTTCATTTTTAGGCTTTCCATCCTTAGCCACACTTCCCTTGACATATTTAGGGCACGTAGTCTTGATGTGGCCCTTCTCGTTACAGCCGAAGCAGACTGCATCCTTTATGTCCTTGCAATCCAATGTTTTATGCTCTCTTGATTTGCAGATCCCACAAGTTTTAGGCTGTGATTGGGATTTTGATTTGAACCTGCACCTCCCTAGATGGCGCTTCTTGCAGGTCTTGCATACAGGTTTCTTATTGGACTCTTGCTTACCCTTTTTCTTAGAACTCTGGGAGTTATCTTCCTTCCTTTTCCTTTTTAGTTCATCCTTTGCATTCGAGGCATGAACAAGATCCTTCTCATGACTAAGGAAGTGTGGTTTTAGATGGGATTTGGAGCAAGTAGCATTGGGTTCCTTGAACTTTTTCATGACCTTTCTCACAGCTTTTCCAACAGCTGCGTCCATCATAGCTTGGAGAACATCTTTGTCAATTTTGAGGTTCATAATTGTAGCATCATTAGCATGCGCCGCATCATCAATGGCACGATTGACGGTTGTCTTATCCGAGTTTGTCATATTCGAGACTTGGTCCCTAACACCAAATTGAAACAATTACTTAGTTGTACTACAACAACCGCTATTCATCATCCTGATAACCTAACATATACTAACCATGGTATCATTAAACCATATAGGCTAATATAGTACGACATTCCTAATGAATGTTATTTAAATATATACCAATTATACTTAGCCCAGGCCATAAAAAGGCCATCAATGGCATTTAAGGTTTGGACCTAGTCCTTCACCTTTCTGACAGGGGATCAAAATGTCACATCTGTCTTGATCATATTGATGATTTTGGATAGCTTGAAGGCTTGCCATAAGGATATTGGAAAATAGTGATTCCTAATGGATATAAAGCATCCATCTAAGATTGTTGAAGCGGTCTCTAAAGTATCATCGGCCAATTCTACCTCGCATTATGTGTCTAGAGTCCTAATAGGCGGATACAACAGTTTACAACATTTATTGTCCACAATAGACTTATCTGTACCAGAATCAAACAAATTCCCGCATAAACATCATTGATAAGGAAGGTACCTGTTATGATGTTGTCTTTCTGTACTGCCTCCTGGGTGTTTATCTGGAAGACTCACGCGTTTGTTTTCTTGGCCTCTTCGGGCTTCTTCTGATTCTTAGGGCAGTTAGTCTTGATATGCCCCTTCTCGTTGCAACCATAACAGGTTGCATCTTTCAACTTCTTGCAATCCAAGGTTTTATGTTCCTTAGACTTGCAGATCCCACAAGGTAGAGGCTGAGATTCAAATATGCATTTCCTGAGGTGGTATTTCCTACAGGTTTTGCACCTGGTCTTTTCACCCGACTGCTGGTTGTCCTTCTTAGACCCGGAACTCTTCTTATGATCAGAGTTCCCCTTTTTCTTCTTATCGGAGTGATGAGAATTCTCATCCTCCCTTCTACGCTTTCCATCATCAAAAGCTTTGGCAGCCTTGTTTCTGACCACATCAAGTGTGAGAGATAATGACAGATCTGCCGATGACCTGAATGTAGTAGGTCTCGATGCTTTCACACTTGCCTTGATTTCTGGGGCTAGACCCCCAATAAAACGGGTTATCCGTTTTGGTTCCGGTGTAACCAAGTAAGGAACCAATCTAGACATGGTATTGAAACTTGTAAGATATTCCTGACAATCTAAGTTCTTCATGACCAATGTCAAGAAATCAGTCTCAATTTTCTCAACTTCATGTTGAGGACAGTAATTTTCTTTGATAAGAGCAACAAACTGATCCCAAGTCAAGTTGTACACCGGGATTTTCCCTGTAGCTTGGATTAGTGACCTCCACCAAGCTAGAGCTTCTCCTTTAAAAGATTGTGAAACAAACTTCACAATGTCTTGCTCTGCACATCCACTAATATCAACAACGATATCCATCTCATCGAGCCACGTCATGCAGTCGATGGCTCCCTTTTCTCCTGTGAAGTCTCTGGGCTTGCAGGAGACAAAATACTTATATGAACAGGTTTTAACACGTGGCTCTTGATTAAGCACAACCTGTCTAGACGGAACACTCCTCTGATTCGATGAGTGATGAGAATCGTCCTTATGAGATACATGCGTTTGGGAAGGTGGTTTTGTATGAGGTACATACTGGGTCTTGGTGCTTGTACCACTTGATTCATTATACTGTCTGTCAAGAGCTCGAGTAACGACATTATCTATTAATGCCTGCAGTCCTGCACCAGCTATATTAACTCTGGTAGTATCATTATTCTCCCTCGAGTGGCTGTTAACCTCATCTTATCCAGCCATGTAGCCTGATTGCTACATAAATAGTGCCAATGATTTATTCAGAAGTCCATTATGGAATTGTCATTTATGTCAATTTATTAACCATGGAAATTTTAAGCCACATTGGTTAATTTAATTTATTTAAATTTTTATTATATTTTATCCCAGTTAAAAACTATTAAGGATATTGAAATGGCATAAAAGGCCTTGTCACGAGGACAGTTTTGAATTTATAAGCCATGACCTTATAGGATCGAGGCATTAAGGTTTGAACACAGTTCATTACCTTTCTTGACAGAGAGTCAAAGACTACAACTGTCTTTTGTCTTTTAGGATAATAGATATAGCCCGTAGGCATTTCATCACTAAGGGATGTTTATGATATGATCATCTTATCTGATGATTTGAGCCATGATTTCTAAATCACTAGGATAGATAAGAAATTGGAAGAATTCAATATAAGGATGACTTGTGTGATTTTATCGAATCACATTTGCCAGGAGTGCTAACATGTTTTCAGATGTTAACAAGGGTTTAAATCTTAAAAAGGTTTTACCATCTAGGCCATGTCTAAATGACATATAGGCTAGGTTATACCTCAAAGATTCTCTTTCAATATTCAAAGGCAGATCAATACAAAAGGAATGATATTTTGATTTATTTTATATTTATACATATAAGGACAAATGAAATCTTAAATTATAACATTCCCTTAAATGGAAAAAGTACATAGATGCCCTAACAAGATTTTTAAGAAATTTGTCCACATAGGAACTAAAAGATAAATATGTCCTTATAAGGACTAATAAAGAAATGGAATGCAACAAAAAGAGTTTCTTCTTCACTTTATTTCTGGAATTTCTCTCCTTGGTTCTCTGTGTGTGGTATGAATCTGAGGGTTTTGGCGTTTAGTCAAAATCTCATATTTTAGGAATCTTTGCAAAAGTGGAATCCAAGGATTCTATGGTTAATGTATAGTACGGACCACGAATAAGGTCAGGACATGTATAATCCAAGTTTGGGATTCCAAGACTTGGAGGTAAGAAATATGAGTCCTTTGGGTCCATAGGTATTATCTTTGGAGTGGGAGTTTCAGGGACAGCTGGTATGAACTCCTCCGATGTTGGCTTCTCATTTGAAGTTTCAAAAGTCTTGGGTACATAATTTGAAATACGGTTAATGGGTTCAAAAGGTCCTTTCTCCATACTGGTCGTATGCTAATTCGAGCTGTAGTACGAAGCTTTACATCCTTAAACTTCGGATTTGGAGAGCCTCCACCAATGGCAGCTTTGCTAGACGACATGTTCCTGAAGTACACAAATATCGAAAACGATGTATACATATAACAGGGATGAGATAACTCCTAGTTCATGTCTAGACTCGGAAGTGAAGGAATGTGCTACTGTGTCATTGAGATTAAACACAAAAGGCTAATGTTTAATTTACTCAATGTAGGCTCTGATACCAACCTGTCACACCCCGATATTTCCACATATTACCGGTGGGCCCGGTGGGGAGTATCGTGACGTAGTAGATATCATCATAGTCAAATAATCACAGTTCAATGCACAGCGGAAGTCAAAAGTAAATATATTACAAACCGATTCGAAAGTAACATCAAAATTACAAACGTAATGTAAGATGGATCCACAGGCGGATCTTAAAACAGAAAGATAAACACTGTTCAACAGACTTTAGACGTCTAGAACTTGCAAGATTCCCTATTAACGCCCTGAGCTCCCAGCCAATTTACGTACAGCACCTGTCACTTAACCTTTTTGGAAAATACGTCAGTTTACACTGGTAAATACAATTATCTGACTCTTTTGAAAAGTCTTTATAAAATTGATTTAAATGCAGGAGGCACAAATAATCTTTTATAACTTGGGACAATTATATAAAAATAATCTTGAATATAGATTTACATGTTCGTTATACATTCAGGTCCCGATGTAGAAACCGAGTCAAGATTAACAGACACACCACAAGTATAGGCCCACAAAAGAGTGAGATACCGTTTTTCCTACGCAACTGTCAGGTGTATGCCTACACCCCGTGCTTAAGACGTGGCCACTTCTTAATAATGATGCCAAGGATATCCGGGACATGGTCATTAACCCCCAAAGGCTTTATTTCAAACAAGACAGATTAAAATGGGTTACCTTAATAATTTAACCACTAATCGATTAAACATTCAATACCCGACCAAGCGGTATTATTATAATACCGTATCCCAAGCCCGTATAGGGAAAATAAGTTAAAAGTATTTACCTGAGCTAAAATGTAATTTTATTCTCAGCCGTATATTCAAATCAGCAAGCACAAGTACCTCTACTGGGGCTCTCAATCTGGAACGAATGTTTTGTTAACCTATTAGATTCCTAACGGGTCTTATTTAAGTTGTAACTTGGGCCGGTTAGTTTTAAGGAAAGGTTTACGGTTCAAAACGCAAGATTAAGCGAATACCGGATTAGAATGTGATTTAGACCCGACAAGTATGGAGACTTGTATAATATGGGTAAACTAAACACATTCTGAATTTTGAAGTGAAAATGATAAGGTTTGACCCGTTTCGGTTAATTCATGTAAATTTGTTACATAAACCATACCGAACGCGTAAGATGCATAACGGGTAACCAAATGAGTCATGAACATGTTTCACAAGTTAATATACCTTAAATATGTTGTGATATCAGTATGATACCTTCCATTATGCCCAAAATGAATTTAAAATCAATTTAAGCCCCGTAGGGGTATTTTGGTCATTTTATAGTTTATAAAAGAGGTTAAATAGGAACCTGAGGTTTTGGTCTAAAATAATCAGTAGAAATATTTATTTTAATAAGTCATATCAGTAAGATATCATATACACGTGAAATTTATCATTTATGGCCAAACTATGCACCGTAATGGCATTTTGGTCATATCACATATGTTAACATCAGTAGGTAACAAGTCTTAGGTGCTAAATATGGTTTTAAACCATACTATGCGCCTAAATCGCATAAAAGTCGGTATTTGACGATATTCGGGTTGATTAAGGAAATCTGACATTTTGATCAGCCTTTACTGTTTAAAAAAACTTATTAAATATATACAATCAGTAGAAAAAGGTTTGGTATGTAAAGGATGTGTAAAACTCATTTTATTAGCGAAAAGGGCATTATCGTCAATTACCGAGTCTATGCGAGAACTCTATGTTATGATCAGTTTAAAATTTAATAAAAATTTCCAAAAATCCCTAAATATTATATCACATCAGTGGGTAGAAAGTTTGGTGTCAAAATTTGGGTTTAAATAGGCTTTATGCCGAAAATGCCGTTTAATTAAATAAAAGCTTTCAATTTACGATATCGACCATAACTCCTAATTTAGACATCAAACTGATGTCAAATTTTTAGGACATGTTTATAAATAAGTAATAAAGGTTTTTGTCCTATCACATTTTCAAAAATCTCGTTTTAATATCAAAAGGGCATAACGGTCAACTTTTAAGCATATAACGGAAACATTCATATGAACTCTAATTCTAAAGGACCAAGTAGTATAACTTCAGGGGGTTATACTAACATATAATATGGTCACAAAGGAACCCTAAGACATAATTAAACTAAGCTAATTCGGGTCAGAACTGAAAGTCAATGCAAAAGTCAACTTTTGCGACTTTCGGTTGCGAACCGATTCTAAACTTAGAATTGTCTGGTTGAACATGCTTAGGCATGTTCAATTAATATTTACCAAGTTATTAAAGTGACAAAACTGATTTTATAGCCTCTATATTATCAGTTATGAATTTTATTTAAAAATTGACCCGTTTGACTTTTATTTTAATTACTTTGACCCGACAATTAACTAAGTAAACGTGGTAATTAGGAGGTGCCCTGATGAGGGTTTAACACTTACCTAATTACGATCACGTAGCAATGTTCATTGCGAATCATGGCTCAACCATACAAGGTCTAGCTAAAATTCAAAGCGTTTATCGCAAACGCTTGACTTCTCGTCTTTATGAGCTAAATAAATAGAACTAGCCACGAAAAGGGCACTTACAAAAGGTCAAAGGGACAGAAGATAACTCAAAAGGAGGTTCCAATGGTCAGGATCCTCAGATTTGAGTGATAGAGAGCAAAACTCAAGAAATGGTGTGAAATGAAATGAAGTTCAAGGCCCTTTATATAGGTTTTTGGATTTCATAGGATCTTGACAAGTATTAGGGAGGTTTAACAAGATCATAACAGGTGTAATACCATTTTTCTAAACCATCAAAGGCCCCTAGAATCAAATATGTGAGACAAGGAGGTAAACCAAAGATGGTTTTCAAAAATCTGTTGCTGGGCATTGCTATATGGACCGTAAGGGTCCTCATACGGTCCGTAAGGACCTAACCAGCTCACATGTATTTTCAATTGTTGTCATATTTAGCCCCTACACTTCCGAACTTATCCGAAACGATGTTTTTAGCACACAAGGCCTTGTATTTTCAACATTAAGCACATCCAAGAGTATAACCAAGCATCCTAAACTTCTCGATACGTTAAAAAGGTTTGTCAAAGGCCTAGTTTGACATATTGACGCTTTTAACCCTTTAATTTACGAACTTGCGCGTATTAACGCGAAATGGCGTAAAAGCCTTACGAAGTTAACAACAAGCATTCCCAAGAGTATAAAGGAGTATAATGGAGTATTACGACACTCCAGTTCACACCTCTTCGCTTAAAAGGTTGCTCAATGGTGTAGTTTTAAATATTGACGCTTTTGGTCCTTTTAACGCGCAAACTTGCGCGTATTATCGCTTTATTGCGTCAAAGCCCTATGTTATCCATATTGGGCATTCCCGAGAGTATTATCAAATATTATGATGCTTTGGGTTTGTTAAAAGGTCACTCAAAGGTAAGAATTAACATGTTGACACTTTCAACCCTTTTTAACGCACCAACTTGTGCGTATTGATACTTATTGACATTAAAGCCCTAATTGGCCAATGTTTTGCATTCTCAAGAGTATGATTAGATATAATAATGTTTCGGGTTCATTAAAATGTCATTCAGAGGTATTTATTAAACATGTTGACGCTTCTAACCCCTTTACCGTGCAAATCTTTCGATTTATTAAGCAAACAGTGTCGATAATCCAACAAGTGGCTTAATATGAGAATATGAATGTTGTGCGAGGTTATTCAGAGACTTAGTCTAAGCATGTTAATACTTCCAGTCTTTCCATAATTAAAGTTTTTGATTTTTCACAAAATTAGTCCCTCATAGTCAACGTTTTAACTTTATTTGGGTTTAGTACACGTGTCAACACATCATTGGACGTGATTTTATGAGGTGTTACAAAAAGACACATGATGTTTGTGCATATATATGTATATTAAGAAAAGACTCTGATGTAATGAAAATTACATCTGTTTCCATGTATAGTTTGTATAGTAATTTGAGCCGTTTTATGTCATTTTACCATTGGTTTTGTATATTATGGTGCCTTGTGTGCTTTACAGGGTCTTAGGAGTGAGAACGAGCTCAAAACGTTGAAGAAACGAGCACATGGGAGGAGGTTTGGGCTTAGTGAAGGATTCTTGTGAAATGAAAATGGATATTTAAGAATATGAGAAGATAGAGAATTGAATTACGAATCCGTAGGCGAAAACAATGAAGAAAACGGAATTGAAACGAGAAAGTTATGCACGAAACCGTATTCTTAGTACGCGAGCCGCTCGCCACCCGCGAGGAGAGGGAGTATATGGCTCGCGGGGCGCGAGGTGAAACCTTGGTCAGCGCGTAAAAGTCCATATTTAAGCCTTATTTAGGCCCATAATTAACCCTAATCAATCCCAGACAACTAGAGATGAATTGGGGTTATCTTGGTCGAAAATTCTAAAGCTTTTAGAGCGTGTTTGAAGGAGAAGAAGCGTCGGTTGAATATTGGAAGTGCTAGGATCGTTTGGCTCATGATTTTATCATCCGGTTTTACTCGTTCTTCACTTTTGATTTCTTAATCAAGTGTTGTTACCTTGTTAATGCTTTTGCTTTCGCATTATTCATGATTGTTGGCAAGAAACCTAAAACTACCTAGATTGTGATGAACGAGTGTTAAAGTTATGATTTTTAATTCGGATACTTGTTATTTATGGATTTTTATGTTAAAGTAGAAAACTTGATTATTGATTCGTTGTGTGTGCGTATCTAGAATTGTTTAATTGTTGTCTATTGCTTCGCATGATCTTTGGTGAATGTCATTCATGTAATAGGGTTATGCTAGATCATTGACTTTGAGTTTATGATTTGTTTGGTTAATCGGCCGATATACCTTAGAAGCGATATTCATTCATTGAGTAGGTCTAGGTGTTCTACTAATCTTAACAACCGAGAGGTGCGAGATTATTGGTAGGTCTACGTTGGTAAATTGCTAGGTAGGTCTTTGTAGGTAGCCCGTCTTAGTTGCCTTATCAATTCTTGTCTATTGAGTCAAATCAAGAACCCAAGTTACCTTAAGACTTTCATATTGTGAGGGAGTTGGTCACATTAAGGTACTTTTCATAAAACACTTAGATAACCGAAAGGGAGTCTAGATTAAACCAATATTCTTAACAGCTTCTAGAGTTCCATAGGTGTCTTCCCGAGAAGGGTCAGGGGTCCTGTTTGGTTCGTCTATAGGCTCAGTAATTTACGATCCCGATTCCATAATAACTTGCGTCCGCCTAAAATACAACTTATAGCATTCTGGGATTCCAGTCTGGGTAGTCCTTCATCATCATCTGAATTAAACCCAAGTCTTAATCGCATCTTAGTTTTCTTGGTAGTTAATCTTCAATTAATTGCATTCCTAGGATATTTAGAAACCTTCCCTAAAAATATAAAAACAATTAGAGTCGTGTCAGTCATAAGTCTATAGAATCTAGTTAATGTAATTAAATAGAGTCCTGTGGGTTCGATTTCCGGAGTTACTTAGCTTACTAGAATTGATCGGTTCACTTGTCTGTTAGTAGTTTAGTTAAGTTTTAGAGAGTTTATGGTATTACTTAGTGTCTAGATTAGGTTAATTTAGTTAGTTTTAATTAAACTACTTTTAGCACATCAGAATCCATGCTTTGAGCTAATACGAAAGGGCACCAATGTGTGTCAACCTTTATTTTGAGCTAAAAGACTTGCAATGTTAGCATAAACTAGATGTTAAAAGATACAATATAGAAAACTGATCATTAAGTCATTCGATCATCCTCTCTACTTGTGTAAACACAAATATATGAGGCTCTCATCCTATGATTTCAATCAATCATCCTCTCTGCGTGTGGAAACACAGATCTGAGGCTCTCATCCTCTGTTTTTGATCTTTTATAGTTCACATATAAAAAGGTCTTGAGACCTGAAAAGTTCACAAAGACATGATATATTTATCTCTGAGTGATCATGAAAGTTAGTAGCATGGCTTTAAGAGGACAAAAATACAAAGCAAGCAATCATAAGTTCTGGTTACCCAAAAGAGATTTGAAGTGTGAAAGGATAGCTTTAAAGATGTGATCTCGAATCAGGTTTGAGATATCCTTACAAAATTTCCTTGTTGGTGTTTAAAATTGTTGAATACCCATGTGATGTAAAATTTAAAAAAAATGTTCGTATTTTGTTTAGAAAAGATGCATAGTTCCCGGTTCTCAATCTCAAAATTTTTCTATGTTGAATATTAAAGAAAATCAGCTTTAGGCGTCACTATGGTGATCGCTAACATAAAACTGAGTGACGGGTGGCTCTTTGCTTATTGATCATCTGTTTAAAATCTCGAAAGGTGCCACTCTTTCATGAGCGTGGTCATCACTCAAGTGACGGCCATGCCCCTATAAAAACGAAATTTGAATTTCAAAATTCTTTTTACACATACTTCCCAACCATCACTCCCCTCTCTTAAGATCTGTGAAAAAGTTTAAGTCGGAAATTTCTTTCTTTTTACTCCTGTGATCTCGTTAGTTGGTTATTAGGATTAAGGTAAACTTTAACTGGATCGGCTTTTTGATTGTGAGTGTTTTAAGCCTAGATCGACTTGTTGTAGATTAATAATCAGTGCATATTGAAGGATTAAAAGGGTCTAGTTTTAGGGTTTTACGAACCTGATGATGTCATTAGTTCGTTCAATTTTTTGAATCCAGCATCACTTATGTTATGGTGCCAGTGACGGCGATTCTTGTTATTGTGTGATCAAATCCTAAACATTGTGTTCAAGTAACTCGGATCTTTTGATTCGAGATCGATGCCTAGCTTGTTGCAGTCACTCTTGTGATGAGAAACAAGCAGTGGCGCCACTGCTATCCTCAAGCAGTGACGCTGCCCAGTTTTCTTCTGTTAGGCGTCACTTAAGTGGCGGCTTGTGAGCTCATGTCGTCACTAACCTTAAGGCTTGTTTAAGAAATTTGTGTATGATGACTGGGTGCTTCATCTTTGCATTTTCTCATCGCCTTAGTGGATTCGATGGGATGAATTTGTCATAGGTAGCTACGCTGTGTGAAGAAAATATGTCGATCTCTCAGGAATAATCTTCTCAAAATTAATGAACAACATTGAGTATCTTGATAACAAGCATTTGTTATATCCAAGGTTTCTCCAAATTATCATCAATTAAAAAATACAAAATCTTCCCACTGAAGGAGAAATAATAAATCTCACCAAAGTGACTTCCAGGGTGTTTACTGACTGTACGAAACCAGGGGTAGGTTGTTAATAAATCTCGTGGTGACATTCAGGCTGTTTACTTACTGTACGAAACCAGGGGTAGGTTGTATGTGAAAACCCGGTTAATCTCTTAACATCAAATACTTAGTTAGATAGTTAGAATACATTATTACATAGCGGTTATGAACTACAAGGACCAATGTTGTTAAGATAAAAGATGGAAACCACCACCCTTTACCGAAAGGGTGTGTCCCCTCCCTCACATTGATTCCGATCGGTACAAAGAAGAAAGAAAGAAGAGGCACCGGTTGGATTTGAACGGACAAGAAACAACATACCTCTTCAAGGATTAATCACAACCACTCATTCAAGAGACGTGTCTATTCACGAAGAGACACAACTCTTCACTCGTACCCGTAGAAAACTATAAATAGGATCGTATAGTTTCATTTGTTTGTTACTTACTCTCTCATTCGATTGTACATACATTCAAGTTATTATTTATGCAAGTTTTTTTAATCACGCTCATTTAGAGATCAAAGATCATTTCGGGCCAACAAATTGGTATCAGAGCGTCAGGCTCTAGGCGTGGGAATCGTAAGGCATCGCAGGGAATTCGTGATCAGGTTTCAATTTCGTTTTTCAATTCGCAAGTTCAATTCAGAATTTTTGATTTCGGTTCTAGGGTAATCGGTTGAACCGAAGGGTTGGTTAGGAATCTAGGGTTTGTTGATTCCGGGGTTTAGTGCGAATTAGATTATTTGGTTGTTTGATTATTACACGATTAGGGTAATCGTGGGTTTGTGAAATCTATTGAAACCAAGAAAGTAAAAGTTCAGTAGAAGTGAAGATTGTTCGGCAAGAAGTCATGTCAGGAACATCCGAACAAAATCAGATAATAATACAGAAGGAAGGAAGTTCTCTTTCCCAGTTTCAGTGTTCGATTCTGAAACCAACAAACTATACGGTTTGGGCTATTCGTATCAAGACGATTCTTGAAGCGAATGGTTTGTGGGAAACGATCGAACCGGCAGAAAATGCAACGGTAGACACTAAAAAAGACAAGTCTGCAATTGCATATCTGTTTCAAGCAATACCAGAAGATGTTGTATTGCAAGTTGCAAGTTGTAAGACTGCAAAAGAAATTTGGGATAATCTAAAGGTTGGACACGTTGGTGTTGATCGGGTACAAAAGGCGCGTATGCACACGCTATTATCAGAATTTGAATTGTTGCAAATGAAGGATGACGACACTATTGATTCGTTTACCGCAAAGATTAATAGTATCGTTACCCGGGCAACTGAAGTAGGAACGACATTGAGTCAACCGACTCTAGTACGCAAACTCCTAAATGGCGTACCGGATAAGTTTACTCAAATCGTTGCCTCCATGGAACAATACTCCGATCTAGAAACTATGACGCTAGAAGAAGCGGTCGGAAGGTTAAAGACATATGAAGAACGACTCAGGTTAAAGAAAGGAAATCAAGGAGAAAGCCAAGATAGGCTTATGTTCACACATCATGATAACACCAGAGGAAGACAATCTGGAAACCGCGGTCGTGGTAGGTTTAACCAAACGCGTGGAAATTGGCGAAACAACGGAAATAGGCAAGGTCCCAGAAATGAAGGATCTACATCTAGACCTAGAAATGGAAATTCTAGAAATTGGAGGAAGTTTTCAAGAACCGACCTAAGTAAGATCCAATGTTTTAAGTGTCAAAAGTTTGGACACTTCAAGAAGGACTGTTCTGAGAAAGACGAAATACAAGAACATTCAAACCTCATCGAGGAAGACGAAGCACCCGTATTACTAATGGCAATACAGGAAGAAAACGTTGTTCAAGAAAGGGTTCTACTAAACGAAGAACGTATAGAACTAACAAGTTACGCCTCAGTAGATGAAAGTCTATGGTACTTAGACAACGGGGCTAGCAACCACATGACAGGAGTGCGAAGTCACTTCAGAGAGTTAGATGAAACGGTGACAGGGCAAGTACGGTTCGGTGACTGGTCGCACGTAGAAATTAAAGGCAAAGGTTCAATCCTGTTGGAATGTCTGAACCAAGAACAAAAGATTGTTTCACAAGTATACTACATTCCAAGTCTGAAAAGCAACATATTAAGCCTCGGACAACTTACTGAAATCGGTTGCAAAGTTGTTATGGACGGAGATCTACTGACTATCCGAGATCGAAATAGAAAGCTACTAATGCGAGTCAAGAGAATGAAGAACAGGCTATACAAAGTCAAACTGAAGACTGGAAAACCAATCTGCCTGCTCTAAAAAACTGAAGACATAGCATGGTTATGGCACGCAAGGTTAGGTCATTTACACTTCGATGCTATTAAGGAAATGACTCGTAAGAACTTGGTATATGGAGTTCCTCAAATAAGTCATGCTAGTCAAATCTGTGACGCATGCTTATTAGGAAAGCATAGTAGGGCACCATTTCCAAATCAGGCGAAGTTCAGATCTTTAAAACCTCTGGACTTAGTCTATGGAGATTTGTGTGGTCCTATATCCCCACCAACACATGCTGGGAAGAAGTATATATTCTTACTTGTAGACGACTGTACTCGCTACATGTGGGCATATTTACTAACTTCCAAGGATCAAGCATTCGAAACTTTTAAGGAGTTTAAAGAAAAGGTGGAAAAGGAAGCGCAGACCAAGTTAAAAATGCTAACGACGGATAGAGGAGGTGAATTCACATCGGCTGAATTCAACAAGTATTGCAAAACCAACGGCATAGCAAGACAGCTCACAGCACCGTATTCCCCACAACAAAATGGAGTAGTAGAAAGGCGAAACAGGACAATGTTATCCACTACTCGCAGTATGCTAAAAGCAATGAACATGCCACAGAACTTTTGGGGTGAAGCGATACGACACACGATATACGTACTAAACAGGGTTCCAACAAAAGCCCTGGTGAACAAGACACCGTTTGAAGCATTAAAAGGAAGGAAGCCAAATCTGGAACACTTGAAGGTTTTTGGCTGTACTGCTTACGCTAAGGTATTACCACTTCAACAAAAGAAGTTAGATGATAGAAGTGCACCTATGGTTTACCTTGGAATAGAAGAAGGATCAAAGGCATACAAATTATATGATCCGGCAAAGAACAAGATATGTGTCAGTAGAGATGTAAAATTTATGGAAGGTCAGCCATGGAACTGGAATAATTATATGGAAACAGTAGATTCAGGGAATCCTGAATGGACAAACTTTATCATTCAAGAAGATGACAACCCACCAGAGTTAGAAGAAAATGAACCAAGTAGTCCTGGCAATAGCGGGCCACATCATGATGATTCAGGAATAGATCAGACAGAAGAACAAGACTCCTATGTAACCCCACCAGCACATTCGTACAATCAGAACTCAGCAGGAAGTTCTAGCAATTTATCAAGTGGAGGTCCATCCACCTCTGAAAGTACAACAGAAAGTATTAGTGACACTCCAGTAAAACTGAGAAGTCTCGAAGAATTATACGAAGAGACAGAGGAAATTCAAGTACATCCACATGAATTATTACTTGCTGAAGAAGAACCAAGGAATTACAAGGAAGCATCTAGTGACAGAAAATGGATTAAAGCAATGAAGGCTGAGTTAGACTCAATAAACAAGAATAACACTTGGAGATTGACGGAGTTGCCAAGAGATCACAAGGCAATAGGTTTAAAGTGGGTATTCAAGACTAAGAAAGATGCAAACGGAAACATTGTCAGACACAAGGCAAGGCTGGTTGCAAAAGGATATGTTCAGCAACACGGAATAGACTTTGACGAAGTCTTTGCACCAGTAGCACGTATGGAGACAGTACGACTAATGTTGGCTTTAGCAGCATATCAAGGTTGGGAGGTACATCATTTAGACGTAAAATCTGCATTCTTACACGGAGACCTCAAGGAGGAAGTCTATGTATCACAACCAGAAGGATTTGTAAAGCCAAGAAATGAAGGAAAGGTTTATAGACTATCAAAAGCTCTGTATGGATTGAGACAAGCACCAAGAGCTTGGAATACGAAGTTAGATCAAACCCTAAAGTCACTTAACTTCAAGAAGTGCACTTTAGAGAATGCAATCTATACAAGAACAAGTGAGACTTCTACACTGATAATTGGAGTCTATGTTGATGACTTGATAGTCACTGGAACATCAAAAAAGGAGATAGACATCTTCAAATCTCAGATGAAAAACAAATTTGATATGAGCGATCTAGGATTGCTAGCATACTATCTGGGAATAGAAGTAATTCAAGCAGGGGGTGAGATAGGCATCAAGCAGACAGGATATATCAACAAGATACTCAAAGACGCCGATATGTTATCCTGCAATGACACAAAGACTCCCATGACTCCAGGAACTCAATTAACAAAGACTGAAGAAGGAGATCTAGTAGATGCAACACAATACAGAAGCCTGATAGGTTCTCTCAGGTACTTATTGCATACAAGGCCAGATCTCTGTTATCCAGTCAGTCTACTTAGTAGATTCATGCAAGAACCAAAGGAGCAACACTTGAAAGCAGTAAAGCAAGTACTACGTTACATCAAAGGAACTAAAGAGCATGGAATCATCTACAAAAGACAGGGAGGATGTAAGATCACAGGTTATAGTGATAGTAGTTTTGGAGTTAATACAGACAAAGGAAAAGGAACAACTGGTCTGGTATTCTACTTTGGAGAATCACCTATAACCTGGTGTACACAGAAGCAACAGACAGTGGCACTATCATCATGTGAATCAGAATTCATGGCAGCCACTGCAGCAGCATGCCAAGCACTATGGCTTAAAAGATTGTTAAGTGAAATTACAGGCTGGAAGGAAGAGAAGATAACACTCAGAGTAGATAATGTTTCAGCAATAGCACTCATGAGAAATCCAGTCTTTCATGGAAGAAGCAAGCACACTGACACACGCTATCACTTCATAAGAGAATGTGTGGAAAACGAAGATATCACTGTGGAACACATAAGTGGAGAACTACAACGGGCAGATATACTAACAAAGGCACTAGCAAGGATCAAGTTTGCTACAATGAGGGAACTGCTCGGAATTCAAGATTTGAAGCAACTTACGGATGTTCGAGATTAGGGGGGTGAATGAAAACCCGGTTAATCTCTTAACATCAAATACTTAGTTAGATAGTTAGAATACATTATTACATAGCGGTTATGAACTACAAGGACCAATGTTGTTAAGATAAAAGATGGAAACCACCACCCTTTACCGAAAGGGTGTGTCCCCTCCCTCACATTGATTCCGATCGGTACAAAGAAGAAAGAAAGAAGAGGTACCGGTTGGATTTGAACGGACAAGAAACAACATACCTCTTCAAGGATTAATCACAACCACTCATTCAAGAGACGTGTCTATTCACGAAGAGACACAACTCTTCACTCGTACCCGTAGAAAACTATAAATAGGATCGTATAGTTTCATTTGTTTGTTACTTACTCTCTCATTCGATTGTACATACATTCAAGTTATTATTTATGCAAGTTTGTTTAATCACGCTCATTTAGAGATCAAAGATCATTTCGGGCCAACAGTATGGGATGCCTACGACCCTTATTCGAAAACATGTACTAACTCAATGGTGGAAGGTAGTTAGAAGAGTTTTTTGGATTATAAGAGGTGTTGAAGATAGAGAAGATGTTAATGCTCTTATAAAAAATCATAGGGAGCATAAAGAGAGACATTCAAAGGAATCAAGGGCCAGGAAATCTTCTAGGCCTTCAAAGGAATCAAGGGCCAAAGAATCTTCCAGACCTTTTAAATTTAGGTTTTTGGGGGATGGGGGTTGGATGGTTTAGTGTTTTTATTTTTGTAAGAGGGGGGTGGGTGGGTGTTGGGGTTAGGTTTTTGTGTGTGGGGGTAGGGCGTTTAGGTTTTTGGGGGGTGGAAGTTGGGAGGTTTAGGTTTTTACGTAATGTTGCACATGTGTAATAATAAATAGTAGTATTGAAAAAATTAAGACACCTTAAATCCTTTTTTTATGTAATAAAAATATGCTTGAATATACTCGAATGAAAGATAAAAAAATTGTAATCTTATGGTGCCATTTTAAAAAATAAATGATAACTTATGAAGAAACTAGAAATGTTTAATATATATATATATATATATATATATATATATATATATAGGGAGCCGCTAAAATGAAAACCACCTCCAGTTGTAAGAACCACGAGAACCATTCTCCACCAATCAGGGTTTGCCAATTGTACACTAGTATTTTATATTCTTGGGGGCATTTTGGTCTTTCGATCCAAAGTGTCATGTCCATCAATTGTCTCTAACTTGTTTTAAAGATTGCACTCTCTCTCCACCCTCATCAGTTACCCCCTACCAAAAAGGTGAACCTCTCATCTCTCTCTTTGAAATCCTTCTCCAGCGATGATTCCGGCCACACTCATCTATCTTCCACACAAGTTTGAGAGAGAATCGGAGGGGAGAAAGAGAGTGCCAGAGAGAGAGAGAGAGAGAGAGAGAGATTGGCTCGTGGTTTCCAGTCATCATCATCAACGATAGGCGATGATAGAATGGTAGTGATGCATTCCGACCACCGTCTCCTCCACCACCGTCTACGGAGATCCTACTCCGACCACTGGCTCCATCACTTCGCACTCTCTGTCAACGGAGATCACACTCCAACCACCGTCCCCTCCGCCACCGTCACCGTCTCCTCCGCCACCGTTCAACACCATTTAATAGAGATAAACCCTAGGACGCCGCCGTCGCACAGGGGGGTGGTGTGTGGTGTCTGAAAGTTGTCCGGTTCCGACGGCAGGTAGGGTTTCATTCCCGGTGGTGCCGGTCGTGCCGTTGATGTCGGTGGTGCCGGTGATTGGGTGGTGGATTGATTTGTTTTTTTGAATGTTGAACAATCTTGACTCTGTTTTTGCTTAGATCTTGGTTTGATTTGTTTTTATTTTTGGATTTGCAAGAAGAGAGGTGGGTGTTGATCTTTGGATCTTTAATTTGTGTTTTTGATTTTGCAAACAGTGATTTCTGTTTGCATAAAAGTGATTCTCCAAGAAGAAGAGTGATTTTCTGTTTGCATTTTGTGTTCTTGCTTGGATTGATTCTGCAAGAAGAGGGGGTGGGTGTTGATCTTTGGATCTTTAATTTGTGTATTTGATTTGCAAAAACTGATTTTCTGTTTGCATAAAAGTGATTTCCCGTTTGGATTTGGGCGGTAATGATGCAAAAAAAAAAAAAAAAAAAAAAAACGCATATTTTAATGACGATGGCGCGGCAAGGATGGTGGAGGGTAGGTTTTTGAACCTGCAACTCCACTTTGCAGCCTCCGATTATCGGAAAATCTGAGTCAAAACCTCGTTTTTTTCAAGAATCCACTCGTTCTTTTGATTTTTGTTTGTTGGGTTTTTATATTTTTTTGAGGCGTCGATGATGATAGCAATCTATCTGAGACACCTACCGAGTAGCGATTTTCTGGGTGCGTTCGTTTTGTGTAAAAAACTTTTAGATAAAACGTAAAAGGTTTTACGTAAAACGTAAAACTTAAAAATTTTAACGTAAAACGTAAAAAGTTTTACGTAAAACGTAAATATTTTATCGTAAAACTTAAAACGTAAAAAAGTTTAAAAAGTATAACGTAAACGTAAAAAGTGTAACAAACGACGCGTTAAAAAAACGTGTAAAAAACGGCGCGTTAAAAAAACGACGCTTGAAAAAGCCCGGCGTGCAAAAAAATTTGTCTTGTTAAAAAAATTTGAATTTAAAAATTCTTTTAATAAAAAAATTCTTTTTAGAAAATAAAAAGTAATATAATAAAACAAAAAAGTAATAAAAAATAATAAAGAAAAAAAGACAAAAAAAAATTATTTTACTAAACTACCATTTTGGATTAAAATATTAAAAAAATAACAAGACAAAATGTATTTAATATTAATTTTTGTTACTTTTAATCTCATCCATCCATCCATCTTGTTGATCTAAAGGCTAGAAAGTGGTTCCCATGGTTCTTACAACTAGAGGTGGTTCCCACGAAACCCATCGCCACACCACCTAACCCACTGCCACACCACCACACCCACCGCCACACCACCACACCCACCGCACATCGGAGCCGTCGACATCAACCACTGCCACACACCACCAAAACCACCGCCACACCACCAAACCCACTGCCACACTACCAAACCCACCGCACCCACCGCCACACCTCCGTTGCAACATCATAAACCAACCAAAACCCGAGCCGCTACTCCAACCTGCAGCCCCAAAATTACTTGTTTTAGATCTAAGTTGAAGCTCCTGACCCATTTTCAATAACCAACTCAATACCCACATAACAATCTTCAATAACCATTTAACAACTTAAAAATACAAACTTTCATACCTGGAATCACGAGTCAACTGAAAATTTAACAGAAACTATGAACTTGGGTGTTAATCGGATCCCCACGGCGGTCGGCCGACAGTGGTGTAACAGAAAGGTGAGTTAGGTGGTTGCCGTGTGATGGAGGTTAATCGGAGATGGTCGGTGGTAGGTGGTCGGAACTGTCGGCAGTCGGAACTGACGACAGTCGCTGGAGAGAAAACCCCACTACACCACCAACAAGACCCCTTTCCCTTGCTATATAAACAGAAAATCAGAGGAGAGGAAGGTGGTGCGGAGAACGAGGGGCCGTCGGAGAAATGAGGGGGCCGCCGGAGTGGGTCTGGTGTTTGGGAGTCGCCGGTGTGGAGGTGTGGTGGCGGTGGTGCAGGTAAGTTATGCAGGAGGGATGAGGGTTTTGGGGTTTCTTTATGAAGATGAGAGAGATGATGGATTTTTGAAAGTTCTGAAACAATTTCGAGAGAGAGAGAGATGAGAGGTTTTGTTTTTGGGGGAGTGATAAAAGTCAGACATTTAAAGGCAGAGGAGAGATGAGAGATTAGAGATTAGACATTTAAAGGAACGACCAAATTACCCCTTTTCCTGATTGGTTGAGAGTGGTTCTCGCGGTTCTTACAACTGGAGGTGGTTTCTATTTTAGCGGCTCCCTATAATATATATATATATATATATATATATATATATATATATATATATATAGGGTGGGGTTCCAGAGTGAACACTAGTGTATTTGTGAACTGAGTGAACAAATCCTGGCCAGTGATTTACACCATCAAATCGTAAAATACATTAGTGTATTTTCATCATCAAATCCTTGCCATTGATTTACACTTGTGTATACACTCATTTATTGATAATCAAGCGCTAGGATTAGTTCACTAGTGTTCACAATCAAGGGGGTTATTGACAACTGAACCAAACCTATATATATATATATATATATATATATATATATAGAGTTAGGATCCTGTAAAAAAAATTAAAAGTGTGAGAAGGGTAAGAAAGAATCTACACCATTAGATTTTTGATCTAATGGTTGAGATTAATAGGGACCAAATTGTAAAATTTGGTTTATTTTTTTGGACTGAATTGAAAATTCTAGGGGTAATAAAGTCTTTATATCAATTCAAAAATAGAAACTGTAAATCAAAATCCCTACAATATCTCTCCCTCTCTCTCCAGATGATCTCCATCTACGATCAAAGATCTCTCTCTCATCATCATCATCATCATCATCATCTAACATCGTTATAATCATTCACACCGGCTCTGTCGACTTCGCCGGCCGGAGTCCGGTCGGGTTTCTTTAAAGTGATAGAACGAGGGTGAGAGAACGAAGGGGTTGGGGTGTCTTTGCTGGAGAAACCGTCGCCGGCAGCCTCCGGAAAAGCGGCGCCGGTGGCCAGAGAATAGAGAGAGGGAACCGAGATAGTGGGGGTGAGAGGAGGTGTGCGTGTGACGGAATCCATGTCGAGCGGCGAGTGGCAGCGGCAGTGGTGGTGCGGATCGGCAATGGTGGTGCGGCAGTGGTGGTGCCGGAAGTGGAGAAGATGATACAGAGGTGTTATATTCTTTACGGAATGGTGTTTTTTTTTCTGAATGGTGTTATTTTCTTTTCATTAATGGTGTTTTTTTCTTTTCAGTAATGGTGTTTATTTTATTTTCTGAATGGTGTTATTTTGTTTACTGAATGGTGTTATTTTGTTTACTGAATGGTGTTATTTTTTTGTTTACTGAATGATGTTATATTGTTTACTGAATGGTGTTATATTATTTATTGAATGGTGTTATTTTTTGTTTACTGAATGGTGTTATATCTTGTACTGAATGGTGTTTTTTTTGTGTACTGAATGGTGTTATATTTTGTTTACTGAATGGTGTTATATTTTTTTGTAAAAACACCATGAATTGAACTATGAATTTATTTAAAACACCATGTCATGAACATGCTCTAATTATGGACGGTTATAAGTCCTTAAATCAAGGATTTTCTCTCTCCAAATCCTTAAATCAAGGATTACCATATTTGAATTTGTTAATGCATTTACAATTATACCATTTTCAATTAATTTAGATCTAATGGCTGAGATTCTTTCTTACCTTTCTCACACTTTTGGTCTTTTTTACAATAACTCCACCCTATATATATATATATATATATATATATAGGGGATGGTTCATTTGAGAACACTAAAAAAGTTGGGAATCGCGGGGAACCGAATCAAACGAACTCCGATTGGACTCATTCCAGCGGCGTTGAAACTGGTTCGTCGAACCCTAACTTGGCTCTTGTTGTCACACCCCAACTGATGGCGGAAACATCGGGCCGCGGCACTGAGCGAAACAAATTGTCCAGGAGAATCCATAACAACTATAATTACCAAATATTTAACGTCATGTCCCATACCATAACATATAAAGTAAAACAGTTATTACAGACATAGTTCTCAAAGACAAATAATTGTTCCGACAACTCAGATTTTATTTAGTTTGTTTCTAGAATCCCTTAGCTTGATTCCACAAAAGCAGGCATAACATAGCATCCTAAACACCTGTCACATACGTTAAAATAAAGTTAATACACATAGTGTAAAAGTGAGCATACAAGTTTAATAGTATAATAGTAGCGAAAGCGATTTACGCATAACCAGCATGTAAAACGTAGAAATGTGAAGCAAGTAAGCTATCGACAATGACATATGCACAGACGTGACTGCGAGTTGTAGAATGCGCAACACATATCACCACTGTGACATGTGAAGTAAAGCCCTTAACAACCCCTGTCCACGACAGGTGCTGAGTCCAAACTATAGTACTATCGTTGCTAAGGTGTCAGACAACAATCACTGTGTAAACATAACATACTAGCATTCATAGAATAACACGTATAACATGCGAGAGCGGTTAGCGTATAAAAGTGCTTGCGTTGTGTGTCGACGTGATTTGATATAAGTAACATATGTAACACCCAAAAGTGCGTTAAGCAAAAAAGGATCGAGTATACTCACAGAGTGTTGATAGTGCTAAACACGATATGTATTGGATTGAAGGGAGCACTTAGAGTTAGCCTGATCAGAGAATGATAGTGTAAGCATTGAACATTGCGTTAAACAGTGCATCGGAGAGATGTGTGAGCGAACAGTGATCCGATCGGATGACTGTCCGGACGGAGGGTCATCCGGACGGATGACCATTCGGTCGGAGGGTCATTCGACGGGTTGAGTGTGTTTGTGAAATGTTTAAACTTTTAAGTTTTTGTTGTAGCATTTTAAAAAGTGAGAAATATCCCTATATATCAGGTCATCTGGACGGACGGTCATCCGGACGGATGGCCGTTCGCTCTGATGGTGATTCGTTTGGGAACTGATATACTTTGAAGTTTTGCAAATTGGTTAAGTGTGGAAATTCACCAATCACCTGGTCGAATAGCCGTTCGATCGGATGGTCGTCCGATCAGATGGCTATTCGATTGAGCGACTGTTTTGTTTGAAAACTTGGTAAAATCAGTTAAGTTGAAAAGTTTTGCGGTTTAACCGAGATAGTATGACGACGTGTCAAACAACGGAAATCACATCAAGTCCAACTTATCCGATCAGACGGGAATCACCCCGTTCGACCAGGCTCAACTGTTCTTGTCGGAGTTTCATGTTCAACCCGTGAATCGGTAGTCTCTTAGATAGAAATCCATTCTCAGCCCGGGTCTCCATTAGAGAATGAGTAAGAAACCCGAATGAGTCCAGATTCTCAGCCCGGGACAGTCGTTCGATCGGACGGCCATCCGATCGGATGGTCATCCGGTCGGATGTCCATTCGACTGGTTGGTCGTTCGGTCGGATGGCTTGTACGGGTTAGTTTTCCGACTTTCGTTTCATGCGTTGTGCATTGCGTTTAAGCGAGTTGCGAGTAAGCGGTGCGATAGTATTACACATTAGTTACACAAATAACATAATCAACCTAACAAACATAAAAGTACACTGCGTTTCGAGTTGCGATGCGGTGTGATAGAGTTGCGATTGCGTTTGTGAATATCATCCCAAAACGTATAAGCACACACAAGTAAAGCACATAAAAACATACACACGTAAGACAATTTCCATAACTGCGATTCGAATTGCGATGCGGCAGCGATGTGATAGCGTTTAGTAGATTAGCGTTTAGTTACGTTTATCGCATTGTTACTTCACATATTAATAAATCGTAGCTTAAAATAGCGTTAACTTGTATATCGATCATCGAAGTTCGAGAGTACAAAGCAATAATTAAGCAAGAAATGTCAGATTTGAATGTAAACCTGACGTTGACCTTAACATTGACTTTGAAAAGTCAGGTTGTTACACTTGTAACAACCCGACTTCCCGGAAAGTCGTGTCATTACTTAGATCTGTCATTTATTGCTTAATTGACTTGTACTCTCGAGATTTCGATCATCGCAAAAAGGGTTGAAACAATATTTTAAACTATATTTTACAACGCGTTCACAACGCTTATTCAAAACGCAATTATCGCATTAAACATATTTTACAACGCATACTATTTAAACGCATTTTATCGCATATTACATCGCATGTTATACTAAACGCTATCGCAAAGCAATCTCAACACAAACCCGAAACGCAGATTTACTTTTATGCATTTATGTGATTATGTTTTACTTGTGTGATTACTTGTTTAATGATTATGTGGTTATCTCAACACAACGCTTACTCTCAACTCGCTTAAACGCAACGCAATGCTTAACACATGAAACGAAAGTTGGAAAACTAACTCGCACAGTTCGGCTGATCGAATGACCATTCGATCGAATGGACATCCGTCCGGATGACCATCCGATCGGATGGCCATCCGACCGGACATCCATCCGACCGAACACACACCTCGCCTCTCCACCGCCTTAACTCCCTCTCACTCTATAAATAGTGCCCGTAGATGCTACTATTCACTGGTGTGATAACTCCCTCCGACCAACTCACTCCCAGTTCATTCTCAAGCACTTTCCTATAGATTCAAGGCCATTTCGTAAGTATTTCTCCTTAAATCTTGTACTTCCATCATCACTACACACTTCTTCATCATCTTCTCCATTAAAATCACTGGTTTTCTTCATGAAATCACCTGATTTGGACCCTTTGAAGGTGACATCATCACAGTTGCTTATGCAATCGGTGGTGTGACATCATCTCATCAAGATTGGTTTGAATCTAAAGGATTTCCACACATTTTAACACAAATCTCCACTAGATTTCAACATTTTCAACTGTTTTCAACATTTTTCATCTCTTTTCAAACTTTTCTTCAACGTTCTACACAAAACCGATGGAATCCTTGCTCATTCAGACTCTCCACTCATTCTCTAGTGGAGGGCCGACTTGAAAACGGATTTCCACCGGAGAGATGACCGATTTACGGGTTGAACATGAAACTTCATCGAAAGAACAGTGAGTACGATTGAATGGGGTGGTTCCCATCCGATCGAATGCGTTGGACCTTGGAGGGTTTCCGTCGTCACGCCGTCTCTGTTAAATCGCAAACTTTTAACTTTGAAAACTTAAAACTTTCAAAACAACAGCTCGCCACTCGAGTGACCATCTGATCGGATGACCATCCGATCGAATGACCATTCGACAGGTGACTTGTCTTTTATACTATTTCTTGTTCAAAACGATTTGAACAAAACCTCAAAATACTAAACTCTCGATCGAATAGCCATCCGATCGAATGGCCATCCGTCACTTAACCCGTTTTACGCACCGTTCAACGCTTACGCTACTGTTATATGCTCAGGCTAACTTAAACACGCTCCCTTCAATCCAATTCAAGGCTGTGTTTATTTATTAAACACATACTGTGAGTATACTCGAACCCTTTTTCGCTTAACGCACTTTTGGGTGTTACATACGTTCTATATCCACTCACAACGCACACAATACTCGACTATTTTATAAACGCTAACCGCTCTCGCTTGCTATACGTGATTCGATGAATGCTGGTATGTTATGTTTACACGGTGACTGTTTTGCCTGACACCTTAGCAACGATAGTACTATAGTTTGGACTCAGCACCTGTTTATTTAGGGGTTTTTAAGGGTCTTACTTCACATGGTCACATGGGTGGTAATGTGTTGCGCATTCTACAACTCCCAGTCATGTTGGTTGCATGCGTCATTGTCGATAGCTTACTTCGTGTTACATGCTGGTTATGCGTAAACGTTTTCGCTATACTATATGTTATGCAAACTTGTGTACTCACCTTTACATTTTATGTATTGATTTTATTTTAACGTATGTGACAGGTTGATAGGATGCTGAGTCTTGCTGTGATGAAACGAGTAGGAAGTCTAGAAACCCACAATAAAATCTGAGTTGTCGGAACAATGTTTTGTTTTTGAGACTTATATCTGTGACGACTGTTTTTGCTTTATATGTTAATGGTATGGGGCATTAATGTTAAATATATTGTCATCAATAGTTGTTATGGATTCTCTTGGACAATCTGTTTCGCTCAGTGCCATGCCCCGATAATTCCGCCAACGGTTGGGGTGTGACAGCTCTCTTAACCCTAACTCTAAACCTAAAGAAACCTAAACTAAAATCTAAACGAAAAACCCTAAAAGCTAAAACACTAAACCCTAAATACTAATTATTAAAGCTAAACCCTAGTATAAGACCATAAAAGCCATACCCTAATTTTTTCAGGGGTTAGGATTTCAGGTTTAGGGTTAAGAGATCCTAGTTAGGGCTCGACGAACAGGTTCTATCGCCCCTAGAATGAGTCCAATCAGAGTTCATTTGAGTCGGTTCCCCACGGTTCCCTACTTTTTCAGTGTCCCCTAATAAACCTTACACTGTATATGTATATGTATATGTATATGTATATGTATATAATATAAATTAAAAAATCTGGATCATTATGGATGTCATCCCTAGTCCAACACCATGTAAGTGGAGCATACACGTGAATAATAATCCACTTGAAATATCATCTTCATCATCATGATTTTCATTATAATTCATGGTGGTTGAGTATATTGCTTCACTAAAATGTTCCTTTTCGGTTGATGGTAAGGTGTTTCACATGTAAACATGTGGGTGAATTTAGAAATTGTAATGACCTAGCTAATAAGTCGGTTTTAAAAGAAAATTATTAAAAGTTATATCTGTTTTTTTTTTTCTGATTAGTCCACTAAGAAATCTTATAAACAATTGCGTATATTGAAAATGAATGTGAAAACAACGTTTAATTGTTGAAATTTTTATGCGGCTCCATCAAAGCTTTTGACTTCCTTACCTCACAAAGTATGAAAGTAATTAATAACTTCAGATTTATACCAAAACTGATCTGGTTATATATAGCACATCATGTAAATATTGTTTGCAAAAATATTTTCGTTTTTTTATGAATGTAAATGGAACACGTCAACAGTTATTTGTTGGAATTTTAGTTAACCGCCTATTAAGTATTAACTGTTCACCAAACCAACTGATTAAGTTGATGATAAATATTTTACAACAGACGCCCGAGGAACGAAAGTGAAAGTGAACTAATTTTAACGTTATTTTACCAATTTCGTGAAAATAATGTTAAAAGAGAGATGTTTAATCATGCATCATGTGGTGGTGTCGATAGCCGAAAGACAAAGATGTACATGCACTAATTGGCATTTGTTTCAATTTTTGAGTGTTATATGTCTTATGCTCTTATGTTCCAATCTTGATGCAAAACTACTATCGAGCCAGGGTCTCACTAGAAGCACCCTCTCCGTTCCTACGGGGTTGATGTAAGACTGTCTACATCTTACTCTCAAACCGTACCTTAACTTTGCTATTGGTGGGATTTATTGAGTATATATGATGATTAAAATTACCATACATGTTAAACAAGCGCAACAACATGAAACTTGGAAACGAAACGTACCAATTGAGTTGAAACTAAACCATTGGATAGAAGATCACCTAGCTACTTGTAGGAAGATACCTAACTCTATAAGTTTTTTGATTTCTTAATATATCTTTTGAATTAAGTGCACATCAATGTAAATGTTTTGTAGGATATAATTAGGCACAGACAAAAAATGGTCCACCCAAACCGATGCCCAGAAGATAGGTTATAATTTGTCTGGTTATCCTTTCGTAATATAGTGTTTTCAGTTTCGGGTCCGGTTCGATTCAGAACCAAAATTACCTAAGACCGACCTGAAGGACTGATAATCACTTATTGTTTTCATGTTTCTAATCCAGGTAATTGTCTCCATTTTTTAGAACGACGACACACACACTCATTTTTTAGAAAAACAAAGTAAATTGTACATCAAAGTTCATTTTAAAGGCATATGTTGACAACTCTATGTGTTAACTAATTACATATTTATTCAACCCATGCACGCTTATTAATTATAACTCGCCTAAAATCCACCTAAATACGGGGTTGTACGTTGACGATTGATCATAATTTATTGGGCATGCAAAATATGTTAGGTTTGAAATGAGAATAAATGGTATAGTAGAAAACTTGGAACTTTTGTTATTGAATTTCAACATATCGTACAGATTTTATCAAAGGCGAAGAAAAATAAATTACATAAAGGACCATCTTAATTAGTACAACGGACATAACAGACGTGGTGTTGGTACTGCAACAAGTCGTATTGCCTTTGGTGCGGTGAGTCCATACACATCGCTCATGTCGATTTCACTTGGTTTCATTCCGTCAGGCAACTCCCAATTGAAACAGTGAAGAAGGTGCACTAGCGCCATCTCCATCGCGTATAACCCAAGTTGCATCCCAGGACACGACCTTCGGCCAGAACCAAAAGGTAAAAATTCATAGTTGCTTCCCTTAAAATCCGGAGCCCCATCTTTCAAAAACCGAGACGGGTTGAAAGTATTAGGATCTTCCCAAGAGCTCTTATCGCGGTTGATGGCAAACACGTTGACCATAACACGCGACCCTTTCGGGATGTGGCATCCCGCAACCTTTGTGTCCTCCGACGATTTGTGGAGGGTAACTGGGATAGGAGGGTGTAGACGAAGCGTCTCTTTGACAACACATTTGAAGTACGTCAACTTCTCCAAGTCGGATTCTTCGACCCGACGGTCAAGACCAACGACATCAGCCAACTCTTGTTGCACGGTTTTTAGCGCTTCCGGTGTATGCATCAGCTCGGTCAAGGCCCATTCTATAGCAGAAGCCACTGTCTCCGTACCACCAAACATAACGTCCTATAAAAACAGTTAAAACTAAATGTCAGATCAAATGTTTTTTTACCTTTTTTGGTACCACCAACCATAAACCATAAATGTCTCGTTATCTAACTCTTTGTTAAGTTTTTTTTTTAATGAATCACTTACCATAATTATAGCTTTGATATTGTCTCGGGTCAGCTTAATGGCGTTTTGCGAGTCATCGGCTACGTTAACTCTTCCTTCTTCACTATAGAACTCCAACATCTCATCAACCATGTCGCTTTCCGCATTCTCATCGCTGTTTTTCTTCTCCTTGCTCAAATGCTGGTCGATGATCTTATCGATGAAACCGTCTAATGCGGCCCGTGCAGCGGGTAAACGGGTATTCAACCCAGCCGGGTCGATGAACCCGAGCCATGGAATGAAGTCAGCCAAGTTGAATGCGCCAAACAGCTTTGTGTATTCTTGTAGGATTCTAATAAACTCCTCTTTATCTTCATGAGATATGGACCCGAAAGCCGCACGGTAAATAATATCATGGGTGAGCCCGAATACGAGCTCACCCAAGTTTACCGCGGTGCCCGAGTTGATGACGGTGGATTTCACCATGGAATCCACCTCATCACGGACGGAATCCCAAGATTCAGCCCGTCTCCTGCTAAACAACTTCATGACACTCAATTTCCGCATCTGTCGCCAGAAGGGAGTGTAGTCCGCAAACGCCATATCCACGCGGTTATAAGTGAGGTAAGCGATGGCGATGGTGGCCGGACGGTTGGCAAATATGTGATCTTGAACTTGAAGTACTTGGCGGGCCATCTCTGGGGACGACACCGCAATGGTGTGGCTGAATCCCATCTTGAGATGGAGGATGCCACCGTATTTCTCAGCCAACTTGGCTAAGCCACGGTGGGTGAGCTGGTCCATTATCAGCATGTTGCCGATGATGGGCCAACCCCTTGGCCCCGGCGGAAGAGGTTTCCGCCGGAGCCAGACCAGAAAGAAAACAGTTACAAGAGAGATTGCAGCATATATTTGGATAGAATCCATTATTGATTCAAAGTGTGAAGATAAGTGGCAACTTGTTGAATGTTGCTACCTAGAGTGAGATAAGGGGGGTGCTATATATACAACCTGATCGGGCACACCGGGTTTGAATGAGTATGGATATAACCGTTTATTATTAAAAAATAATAATTTGTGAGAAATAAATAGAAACTTTGACTAATTCATCTGTGAAGAAAACAGTGTTAATTTTACTTTCTGAAATAATTATTTGTAAAAAAGGGTGTCAATTCATCTGTTAAAAACACTATTTTCGTTTTTATTTTATTTTCTGAAATAAGAAAAATATCTTAACCCACTTTTTTTTTTCGCTTTCAGCTTTTAAGATAAAATATCTCGTTGGCTAACACAACTAACTAAACCAAGGAGATGTGATTTGCACATCATTTTATTCCATCCATTTTTTCCCATTCGTGCATTATCTTGTAGATGACGTTAAGTGTGTGTCACTACCCAGTATCAAAGTTGATACATTACGTGTTATATGAAGTTATTAACCAGTTAAGATTTCGTAGCGCTTGTTGATAGAAAACTGAACCGGAGAAAAGTG
This sequence comes from Helianthus tuberosus, assembly GCA_030545235.1. Lineage (NCBI taxonomy): Eukaryota > Viridiplantae > Streptophyta > Magnoliopsida > Asterales > Asteraceae > Helianthus > Helianthus tuberosus. The sequence continues at coordinate 49,373,695 of CM060404.1, read as the reverse complement.
TGATGAAAGCAATTGAGGAAGCGGTGAAGTATTACTTTTGCTAAATTTCGGGGACGAAATTCTATCATAGTCAGAGATGTTTGTAATTACGTCTTAGATATCATTCTAGTATTAATAAATATGAGAGTATTATTATTCAGAATAATCTAGGAGTTTTTGTATAAGTAACCTCATATAAATAGTAAGTGACCATATATAATACATAGTCAACAAAAGATGTGAGGTCAAAGTTGGCTAATTTTAAGTAATGTACGTTGTGGTGCTTGTGTTGCCAATTACTCAAAAAGACAATTTCTAGAAATTGGATGTATCTACTAAAGGGGTGTTTGGTGTGCGTTTTCAAAATAGATTTTGCGTTTTTAAAACTGTGTTTTGAAAAAAACACGTAGGTACATGCTTCTGCAAAACTGCGTTTTGGAGGCAGATAATCACATTTTTAGATTATTTGTGTTTTACAAACGCAATAGTCAAATAATCACTTCAAAACGTAATCCCAAACACCCTCTAATAATGTTACCTGAAACGTCTTGGGTTTTCTCTTTGATGTTTGATGTTTTTGCTTCAAATTTCAAATATTTTAAATCTTGCCTGTTCCCAAATTATTTCATGAAAGAAATACTTCATGAAATTGCTTCATTGATCATAATTAATTTACCTAGCTATCTCTTGAAACCAGTGTTGTAAAAGTCGGATTACTCGGCCGAGTACTCGGCGAGTACTCGGTCCTCGGACCCCCTCCGAGGCGACTTCCTCCTAGGCGGTCTCAATTAGTCGGCCTCGGGATTACTCGGGAGTACTCGGTGCCTAGTCGGCCTAGTCGCCGCCTAGTCGGACGTAGTCGGCCTAGTCGGTCTAGGCGGTCAACGTGGTTTGTTGACTTTTAATCGGTCAAACTCGGTCAAAATCGGCCTACTCGGCCTTGTACTCGGACTACTCAGCCTTGTACTCAGACTAGTCGGACTTGTATTCAGAATATTTGAACTTTAAACATGTTTCATTTTAAATTATACTCAATTGACATGAATTATGCTTATTTTAACACATAAATAATATATAACAATTAATTTTCTTTATATTTACCATGTCCGCGTACTCCCCGAGTACTCTCCGAGTACTCCGATTACTCCCAACTCCCCAGTCGGCCGATTAGGGACCGCCTAGCGACTTTTACAACACTGCTTGAAACAGACATAAAATACAATATTTCTCCGAATATACTTAATAAACGTTACTTAACTTAGGTAAACAGACATAAAATGCGATATTTATACGTGTATACATTCCAATAGATACAATTTCAAAACATATTTTTTCCTAATATGCGTAATAAACATTACTTAGCTAAAATTTAATTATGACATCTCTTTGAACTTTAGTCAAAGTTCATGATGTATATCATCATATTATTCTACTATCATTTATTCATCATTTTAATTTTCAAATGATATTAAATGATCACCTTTATGTTTTTAGTAGGTTGTTATAATTGGGTAAGTAAAAGCTAATAAAAATTAAACACAACGTACGTTCAGGATGGAGAAAAAGTAAAAAATGACATTATAAAATGGACAATTGAAAAGGGTTATTAGTGTATGTATAAATGTGCATCACTGTATGTATGTATGTATGTATAGTTTGTTACTTACAGGTAGGTTCAGTGGCGGATCTTGCCCGTTGAACGTGCCAGGGCCGAAAGACACGGGCACTAAAAAAAACCCGGGCAAGCCCGGGCCAAACATAGTATATATAAAAAATTTCGATCGAAATGCAGAAAATTAGCACTACGGCCGAAAAACTTGCCCCTGCCGTGGCACTGCCAGTGACCATCTAAGAACCGCCCCTGGGTAGGTTGTTAGTTGGTTATGTGATTTCTTCTATATATATAGAGGATCACCATATTGATTGATTTTAGTGTTATCAGATGAGAGATTACTGTGATTTCATCAGTAACCTTAATTTTCTTTGGTTAGTTACTGCCTGGTTCCTACCTAGGGATTTTTTAAGGTGATTTTAAGATATTGTAGTGGAGTATAGAGAGAGCAACAAGGCATGCACAATGATGGTGTTTCATTGGTAGCTAGTTGTTAACCCAATATACTTAGTTGTTGTTCATTAGATGATTTGGGATAGTGTTGGATTGTGTAAGATATTGTCTGGCAAAAATTTCTGAAAACTGGTTGGTTATACATGAAAAGAGGTCATTGTTTACCAATATTGACATTAAATTGTTTATAACCGATGCTTGTATAGTGTTAAAGGGACATTTATGTTAATAATGATATAACATTTTAATGCTAAAAGGGTCATGCATGATCTATAAGTGATATAGCATGCTCACATTTTGAAATGGCAAAGATGTATATAACAATAACATGCTAATTTGTTTATAAGGACGACCATCAAAATACTATTGTTTTGAAAGTAAACAACACATGTTCAGCATATGATATAGCATGCTAATCGAATTACTTTTGAACTTCATACTATATAAAACATATGTTGTTTTTGGTACTCACTTAATTGTAGGTGTGCAGTTTATGAATTTGTAGTTTGAAATGTTCGTGCATATATCTTTCGGAAGCATATATTTCAGTTTTAAAGTGAAATGTTTTGATAGTACTCTCGAAAGCTTTAGATAATTCAAAGAAAAAAAAATAAGAATGAGTAATTAATTATTGTTGTGTAAGAAATGCGTATTAAATGAACCAACGAATTTCGTTTTATGGGTTGGGAAAACATCACAATCATTTAGTAGAATTGGCCAAAATATTTCGTGAAAGAGTATGTTCGTTGGCGGTTAAAACATTTGACAATTATTTGGTTAGTTTCATTCTTTACGTTGATCCCCACGTCCAATAGTCCTTTACTTGTGAGTGATTTCTGACTTATTAGTCTTGTGGGTGTTCAGTATAAAATCATAGCTAAAATTTTAGCAAATCATTTGGCGAGCGCTATAGATCCATTGTTATTCCGGAACAATTTGCGTTTTATTAGAGGTCGTCGAATCCTTAATGGTCCTTTATTTCTAAAAGAACTTTATGACTCGAATAGGTCTAAAAAGAAACAACTGAGATTTTCAAAAATGATTTTGCCGAAGCGTGTGATTCCCCCTCTTGGTCTTACTTAGAATCTATTATGGGCTTCTTTGGTTTCGGTGCAAGGTGGATCGGTAGGATCATGGCTTGTTTCCACTCGGCGCGTGCTTTAGTTCTAGTTAATGGAAGTTCCACTGTCGAATTTAATATGGAAAGGGGTTTACGTCAAGGAGACCCATGGCTCCTTTCCTATTTATTTTGGCCACGAGGGGCTTCATGTTTCTCTATTGGATATAGAGGAGGCCGGTTTATTTTGCGGTGCTTGTATTGGTAATTTGTCTTTATCTCATTTGATCTATGCCAATGATCACTACTACAAAAAGAGGCATTTGCTATGAAATTTTGCTACGGAAAAAAATGGTGGCAAATTTTGCTACAAGTTAGCTACGGATTAGCTACGAACTTTCGTCGCAAATGCATTTCATAGCAAATCCGTAGCAAAATTGACGAAATTAATATAAAACATATAATGTAGCAAAACCGGTAGCAAAATCCGTAGCAAAACCATGAAAATAAGTATTTAGAAATAAACTAAAAAAAGTAAAATAAAATCTGTAGCAAAATCGATAGCAAAATTGTGAAAATAAATATAATAAAAAAAATTAGTAAAATTGGTAGCAAAGTCCTTAGCTAAATCATAAAAATAAATATTTAAAAACTAACTAACTGAGGTTTAAAAAAACGGTAGCAAAATCGGTAAGTAAATAGAGTCCGTAGAGAAATTGATAGCAAAATCTAGAAAAAATCTTAAAAAGTAACGTAGCAAAATCTGTAGCAAATCCATAGAAAAATTCATTGCAAAATAAGAAAAAGAAAGTATTCAAAAAATAATTTACTAATATCCATCGCAACATCCATAGCAAAATACGTTGCGAAAAAAAAATTAATTAATAATAGTGGTAGCAAAATCTATAGCAAAGCTAACAAAATAAATATTCAATAAACAATAAAAAAGACGTGTAAGAAAATCCATAAGCAAAAATGAACAAAGGAAGTATTAAAAAATAATTAATAATATATACAATAGAAAAATCAAAAGCAAAAATGTTAATTACTTAAAAATAGTTAAAAAAAAAGTCAATTTTACACGGACTATTGTAAACATAAATACATTCAATATAGCTATCTCATACAAATAATACGTACTAAATTAAGCATATGGATGAGCAAATAGTGTTGGGTACCGGTACCGAATATATTTGGTACCAACTTTTGACGTTTTTGGTACCGGTTTCGTACGGTACCGGTATTTATCGGTTTTACCACTCAAATACCAGTACCGTACTAGGTATTTTCGGTACCGGTGCCCATTCTTGGGATTTTCAGTACCAGTTGACACTGAACTCATCCCTAGTTAAACATATTAGATCATTCTGGTAATTGATTTCTAAAACGTTTTCATATTATTTGCACTCATTTTATAAATATACAAAATCCATGGAGGGGAATAGTGTCAGGCAGCTGCCTGACACTTGTCCATTGACCCGAACAAATTATGATTTTACCCCAACTTAGAATTACGATTTGAACCCCAGTTAATATACAAAATTCATGGAGGGGAATAGTCAGGCAACTAGCTGCCTGGCACTTCCTCATTGGCCCGAACAAATTACGATTTTACCCAAGCTTAGAATTACAATCCCCCCCCCCCCCCAGTTCAAAATTCCAGTCTTACCATTATTGAAGATTTCGACAAATTACGATTTTACCACAGTCAAATTTACGATTTTGCCCTCAGTTCAGAATTACAATGTTGTCACCGTTGTAGCTTTTGACTATTTATGATTATACCAATGTTTTAAAATCCGTTTTTGATACCGTACCGGATTTGGCTCAAAAACGGTTTAACCGAGTGTATCGGGCGGCTCAACCGGGTGTACCAGACGATTTGACCAGATGGTTCAATCGGTACAACTGGCCGGTTTGAACCGGTTTTTAAAACATTAGACTATACCCAAGTTGAACTTACGATTTATCCCGAGTTCAGAATTACAGTCTTTTCATCGGTTACGTTTTTTTTCTTGCAAAACTTTGATAGTGTTTTATTTTAATTTGTAGAGAACAGTTGGCCGAGTGCTCCGCAACGCGGACGGGGCATAAACTAGTATACTACAAAGAACATAAGGGGAACAATGACAAGCAGCTGCCCGTCACTCCCACATTGGCCCGGACAAGTTACGATTTTACCCACAGTTTAAAATTACGATTTTACCCCTTTTCAAAATTATGATTTTGCCCCTAATTCTAATTTACATTCTTGCCACTCTTTTAGGTTTTCACAAATTACGATTTTACCCCAATTAAAAATTATGATTTTGCCCCCAGTTCAAAATTACGGTCTTCCCATCGTTTTAGTTTTTTTAGCAAAACTATGGTTGTGTTTTATTTTAATTGGTTGACTCGATATAATTTATATTCGTGTCAGGCACCTGCCTTGTACTCGCTCATTGTACTGAAATTCGACCGGTACGATATTTTTCGCTAATAGTACCGAATTGTTCATCCTTAGTGTGTGTATATATTGTAAGGATCAAATACAAAACGATCTTAACGTTCTAAACATGAGAAATGAAGATTTTTTTTATTTATTTTTCATCTAGAATGTGTTTTTTTTAACGATGACTTTTTTTTGAGTGACCCAATGTCACGCCGCCTAATCGGCGGCCCTAGCTAAGTCTGCCTAGACTTACGTTGTCTTAACCGGGCCCGCACTGGGTTGGCCATACTTGGTTACGACGTTCCCCCAAAAACCGTACTGCCTCCACACTCCACACGAGATGCCTCACTGAAGTAACAGTCGTATGAAAACCGGGGTGCGGCTCAGGATCAAACCCCCCTCGGTGGTTTTGTCACCATCATTGCCCAATATAACACAAGTGGGAATTGAATTTGAGTCTCCATTGAAAAACCCAAGTCTCCTACCACTATGCCACAAGTGGGGGATCATCTAGCATGTGTTTTAGTTGAAAAAAAATGAGTTAATTGCCATTTTAGTCCCTGTGGTTTAGGCCATTTTGCCAGTTTAGTCCAAAGGTTTCATTTTTAACATCTGGATCCAAAAAGGTTTCATCGTTGCCATTTTGGTCCAACTGACTTAACTCCATCCATATGTGTTAAGTCTGCCAAGGGCATTTTAGTCATTTCATTTTTCTTTTAATTAACCCTTTATTCTTTATTGTATAAAAACATTAATGAAAGGGCATTTCAGTAATTTTATAAATCTAACTATTTTTGTCTATTATGTATCCTCAAACCATCTGTTCATTCAAAAAAATCAAAACTTCTGTACATCACCTTTCATCACCAACAACCCCTCCCCTCCCTCTGCTGCTAATTGACTACCACCACCACCACTACTATTTGCCATTACTTCCAAACCGCCATCACCATTATCACCATCGCCATCGGACCTCACCACCACCCTCCCCTTCCCCACCCCTTATCTCTCTCTATACCTTCTCAACCACCACCACCAACCCACCCACCACCTCCGCCACTATCGCCACCCACACCACCGCCGCTATCACCACCCACTCCACAGGTTCCCTCTCTCACTCTCACTCTCAATCTCTCTCTCTCTCTGTCTTTCTAACCTGACCCCCTTTTCATCAAAAGATTTCATCTACCAAAACAAACCCAAGAATCAAACCCCAGCTTGTATATTCAAAATCCCCAAATTTTAAAAAGAAATCAAGAACAAATCATACAATACAGAGCTAGATAGGTGGGCATGGTGGTGGTTCGAAGCTCTTCCGCCGCACCCAATAGCAGCGACGGTGGTGTAACAACCGTTTTTGAGTGGCGGCAGTGTCAAATCTAGGGTTCCGACCAGGAACCAAGTTTCCGGCTTGTGCCTTTCTCTTGCGCCGACGGTGGTGTAACAACCGTTTTAGGGTTCCGGCCAGGAACAAACCTGTGGGGCTTAGGGTGGGGTGGCTGTGGTGGTGGTCGTCCATGCTCGTGTGGAGTGGGCGGGGGTGGCTGATGGTGGTTATGTCGGCTAGTGGTCAAGTAGTAGCGGTTGGTTGTGGTGATGGTGTTTGTTGATGATGGAGAGGAGAATGTGTATAGAGAGAGAGAAGAAAAGTCAGTGTGTTTTCTGCGTTTTGTTTATATATATATATATATATATATATATAAACTCCATCATATCTTTAATGTTTTTAAACAATAAAGAATAAAGGGTTAATTAAAAGAAAAATGAAATGACTAAAATGTCCTTGGCAGACTTAACACATATGGATGGAGTTAAGTCAGTTGGACCAAAATGGCAATGATGAAACATTTTTGGATCCAGATGTTAAAAATGAAACCTTTAAACTAAACTGGCAAAATGACCCAAACCATAGGGACTAAAATGACAATTAACTAAAAAAATCTATAATAATTCTACCAGAGCAATTATATGTATTTTTTTTAGGTTTTAACACTTAAAATATGCCTGACTAGTAATAAAAAAAACTTGTAATGTAGTTTATATTACTTTTAACAATTTAAAAAAATGTATTATCTTATGATGCTACTTTTATTAAAAAAAATTATAATTTGGGTTTCAACTTTTTATTTGTCGCAACACTATGTTTATTAGTTAATTGTTAAAAAATACAAAAATGAATTTATGACATCCCATAAAATCATTTTCCCTCTGCTAAAACCACTTTTTTCCCTCCACTAACCCATTTTCCCCCAAAACTACTTTAGTTCCCTCTCAATTTCAAAAACAATTTAGCAACTCCCCCCTATATTACCCTATTTAAATCAATATATAGTTACATCCTCTATGTCTTTAGATTCATGTCTCTCTAAAATCTTCTTACCTTCCCTCTTTCCATCTCACGAATACCAACCCGTCATCAGTTCTTGGTCACGAAACAACCGGTATATTTTCTTTTAACAATTGATAAGTGTTTCTATTATTTTAATTTCATTATACTTTACTTCTATTTAGTCCATCTGGTTTGGTTTGTAGGACTACTAAAACCTTGTGAAGGATTCATGTTTATAAACAACAGGCCCATCAACTGTTTGATAATTTGCCCCAACTAGATGTTGATGTTGGGGATACACAAGGAGACAACCATTGATTCATGCATGCCTCAACTTTCGTTTGTTTGTTTGGCTGAGATGTACGACGAAGTAAGGAATTTTGTGAATCAAGTAGTTTATTAATGTCCTAGAAAAGAACCATTGGAAATGGTTTTATAACCCTTGGAAATGGTGCTATTATTAATTTTTTAGAGATTATGTAGGACATTCTCTCATTTCTTCTTACGAAACAAGGCTGATAAAATTGCATACAAGTATTTTTATATTCTTAGACAATGTACATTGGTTCAGATTGATGGAGGTATGCCTCACATGGAACAGTGGTACACCTTTATCTCTACTTATTAAATTTTTATCTTTGCACATTTTGAATTTATAGTTTATGTACTAATGAATTTGCTACTTTTTTTATATGTGCAAATGACTTCATTAGATGAGCATGACAACGATGGATGAATATGGGACTTGTGCTCAAAATTCAAGATATAGCAATATCCATAAACCTTACCCATCAAATGGGATGGTCTATATGATGTCGAACTGCTAGACATTACAGAATTCTAAACTTGTGATTAGGGAACACAATTTGTATCATATTTAGAGAATTTGTATAATTTTGTATTTCATTTGAATAATATGTACAAATTTGTTGGTTTATATAAAGTTTAATTATATAATTTTTTGAGTTGAATTGTGTTTGTATGTATACGTACTCGTTGAATTATATAATTTTATAGATTTTGCTAGTAATATTTTTTTTTTTATATTCAGCAAAAGTTATGGTAAAATTTTGTAGGTAAATTCCATAGTGCAATTTGTGGCTAAAAGAGTCTAGCAAAATCAGTAGCAAAAGTTGTAAATGAGATTTCGTGCTAAAAATTCGTAACGAATGTTTTCGTAGCAAAATTTGTAGCTAAAATAGCGACGCGCCGTTTTGTAGTTAAGATCGTAGCAGATGTGATCCCGTAGCAAAAATGGTTGCAATACATAACAAATTTCCGTATCTAACATTCGTAGCAAAAACTACTTCGTAGCTAAAAATCAGTAGCAAAATTTCATAGCTAAAAGTCTCCGTAGCTAAAAACCTCTGTAGCTAAAAATCATAGCAAAATTCTGTAGCAATTTTTTCGTAGCAAATTGGTGACTAAAATACTGACGACCCTTTTTGTAGCTAAAACCGTTGCAAATATAATTTTCGTAGCTAAAGTTTGTAGCAAATAAATTAGCGACGAGACTTGTAGCTACGGACCAAATCCGTGGCAAATCCGTAGCTAAATGGGTGTTTGCTATGGATTTGCTACGAATTTGACCATAACAAATACCTATTTCTGTAGTAGTGGATGTTATTGTTATAAGCGAATGGTCGATTTCTAATACGGAGAATATTGTAGGGGCCCTTCATTGTTTTTATCTCTTACCGGGTCTTCAATTTAATATCCTTAAATCCAAGTTATTGGGTGTGGGTGTTCCTTTGTTTGATATTGATTAGATGGCGAGGACTACGAGTTGTAAAAGTGAAAAGTTTCCTTTTCAGTATTTGGGTATTCTTGTTGGAGCAAATATGGCTCACTATGATAAATGGTCGCCTATCATAGTTAAGTTCCATTAGAGATTATCAAAGTGGAAAGCTCGATTATTATCTATTGGAGGTTGTTCGATTCGTATCTTCTTGGTTTTGGGCTCTCTTTCTTCTACGTCAGACTCCACGAGACTCTCTAATTACGTTTACTAGACTCGACTAACTTATCTAAGACTAACTCGACTTATTTGTTTTATTGATTGGGGGGTTTTCTAACAAACTACTAAATAAACTAAAACTGAATAGACACACGAACTAAACGGATGTGATCAGATGACGGAAAACACACTACCTAGGTCTGAATCCTACATTTGCAAGACATGTTCTATCGGTTTTGGAACAAATGTGGAAACCTGGATCTTAATATACTAAACCTAAAGGATATCCGAACATGTCCCTTGACCCTTCTCGAGAAGACACCTATGGCAAACTACTAAGTTGTTTAACTACCGGTTTAAAGGATTCCTTCACAAGCTCTCCTAGTGTGATAACAAGGCACCCTTAGACACTCTTTCTCATGGCATGAAAATCTAGGGAAACTATGGTTTGTAATCTAACTCAGCTAGCAAACAAAGACCGTGAACTAGGGGATCTTCTCACGAAGAATCTAACCTAGAAACCTATTCAATCGAGACTAGCCAACAACCTTTCACCTCACGGCTATTGAAGATTGGTAGAACACTGAATCCTAATTAAGTCCTAATCACAGTTTCTACGGGAAATCGTATACTATTAACCATAAAATAGCCGCTAACACACAGTCCACGACCTTACAGACATTCATACATGAAAGAAATCCACAAGAACGCAAATGAAACATATGAGAAAGATTAAAACAAGATCAAGCAAGCATATACATTGGAGCATTGAAACCAAAGTTAACTACTTTATTAATTAAATCCACATAACAATCCAAAATGGAATAGAAACAAAATCAAACAAGCATATTCATCATATGAACTAGATTGTGAAAAGTAATCTAGCCTAACATTGTCATGAATTCATAAACAAGATTCAATAACAAGTAGCAAAACATGATCAAAGCAATATCAAGAGAAAAAGTAAACTTGGATGCTTAACAGATGAGCCAACACAATCCCAGGTCTTCACACCTTCAACAGATGCTTCATCTTGCTCGATTATGCTCCAAAAGATCTCTGATTTTCGTCCAAATCTCCTCAAATTCGTCTAGGGTTGTCTCTATTATGATTAGGGTTGTTTATGGGCTTAAATAAGGCCAAAGATGGACTTTCACGCACCATACTAATGCTCGCGTCAGGCGGGCATGATACGCTCAGTGGTCGTGTGACGCGACTAGCATCTGTACCTGGAAAACCATTTGCGTCATAATTTCTTCGTTTCAACTTCATTTCCTTCACCGTTTTCGCCTACGGTTTCATAATTCAATTCTCTATCATCTCATTTTCTCAAATATCCATTTCCATTCCATGATAATCCTTTACTAAGCCCAAACCTTCTTCTGTGTGCTTGTGTTTTTAACGTTTTAGCTCGTTTTTACTTCCGGGACCCTGCAAACACACAAGACACGATAATATACAAAACCAATGGTAAAACAACACAAAACGGCTCGAATTATTATACAAACTATACATGAAAACAGATGTAATGTACATTACATCAGTAAGCATCTCGATCGGATGCTTTTACATGAGGGTCCTTGTGACAACCCGTAACTTCGAGGTAAAAACCGTTTGTTTCGCTTTTGCAAACTAATTATATACTTGTCTTATTCAACGAATTAAATTTATACTTATTTAATTTATAGTGTGCAAACGAGTATTCGAACCACATCCATATCGTGTTGAACCGACCTAAACCGTATGAACCAACGCATATGTCCCGTGTCGATTCAACCCACCTACGTAGCTCGGAACTTATGAGTCCCGAACCATATCATGACCATTATATTTCTATACTAGTTGATTAATGGGATAAATTTATTAGTTGATGTATGGAAAAAATAATATAATAATAGTAACATAAACATTCACAAAATATATGAATAATACGAACTGCCATCTTTTTTTTTTTTGAACCACATGATCAGCCCAAACCCTAACCAACTTTCCTTTAGTTGTTTTGTTGTTTTCGGCCCATGTCTGCCAACAATCCCAAACCGCCCCCAACTCCCTTCAACACATTTAATTTATGTTTGCATGTTTTATAATATCATAACTTCTCAAAATCCAAACCCTAACCTACACATAATACACTTGCTACCTCTCTTCTTCTTCTTCCTCTGTTGACGATAGTAGCAGCCCAACCTCGAAAATTCACGTCCTATAATGTATTGACACGTGTCATATGTTTGAACGTGTGAAAGAATACTCTTGAGGGACTAAAGTTGACAAACATGGAAAGTATTTGAATATAAGGGTTCAAAATGTCAACAGTGAATAAATATACTTTACAATAACCCTACATGATGCTCATACCTTCAAACGAATAAATCATGGATCATACGAAGCTAAATATGAAAGAATGTGAGAGATTACAAACTACAGGGGTTAAATGTGTCAACATGTTTAAGTTATACCTCTGAGTGACCTTTTAGCAAACCCGAAGCTTTATAACGATTAATTATGCTCTCTAGAATGCACGGTAAAAAAATTCATAAAGTTTCGTTATGGTATGAGAAAGTTATGATCAAACTCGTATACGAGGGGTTAAAGCGTCAACGTTGAAAATTATGACTTTTCGGGTAATAACCAAGTGGCCAAGGACTTAACGAAGTGAGTATAAGTCTTGAAGCCCTTATAGGTAAATTTGGAGGGCTCAAAGTGCAAGAATTAAAGTTGGTTGACCTTTCGAAAGGACAAGGGACAATATGCAACAACTTGAAAATGTTTATTCCTGAACGGAAGGCCCAAGCGGACCGCGTAACCCCTTGAAGACCCTTACGCGGGCCGCCTTCGATTCCCAGTACCAGAAATCTTTGGACAACAGCCTGTTTTCACGCATAACCGACTTTAATCAGATATTTTCACTATATGGGCGACCCCTAAACAGTCCTAGGCACCTAGGGACATCTGTTGATGATCCATGGCCATTGCTAGCATGATTTGTCAATGATCTAAGGTGAATGAAGCACTATAAAAGGGCCTTGTGTTGCAACTTTGTAACCACACCTTCCATCTGCATTTCTGATCATTTCTGGAGCTCCAAAGCAGACTCAAGTGATCACAAATCGTGCATAGGACTTCAGTAAGTATGCTTAACCTTTCTTAGTTGAGTTTTTACTTAGTTTTAGATTAAAAGTCAAACTGTCGTAATTACCGTTTGACTTAGCGATTAATCATTAATGGTCCAGTGATTAGTCGAATTGAAGGTAGTTATAAGTTGGTAATTATGTGGGCATTAAACCCTTAAAAGGGTTCCCCCTGATTTCCACTCTATCTAGACCATTTGTCGGGTCAAACTTGTTATTAAAAAGTCAACAGGATGCTTAAATTTCAAATTAATACATAATTAGCAATGTAGAACCCATACAACCTGTTTGATCATTAATATAACTTGGTAATTAGTGTAAGAACATGTCTAAACATGTTCAACCCGACAATTTTCAGTAGAGACCCGGTTCGGAACCGAAAGTCGCATAATTTGACTTTTGCTTTGACTTTCAGTTCTGACCCGTTTAAGCATGTTTTAGAAATTACTTAGGGCTTTAATTGGACCAGGTTACATGCTAGTATAACCCTATGTGATTATACACCTTGGTTCATTAGTTAACCAATTAATATGCATGATTCCATTAATTGCCTATATGTTGACCATTATGCCCTTTTCACCATAAAACGTGATTTTTGAAAATGTAAAAGAGTTGAAACCTTAGTTACTGATATATAAACTTGTACCCAAAATTTGACATCAGTTTGAGGTGTAGATTGAGAGTTATGCTCATTAGCGTAATTAGAAAGCTTTTTAGCGATTAAACGGCATAATTAGCATATAGCCTATTTAAACCTACTTTTTGATATCAAACTTTTTACCCACTGATGTAATATATTATTTTGGGATTTTTGAAGATTTTTAATTAATTTTAGGCTGAGCATAACTTAGAGTCACAAGCATGATTCGGTAAATGTCGATTTTGCCCTTTCGGGCTATAAAGTGAGTTTTACATATCCTTTTGACCCCAAACCTTTTGCTAATGATTTTATATGATAAATAAATTATTTTAAACCTTCTGGAATAATAAAAATATCAGCTTTGTATGTAGAACCCGGAAACGGCTTCTAATCGCCTTTTTAAGCGTTTTTAACGCATAGTATGTATTAAAACTATTTTAAACATACAAGGGTTGATACCTACTGATATTTTAGGTAAATTATAATATTTTAATAGTAAGCAAAAGTTGCTTAACTCAGACTTCAGTTTTGAGCTTTTCGGCTTATGTGAAATTACCAAAATGCCCCTACGGTGCATAGTTTGGTTATAATTTATAAATTTCACATATATGCAATACCCTACTGTTATAACTTAGTAAATTAAGTATTTTTGCTGATTATATCAGACCTGTAACTCAGGTTAATACTTAAACTCTTTTATAACCTTGTAAATGACCGAACTACCCCTACGGGGCATTGTTTGTGTTTAAATTCGTTTCGGGCATAATAAAAGATATCTTACTGATGTCACAACATATTTGAGGCATATTAACTTAGGAAACCTGTATATGGCTCTAATGATTACCCGTTACGCCTCTTGCGCGTTCGGTTCGGCTTATGTAACTAGTTTACATAAATTAGCCGAAACGGGTCAAACCTTATCGGTTTCATCTCAAAATCCAGAATAAGTTTAGATTACCCATATAAGACAAGTATTCAAACTTGTCGGGTCTAAATCACATTCTATTCCGGTCTTCGCTTAATCACGCGTTCGAACCGTATCGTTCCTTAAAACTAATCGGTCTAAGCTTAAGCTTAACTAAAGACCGTTAGGATTCTAATAGGTTATTATAAACCTTTGTTCCAGAATAGGAGAACCAGTAAAAGCTACCCGCATTTGCTAATTGTGAATTATACTTGCAAAGGTAAATACTTTTAACTTATTTTCCCTTATACGGGCTTGGGGTACGGTATATAAAATACCGCTTGGTCGGGCATTCGACCTTAATCGATTGATGGTTAAGTATTATCGAGATGACCCGTTTAAATTGTTTTGTTTGCTTAAAGCCTTTGGGAGGTTAATGACCATGTCCCGGATATCCTTGGCATCATTTTACGAAATGGCCACGACTTAAGCGCGGGGTGTAGGCGTACACCAGTCAGTGCCAAAATAAATAATGTGGTGTGTCTATTGATCTTTAACCCGGCACGATCCGGGCTACTGAACGCATAAGGAACATGAAATCCTTTTACGAGATTATATATTTAAATAATTATCCCAAGTTATAAAAAGTTTGTGCCACATGCATTTAAATCAATTTTTAACCATTTTTAAAATGAGTCAGTTGAATTGTATTTACCAGTGTAAACTGACGTATTTTCCCAAAAAGATTAAGTGCATGTACTACTCGTAATTGGCTGGCTACTCCTAGCATCAATAAAGAGTCTCGCAAGCTTAAGATGCCTAAAGTCTGTTGAACTACTGTTTCCATTTTATTTCGATCCGTCTGTGGATTAATTTCAACTGTTGTGATACTTGATATTACATTTATATTCGGTTGAAATATATCTTTCAGTTGCTTTCGCTGTGCATATTAAATATTGTGTTGTTTGACTGTAATGTTGCCAACCACGTCACGATACTCCCCCACCGGGCCCACCGGTCAAACGTGTGAATATCGGGGTGTGACAGGTTGGTATCAGAGCCAACGCTGAGTGAATTAAACACTAGCCTTTTGTGTTTAATCTCAGTTACACAATTGCACATTTCAAAATTTTCGAGTCTAGACAAAGAACATAGGAACAATCCAAATTGTTTCAATTTATTTTTAACTTTGTCTTTTATTTTATATATTCTTGTTGTTATCTTATGTTATATTGACAGGTCTAAATATGCCGCCAAGATTTTTCAGACGAAGAGGAAGAGGCAAGGGGCCAATCACCGCCCCCAATGATCACGAAGTCGGGCCTTCGCACAGGCGAGCTCCTTCGACCACTGCAAGTGCCGATCCTCGAGAGAACTGGAGGACCAATGTGGAGCCCGCTAGACGGTCTGTTTCACATACTTCAACGCCTCCTTTTCGTAACTCCTATAGGCCGCAGTCAGAAAACGAGCCCGATAACCCTCAACCTTCTTACATACCTCTACAACGATCCCTATCGCACCATTCCTTTGGAGACCCCACACCCGTCTTCCAGGGATGGTTTAACCCGGCAAACTACATACAAGAACCAGTGGGTTTTAACCCATTGGGGCCAGAGGATCATTTCTCCGGCGATCATGCAGAGGACATGGACAAGGACACGGATCCCGTCGAGCCCGCAACCGGAACTCCCAACCATCCTATCGAGGTCTCCGATGGTTCATCTTTTCATGGATCACCCTACCGTGGTCCGGACAGTTACCAGGCACGATTTAACCAGTTCGAGTGGTATTTTACACCTTCACACCACTCATCACCTCACCAGCAACAACATCAGCAGCAACATCCCTCTGGGGATTCACGTTTTGTGGCAGTCACGCCACCGCCTCCACCGCCGCCAGTTCATCAAGCACCTCCAGAACCGCCGAGGCGTAGGAGGACAGGCGCGCGAATGTCCGCGCGTGGAGGAGATTTTCACTTCAGCTCTCCTCATCACTCAAGTGGCAGTCATTATCCGCCACTACAGGAAGACCCGCAAATGGGTGGACGTTCAAACCCAGTTGCACCGCAGCCACCACCGATGGGTTTTGATAACCCAATTCCTGCCTACACTGGTTCAATGGCATATAACCCGTTTGAGCAGACGGTTCACACCAACTATAATTACGCTGAAGCCGACCCATACTTGGTAGCAGCCAACTATAACACCCTTCACCCGGAAGGACCGTATGGAGCTCCTTGGGGAGTAGGGTACCCAACTCATGGGTACCAAATACCTGCTAGACCTATAATTCGGCAACAATCGCAGCCGCCACGGTTTTCCCCACCCAAACGGGATGAAATTCTTCAAAGATTGGACCAAGTCGAGCGAGATTTTCACCGAGATCGCAGGGAACGACAAATTTTCTTCCAGGGATTGACAAGTTTAATAAAAGGGAAGAGCAAGAAGGACCACTAAATCCTTCAACTATTGGTTGTACTTTCCTTGTTTCAGTTGAGCCCCTGCGTGGGCCTATCTTATTGTTTTAACCCCTGCGTGGGTATGTTTGCTTGTTTAGCCCCTGCGTGGGCAAGTCTTTGTTTAAACCCCTGCGTGGGTATGTTGTTTGTTTGAGCCCTTGCGCGGGCATGTTATTTTATAAAAAGACCCGTTTAGGGCAAACTTGTACTCGTTCAGAACTTTGTGTGAAATGGTTGAATTAAAATTTTCATTTTTATTTTATGCATAAACATAGAATGTGAAATAAATAAATAACATATTTGATCAATCATTATATTAGAATGATAAAATCTAAAGGGACAAGACCTAGCCTTATGTCATTTTAAAGACAGGGCCAAGACGGTAGTTCTCCAATTAGATTCCGATCCAAATTAACCATTTCAATATAAGATCGTTCTGCGTTAAGTATTAATAAGAATCTTAAAAAGGTAAAACCTAGCTAGTGGGTCATTATAAAGACTTAGCCAAGATGGTAAAACCTGTTAAAAAGATTCAAATCCCATTTAACATCTGAAAACATGTTAACGCTCCTGGCATATGTGATTCGTTAAAATCACACACGTCATTCTTATATAAGGATTCTTCAAAAGATTCCTAACCCAACTTAATGATCTATGAATCATGGGTTTAAATCATCAATTAAGATGATCATATTTTGACCATACATTGGTAATATAACGCCTACGGGCCCTTCTCATTTCCATATGAGACAAAAGACAGTGGTAGCTATAACTCCCTGTCAGAAAAAGGTAATGAACTATGTTCAAACCTTCATGCCTTGATTCTCTGAAATCATGGCTTATGATTTAAAATGTCCTTGTGACTAGGCCTTTTGTGCTACTAATAGAACTATTATAGTTTTATGATTAGGATAAATTTTAATGAAAATCCTAAATAAATATGATTAACAAATTAACCAAATCTGGTCTCTGTTTACCGTGGTTAATGAATTGCCATAAAAGACAATTCTATAATAAACTCCCAAATAAACTATTGTCATTTGTCTTATGTAACAGTTCAAATTAAAATGGCTGACTCGGATGAAATTAATAGTCACCTAAGGGAGAATAATGATAACGCCCGAATTAATATAACGGGTGCTGAATTGAAAGCGTTAGTAGACGACGCTGTTACAAAAGCCTTAGAGCGGCAGTATGAAGAATATAGCGGGACTCGAAGTAGAACGCTATCTACACCGCATTCAAAGCCACCCTCCAAGAAGGATGAACCCAAGAAAGGAGACGACGATCATCACTCCTCAGTTCATCATAGTGATCCATCTCAAAAGATCATGCTGAATCAAGGACCTTGTGATAAGGGTTGCTCCTACAAATACTTTGTTTCATGTAAACCCAGGGACTTCACTGGGGAAAAGGGGCCATAGACTGCATGACGTGGCTAGATGAGATGGATACCGTGGTTGATATCAGCGGGTGCGCTGAGAGGGATGTGGTAAAGTTTATGTCTCAATCATTCAAAGGTGAGGCCTTAGCCTGGTGGAGATCATTGATTCAAGCCACTGGGAAGATCCCATTATACAACATGTCATGGGAACAATTCGTTGCCCTCATCAGAGAGAACTACTGCCCTTAACATGAGGTTGAAAAGATTGAGTCTGACTTCTTATCGTTGGTTATGAAGAACCTCGACTGTCAAGCTTACATTACGAGCTTCAACACATTGTCAAGATTGGTTCCGTACCTGGTGACCCCGGAACCCAAACGCATAGCTCGTTTCATTGGGGGTTTAGCCCCAGAAATAAAGGCAAGTGTAAAGGCCTCTCGGCCAACTACTTTCAGATCTGTAACTGATATATCTTTGTCCCTCACATTGGACGCGGTCAGACATAGATCGCTGAGGAACACAGATGCAGAGAAAAGGAAACGTGAAGATGACAATTCAAGAAGGTCAAACAAGAAGCACCGAGGAAACAATGACCACAGGAAAGGGTCTGAGTCCAAGAAGGATGGGCATCAATCTGGTGATAAGCCCAAGTGCAAAGTCTGCAAGAAACAGCACTTCGGGAAGTGTAGGTTTGAATCGAACTCGCAGACTCAGCCAAGAACTTTTG
Source organism: Helianthus tuberosus (assembly GCA_030545235.1). Classification (NCBI taxonomy): domain Eukaryota; kingdom Viridiplantae; phylum Streptophyta; class Magnoliopsida; order Asterales; family Asteraceae; genus Helianthus; species Helianthus tuberosus. Next base: position 49,354,633 of record CM060404.1, on the reverse strand, counting down.
CATGTGGTATATGCAAGTCCAAGGAACACAAGACCTTGGATTGCAAGAAGCTGAAAGATGCAACGTGCTACAGTTGCAACGAAAAGGTGTACATTAAGACAAATTGCCCGAAATATGTAAAGAAAGCCGATGAAGGAAAGAAGACCAATGCTAGGGTCTTCAGGATGGATGCGAAAGAAGCTGTGCAGGACGATAACGTGATCACAGGTACTTTCCTCATAAACGATGTCTATGCAAGAGTACTTTTTGATTTAGGCGCTGATAAGTCTTTCGTAGATAATAAGTTTTGTGAATTATTGAAATTACCTGTAAAAGCCCTAAGTGTGAAATATGAGGTGGAATTAGCAGATGGCACCATAGAAACCGTTTCAACTATGTTAGAAAGATGTGTTATATCCATTAAGAACCACTCTTTTCCTTTGTCTCTACTTCCTTTGAAGTTAGCCAGTTTTGACATCGTTCTAGGCATGGACTGGTTATCTCATAACCAGGCCCAGATTGTCTGCAATAAGAAGCAAGTGGTGATCAAGACTCCGTATGGTGAATCACTTACCATTCAGGGAGATACCCGGTATGGACTGCCTGAGCAAGTTACTATGCTCAAGGCCTCTAGGTGTTTAAAGAAAGGTTGTGTCATCTACATGGCACAGGTTACTATCGATGAGCCGAAACCTAAGATGGAAGATATCCCTGTCATTTCTGAATACCCTGAAGTTTTTCCTGAAGAACTACCTGGTTTACCACCAGATAGGCAAGTGGAATTCCGAATTGACATCATCCCTGGAGCAGCACCTGTTGCTAGAGTGCCTTATAGGTTGGCACTAACAGAGATGAAGGAATTGAGGGCACAACTAGATGAATTACTAGCCAAGGGTTTCATTAGACCTAGTTCGTCTCCTTGGGGAGCGCCAATCCTGTTTGTCAAGAAGAAGGATGGATCGATGCGTCTGTGCATCGATTACCATGAGCTTAATAAAGTCACAGTCAAGAATAGGTATCCATTGCCCAGGATCGACGATTTGTTCGACCAACTTCAAGGGGCAAGTTACTTCTCCAAGATCGATTTGAGGTCAGGCTATCATCAATTGAAGGTTAAAGATGAAGATGTTCACAAGACTGCATTTAGGACTCGTTATGGTCATTACGAGTTCCTAGTGATGCCTTTTGGGCTCACTAATGCACCTGCCGCATTCATGGACCTCATGAATCGCGTCTGCAAGCCCTACTTGGACAAATTTTTCATCGTCTTCATTGACGACATCCTCATCTACTCGAAGAACCAAGCTGACCATGAGAAGCACCTTCGATTTATTCTGGAATTACTTCAACAGGAGAAGCTCTATGCCAAGTTCTCAAAGTGTGAATTCTGGCTTCGTGAAGTCCAATTCCTTGGACATGTCGTTAGTGAGCGTGGTATCCAAGTGGATCCCGCTAAGGTTGAAGCCGTCATGAATTGGCAGGAGCCAAAGACTCCCACAGAAATTCGCAGTTTCTTAGGATTGGCAGGTTACTACAGGCGTTTCATTGAAAATTTTTCAAGGATTGCTGCACCCCTTACTTCGTTGACTCGTAAGAAAGTAAAGTTCGATTGGGGTCCTAGGCAGCAAGAATCCTTCGATATTCTCAAGCAGAAGTTGAGGAATGCTCCTGTGTTGACATTGCCTGATGGAATCGAAGAATTTGTAGTTTATTGTGATGCATCACACACCGGGATGGGGTGTGTGCTTATGCAGAAGGGCAAGGTTATTGCCTATGCTTCACGACAGTTAAAGGTGCATGAAAAGAATTACACCGCCCATGACTTGGAGTTGGGTGCCGTTGTATTTGCACTGAAGATTTGGAGGCACTATCTCTATGGTGTCAAGTGTGTGATCTATTCTGATCACAAGAGCCTCCAGCACCTGTTTAACCAAAAGGATTTAAACATGAGGCAGCGCCGATGGATGGAGACAGGAAGGAAAGAGTGGTTGCTGATGCCTTAAGCAGGAAGGAAAGAGTGAAGCCAATTAGAATCAATGCCAAGAGCATTGAAATAAAGAACAGTTTGATCGAAAGGTTGTTAGCTGCACAGAAGGAAGCTGTGTTGGAAGCTAACTATCCTAATGAAAAACTCGGAGTAACTGAAGAACAGTTATCTCAGGACAAGGACGGAATTCTAAGATTGAATGGACGAATATGGGTTCCAGTTTATGGAGGACTTCGGGATGTTATCCTGCAAGAAGCCCATAGTTCCAAATATTCCGTTCATCCTGGAGCTGATAAGATGTACCAGGATCTAAAGGCAAACTATTGGTGGATAGGCTTGAAGAAGTCTGTAGCTGCCTATGTAGCAAAATGCTTGACATGTGCGCAAGTCAAAGCAGAACATCAAAAGCCGTCAGGTTTGCTACAACAGCCTGAACTTCCCACGTGGAAGTGGGAAATGGTAACTATGGATTTTATCACCAAGTTGCCAAAGGCAAGAAAAGGGAATGATACGATATGGGTGATAGTTGATAAACTGACTAAGTCAGCACACTTCCTACCCATCAAGGAGACCTATAGCTCCGACATGTTAGCCTAATTGTACATGGATAAGATTGTAGCTTTACATAGCATACCTGTGTCTATTATCTCTGACAGAGAAACTAGATACACGTCACATTTTTGGAAAAGTTTCCAACAATCTTTGGGCACGCGCTTAAATTTTAGTACGGCTTACCATCCTTAGACAGACGGCCAGAGTGAGCGTACAATCCAAACATTGGAGGACATGCTTCGTGCATGTGTGATCGATTTAGGTGGTAGTTGGGATAACAACCTGCCCTTAATCGAGTTCTCATATAACAATAGCTACCATACCAGCATCAAGGCTGCACCTTTCGAGGCCTTATACGGTAGAAAGTGTAGAACGCCCATTTGTTGGGCGGAAGTTGGAGATGTCCAACTGACAGGACCAGAAATAGTCTTTGAAACGACGGAAAAGATTGTCCAGATTCGTGATCGCCTGAAAGCTGCCAGAGATAGATAGAAAAGCTACGCAGATTTAGGGCGTAAACCTCTGAATTTCGAGGTAGGTGAAAAAGTATTGCTCAAAGTATCACCCTGGAAGGGAGTGATGCGATTTGGTAAGAAAGGCAAGCTAAGCCCGAGATACATAGGACCTTTTGAGGTCATCGAACGTGTCGGACCAGTTGCCTATAAATTAAACTTACCTGAAGAGCTTAGTGGTATTCACAATGTATTCCACATCTGCAATCTGAAGAAGTGTTTCGCTGATGAATCACTGGTTATACCACATACAGATGTGCACATAGAAGAGAGCTTAAAGTTTGTTGAAAAACCTGTGTCGATCGAGGATCGACAGGTTAAGAAGCTTCGAAGGAAGCATGTGCCTATAGTGAAGGTTAAATGGGATGCCCGTAGAGGTCCCGAATACACGTGGGAGGTTGAGTCCACAATGAAAGAAAAGTACCCTCATTTATTTCAGTAAATCTCGAGGTCGAGATTTCTTTTAAGGGGGTGAGGATGTAACACCTCGAAAATTCACATCCTATAATGTATTGACACGTGTCATATGTTTGAACGTGTGAAAGAATACTCTTGAGGGACTAAAGTTGACAAACATGGAAAGTATTTGAATATAAGGGTGGTTCAAAATGTCAACAGTGAATAAATATACTTTACAATAACCCTACATGATGCTCATACCTTCAAACGAATAAATCATGGATCATACGAAGCTAAATATGAAAGAATGTGAGAGATTACAAACTACAGGGGTTAAATGTGTCAACATGTTTAAGTTATACCTCTGAGTAACCTTTTAGCAAACCCGAAGCTTTGTAACGATTAATTATGCTCTCTAGAATGCACGGTAAAAAATTTCATAAAGTTTCATTATCGTATGAGAAAGTTATGATCAAACTCGTATACGCGGGGTTAAAGCGTCAACGTTGAAAATTATGACTTTTCGGGTAATAACCAAGTGGCCAAGGACTTAACGAAATGAGTATAAGTCTTGAAGCCCTTATAGGTAAATTTCGAGGGCTCAAAGTGCAAGAATTAAAGTTGGTTGACCTTTCGAAAGGCCAAGGGACAATATGCAACAACTTGAAAATGTTTATTCCTGAACGGAAGGCCCAAGCGGGCCGCGTAACCCCTTGAAGACCCTTACGCGGGCCGCCTTCGATGCCCAGTACCAGAAATCTTTGGACAGCAGCCTGTTTTCGCGCATAACCGACTTTAATCAGATATTTTCACTATATGGGCGACCCCTAAACAGTCCTAGGCACGTAGGGACATCTGTTGATGATCCATGGCCATTGCTAGAATGATTTGTCAATGATCTAAGGTGATTGAAGCACTATAAAAGGGCCTTGTGTTGCAACTTTGTAACCACACCTTCCATCTGTATTTCTGATCATTTCTGGAGCTCCAAAGCAGACTCAAGTGATCACAAATCGTGCATAGGACTTCAGTAAGTATGCTTAACCTTTCTTAGTTGAGTTTTTACTTAGTTTTAGCTTAAAAGTCAAACCGTCGTAATTACCGTTTGACTTAGCGATTAATCATTAATGGTCCAGTGATTAGTCAAATTGAAGGTAGTTATAAGTTGGTAATTATGTGGGCATTAAACCCTTAAAAGGGTTCCCCCTGATTTCCACTCTATCTAGACCATTTGTCGGGTCAAACTTGTTATTAAAAAGTCAACAGGATGCTTAAATTTCAAATTAATACATAATTAGCAATGTAGAACCCATACAACCTGTTTGATCATTAATATAACTTGGTAATTATTGTAAGAACATGTCTAAACATGTTCAACCCGACAATTTTCAGTAGAGACCCGGTTCGGAACCGAAAGTCGCATAATTTGACTTTTGCTTTGAATTTCAGTTCTGACCTGTTTAAGCATGTTTTAGAAATGCCTTAGGGCTTTAATTGGACCAGGTTACATGCTAGTATAACCCTCTGTGATTATACACCTTGGTTCATTAGTTAACCAATTAATATGCATGATTCCGTTAATTGCCTATATGTTGACCATTATGCCCTTTTCACCATAAAACATGATTTTTGAAAATGTTAAAGAGTAGAAACCTTAGTTACTGATATATAAACTTGTACCCAAAATTTGACATCAGTTTGAGGTGTAGATTGAGAGTTATGCTCATTAGCGTAATTAGAAAGCTTTTTAGCGATTAAACGACATAATTAGCATATAGCCTATTTAAACCTACTTTTTGATATCAAAATTTTTACCCACTGATGTAATATATTATTTTGGGATTTTTTAAGATTTTTAATTAATTTTAGGCTGAGCATAACTTAGAGTCACAAGCATGATTCGGTAAATGTCGATTTTGCCCTTTCGGGCTATAAAATGAGTTTTACATATCCTTTTGACCCCAAACCTTTTGCTACTGATTTTATACGATAAATAAATTATTTTAAACCTTTTGGAATAATAAAAATATCAGCTTTGTATGTAGAACCCGGAAACGGCTTCTAATCGCCTTTTTTAAGCGTTTTTAACGCATAGTATGTATTAAAACTATTTTAAACATACAAGGGTTGATACCTACTGATATTTTAGGTAAATTATAATATTTTAATAGTAAGCAAAAGTTGCTTAACTCAGACTTCAGTTTTGAGCTTTTCGGCTTATGTGAAATTACCAAAATGCCCCTACGGTGCATAGTTTGGTTATAATTTATAAATTTCACATACATGCAATACCCTACTGTTATAACTTAGTAAATTAAGTTTTTTTGCTGATTATATCAGACCTGTAACTCAGGTTAATACTTAAACTCTTTTATAACCTTGTAAATGACCGAACTACCCCTACGGGGCATAGTTTGTGTTTAAATTCGTTTCGGGCATAATAAAAGATATCTTACTGATGTCACAACATATCTGAGGCATATTAACTTAGGAAACCTGTATATGGCTCTAATGATTACCCGTTACGCCTCTTGCGCGTTCGGTTCGGCTTATGTAACTAGTTTACATAAATTAGCCGAAACGGGTCAAACCTTATCGGTTTCATCTCAAAATCCAGAATAAGTTTAGATTACCCATATAAGACAAGTCTTCAAACTTTTCGGGTCTAAATCACATTCTATTCCGGTCTTCGCTTAATCACGCGTTCGAACCGTATCGTTCCTTAAAACTAATCGGTCTAAGTTTAAGCTTAACTAAAGACCGTTAGGATTCTAATAGGTTATTATAAACCTTTGTTTCAGAATAGGAGAACCAGTAAAAGCTACCCGCATTTGCTAATTGTGAATTATACTTGCAAAGGTAAATACTTTTAACTTATTTTCCCTTATACGGGCTTGGGGTACGGTATATAAAATACCGCTTGGTAGGGCATTCGACCTTAATCGATTGGTGGTTAAGTATTATCGAGATGACCCGTTTAAATTGTTTTGTTTGCTTAAAGCCTTTGGGAGGTTAATGACCATGTCCCGGATATCCTTGGCATCATTTTACGAAATGGCCACGACTTAAGCGCGGGGTGTAGGCGTACACCCGTCAGTGCCAAAATAAATAATGTGGTGTGTCTATTGATCTTTAACCCGGCACGATCCGGGCTACTGAACGCATAAGGAACATGTAATCCTTTTACGAGATTATATATTTAAATAATTATCCCAAGATATAAAAAGTTTGTGCCACGTGCATTCAAATCAATTTTTAACAATTTTTAAAATGAGTCAGTTGAATTGTATTTACCAGTGTAAACTGATATATTTTCCCAAAAAGATTAAGTGCAGGTACTACTCGTAATTGGCTGGCTACTCCTAGCATCAATAAAGAGTCTCGCAAGCTTAAGATGCCTAAAGTATGTTAAACTACTGTTTCCATTTTATTTCGATCCGTCTGTGGATTAATTTCAACTGTTGTGATACTTGATATTACATTTATATTCGGTTGAAATATATCTTTCAATTGCTTCCGCTGTGCATATTAAATATTGTGTTGTTTGACTGTAATGTTGCCAACCACGTCACGATACTCCCCCACCGGGCCCACCGGTCAAACGTGTGAATATCGGGGTGTGACACTAACCAACTTTCCTTTAGTTGTTTTCGGCCCATGTCTCCCAACAATCCCAAACCGCCCCCAACTCCCTTCAGCACATTTAATTTACGTTTGCATGTTTTATAATATCATAACTTCTCAAAATCCAAACCCTAACCTACACATAATACACTTGCTACCTCTCTTCTTCTTCCTCTGTTGATGATAGTAGCAGCCCAAGAACTCTAGTCTAGCTGATTTCAAGTCATTAGCAACTCCTTTAGTTCATAACTCGGTAAATCTTACGTTATAGTTTATTTCGTTTTAATATAATGTTATGGATGTGGCTGTGATTAATGATATGTATGATTATCTAATGTCATCTAATGTGGTATATGTTAGAGATCATGTGTTCATAATGTTCGGGTCGTGGTGAGTCTGGTTAAGTCACTAAGGTTTCGAGTATGGGTTGAAGCTTGTGTTGTGGGATAATTATACGTGATTATGCATGATTTTTATTATACATCTTGGCTGCGTTTTAGGATTAGTTGATGATTTTTGATGTTGTGTTGATCACGGGTTCAGGTATGTCTCTCGGGTGTTGGTTATGGGTTAAACCAGGTGATTAGTGGTATATTGGTTGTTACATGATCTATTTTGTGATACAAACCTGCTATGAATAAAGTAAATGGGTCATTGGGTTCATAAACTAATCGGTTGTGGGGATCGGGTGACTAAACAAATTATGTCTAGAATATTACAGCCGATTTTAATCGGCTGTAACCGGGTCATAATTTAACAAAAACTGAATTTTCTTGAATCTATAATGTGATATTTCGAAATACTCTTCTAGTGGCGCTAGAATCATAATTTTTTGATGTGGTTTGATATTTTAAATAAATTATTTTGTTTCAGCAAACGAGGTTGCGTTTTCCTACAGATTTTACGTCTTATGTTTTAAGTCATAACTTGATGAATACTTAGAGTTAGACCATGAAATTTATACTGTAGATGATCTTAGGTGTTCGTACGAACATCCAACTAGAATTTCGTCAATCGGATAATCGAGGATTTTTAATTAAATTTGTCCGTGAGCTGCAGTAAGAAAATGACGAATCTGATTGCTGCTTAGTAAATGATTTTTCATAAATTTTTTGTAAAGAGTTAGACTCTAAAAATTTAATACAAGTCCAATCCCTCCGAGAGGCACGTCACATAAAAATATCGTAATTTTTTCAATCTCGTAAGTGCGGTAAAAAGACATCCTAAAACAACCTATTTTCAGTGAATTGAGTTATATATGCTTATGAGTTTATAAAGTGTCGAATTTGCTACTTTTAGTGTCTGAACATGCTTAATGATTTTATGAGTGGTGAAGAGCATTTCGTAGGTTATATTGTGAACATAAACTTGAAAACTTTACGGTGAAATATTTGTGACAACGTGTGCGCATGCTAATTGCAAGATACGTGTAGCAATTCATAAATTGAACTAATTGAAACGGTAAACATATCAGGACAAAGTGACATTCCTGATTACCTTTCAAGTTCAATACCGAGCAAACTAAGGTGAGTTCACAACTTTTTCTAAAAGCATGCGTCCCTGGTTTGGGACAACACTTTTTACGGTAGCCCTGGTTTGGGCTACGCGCGCGTCCCTTGTGTGGACCACTGAAACATGCTATCCATTGGAGGTGGATAGTACACAGAGACTAAACGAAAAACTCTATCATAAAAGTCCTTGTATTTTACCGATTAAATTTTCGGGTGGGCATATGCGGGGTATTAGTTGATAGCGCTATTAGGTTTGACAAACCTCACACCGTGTTGGAGGCCGGGCGTGAACTTCTAACCTTCACTCTTGCTTTAATGTTAATAGACATTATTGAGGGCATAAACGAAAACATCAGCATTCGGTACACAGTTTAGTCATATGATGAGGGTTAGCTACATGAGTCATACTTATATCAAAACGTTGTGAACTTTAGTTTTACTAAACTCAGATTTTGTGAATTCGCCAACTTTATTGTTGACACGTAGTTGCATGCTTTGCAGATCAGTAGGTACAACTAAGGATGGGCATTGCAATCGGCTGGAGTTGGTGGTTTGCTAAAAACATTATGTTTTTATACATTTACTTAACTTGTGGTTTAGTTCATGTTGGTTTTTAACTTTGTTTTTTCGCTGCATTATAAACTGTTTTTTGGATAATTAAACTTATTCGCTAATCATGTCATTAGTGAAGTTTTATGATTTTGAATAGTTGGTTCGACATGATTAGTGGCTAGATCCTGGTTGGTCACACGCCTCGCGGTAAAACTCCGCATGTGGAAATTGAGGGTGTGACAGTCCTCATGGGACTAGATGGAATAAATTTGTTCCTAGAAAAGTGAATGTTTTATCTTGGCATATTCTTCTTGACCGGATTCCAACTCGTAGCAACCGAAGTGACATAGGATTAGTAGTTCTTTGTCCTTTGTGTAGGGATTTTGTGGAAGCATGAGCCATCTTTGTGGTGATTATTCAATTGCCATTTTTAAATGGCTTGATGTTCCAGCTTTTCAGGATTTTAGACCTTCAGGGCTTATTAGATCCTTGGAAAATCTATCAGCTTCCAGACCGCAGAATTAACTTTGGAGCTGATCATCTAGAATAGTTGGTGAGTGTTATAGAGATTTATAAATGATTCCATTTTCTTTCCGATGAAGTCTTCTAAGGAGCTTTTATTCGATGTTATTCTTACTTACTCATACTTGTGGTATTCGAATAGGAACGGGAAAGCGAAACATAAATGGGTCGAGTAGATTAAAAACCATCTCCTGTTGGACCTACAAAAGAATAGATGATATTTAAAAGGCAAAACATGACATCTTGATCAAGAAATAAACAGTATATGAAGCATTGTCCTCCCAAAGATAGTGAATCTTAAACATTAATCTTAAAATCTGTTGAAGACATGCTAACATCTGTTCAAGCCTTGAAACCACTGTTGAAGAAGAACCAATTACTGATCAAGGCCAAAGTCCTGTTGAAACAAAGCTCTGTTCAAGAAGACCAAACATCTGTTCAGGCCAAACAGATGTTTAATATAAAGCAACATCGGTTTGAAGATCAGAGGTTTCATTAATATAATAATATTTGCTTTGTAACGGACTTTTCATGTAATAGAACAGATGTTAGATTCCCAAAGATGTTTGCAAACATTAGTGGAATCTTTTCTGTTAGGAATGTTAGATGTTATTATCAGGGTGATGTCAGCTGATTACAAACAGAGCTTTCGTACTTGTATAAATAGATCTCACTTGTTAGAGATTTGATTATCACATTCATTCCTTTTGTACAAACAACAAAGTGTGTGAATTGTACTGTATTTGTAATCATTTGATTTCAATAGAAAACAATCTTGATATAACTTCCTGTTTATGTGTTTGCAATATTTGCCTTTCAATTTATAAATTCTTTGTTCTTGTTTTGCTTAAAAACCACAAGTTTGATAAACTCAGATCCTACATCTCCTTTGTATGTAATTTATCTTTTCTGCCTAAGTCAATTTCTCTTTTAACTTAGGGTTTTTATTTATAATAATTTGCTGCAGTTCTAAAAAAAAGTAATAACTTTGTCAACAAGAACTTGCTTGCCCAAATTTATACTGGCTGCCCAAGTCACTGGTAATTGTAATTTCTACCCCGATGATCAGTTTTCTAATGATAACCAACTCCTGCTTATGCACAGTTACTACATAGAATCAGGAAAGGAGACTAGAAGCGATTTCCAATGGCTTTCAGCCATTCTCACTAGAGGCTTAGTCCCTTAGACCCCGCATGGAGCCAATCCCAAAATCCCCACCTAAGGGCTCTTTCCTTTTGGAACCCCCTCATCTAGATCCTTGAACCACCAAATTCTTTATTGACTAAAAATATTAACAATTTTGAAAAAGAATACATCCCACACCGTCTAAGATATATCAATCTTTATTCGGAATTCTCTTAAGTATTAGGTAAATCAAATTAACGAACTATAATGATTTGATACAGTTATCCATAGATAAATGTTTACCTTTTGGGTCACTATGAGGTATAAGGTATAAGTTAGAGTGGGATGGATGCTCAATAATAGCAAAGTAGGAGGGTGAAGGAGTCATAGTGGGAGGGATCATCTCTTCATTTCGATATACACTCCCTTAGGCCCCATTGCCTCGATATACACTCCCTTAGGTCCCAATTCCAAGAGACTGCTCTAATGATATGTTATCGATCATACAACACTATTACAAAGATCGAATGATATGTTCTTGTTCTCACAACATTATAAGAAGATTGAACGAGTCCAATCATGCAAGTTGGGCAGAAGATAATGCACAATGGCGTCTTGAAACCTTACATATTATAATTCAAACTGCTTTGAAAAAAAAGCTTTACTTTATGTAAGCCCATAATTCAAGTTGATAATAAGTTTTTAATAAGCTTTGTAAACCCTACAAACAAGTTTATCCAACCACTTAAATATTATAATTCACTTGTGCAGGATAAAATGATCCTATGTTGTACATGTATTATTTCGCAATACTTATAAGTTAAAACTATTTTTTTGTTTACTAAACGTAACTTTCAGTTAGTATATATAACAAAGACAGCTTTAGGCACGTCTTTATTCCACAAACTCTTTGTTTGAATATTAATTAAATGAAGCAAATTGATAATAAAATTATGTTGTGTTTCGATCAATCATACTAAAACAATGTATTTGAACTTTAAATGAATTAACCAGATATCAAAGGGCCTTTGGCCCGATGATACCAAGGTATTTGATAAGACTTTGCCCTTTTTAAGTGGTAAAAGTTTAATCTTGCGATGCTGCTAAACATGCTCATCTCTCACAAACTTGAGGGTGAAGCCTATATCAAACTCTCACATAAGGGGAGTATGTTCAAAAGGAAGGGAGGTATATTTACACACACTCTGATCAATATATCATTTACCAATAAAGGGGAAAAATCCATTAAAAAGTAGATTTTGCCTAGTAGTCTAAAAATGATTGTAATGATACCGTGTGACACTCCATATAAGTAGAAAGGAAGGACATTTTGGTTCTTATAAATAGGAGTGTGAAAATGACATGTGACACCCCTTTTGTTTTCTAAAAAATACAACAAAAAATCTAGTACAAAAAATCTAACACAAAAAATCTAGTACAAAAAATATACCAAAAAAATCTAGTAAAAAAATCTAGCACGAAAAAAATTCAGCACAAAAAATATGGTACAAAAAATCCAGCCCAAAAAATTGAGAAAAACAAAAGTAAGGCAAAAAAATTCAGCACAAAAATATAGTATAAAAATCCTGCAAAAGAATGTTATACAATATAGAAATACAACACATTTTTGTGGGTATTTTTAGTCGTCATATTTTATATAGCAATATGGTACTCAAATTAAAGATAAAAAAACGTTTGATTTTATGGTGAAATTTTTATGAAAAAATAATGTCGTATAAAAAAGTTATGACCGTTTAAAAAATTAGGATGAAATATGTATGTGTCTTACATGTGAAAAAAGAAAGTCAATAAATATGATTAAACTCCTCTTTTTCTTACATTTTCATTTTAACCATTGACTTGAAAATTAAATACTTAAGATTACTTTTTTATTTGATCTTACTCCAACCAATAAATATTAATCAATTGAGTAAATACCACATTTAAAGTTATATAAATTATATCTATAATCTGTCTTTATCAGTCATGCATAAAAATACCGTACGTATAACTTAAGAAAGAGAAAACCTAAGGGTGAGAGGTAGAGGTGTACAAATCGGTTTTTTTCAGTAACTGGTTACGGTTATTAACCGGTTCGGTTAATACTGGCTTGAAAAAAAACCGGTTTTTTAAAAACCGGTTCCGGTTAATAACCGGTTTTTATATGGAAAACCTATAACCGATCCTAACCGGTTCTAACCGGTTGTAATCGGTTTTTAAAAAAACCGGTTTTTTTATTGATTAATAAACCGGTTAAATAAACCTGTTATAAAAACCGGACAAAAAAACCGGTTCTGCAGAAAAGGGCAGAATTGCCAACAGAATGCAGTTTTTAGCATTTTTTTCAGCAGTTTTGCTGTATGGGCTGTGTTTTCAGCAGTTTTTTATGTTTTTTGATGTATAAATGCAGTTTTTTTGGTATAAAAACTTAACAATAATATATAAAAAGTTAAAACATAATATCATTAAGTATTGAAACAACACGGTTTTACATAACATAATATCATTAAGTTTTTTTGATGTATAAAGTCTTGAAATAACTGGTTTTTTAAATCGGTTTTTTTATTACCGTTACCGGTTAACCGGTTTTAAAACCGGTTTTTTTGGTGAATCGATTAATAACCGGTTTTATAACCGGTCTTGCAAAAAAAAAGTCTAACCGCTTAATAACCGGTCTAACCGGTTTGTAACCGAACCAGTTATAAAAAAACCGGTTTTTAAAAAAATCGATTCCGGTTTTTTTTCCGGTTTCGGTTGTGTAATCAGTTTTTTTGTACCTCTAGTGAGAGGGGCACTCCCCTCTTAGGGGAGTCCCCTCTCTTACGCACGACCAGCCAGCAGTTGCCACGTCAACTCCCTTCTTAACTCCCCTCACACCCTCAATTTGATGGCAGCACTCCCCTCTTAGGGGACTTGTTTTTTTATTTTTTTAATTAATGGTGTGTACAAGTATGTAAGCCCAAGGTACATGTTGCCCAACTTTCACCCTCGATCCTTGTGCATTTCTATAGCGGTGAACATACACCGATTATGCTCCCCGATTTGCCTCACCGCGGGGATGGCGGCGGTTTACCCGCACGGTGAGCACACTCCCCGCATGGGGTCACCGAAGACACTGCCGACACCCTAAAAGTAATCTCGTTCATATGTGCACAGGTTAATAAAATATGGATAATCAGTTTTGTTTATCTTATTATTACACCATATAGTCTACTATAAAGTGTAAACTAAAGAAGATACTTTTTTTGCTTGTTTAGTACAATAAGTTAATATTATGGTCTTACATAACGAGTATAAGATTGACTTTGAAGTCCTTTTATTGCAATCTATATCATTATTTATCGAATAATTAAATTCCTTAACATTTTGCTTTATTGATTATAATCACTCTTTCCTTCTTACACCAAAAGTCGAGAATTCATATATTGAAACGGGATTAGGAGAAAACGGCAAAAAGTGTGAGAACGGTAAGAACACATCCTGGCCGAACACGTGGCATGGGGGATGATCAGGGTCCGAGGGTTTTTTTTGTCTTTTAGTATTATTCTCCTTTCACGATTTTCGCGTTTGACATGCTTCTTTATTTTTTGCGTGCAAGATAATTTTGGCGTTTTGTAGATATATTAATTATTTGGCGTTTTATTGTTTTTTCTGAGATTTCTTCTCTTTGAGTTAATTCTTTTTGGAGTAAACTTCCATTTTGCTCCCTGTGGTTTGGTCACTTTAACGGTTTTGCCCCAAACCTTTAAAAATAGCCATTTTCCTCCCTGATCTATTTAACCTATATCTATTTTGCTCCCCGCCTCTAACGACATCCATTTGCAACGTTAAAAACAGTCACATGCCCCTCACATGAGGGGCATTTTAGTCTTTTCCCATATTTTTGATATTTTATTATTATATATAATAATACATATATAAAAACAGACATACAATTTATCTCTCTATATTTTCTCTCTCTACATGCTCTCTCCTCCATCAATCAGCCTCCCCACCAACAACCACCATCCTGCACCATCACCTACCAGCCACCGCTAACCACCACCTGCCGACACCACCCTACTAACCATCTGCTCCTCCTCATTCGGCTACTCAACAACTGAAACCCAATAACTTCCAACACAGGCAAATCAAAACCTACCTTACACTTCACCAAACATTACTCCTTTAAATTAGGAAAACAAGAAAACAAAACAGGGACTGGGCTATGTCTTGTTTGCACAAAATAACAAGTCCCTTCAATTGTTCTTCCTGCAAACCCCCAATAAATAAGAAGCAAGAACTGAATCAAAATGTGGCATTACCGCCGTCCATTTCAATTTCAAAAAGATCATCAGCAGCAACAACAACAATTCTGATATCAGTGACCCTAATTTTAAACCCTCAACAGTCGGTGACCAGAGAAAGACGCAACAGAAAGGCCACCCCCTTGAAGACGAAACGACAGGGAGCAAAACGGAACCCTAGCCGCCGCCACTTACCCCTTTTTAGATCTGAACCGATTTATGTTCTAGTTTGAAGATTGAAGATGAAACGAGAGAGATGAGAGGTTTAAGACAGAGGACAAGAAAGCATACTCAGAGTACGAATTGAGAAATGGTGGAAAAGTTATGGATATTATTCACACCTCTCTGTTGCCGCCTTTAATCATGCTCAATCCTGAGTTGAAAAACCCTAATTTTGGTCGAAGGAGGTGGCTGTGATGGCGGTCATAGCGGTCATAGGAGGTGACTGTGATGGCGATTGTAGGAGGTGGGTTCTTGTGATGGCGGTTGTAGGAGGTGGGGTGGTGATCGGTGGTGGGTGTTGGTGGTTGGTGATGGGGAAGAAAGAGATAGATTATGTAGAGAGAGAAAAGAGAGTGTCTGTATATTATATGTATGTGAATTTTGATTTTTGAAATACTAATAAGTTATTAAATCTTTATATATAAAATTACTAAAATACCCTTACTTTTATACTTGAAGTTACCAAAATACCCTTTCAGATAACAGACAATTTGGATGGAGTTAGAGACGGGGAGCAAAATAGATATAGGTTAAATAGATCAGGGAGGAAAATGGCTATTTTTAAAGGTTTGGGGCAAAACCGTTAAAGTGACCAAACCACAGGGAGCAAAACGGAAGTTTACTCTTCTTTTTGTGCCACATAGTTAATATTTTGGCGTTATGGCTTTTTCCATGTCATTTTTGACGTTTTGTATCTTTTTGTTAATAATTCATTACCATAGATTAATATTTTAAAAAATTACAATAACTCGAAAATCCAAATAATCTAATAGTCTTCCGTAGGTGGGATTACATCAGAGTTGTACCCATCGCTTTGTTCTTCACTTTCTTCAGATTCTTCATCATCAAATTTCATTTTTGCATATAACGCCATTAGTTCGTCTCTTCTTTGTTGCAGCCTATTTTTTAATATCACTGCATCCTTGGATTTTGGATCGTTTGAAGGTGTTAAATCACAGAGTTGTTCAACGATAGATAGCAACCATGTCTTCAACATTTCTTCCATTGGTCTTGAATATTGCACCCTATTTTTATACGTTACTTCAAGTGTTCCTTCTTCCTCATTCAATACCCAACTGCTAAGTTTTGGTATTTGTGTATCTTCAATATCATCATCGTCTTCATCATCTTCTGCTGGAAACTTTCTCTCCAGTCTTTTTATTACAGTTCTAGTTCTTTCACAATCGTTGTCTCTTGGAACCGCAAGGGCCAGGATATCCTTCTGAACATTTTCATTCATTCCCATTATGGCTTTTATTGTTCTTACCTTTACCCTTCTCCTGTCAGCGAACTTTATGATGAATCTTTTTTCTTTCCTTTCAAACGTCCATGCAATAACCTTAGCCATTTTTTATTTTTTTTTGGCGTTTTGGAGAATATGTGGCGTTTTAGTTTTTTTTTTTTTTGCTTGTTTGAGCTTTGGTTCTGATGGTCTTCTTTGATATTGACTTTTTTTCCCGCGTATGTCAGGTAATTATGGCGTTTTGAAAAGGATAAATAAATTTAATATAATAAATGTTAGTAATTATGTTTTCCGTCGTTTCATTTTACCGTTTTTTGCAGTTTACCGTGTTTTGTTTTGAGACTTAACTGTTTTAATGGTGTAACACGTCAAATCTTTTTGACGGCTGTAATTATTGCGTTTTGTTTTCCAATGGCGGTTACATAACTATTGGACTTCTTTTTGTTTTATATTCTTTGCACATTGTTTCACTCTTTTTTTTATAATATTAGTTGTTCAAATTAATTTTATTATAGTTTGGTAGTTTTTTGGGGGCTTTTTTATAGCATTATGGCGTTTTACACGTATTTGCTAATTTTGGCGTTTTATTATATTTTTCATTATAGCATTAATATTATTTTGTTGTTTATTAACTGACATTACAGAACAAACAATAGACAAAGAAAATTAAAAAAAAGTAAAAAAAAAAACAAAGCAGAAGCAATTTATGATTTTAAATCTTCAGTGTCATCAGTCTCTTTTTTCTTTTGAAACTACAAGAAATGTGACAAATAAATGGCGTTTTGGGTTTGGCGTTGCTTATTTTCTTTGTTCATGTGTTGAAGTGTTTTTGTTGATGTTGGAGACATAGAGCGACCCCCTGTGGGTGGATGCTATCTGCCACTGGTATAGGTCTCTTCTTATCATCCAAACCTTCTTCAGGAACAAAGATGACAGTATGACATATGGGTGTCATCAGTCCCTCTTTTTTCAATTTTGTCCATCTCATGCAGCAAAATCTTTCTACACTCGTATAACAAATCATTAATTAAAGCTTCATGCAGAACTTTACTGAGGATCAAAAGAAAAGATGTTTGATGTCGTATTTTTTGGCGTTTTACATTGAGTTGTAATTTTTTTTAGCAATCACTATGTGTTTTTTGTGTTTTTTTTTTGTGTGATAAACGGAAGGTGGTGAGGCGTTTCTATTTATAGAATTTTTTTGACGGGTAGGTTAGGCGGGATGTTATTTTTTATAACAAAAAATGTAATTAACATTTATCTGGATGTAAACTTTGGCGTTATATATAATGGCGTTTCAGATTTTATGGCGTTTTTGTAGCCACAGAGCTTAAATTAAAACACAGAAAAAAGTACGCAGTGATAAAATTGGCGTTTTGTATTTATTTGGCGTTTTATGTGAGGAATTGTTTTTTACCTTTTTACCCTTAATGACGCGCGTCCACGTAATAAAATTGGTGTTATTTACTAAAATGCCACCGCGCCAATCTAGTCCATAGATTGTTTTGATCGGACGATCCATAAGCGTTCTCTCCGTTCTCACACTTTTGAGCTTTTCTCTAAATCCTGACCCTTCATATATTAACTCCATCCTAATTTAAGGGTAAATAACTTAAAGATAACCTTTTTACCCATCTCCAAATAGAGTATTTAAATACGTTATTTAACTTATTTATACATAAATACATTTAAATTTGACAAGTCATGGCAGTCAAAAATATATCATGACCAGTCTTTTAACTTTAATCAAAGTCAAACGTGTATACCAGATACATTTTTTAAAAAATAAAACTTCATTAAAACAACTTCCGAACCAAACGGGCAAAAGGTCAAACAAAAACCATACCCCCGGCCCAAACAGGCAAAGGGCCACAAAATTACAATATATACATCGGATATTTACACCACTCCTCCCAACTAATATATTTACATGACGATCTATTTTTAACCCACCCAAAACCTCTCGAATTAATCTCTCCTATAATATCATGCGGATTTCTCCTGATCTAATTGAAAACTAAGTCGTTCCTTCCTTTCCAAATACACCAACACGAAATTATAATCAGCCACGGTATAATCTTTTTTGCTTTCTTTCCAACCTGAATAGAGTTATGTATGTCATTTAAGGCTTTGAACTCGAAGGCGAATATCGGGGGAATGTTGCACCACGCACTGACAGCCGCCTGCACCCTAATAGCCACCCAACAAGCAGTGAATAGATGATCCACCGATTCCTCATACTCATCGCAGAAAGGGCACATAATCGACGTAATATCCACGTTTCTTCTTTTCAAGTTAACTTTAGTCGCCAGCCTATCCAGGTTACCTCTCCAAGCCATTATGTTACATTTTAACGGAAACCATTTGCACCAATCGAAGTTAGGGAGATGACTATTTCCCCTATCCTCGATTAACGCCATTTTAACCAAATTCACCGAGAATCCTTCCTGCATGTCGTCGTTCCATGTCCATGTATCCTTAACATTTGATAATCTCACCATGCCGATAGTCTCTTGACATTCTGCCACTCCTTCATCTCTAGATCTGACTCAGGATGTCTAATCCAACTCCAGGAGTAGCCACTATTTCCTTGATTTGAAGCAATCATGTCCGAGACATTGCATGTTTTACACTAATCCAAAGCAAACAAGAGTGGCCATCTTTCCATTTAAGGAATATCGCATATCCAGGTGTCTAACCAAAAACGTATGTCGACCCCATTCCCCACCTTACCAGAATCATCCTATTAATACCTTTGCCGTTAATTTTCATTTTAGAAATCAATTTCACAATGTTAATCCAGCATCCCACATTGTTACCATTTATCGGCAGGAAGCTTCTTTGATTGATTTTACAATGACACGCTTCAACCACTTTTCTCCACAGATTATGATTTTCGACCCTATATCTCCACCCCCACTTATGGAGAAGAGCCTCGTTAACTTTAAGTCTATTAATACCCAAACCCCTTTTTTTCTTGGGCCAACTGACCCAATCCCAAGCTACCCGGTTCATTTTGTTATTTTCAACCACTCCTGCCCAAATAAACTTTCTCATTTTTGCTTCCAGGATCTTTAAAATGCCTACCGACGCTTTATATATAGAGAAGTAATATATAGGGAGACTCTCCAAAACAGAATTAATCAGGGTATGCCTCTCCCTATAGATAAAGTTTTAGCTTTCCAAACCAATAGCCTTTTATCAAAAATCTCAACAATCGGATCCCAGTTGCTAATTCTATTCATGTTAGCCCACACAATGATACCCAAATAAGAAAGTGGAATGTTATCATTGTTGCACCCGATCACCTTAGCCATATCCTTGATATCGGAGTTGTCTACTCCCAACCCGTACATGGTGGATTTGTGAAGATTAATTTTTAAGCCCGAACATAAATAAAAAATTCTAAGGCATTTAGCCACATTCGTAACAATCCCCTATCCCCCCCCCCATAATGAGCGCGCCATCTGCATTTAAAATATGAGAAACGATCGGGCCATTATTAGGAGTTTGAATTCCTTTGAAAAAATTCAAGCGCTGCTTTGTAGAAAATACTAGACATGGCTTCCTATAACAACCTTCGAAAAACACCCCTAAACATTCCATAATCGAGAAATTAGACCCGCAAAACATTTATGTAATTAAATAAATGAAAAATCAAAGAAAACACACATGTTGCGGGCCGCGACAGGTTGATGGTAGGCTGGTCGCGGGGCGCGACAAGCCTTTGCTTGTCGGCTACCCCTTACGCCACGTGTCACTACAGATGTCGAGCCTATGGGGCCACCCGACAACCCTAGCCGTAGCTAGAGTGCCCTCGCGGGCCACGAAAGAGAAGGGATGGGGCTGTCGCGGGGCGCGACAGGCTCCTGAAATTTGTATAAATTGAGCAGAAGTGCAGCCTTTCAACCTCATTCAAATTTTTTCTTTCTATGTCCATATAGTGCGAAAGTAGCTCGATATTATACCCCAAAAACACGAAGCTCTGCCCCGTTGTAAGTATTTTAACCCTCGTTCACTAATTCGTTACCCTACCCGATTGATTTAGGACCCACCAACGCATGTTGAGGCTCTGCCTAACTAAGTTCATTGGGTTCTGTCTCGTGTTGTATGGCTAAAAGTGACTTGAGTTATTTTACTAACACGTGTGCATTGTATGTTTTTAATAGAAACTCAGGAAAATAATCAAGAAATATTACCAGGAAGCCTGTAGAAATACCTAAGTCTACAAGTGAGTCATTCTCTTTTTCTCACAGTTTGTGAACCTTTATTTCAAATATTTTACAAATGTTTATCAATTATAATTACAGTGATTAAGTCTTTGTATTCTACAACTGCTGCCAGTATTATGGGTTTGTATACAGTACTTGATAACCTTCACAATTGGGCACGGGTATCCAATGTGTGACATGACCATAGTCACAGATCCGTCGAGTGACAAGTACTTAATGAGTAAGTGGGTAGATATAAACATTGTAATCGCTCTTAATATTGTAAAGTTATAAAAGCTTATTTGATTAAACTGGGATACACTCGCCAGTATTTCTTCCTGATAAAATGTTTTTAAAACACGTTTCAGGTAACCTAATGTGAAGCTATAAGAAGCCAACTATGAAGCACTGAAGGCTTAAAGAAAGTGGCTATAAAAGTTACCTAAATAAAAGTTTATGTTTTTCAGCAAACTAGGGTTTATCTCTATACGAATATTATAATTAAAAATATAGGTTTTTTATCCCAGTTGTTTGAAATAAAAGTTTGGTGTTTGAAACTCTGCAATTTATTTCCTAACCACGATCATGATGTCTCATTTCCACTGCCAAATTAATAAACACTGATACCACCGGGCTGTGCTCGCGGCTCCCGCTCCCGGGGTGGGGTCGAGGGCTACGATAGAAGGTGGTATCAGAGCCACTGGTTTAAGCCATTTAAGTATTCTTTTAATACCTAAATTTTAACCAATTATGAGTGATCAGGGTACTTCTGACGCTTATCGTCACCTAACTCATTCTCTCATGGATGAAGGAACATCCTAGCCAACCTTAGGATACACAGCCGATTCCGAGGATATCTTTGTTTTCAAAGCCAAATCCGAAGAACCTTTTCCCCCTAAAAAGAGAGGTTGGTTTAGTAGAGCAAAATCAGAAAGGAGAAAAAGGATGAGAAATTTTCAACAAGAAAGAATAGTGAATAGAGAGAGAAATACCCAAAACCCAGAAGCCAGACCCTTATGGGAAGAAGAATTGGATAGGCAACTAGCAAACTTCTATATGTTAGAAAATGCAGCAGCAGAACTTAATCTCACCCAAGTAGCCGACCCACAACTTCTACCTTTATTCCCTAACCAACCCATGAATATAGAACAAATCCAGGAGAACCAACTTCTAATTCCACCCTTTGATCCAAATGAGATACCTAGGATTCCAGCACCGAACCCTTTAGACCCGTGGTGTCGCAACCCCCGACCCCTTTCCCCGGGAGGCGGCCGGCCGCGAGCTCGCACATTCGGTGGTATCGGTGTTTATTAATTTGTCAACAGAATTTACATCAGGACCGTAGTTAGGAAATATTTTATCAGAGTAAAACACCTCATTTTATAAATAATAAACACATGGGTAAAACCCAAGTTTCCATTCATAATATTTTTATAGGGATAAACCCTATTTTATTCAAATAAAACTTCTTTTTTTTATTTCGGTAACTTTTATAGCTACTTTTCCAAGCCTTCAGTGTTCTCCAGCTGGCTTCTATTTTGGCTTTCATATTTTGTTACCTGAAACGCGTATAAAACATTTTTGTCAGTGGAAAATACTGGTGAGTGAATCCCAGTTTAATCAAAATAAGTTTTATCATTGTACAGCATTGAGGGCAATCCAGCAATTACATTTGTTTACATCTACTTTAATTACCACCCACGGTACTGTCAATCCTGACTTGTGGTCATGTTACTATACTCACAGTGTAGTAACAAGTTATGTATACAAAACCCCAACATGCCGACGATAATTGTAGAATTACAAATACTCAATCACTGTTAGTTATAATGTAAAACAATTGAGGTTTTGTAAAAACAGTTTACAAAAAGAAGGATTACTCACATTGCTAATTTAGGTATTTCCTTGTGACTTCCTGGTTATAATCTATTAATTTAAACAATGCACACGCGTTAGTATAATAACCCAAATTTACATTAGCTATACCCTCCCCGAGATAGAACTCCAACGATTAAGTCAGGCAGAGCCTCGACATGCGTTACGGAGCACTAGATCAATCGGGCAGCGTAACTAATACATAACCAGGGGTTATAATACTTACATCGAGGCAGAGCTTCGCTATTTAGTGGGTATTATACCTGAGTATTACTTCTATTAATTCAGAAATTTAGAGAGAGATCGAGATTTTGAGCGATTTGGAAATGAAGCCGATGGCCTCTATTTATATGGTTGTTCGTCCACACTCTCGCGCCCCGCGACAGATGAAGGCTAAGCCTTCGCGGCCCGCGAGGGCTTGTAGACTAGGCCCTAGCTTTGCTGACTTGGTACTAGGCTCGACATGCATTACGTCACGTGGCGGCCTAGGGTGTGGCCTGGTGTCAAGGGGGTCGCAGCCCGCGACAGCTCCTGATGTCTTTGTCGCGCCCCGTGAGCGAGCAGGGAATTTTGTTTTATTTGATTTTTATTAAAATAAAGATATTTCGGGGCCGTTTTTCGTATACGGGGTGTATTTTAGGACAAATTGAGATATTTTAAGGATTCTAAGAGAGTTGTTATACGTGGTGGGACGACAACCGTTTATTTCAGAAAATATTGAACAACCCATATCCTTACGGAGAACCAATACCACGTTACCTTGAACCCGTACCAGCTCCAATGCCACTAATGAATCAGGAGAATGTGGAAGAATTTCGCCAGTATGGTGAAGAGTTGATTGAGGAAGGAAACCGAATTCGCCAAATCGGGGAAAAACTCGTCTGGAAATATGACGAGCGGGAAATGCAGTTCTAGAAACAAGTGGCCTAATATATATACAGTCAAGGTGATTTGACTCAGTCGAGGTGATTCGACAAAGTCGAGGTGATTCGACACTAAAAATCGTCTATTCGGGTTGAGTACTCCCTATGTCAGCACATATATTAATGTCCTTGCGAAACATTAATTGATATGTTCATAGACGCTTTACATACCTGTTTTCAAAAGAATACTCTTAAATGTTTACAAGATTATTTAGAGCTCACAGTTTTCATATAACATGCTGAGAAAAATGATTTTACTATATTTTCACAACAACTTTTAAAAACCGGTTATTCAAAAGATTTATTTCAAATCTTTTACAAACAAACTATGAACTTGCTCAACTTTATGTTGATTTTTCGCATGTTTCTTTGTAACAACCCGCTTTTTGGAAAGTCAAAGTACAAGTTAAAGTCAAAGGAAGAAAAGATTGCAAATTGCGATCTGCCACTCCTTGCTTAACTACTGGCTGTGCTTCTTGACTTGTAATCGAATTCTATTATTTATTTGCTTTAGTTGTTTTATGTGGAGTATCTATTAATAATCGAGGTTTAATCGCATGTTTAATTAGGGGTGTACACGGTTCTGTTCGGTTATTAGCATTATCCGTAACCGTAACAGAAGTCATCAGTTAATCGGTTCGGTTAATTCGGTTAATTTGTTGGTTTTCGGTTCGGTTTGGTTAATTTTCGGTTAATAACCAATTCAAACAATGGCTAATTTTTTTTCTTAGAAATACATGTAATGGAGGTGTAAATACATGAAATCGATGTATAAATACATAAAATGGATGTATAAATAAATGAAATGGAGGTATAAATGCATGAATAGATGTTTAAATACATAAAATGGAGGTATAAATAAATGAAATGAAGATATAAATAAATGAAATGAAGGCATAAATAAATGAAATAGAGGTATTATTACATGAAATGAAAGTATAAAACATGAAATACATGAAATAGAGGTATAAAAGCTAGAAATATATAAAAAAATAAATGGTTCGGTTCGGTTAATTTCGGTTAACCGATGGTAAAAAGAATATCCATTAACCGACTTTCGGTTAATTCGGTTTCGGTTAATTCGGTTCGGTTTTGTCGGTTTTCGGTTCGGTTTCGGTTAACGGTTCGGTTAATGCACACCCCTATGTTTAATCGTTAATCGACTTATCGCTAATCGCATTCGCAACTTGAATTATGTGTTCTGGATATTGTTTTACGTGTGTGTGCCATTATGTGTTACTTGTGCATGTTATGTTTATGTTGAGGTGTTTAATCGCAATCGCAATTCTATCGCATCACAATCTAATCGCAAACGCTAAACGCAAGTTATTTATAGTGATTGTATGTTAGATATAATAGTTAGGTTATATGTGTAACTAATGGATAATACTATCACATCACTCACTCGGAACGCATCGCAACGCTCGACACGCAACACGAAACGCCAAAACGCAAATCGTCGGAGCCACTCGATCGAATGGTCAATCGATCGGATTGCCATCCGATCGTGGCGCCATCCGAACGGTGCTAGCCTATCCGACACTTATGCACTTTCCCTTTTTGGCAACCTATAAATACCCCCCTGTCACATCACTTGTGATGTAACAGCTCTCTCTCACTTGACCAGCATGCTCAAGGCATTTTTCTCTCGATTTCTCGCGATTCTTGTAAGTTTTCAACTCAAATCTTGTGCTTGTATGATCTACACGCACTTCTTCATCCTTTTAACCTTTGAATCTTAACTTTTAACCGTGAAATCAACGGATTTGAGGTGTTCTAGGATGATGTCATCATGGAGTTCTTATGAACTTCAAGATTTGGCTTCATTCCACCAAGAACAACTCAGATCTGAAGGATTTCCACATGATTTCACAACGATTTCGCATAGATCTAAACACTTTCAAAGTTAAAAGGATTGAAAGATGGATTCTAACTTTCTTTCAACTCTTTTACACTCAATGCACTCAAAACCGATAGAATCTGACCTCATTCTAGTCTTCTACTCATTTCTTAGTAAAGTGTCGGTTGAGATATGATTTCTATCAAAGAGACAACCGATTCCAGAGTAAACATGAACGACAGTCACGAACCAGTAAACTGGTCGAATTAGGGTGATTCCTGTTCGATTGGGCGACTTAGGACTTGACGAGGTTCCTTTGTTTAGTACATATCATACCGTCTCGAGCAAACCGCAAAACTTAGCAAAATAATCAAGTTCACGACGTTCAGATTCGTTGGGACGGATTGTCGTCCGATCGGACTGCAATCCGATCGGATTGCACTTGAGCTTTAGCACTTAATCATTTTCATAATTCTCAACGAACAACAGTTTCTAACGGATTGCTATCTGATCGAGTGACCATCCTGCTGTGAACTTGTTCTCACTAAGTGTCCTGCCAATCGGATCGCTATCCGATCGAACGACCGTTCGATCGATCGACCTGAAGGGTAGAGATACTTCTCTGTTTTCAAAATGCTACAACGAAAACTTCAAAGCCATCATACACAAACACATCCTTCCCAAACGAATGTCAATCCGACCGAATGGCCATCTGACCGGATGACCATCTGAACGGATTGACATCCGATCGAATGACCAACCGATCGGACTGCCATCCGATCGGGTTACCATTCGACACTTAGTACTTGCACCGTTTTACGCACCGTTCATTCGCTTATGCTATCGTAAACTGTTCAGGCTAATCACTCTAGCGCTCCCTTCAATCCATTAACTTCCATCGCTGTGAGTATACTCGATCCCTTTTTTCTTTACGCACTTTTGGGTGTTACATACATTACTTGTTCTAAATCACATCAATCACACAACGCAACCACTATTTATACGCTGACCGTTATAGCATGATACGTGTACTCGATGAATGCTTGTATGTTATGTTAATACAGTGATTGTTGCCTGATGCCTTAGCAACGATAGTACTATAGTTTGGACTCAGCACCTGTCGTAGACAGGGGTTGTTAAGGTTACCCCTTCACGTGTCATAGTGGTGATATGTGTTGCGCATTATACAACTCGCCGTCTTGTCTGTGAATATTTCATTGTCGATAACCTACTAGCTTCACATTATACATGTTACATGCTGGTTATGCGTAAACGCTTTCGAACTCTACTATTACTATTAAACTTGTATGCTCACATTTACACTATGTGTATTGACCTCTATTTTAACGTATGTGACAGGTGTTTAGGATGTTTTGCTTGTTACTTGCTGGAAATCAAGTTAGGATGGAGTCTAGAAACAAAGACAATTTATTTATTTAAATCTGAGTCGTCGGAACAATGTTTTGTTTTGAGATATCTATATCTGTAATAATTGGTTACTTGATGAGTTATGGTATGGGACATAATATTAACTATCCGGTAATTTAGTTGTTATGGAATTTCTCTAGACAATCTGTTTCGCTCAGTGCCAGGCCCCGATGTTTCCGTCATCGGTTGGGGTGTGACATTCTTTCTCATGTTACTTTTTCAAATCATGGCGCGGTTGGAATAGGAGAACCACGTGGAGTCGAGTACTTAGTGGCGTTCGTTTTCTAGAAGTCTTAGCTTATTTGCTTCCGCTGTGCAATGAAGATACCGGTCCATTCACGCCAAGCTCTGATATTTCGGGGTGTGACAGATTGGTATCAGAGCTATAGGTTACAGCGAATTAGGTTTATGTAGAGATACCTAGGCTCTAACCTCCCTCTCCTTTGGGGACTTAGATTATTAAGACTCTGAATACTTACAGAATGCCTAAGACTCGAACATGGTCTCCAACCGTTGCCGAAAAACAAACAGTCGAAATTTTGTTTTTAAAACATACGCTAAATTTGTGTTTTATACACGGTACACAAAAACAAATACACATAGAACACAAAACTCTGAGAGTTTAGAAAATTTAGAACCTTTGGAAACTTATGTCGAAGTTCATTAAAGGTCATCACGTAGGAACCACGTCTATTAACTCGGGCAAACGCCATTATTATGTCGTCCATGCTATTTTAATTAACCGAGCAGGTAACCTACGCAAAATGAAACACGGGTGTCACACCCCAACCGATGGCGGAAACATCGGTGCATGGCACTGAGCGAAACAAATTGTCCAGAAGTTTCCATAACAATTATCATTACCGATTAATTTAAAGTAACATGTCCCATACCATGTCTTAAAAGGCAACAAATTATTACAGACAAATCTAGTCAAGTAGTTCTGTTCCGACAACTCAGATTTACACATAGACAATTGTTTATTTATTGGTTTCTAGGACTCCGT
This sequence comes from Helianthus tuberosus, assembly GCA_030545235.1. Taxonomy (NCBI): domain Eukaryota; kingdom Viridiplantae; phylum Streptophyta; class Magnoliopsida; order Asterales; family Asteraceae; genus Helianthus; species Helianthus tuberosus. The sequence goes on along the minus strand of CM060404.1, from coordinate 49,326,836 downwards.
ACCTAGCCTCAATTTCATCACCAGCACACAAAGCATGCAAACATCCTAAGCACCTGTCACATACGTTAAAGTAAAAGTCAATACACATAGTGTAAAGGTGAGCATACAAGTTTGATAATAGCATATAGAGTTCGAAATAGTTTACGCATAACTAGCACGTACACAGAGTGAAATGAGGCATGTTAGTTATCAACATGAACCTATCGATACCAGTGACTGCGGGTTGACTGCCCAAGGCAGTTCGCGATACATTCTCACCACTGTGAGCCATGTAGGTAATTGTCCTTAACAACCCCCGAGTGAACGGGTGCTGAGTCCAAACTAATAGTACTACCGTTGCTAAGGCAGGTATACAGCATTCCATGTGTAAACATAACAAACAAGCATTCATTAAGTCACGTATAACATGCGGTAACGGTTAGCGTTTTAAAGTATTGCGTAGTGTGTTCGATGTGATTTAGTATAAGTAACGTATGTAACACCCAAAAGTGCATAAAGCAAAAAGGGATCGAGTATACTCACAGCGATGATGGATTGAAGGGAGCGCTAGAGAGCATGGTTAGCCTGAACAGATCGATAGCATAACGATAAGTGACGCGTAAAACGATGCCGGGTACAAGTGAGTCGGACAGCAGTTCGATCGGATGGTAATCCGATCGGACGGCCGGTCGTGCGAGTGGTAATCCGTTCGGACAGCAGTCCGGTCGGACAGCAGTCCGGTCGGATGGCTGCTCGAGTGGATTGTTTCTTCTTTTGAGAAGGATGTGTTTGTGTATGATGGCTTGACTTTTGAAGTTTTTGTTGTAGCATTTTGAAAAAATTGAGGTATCTCTACCTTTCAGGTCGGTCGATCGGACGGTCGTCCGGTCGGACGGGGACTCGAGTGGCGAGGTTCCTTAGTGAGAACAAATCCCCGTTACTGAACATGTTGAAAATTGTTTAAGCCTTGAGAGAAGATGCAACCAGATCGGACGGTAGGTCGAGCGGATGGCAACCCGGTCGGACAGCAGTCCGGTCGGACGGCAATCCGTCCCATGATCTGATCGTGCTGTTACTTGACGTTGTGGTGACTGGTTTAAACAATGGGAACCCCATCTCGTCCCCAATGACCTGACCGAACAGGAATCACCCTAATCCGACGGTGCACGGTCCGAGACGGTTGTTCATGTCCAACCCGAAATCACTATCTCTCGGATGGGACTTGGATCTAGCACTGATACATCACTACGAATGAGTAGACGTTAAGTAGTAGTTCTGATTCCCACCGGGTTTGAGTGCGTTTAGTGTAAAAGAGTTGAAAGAAAGTTGGAAAAACCATCTTTCACTACTTTTCATTGTGAGTTTGTTTAGATTTATGAAAGATCTTTGTTTGTTTATGTGGAAATCGGTTAGATCTAAGTTGTTCTTGGTGGATTTAGGCCAAAACATACAGTTCTTCAAGAACACATGATGACGTCATCCTAGAACACCTTGGATCTTGATGATTTCACGGATAAAAGTTAAGATTTAAAAGATAGAAAGGTGTAGGAGTGCGTGTAGATTAAGGAAGTACAAGATTTAGGACGAGATCTTACCGGAATCGAGAGAAATCTGAAAAAAAGTGAGGAAAACGAGCTGGTCGAACGTCACTTGCCAAAAGTAGAAAGTTTGAAAGTGACAAGGGGTATTTATAGGATGCCAAAGTGGAAAGGGCTGGTCGGTCGGATGGCATCTCTCCCGGGTGGCAGTTCGGCCGAGTGGCTCCTCGGTCGGATGGCACCTCGCTCGGGTGGCAGCCCGGTCGGATGGCAATCCGGCCGGCTGGCACCTGGTTCGAGTGCTCAGCGCAACGAGTTTGGCCGTTTCGATTTCGATTGCGAGCGTTGCAATGCGATAGAGTTTCCTAGTCAAATTACTTTTAATCCCAACTACTCATATCTCGCACTATCTCTTCTCTACCAATTATCATACTGTTTCGATTGCGATTGAGTTCGATTGCGTTTGAGTTTCGATTGCGATTCGATTGATTACCACACATAACATAATTTAGACATGCACAATTAACACATAAGGCACACACACACGTATACACTAACCAAAATGCGTAAGTCGAGTTGCGAGTGCGATTGCGATAGCGATAAAGCGATTAAGCATGCGATAAATAGCGATTAATATGCGATTATTAATAGATACTCCACATAATACAACTAAAGCGAAAATAAAACAGACTAACTACAAGTCAAAGAAGTCAAAACAGGTATTGAGCAAGGTGAGACAGATCGCAATTAGCAATCTTTTCTTCCTTTGACTTCAATCTTGACTTTGACTTTGACTTTCGAAACACGGGGTGTTACAGCCTCCCCTAGTTGAGGGAATTTCGTCCCGAAATTAGGCCGAAGCCGTAACAAACAACTGTGGGTACTTCGCCGTCATGTCGCTTTCGAGTTCCCAAGTGAACTCTGCGCCTCGTTTGCCTTCCCATCGGACTTTCACAATAGGAATGCGCGAGCGTCTGAGCTGCTTAGTTTGGCGGTCCATGATTTCGACAGGCTTCTCCACGAAGTGTAGTGTTTCGTTTACTTGGAGGTCATCGAGAGGTACAATTAAATCATGCTCAGCCAGGCACTTTCGAAGGTTTGACACATGGAAAGTCGGGTGGACATTACTAAGTTCCTCCGGTAGCTCGAGTCTGTAGGCGACTTTTCCGATCCTTTCCAGAATCTTAAAAGGTCCAACATATCGAGGCACTAGTTTCCCTTTCTTGCCGAATCTGACCACACCCTTCCAAGGTGAAACCTTTAGGAGTACGTAGTCGCCAACGTCAAATTCAAGGGGCTTGCGTCGTCTATCAGCGTAACTTTTCTGTCGACTTCGAGCTTTCAACAAGTTATCTCGAATTTGGAGGACTTTGTCAGTTGTCTCTTGCAATAGCTCAGGACCGGTTAATTACGAGTGACCGATCTCGTGCCACACAATAGGCGATCGACATTTTCTTCCGTACAAAGCCTCGAATCGTGCCATTTGAATGCTGGAATGATAACTGTTGTTATACGAGAATTCGACTAACGGCAGATATGCATCCCAATTACCACCGAAATCTATGACACACGAACGGAGCATGTCTTCAAGAGTGCGGATCATTCTTTCAGTCTGACCGTCGGTTTGAGGGTGGAATGTGGTACTTAAGTTAAGCGTAGTACCGAGAGCCGCTTGAAACATTTCCCACAGTCGCGAGGTAAACCGAGCATCACGGTCAGAGATGATGTCGCGAGGCATCCCATGATTACAATTGATCTCATTGGTGTAGATTCGGGCTAATCGTTCTACCTTGTAGTCTTCCCGTATAGGCAAAAAGTGAGCAGATTTGGTCAACCGGTCAACAACAACCCAGATGCTGTCGTGACCTGATGACGTGTCCAGAAGCTTCGTTATGAAGTCCATATCTATACTCTCCCACTTCCACATAGGGATAGGCGGTTGTTCGAGTAAGCCAGAGGGTCTTTGGTGATTAGCCTTGACTCTTGCACAAGTCAGGCACTTTCCAACGTAGAGAGCAATATCCCTTTTCATGCCAGACCACCAGTACTGGTAGCGAAGATCCTGGTACATTTTGTCGGCACCGAGATGAATAGAATACCGGGATTTGTGGGCTTCGTCCATCAATATCTTGTGCAAATCGGTCCGTTTAGGGATCCAAATTCAATCCAGATAATGGAATATCCCATTTGGCTTATTCACAAGTTGGGCTCCATCGTGATAGATCCGTTCCTTCTTCAGAGTGCGTTCATTAAAACATGCATGCTGAGCTTCACGGATGAGGGCTTCGAGGTCGAATTGGGCTTGAGTATTACGAATGCTAAGCAAATAACTCCGTCTGCTGAGAGCGTCGGCAACAACATTTGCTTTGCCTGGGTGATAATGAATCTCACATTCATAATCGTTGAGAAGTTCTACCCATCGGCGTTGACGCATATTAAGTTCTTTCTGATCAAAGATATGTTGTAGGCTCCTATGATCGGTGAAGATCGTACACATGGTACCATACAGGTAGTGTCGCCAAATCTTTAACGCAAAAACAACTGCGCCTAGCTCGAGATCATAGGTTGTATAGTTCTTCTCGTGGATTTTGAGTTGACGAGATGCGTAAGCTATAACCTTGTCCCGCTGCATAAGAACACAACAAAGACCAAGGTTGGAAGCATCACAATAGACAATGAAATCATCGTTTCCGTCAGGCAATGTGAGAACAGGAGCATTGCAAAGCATGTGCTTGAGGGTTTGGAAAGCAGACTCTTATTCAGTTCCCCAAACAAAAGGCTTGTCTTTATGCGTGAGAGCGGTAAGTGGCACAACGATCTTTAAGAATCCCTCGATAAATCGTCGATAATAGCCCGCTAGTCCGAGAAAAGAACGGACTTCAGATGTGTTCTTAGGTGTAATCCAACTCTTAACTGCTTCGATCTTCGCCGGATCGACGTGGATACCTTGACTATTTACGATGTGGCCCAGGAACTGAACCTCCTCGCCAAAATTCACACTTGGAGAACTTGGCATAGAGTTGATTTCCTTGGAGTAGCTCGAGAACCAAACGTAGATGTTGCGCGTGTTCGGCTTTCGATTTGGAATAGATCAAGACATTGTCGATGAACACGATGACGAAACGGTCGAGGTAAGGTTTACACACGCGATTCATCAGATCCATGAAAACCGCAGGTGCGTTGGTTAAACCGAAGGGCATAACAACGAATTCATAGTGGCCATATCGAGTGCGAAAAGCGGTTTTGGGTATATCCTCCTCTGGAATGCGTAGTTGGTGATAGCCTGAGCGTAGATCGATCTTCGAGAAACACATAGCACCTTGTAGCTGATCGAACAAATCATCAATGCGAGGCAGAGGGTAGCGGTTCTTGATAGTTAACTTATTCAATTCCCGGTAGTCGATGCACATCCTGAACGACCCATCCTTCTTTTTAACGAAAAGGACTGGTGCGCCCCAAGGAGAGGTGCTCGGGCGAATGAAGCCTTTCTCAAGTAAATCCTGGAGCTGATTCGAGAGTTCACGCATTTCAGACGGTGCGAGACGGTAAGGATCTTTGGCAACAGGATTGGCTCCAGGAATGAGGTCGATACGAAAGTCGATATCACGACTTGGCGGTAATCCGGGAAGATCGTCAGGGAACACATTAGGAAATTCACGAACCACAGGAACGTCTTTCACTTCTGTCTTTCCTTTCTTTTCCTTCTCCGTTATTACAGTGTTAGCCAAGAAAGCTCTGTAATCCTTGCAGAGATACTTGCTAGCTTGGACACATGACATGAGTTTGAGACCTTCCGAAGCAGTTTCACCATAAACACACAATAAATCACCATTTGCGAGCGAGAATCGAATCATCTTATCGAAGCACACAACTTCAGCATGGTTTTCGTGAAGAAAGTCCATGCCTACTATGACGTCAAAACTTCCGAGTTGCATCAGAATGAGATCGATTGGGAAGATGTGATTGTTGAGCTCAAGAGTGCAATCACGAAGAACAGAATTAGCGGTGACAGTTCTTCCAGTGGCGACTTCAACATCGAACGTCGAGGGGAGATGGGAGCGTTTACGACTAAGGAGCTTCTCGAATTCGAATGACACAAAGCAATTATCGGCTCCAGTATCAAATAAACACGAAGCATAAATACCATTCACAAGGAACGTACCATTGACCACGTTGTTGTCAGCCTGGGCTTAGCGCACATTGATGTTGAAAGTTCTGGCGCGTGCGGCTTGTTGTTGTTGCTGAGGCTGCTGCTTCTGGTGTTGCTGCTACTGCTGGCGCTCTTGTTTCACAACCTTGTTCGAGCACATGTTCGCAAAGTGGTTGGGATCACCACATGCGAAACAGACTCGGGCGTTGATCGCGGGTGCCTGAGCCGCTTGTTGGCCTTGCGGGGCTGGGAGCAGAGCTTGATGAGCAGTGGCTTGAGCTGGGGCTTGACGGGAACCAGTATGACAGTTGGCGGTGAAGTGGCTGTACATGTTGCAGTGAGCGCAGAAACGACAGGCGAGACCCACCGGGTGATGATAAGAGCATGTCGGGCAAGCCGGGTGGGGGCCTGTGTATGCACGCTTTGCTGGTGGTGCATAAGTAACTGGTGCTGGATGGTGATGATGCTGCTGTTGGGCCGGTACGGCCTAAAGGGGAGCAGAAGTGGTGGTGACAGCACAGTTCTTGTTGCTGGAACTGCTGTTGTTGTTCTTTTTCTTGCGGCGTGAGGACTTTGACGGTTGAGCGGCGGCGGTTTCGGCAATAGGTGCGGCAGTGACTTGATGCAGGCTCTTTGAAGCTTTATCCCAAACACCAGCTTTTACCCGCTTGTCGTTGATTTCGGCGGCAAGCAAGTAAGTTTCTTCAATCGTTGTTGTCTTTGCAGCATGCACAAAATCTGCAACACAGTCGGGTAGAGATCGGATGTACTTCTTGATCGCCATGTCGAGCGTCTTCACTTAGTCGGGGCAGATGATGTTGAGCTGCTTAAAGCGAGCAGTCAGGGCAGCGTTGTCTCCTTCCTTCTGCTTAATGTTCCAGAATTCGTCCTCCAGCTTTTGGCGTTCATGGGGAGGACAGAACTCATCCATCATGATGGCCTTTAACTCTTCCCAGGTCAGCTCATAAGCTGCATCATTTTCGCGTTTGTTTCTCTCGGCTGTCCACCAGTCTAATGCGCGGGACTGGAAGATGCCGGTAATGTTTAGAGTGCAGAGATTTTCCAGACATCCACTCTGGCGCAGAGTGACTTCGATGGAATCGAACCATTGAAACATAGCCGTCGGGCCATCTTCTCCAGTGAATTCCTTCGGACTGCATGCCTTGAACTGCTTGAAGCTGAAAGCAGTCTTGGTAGCAACTTTAGGAGCTTCGGTTCTAGACTCCTCAGACGATTTGCTGACGTTCTCGTAAATCTCACTCACGATCTGAGGCACAACCCTGGCCACTTGTTTCGCGAGGATGGCAGCAAGGCGTTTGTCCCTCTGTTTTTGGCGAGAGAGTCGTGGGTGACGGGGTCCAGATGCTGGTCCAGTTGACATTGTCTGCAACAGACATCGTCATAGGTCTTAGACACATCATAATCGAATCTCCCCTCACACGTCTAATACTTACTAAAGCTCAGAAACACAGTGAAACATGTATCACATAAACACATAGGCTCATAATCACAGATTCTCATAACACAGAAGTACATAAGCACGTAGGGCACAGAATCACAGAAACACATAAATCACAGAATCACAGAAGCATTTAAGCACAAGAGATAGTCAGAATAAAGAAACCTATCATTCACAGTTCGCGAGTGTTCGAATATAGCGATCACGTTTAGTATATCGAGTAGTGTAGTATAAGCGTATATCAGAGCATAAGGTCGTCTACAATTTTAGCGATTTGTCAGCGTTTTGAGATAGAAATGCAGTGCGAGTCGTGCGTGTCGATCGAAGTGAAAGCAATATCATGTAAATCTCCAAAATTTAAACACATAAACAGGTAAACACACCTACAAGCACATAAAATCGACGAATCATCAGAGTCAGCAGTTGCGGGCTCAGAATCGAAACACATAAAAATCGGGAAATAGATCGTCTACGGCTATCAGACATTGACTACCCAAAGTGATTCGACTATTCTCAAGGACTTGTTGAGCACATCTGGCCTTCAGGACTGTGCTTTTGCCTCGATTCTTGGGCGTTTGGCACGTATCCCGTTAGTCATATCGTGACTTCAGGTCGTTGGAGTCCGTCGCGACTTTGGTGAGAGTTTTGTAAAACAAGTAATAGTCGGAACAAGTCGTCAAGGTTAGGGTCTCACCCCTAGCTTAACAACTTCGTTCATGTTTTGATAAAATAAAGGAGAACTATGCGTCAAAGTATGGATTTCACTCCTATTTCAACGCAATTTCTCGTGTTCATAGATAAAAATATAGGTTGATCAAGCAATTTAGTCGAGAGTTTGCGGTATTCACACCTAATCTTGACTTAATCGCTCATTCATGATCTGAAAACTCGAGTGCGGTGATAGTGTAGCATAGGCGAGAATAGCGAGAAATAGCAGTAAGCTCATACATAATCCCTAACGGTTATGCACAAGTCGGTCTGTTGGTTCCTAACTATAGACTAGGTCTCTACGACATCGACCCGGACTAGGTCGAGTCTTGCCTAATTCCCTATAGTTATGGCTCTGATACCAATCTATCACACCCCAACCGATGGCGGAAACATCGGGGCATGGCACTGAGCGAAACAGATTGTCTAGAAGTTTCCATAACAATTATCATTACCGATTAATTTAAAGTAACATGTCCCATACCATGTCTTAAAAGGCAACAAATTATTACAGACAAATCTAGTCAAGTAGTTCTGTTCCGACAACTCAGATTTACACATTGACAATTGTTTATTTATTGGTTTCTAGGACTCCGTCCCTAGCCTCAATTTCATCACCAGCACACAAAACATGCAAACATCCTAAGCACCTGTCACATACGTTAAAGTAAAAGTCAATACACATAGTGTAAAGGTGAGCATACAAGTTTGATAATAGCATATAGAGTTCGAAATAGTTTACGCAAAACCAGCACGTACACGGAGTGAAATGAGGCATGTTAGTTATTGACATGAACCTATCGATACCAGTGACTGCAGGTTGACTGCCCAAGGCAGTTCGCGATACATTCTCACAACTGTGAGCCATGTAGGTAATTGTCGTTAACAACCCCCGAGTGAACGGGTGCTGAGTCCAAACTAATAGTACTACCGCTGCTAAGGCAGGTAGACAACATTCCATCTGTAAACATAACAAACAAGCATTCATTAAGTCACGTATAACATGCGGTAACGGTTAGCGTTTTAAAGTATTGCGCAGTGTGTTCGATGTGATTTAGTATAAGTAACGCATGTAACACCCAAAAGTGCATAAAGCAAAAAGGGATCGAGTATACTCACAGCGATGATGGATTGAAGGGAGCGCTAGCGAGTAGGGTTAGCCTGAACAAATAGATAGCATAACGATAAGTGACGCGTAAAACGATGCCGGGTACAAGTGAGTCGGACAGCAGTTCGATCGGATGGTGATCCGATCGGACGGCCGGTCGTACGAGTGGTAATCCGTTCGGACAGCAGTCCGGTCGGACAGCAGTCCGGTCAGACAGCAGTCCGGTCAGATGGCAGTCCGGTCGGATGGCTGCTCGAGTGGATTGTTTCTTCCTTTGAGAAGGATGTGTTTGTGTATGATGGCTTGACTTTTGAAGTTTTCGTTGTAGCATTTTGAAAACATTGAGGTATCTCTACCTTTCAGGTCGGTCGATCGGACGGTCGGTCGATCGGACGGTCGTCCGGTCAGACGGCGACTCGAGTGGCGAGGTTCCTCAGTGAGAACAAATCCCCGTTACTGAACATGTTGAAAATTGTTTAAGCCTTGAGACAAGATGCAACCCGATCGGATGGTAGGTCGAGCGGATGGCAACCCGGTCGGACAGCTGTCCGGTCGGACGGCAATCCGTCCCATGATCTGATCGTGCTGTTACTTGACCTTGCTTAAGTGTTGTAACTTGAGCGAGACATTGTGGTGACTGGTTTAAACAATGGGAACCCCATCTCATCCCCAATGACCTGACCGAACAGGAATCACCCTAATCCGACGGTGCACGGTCCGAGACGGTTGTTCATGTCCAACCCGAAATCACTATCTCTCGGATGGGACTTGGATCTAGCACTGATACATCACTACGAACGAGTAGACGTTCAGTAGTAGTTCCGATTCCCGCCGGGTTTAAGTGCGTTGAGTGTAAAAGAGTTGAAAGAAAGTTGGAAAAACCATCTTTCACTACTTTTCATTGTGAGTTTGTTTAGATTTATGAAAGATCTTTGTTTGTTTATGTGGAAATCAGTTAGATCTAAGTTGTTCTTGGTGGATTGAGGCCAAAACATGCAGTTCTTCAAGAACACATGATGACGTCATCCTAGAACACCTTGGATCTTGATGATTTCACGGTTAAAAGTTAAGATTTAAAAGATAGAAAGGTGTAGGAGTGCGTGTAGATTAAGGAAGTACAAGATTTAGGACGAGATCTTACCGGAATCGTGAGAAATCTGAAGAAAGTGAGGAAAACGAGCTGGTCGGACGTCACTTGCCAAAAGTAGAAAGTTTGAAAGTGACAAGGGGTATTTATAGGATGCCCAAAGTGGAAAGGGCTGGTCGGATGGCATCTCGCCCGGGTGGCAGTCCGGCCGAGTGGCTCCAAGGTTGGATGGCACCTCGCTCGGGTGGCAGCCCGGTCGGATGGCAATCTGGCCGGCTGGCACCTGGTTCGAGTGCTCAGCGCAACGAGTTTTGCCGTTTCGATTTCGATTGTGAGCGTTGCGAAGCGATAGAGTTTCCTAGTCAAATTACTTTTAATCCCAACTACTCATATCTCGCACTATCTCTTCTCAACCAATTATCATACTGTTTCGATTGCGATTGAGTTTGATTGCGTTTGAGTTTCGATTGCGATTCGATTGATTACCACACATAACATAATTTAGACATGCACAATTAACACATAAGGCACACACACACGTATACACTAACCAAAATGCGTAAGTCGAGTTGCGAGTGCGATTGCGATAGCAATAAAGCGATTAAACATGCGATAAATAACGATTAATATGCGATTATTAATAGATACTCCACATAATACAACTAAAGCGAAAATAAAAAGACTAACTACAAGTCAAAGAAGTCAAAACAGGTATTGAGAAAGGAGAGACAGATCGCAATTTGCAATCTTTTCTTCCTTTGACTTCAATCTTGACTTTGACTTTGACTTTCGAAACACGGGGTGTTACAACGGGCGTGAAAATTACACGAAACTCAATCTACATGTCAACGGAGGTTGAAGTACGTCACATACGACTTTCGAGGCAAGGTCTTTGAGAAGACACAATAGAGCCTTTCAGCGACAATGCTAATCCTGTCAGCAGGGGAACTACCGATCATGATGCGGCAACTTGTCATGCGGTCCTGCAACGACACGAATCACGCCAAAGAGAAGACGTATGCCTCCGCATTCCCCCTGTCTCATTTACGGCGAATACGCTATGTTTGACATTATATGGTAATGTCACCTAACAACCGGTTATCACATGAAACCCCATGTAAAGTCCTTAAACTTCTTTCGTTGAAATACCGACTTTTGCATCTATTGAGTAGATTTTTACATCTCTACTCCTCTTAATGTTCGTTGTATCACGAAAATTTTCTTCATTATAGCATACACTCATTTGCTTCGTTTCTTGATCATTTCATATGTTACACATGCATCGTTTGTTACACATGTGGTTCCACTTCGAATGATCGTTTTCATCAAAATTTTGAATATTATTGCGCTATATCTAATTATTGCTTCGTGATATTAATGATCTACATTGTTGTAAATGTTGACTCCTTGCTATCGAATTGATGAATTTCTTGAAACTTTTTTTCCTTTCAAGTTACATACATGGTTTATCTTTGTAACCATGCCGAAATTTCCTTGTCGATACATATATTTATTGTCGGATTGCGCTGAAACCAAGTTCGATTGTTTGAACTTGTCCATTACACATATTCAATTCAAGACACCATATGATGTATTGAAAACATCATATTCAAATTCGTATAAACAAGCATTTCATTTGTTCCGAGTCGTAGTAGACTTGTTTGGTCTACGACTCCATTAAGTCATTTGTTGATTTCAACACCTTGTGGTGGTGTCTCACCAATTTGAAGCTTGCGCTAATCTCGTTTACGCATCTCATGGACGGATTTATTTATTTATTTGTTTTAAATCCGCTTTGATTTATCATATTAAAGCAGTCTTAACACAATCGTGTGTTAAGACGATGGTACACAAATTCATTTTATATTCCGGTGTACCTACTAACGTTTCTTTCATTATCGATCGAATGTTATGCGATACTCATTGCTTCTTCATTTTCGATCGAAAACGTTATTTCTTTGATGCTCCATCTTCAATTGAAAATATTTTGTTGTTTGTTTGGAACAAACGTTCAGATTTACTTTGTTGAACCTTCAGTTGAATTCAAACACGGTGAAGTTGTTTGATCACCGCTATTATTGAATTATTTAAATCACTACGACACCTTGTGGTGTCGATATAAACTTGTAGCTTGAGCTAATCACGACCGAGCGTTTCATGCAAAACACAGGTGATACTTGTTCGATCACCGCTATATTTGAATTGTTTCATTAACTACGACACCTTGTGGTGTCGATATAACTTGCAGCTTATGCTGATGACGATCGAGCGTTTCATGCAAACTATTACATTTGAGTTTGTTGATTCTAAGTTCATCTAGTGGATGTTATTGCTTCTAGAAATCATTTACATATTGTGAACTTTCATACGGAATTCGATTGGTCGAAGTTCCTTTTCTCTGTGGACCCCTGTTATTCTGTTAAGTTAGTCACACTGATGACTGTATCACTACGTCTCATTTCCTTTTACGACAATTCCTGAAACACATTTCTTTTAACCGTTGGGTTCTCATTGTTGAGGACTGTCCTTGAATTCACATAATTATAATAAGTATTGATTCGATTTCATGATCATTCACCTTGCTATTATTCATATTTACCCACGTTTAACATAACCCTAAGGAGTTAACATAGTCTAAATTTCGAGGATGAAATTTTATTAACAGGGGGAGAATGTGACAACCGGTAATTTACGGCTCCTAATTACATGATTAACAAATGTTTAGGACGATAATAAATAGTGTTTGAGACTTAAATAAACCTAACTAGGCCTTTAGAGTGCCTTGGAACGTCTATTCGGCTTTACAGTGCGCGAATAGTGATTTGCGGAAAATCTGCTAAACGTTAAACGACAACGAATTGAAACCAAACGAAATACTGACAACGCCGACGAATACGGATTTTCTACGAATATTATATATTTATGAATTTAATTTTGTGAATTTATTTGTGCTTCCGTACGTCACAAAGCGCAAACGTGAACGAAAAACGCGACTGCAGGAAATGCACTGACAACGAAACGGAAGCATCGGGCATGCGTATTGCCTTTAAAACTGAAATTTTACGATATAACTAGCTTCGTAATTAAATTTTAACAACTGTAGTCGAAACCGAATCGAAAAACGGATTAAAACGACCAACACGGCATTTTACGCACTTGTTACGCAACCGACGAACGAACGTGTCCAACATTGATAACCGGAGTTATTTTACATATTTACGGACCTAATATTACATTATACGACATTTTTAGAAGAGCGGGTGCGAAAACGGATACGGAGGAACAAACGGGCCGCCTAAAACGCGGGGATTGGGCTTGTGGGCCCTGGGCCCAAGCCCACTTAAATCAACATTATCCTAAGTATAAATTACTAGTCAAACAATAACCATTATCATTTTTTTTATCAGCCGTGAATACATAATCCCTTCCAAAAAGAAAAACCTTATCCTCTTGAAATCCTCACAACACAGACATACACCCTTTCTCCTCTCCATCTCCTAAGATTCATCTCCCTCACATACAAAATCCACTACAAATACTCCCTTCCACCCTCTCGATTGTAACCTGCAGATACACACACATAACAACATCTTTCCCTTTCCCTCTCTCGTTGCCGACGGAAGTCACGTCAGACACCGGCTTGGTGGCTGGCGGTTGGTTTACCGGTGAGACATCACCTCTCCAACAACACCCACCAGTAGCCACCCCCCTTTCATCGGTTAAAAAGAGACCACCACCCGACGGTGGTGAGCGTCTGCTGCGAAACCGAGAGTCGAGAGAGATCTGAAGAGTAGGAGGTAGAGCGGCGCGGTAGTGGAGACGAACGGTGACGGACCGGCGTTGGCGGCGGAGCCGCGACGGCGGCGGCTGTGTTTGGTCCGATGGGTTCCACGGTAACCCCTATCTTCCTCTGTTTACTTCTTTTTTTTTTTAAATTGAAGACCGATGATGATCATGGTGATGTTATGTTAAAGTTGATGTTCAAGTTTTGGGTTCAGATTCAAGCCTGGTTCGGGTTAGCCTCGGTTCAGTCTTAGTTCAGGTTCGGTTAAACCCAGTCAAATCAGCAGCTTTGTGTCGGGTTCCGGTCTCAACTCAGTCCAACTCGGTTCGACTCAGTGCATTTCGGCTCGACTCAGTCTAACTCGGTTCGACTCAGTCCAACTTGGTTCGACTCAGTGCATTTTGGCTCGACCCAGTCTAACTCGGTTTGACTCGTCGCATTTCGGCTTGACTCGGTCAACTCAGTCAATCCGAGTCAACTCTGTTGACTCGGTCAACTCACTCAAACCTTTCGGCAAATCGACACGGGGATTGGTAAAAAATTAGTGACGCAATTTATTTAATTATGTTTTATATAGTTTTAACGCCTCACGTGAAAACGAGCTCTCGAACCGAACAAATCGATGAATTATTAGTTAAAAATTTACTCGGAATTACTTATTGACATGTTTATATAAATTTATTATATACATATACATTGTTGAATCATGATTGAATTTTGAAAATTTTAACGACAACTTGTGTTGTCGGGGCGTCCAAAAAACAGAGGAAACTCTGCCTGTTTTTCAAAAATAGTTAAGAGAAAAGGGGGGCATGAACCCATTAGGTTGTCTCGTTTTTCGTTCGCAGACCAACCCAGTCCTGTTGTTGTAACTAGGACATTCCTGTCTCTAGTAATGAAAATCATGCACTTTTCGTAAATACGCATTTGTTTCGTAAAACCGGTATATTCAGTATAAATCGTTCGTAAACCATTTGAGTTCCTTGAAATCCATTCGTAACATGGTTTAGAAATGAGTTTTCGTTTATCGAGAAATTTGTTTACTTTTGAAAAACTTGCATGTCTTTCCACCCCCGAAAACATTTATAAAAATGTAAAACCGTAAAAAGTGGGGGTTATGAACTCACCTGGATTTCCTTATGAAAAATTTAGCTAAGTACGACTTCATGATGTCGTTTCCAAGACGTGACTCGCTAGCGTGCATTCTTACAATATTCCTATCACGGAATATCTTATAAGTTTCTAAGCAAATGCGGTAACTAAACTACGTGTCACCGAGCTCTACCGAATCGTTAACCGAACGATTCGTTGATACGTTGTTAACTTAATAAAAATGATTAAGTTATACTTGTTAAGTTTTGTCTAATGTCGGTATCAATTTATAAGTCTTGGAAAGACTTGTTTCTCGAAGGATTTAAAATAATATAAATATTTATATAGAAATACATAAATATATTGTTAAAAGCACGTTAGTCGTCTCGAGATGCCGTACTTGTATGTATCGAGTAATCGTATGAAAATAATATATAACAAACTCGTATTATCTGTTGTGTCTCGTATGATAAGTATCAAAATATATGTATATGCCGTTTAGGCATTTGAAATAAATATAAAAACTTCTATTTATTTAATAGAGTTTTCGTGTTGAGGTCGTTTAAAATAAATATGATAGTTATATTTATTTTATAAAAGAATACGAGTTGTTTGGCGTTTGAAATAAATATATAAAATATATTTATTTTTATAAAAAAATAAGAGTCGTTTGATGTTTGAAATAATA
This sequence comes from Helianthus tuberosus, assembly GCA_030545235.1. Classification (NCBI taxonomy): domain Eukaryota; kingdom Viridiplantae; phylum Streptophyta; class Magnoliopsida; order Asterales; family Asteraceae; genus Helianthus; species Helianthus tuberosus. The sequence continues at coordinate 49,311,243 of CM060404.1, read as the reverse complement.
TATATAAACTATATTTATTTTTAATAAAAGAATCGTCGTTTTCGTATGTGGTAAAGTGTCGTCGAAAGTAATTATATGTTTGTATTTGTTTTTATAAAGATTATTTGAATCCGATGATTCTGTTTTATAATAAAAACACGTTATTTTTACGGATTTTCTTGAAAACGGGCAGAGTTTCCTCTGTTTTTTGACGCCCCGACAACACAAGTTGTCGTTATAATTTTCAGAATTCAATCATGATTCAACAATGTATATGTATATAATCAATTTATATAAACACGTCAATAAGTAATTCCGAGTAATTTTTTAACTAATAAGTCATCAATTTGTCCGGTTCGAGAGCTCGTTTTCACGTGAGGCGTTAAAACTATATAAAACATAATTAAATAAATCGCGTCACTAATTCTTTACCAATCCTCGGGTCGATTTGCCGAAAGGTTTGACTTAGTTGACCGAGTCAACTGAGTTGACTCGGGTTGACTGAGTTGACCGAGTCAAGCCGAAATGCACCGAGTCAAACCGAGTTGGACTGAGTGGAGCCGAAGTGCACTGAGTCGAACCGAATTAGACTGAGTCGAGCCGAAATGCACTGAGTCGAACCGAGTTGGCCTGAGTCGAGACCCGAACCCGTCACAAAGCTGCTGATTTGACTGGGTTTAACCAAACCCGAACCGAGACTGAACCGAGGATAACCCGAACCAGGCTTGAATCTGAACCCAAAACTTGAACATCAACTTTAACATAACATCACCATCATCATCATCGGTCTTCAATTTAAAAAAAAAAAAAGAAGTAAACAGAGGAAGAGAGGGGTTACCGTGGAACCCATCGGACCAAGCATCGCCGCCGCCGCCGCGGCTCCACCGCCAACGGCGGTCCATCGCCGTTCGTCTCCACTGCCGCGCCGCTCCACCTCTTACTCTTCATATCTCTCTCTCGACTCTCGGTTTCCGCAGCCGACGCTCAGCACCACCGTCGGGTGGTGGTCTCTTTTTAACCGACGAAAAGGGGGGGCTACTGGTGGGTGTCGTTGGAGAGGTGACGTCTCACCGGTAAACCAACTGCCGGCCACCAAGCCGGTGTCCGACGTGACTTCCGTCGGCAGCGAGAGAGGGAAAGGGAAAGATGTTTTTATGTGTGTGTATCTGCAGGTTACAATCGAGAGGGTGGAAGGGGGTATTTGGCAGTGGATTTTGTATGTGAGGGAGATGAGGCTTAGGAGATGGAGAGGAGAAAGGGTGTTTGTCTGTGTTGTGAGGATCTCAAGAGGATAAGGTTTTTCTTTTTGGAAGGGATTATGTATTCACGGCTGATAAAAAAATGATAATACTTAGGATTTGACTAGTAATGTATACTTAGGATAATGTTGATTTAAGTGGGCTTGGGCCCAGTGCCAACAAGCCCCATCCCCGCGTTTTAGGCGGCCCGTCTGTTCCTACGAATCCGTTTTCGCACCCGCTCTTCTAAAAATGTCGTATAATATAATATTAGGTCCGTAAATATGTAAAATAATGCCGGTTATCAATGTTGGACACGTTCGTTTGTCGGTTGCGTAACAAGTGCGTAAAATGCCGTGTTGGTCGTTTTAATCCGTTTTTCGATTCGGTTTTGACTACAGTTGTTAAAATTTAATTACGAAGCTAGTTATATCATAAAATTTCAGTTTTAAAGGCAATACGCATGTCGAATGCTTCCGTTTCGTTGTTGGTGCGTTTCCTGCAGTCACGTTTTTCGTTCACGTTTGCGCTTTGTGACATACGGAAGCACGATAAATTCACAAAATTAAATTCATAAATATAGAATATTCATAGAAAATCCGTATTCATCGGCGTTGTCAGTATTTCATTCGGTTTCAATTCGTTGTCGTTTAACGTTTCGCAGATTTTCCGCAAATCACTATTCGCGCACTGTAAAGCCGAATAGACGTTCCTAGGCACTCTTAAAGCCTAATTAAGTTTATTTACGTATCAAACACTATTTATTATTGTCCTAAACATTTTTTAATCGTGTAATTAGGATCCGTAAATTATCGGTTGTCACATTCACCCTTGCGCTGGACAGAAAAGACAGAAGTAGTTTTAAAGATAAGTAAGCATGCAGATGAGGATAAGATCATGTATGCTTCTAATCTCTTTAAGAATGCAGTCTTAGAGTGGTGGAATAATATTCTTCAATCCAGAGGAAGTGACAGGTTTTATAACATGGAATGGACCAACTTTAAGGAAATAGTTGAAAAGAAATTCTGCCCTCCTCATGAAAAAGAACAAATTGCTAATAAGTTTCTTAATCATAGAATGAGTGGGGTAGATTGCAGGGAATATACTTCCATATTCTTCGAATATGCAAGGATAGCACCAACCTTAGCCTCACCAGAACCATTATTAATCTCCCGTTACGTCTAGGGATTAATCAGTGAAATCAAACATGTAGTCAAAGCAGCTAGACCACAAACCATAGAAGAAGAAGTAGAACTTGCTAATGTAACAACCCAACTTTCGAATTGTTCCTATCATTATTTCCTTTTGTAAACACTTGTACTCCGAGATTCGATGATTGCCATGTGTTAACCACATTTAAACGCATTTTATATCGCTTTTACACGCTTATTTAAACGCTCATCGCAACGCAAACTCAACGAGAACTCAAAACACAAAATTAATTATATTATTTGTGTGTTTAGATGTTAAATATGTTATATGTGTTGAAACTCGCTTAAAACGCTCAAACACTCAATCACGCAACTCGATTTATGACGCTAAAGCGTAACGCAAGTAACACTTAATATCTCACTAAAATACTTTAAGTACTCGAGCTAACTAACGCAACAAAATGCACCAAACGAACGCCCGACACGCGAAACGGAAGCTATCGCATGAAATAGCCACCTTCGTACGAAGGCAACCTGCATCTCTATAAATACCCATCTCACTCCTCACTTCATAACTTGCTGCCATTTCTTCAAGAACACCTCCTACTCGCTTTCTCTCTGCCTTCCAAGTAAGATCCGTTATTTTAACCAAGTATCACAACAATTATCCACGAGTTTATCTCCGAGTTCATCTAAACTTCTCTCTTTTACAAAAACCTTCATCTTTTTCATCTAAACTTCTCTATTTTATGAAAACCTTCATCTTTTTCATCAAAACTTCTTCTTTTACCACGGACTTACACTTAAACGAGTGTATTGGGATTAGCTTAGGCTTCCCAAGATAGAGATATAATGATTTCACATTCACCAAGTGGGACGAGGTGGTGTCGAAACCGTCATGAAAAGGACTCGAAAACACATCCGATTCAGGCGAAAACGCAGCTCCGAACACAAAAACAGCAACATGTGCGAGCCAGACTGGCTTGTACGAAACCCTAGCTTCGCTTGTACGAAACCCCGGCTTCGTACGAAGGCACCAGCTTCGTACCAACTAGTCTACGTTCCAACTTGTGACTCCATTTCTCAAAAGACCTCTCTGGCTCTAAGTTTAACAGTAGCTTAAGGATTGAGGGATCAACACTCGATTTCCCAAAGAAAGACGCGAAGAACACTCGACTTTGGACACGGAAACAAGCAACGTACGAAGACACCACCTTCATACGAAGGCGCTCCTTTCATACCAAGAGTCTGTTTCCCATTCGACACTCCAATTTGATCATTTCAGCACTTTGGAAGACTTATGCACTTCTGTTCCCGTACGCAGGTTGATCCGACGCTCCCTTCAATCCATTCCAGACCGTGTTGACTGTTAAACACGCACTGTGAGTATACTCGAACCCTTTTTTCGCTTAACACACTTTTGGGTGATACATACGTTCTCTATCAAAACACGACGCACACAACGCTTAAACTCTTTTTAACGCTAACCGCTCTCGCATGCTATACGTGAATCGTTGAATGGTTGTTTACTATGTTTACACGGTGACTACTTGCCCTACCACCCTTAGCAACGATAGTACTGTAGTTTGGACTTAATACCTGTTTATTCAGGGGTTGCTAGGGGTCTCATACTCACTTTACGTGCATGCTCACTGTGGTGAACACGTATCGCGCATACTCCAACTCGCAGTCATGTTGGTTAGCTTGTATCATTGTTGATAGCTTACTTGATTCACCTCTCTACGTGTTACATGTTGGTTATGCGTAAACGCTTTATTACTATACTTATGCTAAATTGTGTACTCACCTTTACATTATTATATTGACTTTATTTTAACGTATGTGACAGGCTGATGGATTACTGCTGGAAATGGTTTAGGAATGCTAGAAACCCACCGAAATTTAATTGCAAGTTTTGTTATGTATCGCTTTGTTGCTTGAGAAACTACTGAACTCCGTTATGACTTTTGTTGAAATATTTGTTTGATTGTATGGGAAATTGAACCTTATTAAATAATGTCACAAATAGACGTTATGGATTCTCTTGAGCAACCTATTCACATCATGCCATATCCCGAAGATTCTGCCATCGGTTGGGGTGGACAGCTAACAATCTGACAGATGAATTGGTATGTACACAAGAGGAAAATCAGAAAAAGAACTTAGCTCAAAAGAATACCCAGGAACTACGTTATGGTAATTCCTATCGCGGAAAAGGAACAGGATCTTCCTCTTCTCTCTACTACAAGTTCTGTAAAAAGAAGCACTCAGGAAAGTGTGCGGTGTCCTGCAACTATTGCAAGTTCCCAGGACATAAGGAAGAAGATTGTAGGAAGAGAGCTAGCGCCAGGATATGCTACAATTGCGGAGAAGCTGGTCACATCAAACCGAACTGTCCGAAACTAGCTCTAGCGACAAACAACAAAGCAAAGACAACTTGTGAGTGCAGATATGTCTATCGCCCCCGTCAATCTAGTTCGTAGCAGAATATAGAAGAAAACAAGATTTTATAGTAAAATATAGGAGAAAAAGCAAGGTGGCATAATTGTAATTACCTTGAACTTAGCTTAGATGCCTTTGCCTATAAATAGGAGGCTTAGGTGTTAGATTTAGGACTTTTGCCACATTTGTCATTTAGAGGAGCTTGGAGCTAGAGAGAGAAAGTAGAGAGAGAAAAGGAAAAAGGTGATTCAAGTGATTGTACGATTTCATATCTTTCTATAGCATCGCAGATTATATTACGGTTCTTGTGTTCGGTCCACGTACGTGTACGGTTTCCGCACGTCACACGTATTGGTTCGCAATTGTTCGGGAGTCAAAACCGATCCTACAAGTGGTATCAGAGTAGGAGCTCGATTGCACGGATCAAAACATGCAAGATTTCACCAGTTTACTTCAGATTCAGATCCATTTTCACATCAGATCTGTGAAATTTCTTACTCTACTCATTTTCTTCACTTTTCTTCACAAAAACGCAAAATTAACGAGGTTTTTACGAATAAAATTGGCCGAAATTTTGAAATTGTGTGCGAAAATTAGAGTTTTATAAGCCTACAAATTTTCAGATCAAAATTCCAAGTATTTTGAGAGAAATCGAAGATTTTCTGTTCAAAATATCATGTCGTTCGTCACTGTTCTTATCGTTGTTCACCACCCGGATGGCCATCCGATCGGATGACCATCCGGACCTAATCATTTTTGTTAAGTTTGTTTCAAAGTTGCAGCACTCGGATTGCCATCCGATCGAAGGGCAAATAGTGATCCGATTGAAGGACATAAAGGTTTTTGTTCACTACCCGAAGGGTCATCCGACCGAAGGGTGTTCCGATCGGAAGTCTCATATTTAATTTGACAATCTGACGGAAGGTCATTCGACCGAAGGACCATTCGTCCCAAAGTCATCCAATCCACAAGCTATTTGTCCCAAAGTCATTCGATCGAAGGGTGATTCGTACGGATTGCCATCTGATCCGAAGTGATCCGATCCATTGTCATCTGATCAGTGTCATCCTATTAACTTTTCATTGACCCATTCCGATTGGTTACTCATCCTTTCAACTGACTGTTCATTTTAAAACTAATCGTTTGTTTCTGTATTTGAAAGGTGATAAACGAGGTGCATCATGGCTGAAGAGTTCTATAACACCTTCTACAAAGCATTCACATCCGAGTCGTCTGAAACATCGACTGCTACACCAAAAAGCATTCCGAAAGCTATAACTGAAAATATTAACCATGATAATTTTTACGGAACCCATTCGAAACCGCCAAAGCTCGACAGTATTGAAGATTATACATGGTGGAAAGAACGATTCATCAACTGGGCCAAAGCTTATGCTCACAAAAGCTGGTTTTGGATGGAGTTTGGTTATAGTAGACCAGTAAATAATAAGAACAAATAAATACCACTCAAAAGCTTATTCGTTGATGACAAGAAGAACTTCTCATATGAACAAAGAATGTTTGCTCTAATCCAACAGTCAATTAGAGATGACATTTTTGCATTGCTTAATCACGACGGTTCATCTAAATCAGTATGGGAAGCTTTACGGGTAAAAGCAGAGGGTGGTAAACAAATCAAAAAGAACAAAATAGCTTTACTTAAAAAAGAATTTGATTTGTTTAATGGTTTAAAAGGTGAATCAGTAAGACAAATGCTTGAAAGGTTCTGTCACCTTAAAATTGAACTTGATAGATTTGAAATTGTAAAAACACGTGAAGAAATCATTGACAAAATCATTGAAGCGTTACTGATGTATTGCAAAATACATCTCGTATTCGTGTACAGTTTGTATAGTTTTCCGTTATATTTAGTTTAGTTTTCATTAGAATGTGCATACTATTGATCAAATTGAGTTTTGCAGGTCTTGGTGCTTAAGTTTGCTGAAAATTGAGTAAAAACGAGCCATAATGCTGAAACACCAAGTCCGGGATAAGTTGAAAAGAGTTAGAATACATTTTGGAGTTTTTGGGATGTTGAAGCTGGAGAAAAAACGCAATAATCTGTGAAATTATGGCTGTCGCGTCGCGCCACCATGATTAGGCTTCTCCGTCGCGCTACACCACCATTAAATAAATGATTTTTGATATTTCCTGCTGTCGCGCTATGCGTCCTCAACATCATATACCCGTCGCACGACGCGACGGGGTATATTGACGGCAATTCTTTGTTACGTGATAAGTGTTTCATATAAAAACTCAAGAAATCATCATAGAACCCTAGTTACGATTGGAGGCAATCATAGGCGATTCTTGGAGCATTCTTGGAACAATTGTGAAGGTTTTGAAGCTTTGGAATCATTGGCACGAGTTCGGGACGATGGATTGAAGACTTACACGGGTTTTCCAATTCCTTGTTTGTTTATTTCTTCTTCGAAACTTGTTATCGTGAATTCTTACTTAAACATCTTTGAATTGTTTTCGTTAATTGACATGCTTGGCTAAATTTTTAAGCCACCTAGACTACGATGAATGGATTGATATAAAGTTTAAACCTTTTTCGTTAATTGCATGTATTTTATGGGTTAATTGTGTATTGTAAAAGGTTTGGTTTATTGATTTGATGTGCATGCGTACTTTAATTTGGTTTATTACTATTAATTACTTCGTGTGAATTTTGGTGGTAGTCTGCTACGGAATAGGTTCATGCTAGATCTTTGACTGTGTGTTTTTTATCTTTAGGGAGAATTGGCCAATAAACCCTAGAAGTAACTGTTAGTAATTTGCTAGGTTTTAGTGTTCTACTAGTCCTAATACCTGGAAGGTGAGGGGCTATTGGTAGGTCTTACCCGACGAATTGCTTTAGACAGTCTTTGGAAAAATTCGTGCCTTAGTTGCCCCGTCGGTTTATTAGTCTATCAAGTCAAGTTAATATATCCAAACTACCCTAGATCTATAATTGGAAAAGAGTAGGTCAATATTAGGGTACTTACACAATAATTAGACAACTAGAAGGAAGTCTAATAACCGGTAGGATTAACGGCCTAGGTAGTGCCATAAGTTTCACCTCCAGAAGGGTTGAGGGGCTTAGTTGGTGTCTTATTAGGTTTAGTATCATAAGATCCCGGTTCCATAAATCATGCAGTTAACTTAATCGGTAATTTCTTAAAATCAATCCAGGATTCTAGTCTAGGTGGTCTCTTTCATCGTCTGAGTAAAGTCTTCACATTATTTCGTATTAGTTTAGTTCTAGTTTAATATTTAGTTTTAATAATTAGTTTAAATAGATTTCGTTAGATTTTCAGTAACCCCCCCCCCCCCCAAAAAAAAACAATTAAACAGTTTTAGTCGTGTCTGTCAGCGTCTATTAGAGTCTAGTTAACATGATAAATAGAGTCTCGTGGTTCGATATCCAGACTTCCTTAGGTCATACTACAGTGATCGGTACACTTGCCGATTGTGTGGTTTAGGTCGAGTCTAGATTTAAAGCTTTTTTGTGTGTAGCTTAGAGAGTCTAATTTAGTTATTTTAGTAGTCTGTTTAGCACACCTCTGTTACCACGAGCTGATCAGTGCCAGACGTTTGTGTTTATTTTAAAAAATGATATGTTATATGATTTGATTACTCTTGATGCTTTGATAGAAAAAATTGAAAGTCATGAGCTTGAGCTGCAAAAGCAAAGCAAGATGAGCAGTTCTTCGTATCAACAGAATGTCGGTCTTTACTATAAAGGCACTGTACCTTCAACGACAGTCAGCGAATCGCCAAAGATGGCATTTAGTGTTGAAAAGACAAAAGAGTCACAGAAAAGTTCATCAAGCTACAATCCAGGATATCATTCGTCTTCAACAACATCAAATTCTGAAGAATCTGAAGAAATTCTCTGCAACATTGCTTTAAAGTTAAAAAATTCTCCTGCAATGAGCATCAACTCTGCTAAACAGCAAATGAGTTTTCTGGCATCTGTTTTGGAGTCATACGAAGGTTTAGTAGCTGGGAAAATCGGAAATTCAGAGCTAACAAAGGAAGACTACGACCAGATAGATCCAGAAGAAATGGAACTTATTGATATACGATGGTGTTTGGCAAGTTGCATTCGAAGAGCTCAACGGTTTATGGAGATTACCGGTAGACAGTCAATCGGTGGACCATCAACAAAACTGGGCTTCAATAAATCGAAACTGACCTGCTTCAAATGCAAGCAAAGGGTCATTTCAAACAAGAATGCAGAAATTCTGAAGTTGATGGAACCGCAAATCCTTTCAATGATGATTATTATCGAAAAGCGATTTATCACAGGAGCAAAGAGGAAACACCAAATTTGAAACAAATTGAGAATAATTCTAAAGAAAAATCAAGAGCATGTGTGGTGATTCAAGATGATGAAGGATTTGACTAGAGTGAATTCCTTCCAGAAGAGGATGTTGTCGGTGATCAGTTCAAAGCAAAAGTCAAAAGAGAATCATCGAACAAACATCGTGCTTTTGTTGCTGAGATAAAAGAGAAAACGAGAGAAGAGATTCTGAAAGAGAAAACATACAGAGAGAGGTGTATTGTTGGGTATCGAATGGAAGAAATGGAGAAAGAATACGAAGAAGAGAAGAATTATGGAAGGTATGACAAGAAACGAGAATGTTATGTCAACAGCAAAGGTGAACCAGTTGTCCACCGAAAGGAAGTAGTGTTTGACGACGTTCTTGCAGCAATCCCTCTATCCGGCGAGTACTATTCAAATGTGGCAAAAGATAAACATTATGAGAAAAAAGCTGGATAAAATCATCAGAGATGTCATGACAGCAAGTCTGAAGAAGAGGGATGAAGAAGAATGTTGAAAATCTGGTGGATGAACTGAAGAAGGTTGCTGAGGAAAAGAAAGTGGAAGATGTCAAAGAAGAGGAAGGTGAAAAAGAAGAACAGAAACAATAAAAAGAAGTTGTTACTGAAGAACAGCAAAATGAAGATGATGTGAAGGTTGAAAGTTCGGTTGAAGTGGATCATGTTGATGGTGTTGGTGAGGAAGATCAAAAGAAAGAAACTGATCAGATACAGACGGCAGAGAAAGCTCTAAAGTCTTAAAAAAAACTGCTGAACAGTGCAAGAAATGCATGGAAACGTGCAGTACTTGTACTGAAAAAGATGAAAAATTCAGAACAAGAGACATTGAATTCACTAAAATCGAAGAAGTTTTCAAAAATAAATGCAAAAAGATGTTAGAAAACGAAAAGGTTTTGAAAGATAATGATGAAAAACTGACACAAAAATGCAAAATTTTGGAACAAGAAAATGAGATTTTGAAAGAAAAGGTTTCAAAAATGACAGAAGAGTGTTTACAAAAAGAAAGTGCATTTCAAGAAATGAAAAAGGAATACGATTCAATAAAACTTGCATACCATATTACAAAAGAATCATATGAAGACGTGAAGAGTCAAATGAAACTTGTTCAATCTAGATTGAAACATTGTTTTGAAACATCTGATACGCTTAAGCGACAGTATGAAATTAAGCAACAAGTTGTAAATTCTTACATTGAAGATGTTGCTAAGCTAAAGCATAAAATAGCTGATTTAGAACAAGATAATAACAAGTTACACAGTTATCACGCTTCATCATATGTTCTTGAACGCATTTTCAATCTAAAACCGGATGGTAAAGATTCTGAGCAAAACAAAAAAGGAATTGGCTCAGAATATCATCAGGTTCCACCACCGTTTGAGGAAAAATTCACATTCTATGATGACGAGAAGGTGGAAAAAGCTTTCAACATGGTTGATCAATTGCCAGACAACATTGACGTAACCTATTCTAAATCTGATGATTCTAGTGATTCAGATGTGGTAGGTAAGGTCGTTGAAAGTGTTTTGAAAGAAGAGTCGGTTGAAACAGGTAAATCTGAATCACAAGATGAAAATGAAGGTAGTCTTCATGAAGGTTATCTGAAAAACTCAAAATCTGAGAAAAATGCGAATGATGATTCAAAAGGATTGGTTTATACCATGATTGGATCTAACAAATTATTCTCAGATCTCGAAGTCCTGATTTAGAATGTGATTTCAGAAAAGATTGACAAAGTTTTAAAGATGATTGAAATTGAAAAATAGGAAATTGCAAAGTTTGCTGGAAAGAGTCACAAAACTTTTTATAACAAACATAATTACAAAAAGAAAAACATGAAGGCTGGGTTGGGTTATAAAAAGAAACAAAATTGGAAAAGAAATGAAATGCCAAATTATCAGAAAAAGATGAACTTTGTTCACGGAACAAGTTCCGAAGAAGAGAAAGAACTCCAATTTAGACGACAGTCTAATGAAGAGTTCTATGCTCAGAAAAAGCAACAACAACAGGCTAAAGATGTTTCAAAGAGAACATGTTTTAAATGTGATCAAACTGGACATCTTGCACGCAAGTGTCCAAATCCAAAGCCTGTTGGTGTTGAGACGAAAAAGAAGTCTGATGTTGTGAATCAGAAATCAACCAAGTTTGAATCAAAACAAACTTGGAAGCCGAAAATGTCAAAGGCTAAATCACAACAAACATGGAAACTAGTAACACCAAGATTTAGAACAACACAAAGTTGGAAAACAATAATTGATGCAACAAAACCAAACCAGTTTTGGAAACCAAAAGTTGTTGTTCAAAATCAAAATGTTCAAAATGATTCTCATTTTTATAAAAGAAGTGCTTCAAAAGGACAAAGCTGGGTGGTTAAGACACAATCTACTTCTGAACAGAAAACTAATTCAATCAAAAAGGATGAAGTAAAAGATGAAAAGTTGTTTATATCAAACGAATAAAATTTTCCAAGATTGAATGAAGAATATTGTGTTGAAATGCCTAAGGTCAAACACACCTGGGCTAAATTGTTCAAGTAATTGAGTAATTTAAATGTGCAGGTGCTTCAGAAAGAGGATGAAATTCAATTCAACGAAGGAAGCAGCCTGGCACGAGAGGAGGAGGCTGCTGAACCCTGCCACTAAAATAGGGAGTTTGTTTGATTTCTGTACATAAATAAACCATATCTCTTAAACCCTAAAAATTGAAAAATATAAAAACCAAAAATGTGTTTTTATTTTGTCAAAAATTGAAAAATCAAAAATATGTTTGCTTTTAAATTTGTCAAAATTTCAAAAATTTGTTAATTGAATATGCCGAAACCCTCACGGCGGAACAAACATGATTAATTTTACAAGATTGAAAAACGGTTTTCAAACTGTCAAATATCAATATGTTGTAAATCATGGGGGTATATTTTCTGCAAAACAGAGCATGTGAAGCAGAAAATGGATGGCGAGACAAAGCTATCTACATCGGTTATCAAATTTTCTTTAAATGTTTTGAATTTTAGGGGGAGTAAAGCGTTGTCAGAAAATCCAAAAACATTAGAAAATTTGAAAAAGCCAAAAACATGATAAAAATCAAAAGAGTTTTGTGTAAAAAGAGGAAATGATAGTACATCAGTAGACAATCACAGTACGCTAAAGAAATGGAAAGTCAAATGTGATAAACGATCTCACTGATGATATGCCAGTAGGTTTTTACACGCTTAGTAGATTGTTTTCGAGATATAAATCTAAATATCAAAATACTTACTTACCTCATGAGGAACATCTCTCGGATATTTGGGTAACCCCCGAAATATTGTTTGAGAGATTGCCTGATTCTGAGATACTAGGTCTTTATACTGTTTGATATATGGGGTATTATACTTGGTCTTCTGATATTGCGGAAGCAATGGCCTAGACCTCGTATAATACTTTACGCGCTTTTAAAGCTTACCCTCTGCATAAAATTGATAAAATATCGAAAGATATGAATCAAGTGCAGTTGTATAGAAGATCCCCAATGGGGATACACCTCAAAGTCGAGCCTTCATATCTTTGACTGGATGGAAGTTCATACCTGAGCTCTCAAGGTTTCGCACTAACCCAGAATACAGATATCAAATTGGTATATTCACCTGTAAGACTGAATCTAGGGAATTTTGATACGGGAGTATATTCTAAGGTGGGACACGCGAATAAATTTAAGTCCTTAAAACACTAATCCGTATCTCGAATCAATTGAACTTTGTGTGAAAATTTAAGTGGATCAGTATACTGACAATCTAAGTGAATCATTTAGAACTTAAAGTGTTTAAAGCTCAACGATGCTAGTGATTTGTCATAAACTTATATGATCCTCTGACACAAACTCAATAAAAAATATTGTCTGTAAATATGTTTGTAAATATTTCTTTACTGCCATATGTTTCAAGAAAAATACAAAAAGATTTTGATTTCATTTTATTTTCGACAACCAATGTCTGAGTGTTGAGTTTCAAAATCTAAGTATGCTGAACGTGTTTCTGAAAATAAACAAGTTCATTAATTTGAAACTTGTAGTTTTAAAATCAAAAACAGTTTGTGAAGTCTCCAAGGTCATTAATTTGGACTTGGATGATTAACTGTGAGGGATTTGGATACTTAAAATCGTCAAATATATAAAGCAAGTTGATAGGGGGAGAAAGTCAAGTTAATCCTGGATATACTCATAGTGTTATAATTGTGATAAGAGCCAGGTTCTTGACTAAAAGTTTTTGAGAAGCCAGGTCATCATTCCTGGACAACCGAAAACACTTTCACTGTTGCATATTTGAAATGTCTTAGGTTATGCTGAGAGAACCAGGTTTTAAATCCTGGTGGTTCAAAACATTTTCACTTATAAATGTTTGAGATTTGCAGATGTTGTACAAGATTACGATCCCAATAGCCGAGTCTAAGGGGGAGTCGGAAGACGAGCTCGACGCAAGGGGGAGCTTTTATCCGGAAAGCCAGGTGTCGATCCCAAAAGCACGGAAGCTTGGCGAAATGGGGAGCCTGAAGAAAAAGAGTCTACCGACAGGGGGAGCTGAAGCTAAAGACAGATCCACGGGGAGTCTGTTCGAGCAAAAGGGAGTCTGTGATTGCTGAAGATGTTAAAGCTTCAAGAAGACTCAGAGAGAGAGAAAAAGGTGAAGACGCTACGAGATTGACTGCGTCAATATCCAAGGGGGAGTCTGTGAGTGCAGATATGTCTATCGCCTCCGTCAATCTAGTTCGTAGTAGAATATAGAAGAAAACAAGATTTTATAGTAAAATATAGGAGAAAAAGCAGGTGGCATAAATGTAATTACCTTGAACTTAGCTTAGATGTCTTTGCCTATAAATAGGAGGCTTAGGTGTTAGATTTAGGACTTTTGCCACATTTGTCATTTAGAGGAGCTTGGAGCTAGAGAGAGAAAGTAGAAAGAGAAAAGGCAAAAGGTGATTCAAGTGATTGTACGATTTCATATCTTTCTAAAGAATCATAGATTATATTACGGTTCTTGTGTTCGGTCCACGTACGTGTACAGTTTCCGCACATCACACGTATCAGTTCGCAATCATTCGGGAGTCAAAACCGATCTTACACAACTGAAGGACCCAAGAAGAATGCCAGAGCCTTCGTTCTGACAGCTGAAGAAGCCAAGATGATTCCGGATGTGATTGCAGGTACGTTTTTAGTTAATGATGTTTATGCTAAAGTATTATTCGACTCTAGTGCGAACCAAAGTTTCATAAATACTTCTTTCTGCAAACTTCTCAATTAACCATTAACTAAACTTCACCAAAACTGTCTGGTGGAGACAGCAAACGGAAGTTCTATCAAGATAAGTGAAATCCTGCAGGAAGCAAGGATAGAAATTTTAAATCATAGATTTATTGCTAATTTTTTTCCAATGGATCTAGCCGGGTTTGATATCGTATTAGGAATGGATTGGTTGGTAGCCAATCATGCAAGTATTTTATATTATCAAAAGTCGGTAGAAGTATGTACGCCAAACGGTGAAAAGATCACAATTAAAGGAGATATGCCAACAAGGTCAACGAAATTCATCTCTGTGATGAAAGATGCGAATTATGCACGAAAAGGCGGAATGGTGTATATGATTTCAGTAATCAATAACACTAATGGAAAAGAATTAAAAGATATTCACATAGTATCTAAATTCTCAGATGTTTTTCCAGAAGAGTTACCTGGACTACCGCCAGATCGAGAAGTTGAATTTAGAATTCACCTAATACCAGGAACGACGCTGATTGCCAAAGCACCATATCGACTAGCACCAACGAAAATGCAGGAATTGGAGAAACAGTTAGACAAACTACTTGAAAAAGGTTTCATACAACCTAGTTCATCGCCATGGGGAGCACCGGTGTTATTTGTTAAGAAGAAAGACGTATCGATGCGTATGTGCATTGACTATCGAGAATTGAATAAGGTTACGATTAAAAATCGATACCCACTACCGAGAATCGATGATTTATTCGATCAACTTCAAGGAACCCGATTCTTTTCTAAGATCAATTTACGCTCAGGATATCATCAATTGAAAGTACAGGAAGAGGACATTCCTAAAACCGCTTTCAGAACGAGGTACGACCATTATGAATTTACAGTCATGCCATTTGGTTTAACCAATGCCCCAGCTGCATATATGGACATGATGAACAGGATATGTGAACCATACCTGGATAAATTCATAATTGTCATTATAGATGATATTCTAATTTACTCTAAGTGTAAGGTGGAACATACGGACCATTTGTATTTACTCCTGACATTATTGAGAAATGAAAAGCTTTATGCTAAATTCTCAAAATGTGAATTCTGGTTACAAGAAATACAATTTCTTGGACACTTGGTTAATCATGAAGGAATTCATATGGATCCCACAAAAATCAAGGCGATTACCAAATGGAAAGTCCCTAAGTCACCTACATAAATGAGAAGTTTTCTTGGATTGGTAGGATATTATAGACGTTTTATTCAAGATTTTCTAGAATAGCCATTCCATTAACTAAACTGACTTGCAAAGCAGTTAAGTTTGAATGGGGACCAAAATAAGAGGAAGCATTCAGAATTTTAAAGCAAAAGTTAATCAACGCACCAATACTTGCTTTGCCAGAAGGAACTGAAGACTTTATAATCTATTGTGATGCCTCCAAATTAGGATTTGGATGTGTGCTAATGCAACGTAAGAAAGTAATTGCTTATGCCTCTAGACAGCTTAAGAAACATGAAGAGAATTATACGACACATGATCTAGAGTTAGGAACGATAATTTTTGCCCTTAAGATTTGGAGACACTATCTTTATGGTAGTAAATTCGTTATATTTACCGATCATAAGAGTTTAGAAATGTCTTTGGACAAAAGGAATTAAACATGAGGTAAAGACGTTAGATGGAAATTCTTAGTGATTATGATTGTAATATCCATGAAAATACCATGAAAAGCTAACGTAGTAGCTGATGCTTTAAGTAGAAAATACCATGAAAAGCCAAAAAGAGTACGCTCTCTCAGACTAAACCTGCAAATAGATTTAAATGTAGTAATAAACGAAGTGCTCTCTTGGTCAAATAATGGCTCAAATCCTTTTCAAAATTGACTTCAAAAAAGCCTTTGACTTAGCTAGTTAATTGAGAGTTTTTGGGTTCCATAATGGCTCAAATTTCCTGGAGAAAATGGATTAGAGGCATTCTTTCATCTACTCGTACATACATTCTAGTAATTGGCTCACCAACCTCGGAATTCAATGTCTATAGATGAGTCCAACAATACTTTCTCCTCTCCTCTTTATTTTGGCGATGGAAGCACTTCACGTAGCAACGAAATAGGCATGTTATCTAGGTATATTCCATGGTTTACAAACTCCTCAAGAAGGCTCGATGGTATCACATCTCCTATACGGGGACAATGTTATGTTCGTTATCACCTTCATTTTCGGATGAACACACGTGTACTGACGTGTACCCTTTTGGGGCGACTTGTTGTTCTTTGAGACTGGGTTTAGGGAGAAAAGGAGTGATAATTTTTTTATGTTAATTTGTAAAATACATGTAGAATATGATAGTTTACTCTCGAGTTAGGAGTTAGGTGTGTGCATGAATCAAACTTTCAGTTAATCATTTGGGAATTGTGCAGTTGCAAGTTCGTTTGTTAATAAACAAATAAGTAAAATTAAAATCTTGTTCATTTAACTACAGAACGAATGTGTGCATGTCAATATTTTTTTTGTTTATGTTCATTAAATAATCTTTCAAATTCATTTATTACTAATGTTATTGTAAGTTGTATACAAGAATAAACCCAATGATACATACAAATTCTTCGAACAATTTTTGCCACATCATCATATAATATATTTTATTTTCCCTTTCTCTTTCTTCATTAATTACTTATTCACTCACAATTCTCTTCTCTCTCCTTAAGTGCTGCGAGTGCATAATGTCTATCACTTCCGTCAATCCTGTTTCGTAGCAGAAAATGATCAAGACATGGTTTTATAATGTTAAATTTAGGAGAATGACATAATTGTAAATAAGGAGTTCTTCCTTATGTGAGCGTTATAAATAGGAGTGTCTTATGTCATTTTAAGAACTTTTTGGATCTTAGAGCTTTGAAGGTCTAGAGAGAGAAAGTCTTGTACAAGGTGATTCGAGGTGGTGTAATTGTCATATTATCAATCGAATCATCATTATATTACGTTCTTGTTATGATACGTATTCTTCGCAATCACTGGGAGTTCGAATTCGATCCGAAAACACACGTTCAAGTGGTATCAGAGCAGGAGATCGATTACATGGATTAGAGATACGAGAATTCACATGATTTCATCATATTTAGAGCTGAAATTGCATCAGATTCGTCTTATTTCTTCATCTTCTCATTTTTCCATTTTTCAGCTTAAAATTCAAATTAACAGAGATTTCACGATTAAAATTGGATGAAATTTTGATATGTTATGCAAAAAAATCATTGTTTTATAACCCTACAAAATTTCAAGGTTTAATTTAAAGTTTTTAGGGATCAATTTGATGAAAAACTTAACTTTTTCGCTGCTGTGAATAGTGCAGATAATGGTCCATCCGGACGATTAGACACATCCGGACTATATTGGTGGCCCATTCGCCCGAATAGAGGTGTTTTAGGCCCATTCATAATCACCAAAGTTCATCCAGAGAATATATTAGTCCATCTGCCCGGAAGGGGCCTATCCGGACCAACGAAGTTCACTTGTGAAAGTCACTGTTCATTCGTTACTAATAGACTCATCCGGACTGAACTTAACATCGATGTGATTCGGTTTTAATAAATGCTCATCAGGTTCAATATCTCAGGTTATTCGTTCAAATTGGGCCCAAACAAGTCCATCTGGAGTATTCACGAGGCTCATCCGTGATTAAAAGATCTATTCGTAAATAGATCAGGCCCATCCACTAGTGTAAGGCCCATCCAGAAATATAACAAAGTCTATACGCTCGACTGGAAAAGTAAAAAACCCATCCGTGAACTTCAGCTCATTCGGTCAAATTGTGAAGTTTATTCATCCGGTTAAGCATATTTGAACCAAAGATTAATCTCATTCGGTCGAATAGAGAATACATTTGTCAAACTAAAAGGCCATTTGTTAAATATAAATGTTCATCCGGATCAAAGAGGCCCATTCGTGAGTTTAAATTTCATTCATTTAGCCTATCTGCCCGAATGTATTAGATAAAGGCCTATTCATAGTTTTAAAATCCATCTGTGAAATTGCAAGTTATTGGACCCACTAGGTTAAATATGCACGTGAATTAGTCCATTGTTCAAAAATGTACACATATCAGTTTTGAATTAGGGTTCTTTTCATCTGTAGTGTTTCACATACAGATCTGGTATCGAATCCAGTAGTGTTGCAAATTTGTTCTTATTCGCAGGTTAAGCTTTTATGGCAGATTCGGTTCTTATACGCAGAATAATTTACATCATTTCGAATCAACAATATTCGTTCGCAGAAGTTCATTCATTCTTCATCCGAAGAACTTATTCGCAAAATTTAACAAGTCCATTGGGTCTGATTCGTTGTTTGAATTGGTTGTTTGTTCATTCGAGCGGATCCAAGTTCATCCGCTAGTCGATTTACAGTTTAAGGTTCACTCGTTGAAATTTGGTCATCCACGCGAATCAAGTTCGAAATTTGTTCATTCGCTGAAAATTCAAGTTTATCCGCTTAGTTCATTTGTTCGTCTGAAGGCAGAACTTTGTCCATCCGCGCTTAAATCAGATTCAGTTACACGTGTCTAATATCAGAATCAGTCTGCATATTTACGGATTAACACGTTTTAAGTATTCGGTTCATTAAAACTGATCTAGTGTTTTGTTTGATTGCAGGTGATAATCAAGGAGTGATAATCGAAGAATTCAAGCTATCATGGCTGAAGAGTTTTATAACACGTTTTACAACGTGTTCACTTCTAAAACAACGCCCGAAACAACATCCACAACAAAGAGTGTTTCGAAAGTTATTTCCGAGAGTTTGAACTACGATAATGTTTACAGAAATCATCAAAAGCCACCGAAACTAATCAATATAGAAGATTATCATTGGTGGAGCACTAGATTTGAAAACTGGGTGCAAGCTTATGCTTATGACAGTTGGATTATGTTAACTTTTGGATATGAAAAGCCAAAAAATGATAAAAATGAATTACTTCATGTTAAAGAATTTTTAGATAATGATAAAAAGGATCACTCTAATGAATTAAGAATGATAACACTGTTACAACAGTCTACTAGAGCGGATATTATTTTCTTGCTTCAACATGATGAAACGTCCAAGCCAATGTGGGAAGCACTGAAAGTAAAAGCTGAACGTGGAAAAGATATAAAGAAGAACAAAATTTCTTTATTGAAAAAGGAGTTTGATTTGTTCGGATGTATGAAAGGAGAAACTGTTCGACAAATGATCGAAAGATTCTATCATTTGAAAATTGAACTAGAGAGATTTGTAATCAAGAAGGACAGGGAAGAGATCATTGACAAACTAGTCGAGGCAATACCACACGTTGATGATTGGAAAACGCTTGTAATAGTTTTGAAAAATGATGCCAAGTTTGATAAAATCACTTTGGATGGTTTGATTGAAAAACTGGAGGGTCATGATTTGGAATTACAGAAACAAAACAAAATGACCAGCTCTAGTTATCAGCAGAATGTCGATTTGTATTATCAGAGAAGTATGTTGATGAGCAATCAAGTACCAAAGATCTGTACAACATTTAGTACTGATAATTCTGGTGATTCATCAAAGAGCAAATCTCTGAGTTATGATTCTGGATATCATTCATCGTCTGCATCAGCTAAATCTACTCCAAATCAGAACTGGAAAGATTCTCCAAACTTGGATACCGATTTTGGCAGACAGCATATGGGTTTCTTGGCTTCTGTACTGGAATCTTATGAAAGTTTGATTGCAGGAAAAATCATAAATCCAAATATAACAAAGGAGGATTACGACCAAGTAGACCCATGAAGAGATGGAGCTCATGGATATTCGATGGTGTATGGCTAGCGTAATCAGGGGGCTCAAAGGTTCATGGAGATCACTAGAAGGAAATGTCTTGAAGGTCCAAATATGAAGTTGGGATTTGACAAAGCTAAATTCACTTGTTTCAAGTGCAAACAAAAGGGGCATTTCAAGAGGGAATGCACAAACTGACAAGCTAATGATAGTGTGAACCCATTTCATGAAGATTATTACAAGAAAGCTATCTATCATCGTACAAATGAGCAGCCATCAAAATCAAATCAAAAGTAGATCGATGAAGGTCCGTCAAAAGAAAGAAAGCAAGCCTTGATAATAATTCAAGATGATGAAGGTTTCAATTGGGATAAATATATTCCAAAACAGAAACTTGCTTTGGTTGCTGAGATAAGACAGAGTCGAGAGGAATGTCATGCACGAATGGAATTAAGCAAAGTGTATGAAATATTCATGGAAGCAAAAAGTGCAAATAGATGGGATAAAGAGAGAGAATGCTTTGTAGATCCTAAAGGGAACCCAACAGTTGATCCTTAAAAGGTGGATTTGAAAGCACTTGTTGAGAAGTAAAGGAGGGCATAAGAAGAGTGATCTATGCCAGTGTTGAGAAGAAGAAGATTGTATATGAGATTGTTGATAAGAGCAAGAAGTTGAAGAATGAAATTCTAAAGAAGACGACTGAAGACACACCTGTGGCAGATCAAGTTGAGGTAACAACTCAAACTGAATCTACTAAGTCGTTTATTAATGCTAAGTCAACTGATAAAATTGATGAAAATGAAGATAAATCTGAAAGAAAAACTGAAGTGCAGTGCAGGAAATGCATGGAAACATGCAGTGCCTTTACTGAGAAGGATAAAAATTTAAGAACCAGAGATTTTGAGTTCACTAAAATAGAATATATTTTAAAAGAAAAATATAATGAAATGCTGGAAAATGAAAAGTTTTTGAAATAGAAAGAAGAAGAGCTAACACAAAAATGTGAAAGCATTGAGATAGAAAATAAAGTTTTGAAACAAAAATGTTCAAGTGATTGCAATGAATGTGTTCAAAAAGATAAAATTATTCTAGAATTGCAAAAAGAATATGATGGAATGAAATTGTCATATCATACTGTAAAAGAAGCTTGTGAAACTTTGAAGATTAAAATTAAGAGTTTAGATGATAGATTGTCAGCATGTTTAAAAACAACTAAACTTGTAGAAGGTAGGTATGAAGGAAAACAATTGGTTTTAAATTAGTATATTGATGAAGTCGCTAAACTTAAACAAGAGTTGGCTGAAAAAGAGAAGTTGGTTAATAAACTTCAAAGTTATCATGCTTCTTCATACATTTTGGAATGTAATTTCAACATCACACCAGATATTTTTTTGGAAGGCAACATCACACCAGATGGTAAAGAGTCTGAAAAGAACAAAAAGGGAATTGGTTCAGATTACAATCAGGTTCCACCACCGTTGGAGAATAATTATACATTCTATGATAACGAAAAGGTGGAAAAAACAATAAACATGGTTGACCAATTACATGACAACATAGATGTGACTTACACCAAATCTGATGATGTTGGTGATTCAGAGGTGGTAAGTAAGGTTGTTGAAAGTGTTTTGAGTGATGAGTCTACCAAAGGTAAGTCCGAATCACATGAAGAAGATGAGGAAAGTTTTCACAAAACCTATTTGAAAAATTCAAAATCTGAGAAAGATGCGAATGAAGATTAAAAAGGATTGGCATTTCCCATGATTGGATTGGACAAATTATTTTCAGATATTATTTTCGAATATTGAATTTCCAATTCAAAATGTGATTTCAGATAAGATTGACAAGGTTTTCAAGTTGGTAGAAATTGAGAAATCTGAAATAGAAAATTTTGCTGGTAAGAGCAAGAAAACTTTTTATAACAAACCTAGCTATAAAAAGAAGAACATGAAGGCTGGGTTGGGTTATAAAAAGAGCCAAAATAAATATAAAAAGTTTGAAAAACCAAATTATCAAAAGAAAATAAACTTTGTTCACGGGATAAGTTCAGAAGAAGAGAAAGAACTCCAATTTAGACAACAGTCTAATGAAGAGTTCTATGCTCAGAAAAAGCAACAACAACAGGTCAAAGATGTTTCCAAGAAAATATGTTTTAAATGTCAACAAGTGGGACATATTCGTCATAAATGTCCACAAAATCCAAAGCCTCTTGATGTTGAAAAGAAGACACAGCAAACTGAAGTTGTTAAACAAAAGTTCACCAAGTTTGAATCACAATAAACTTGGAAATCACAACCAAAGTCACCCAAGTTTGAATCAAGCCGAAATTGGAGACCAAATACATCAAAATTTGGATCTCAACAATTTCAGAAACAAAGATTTGATTTGCCAAAATGAAATGTCCAAAATGATTCAAGATTCTATCAAAAGACGGTTTCAAAAGGACAAATTTGGGCAGCTAAGAAACAAACTAATTCTGTTGATGAAAAACAGGAAACCGACTCAACCAAAACAGTTGAAGTCAAGGATGAAAAATTGTTTGTACCTAACGAAAAAAAAATTCCCAAATTGAATGATGCGTATTGTGTCAAAATACCCAAGGTCAAAACGACCTGGGCTGAATTGTTCAAGTAATTGAGTTGTTTGAATGCACAGGTGCTCAAGAAAGCTGCTAAATGTCAATATGCAGAGAGGAGCAGCCTGACACGGGAGGTGGCAGGTCCTTGCAAATGAAAAACAGGGAGTTTGTTTGTTTCAATATATAAATAAAACATATTCAAAAATCCTAAAAAAATAGGAAAGTTTAAAAACCAAAAATATGTATTTATTTTTTGTCAAAAATTTGAAAAATGAAAAAATGTGTTTTTTTTTTAAAATTTGTTAAAATCAAAAATTTTCAAAAATATGTTTTGATTGGAGTTGCCGAAACCCTTACGGCTGAACAAACATGATTAATTTCATAAGTAGTTGAAAACGGTTTTCAAACTGTTAAAATCAATGTGTTGTAATTCATGGGGGTACTTTTTGTAAAACAGAGCATGTCAAGCAGAAAATGGATGACGGGATGAAGTTATCTAATATTGTATGAATTAACTAGTTTAATGTAATTTTATGTAAATAGCATATACATTTAGTAATTTGGTAAGTAAGAACTAAAGGCTTATACAGAAAATGAATCATTGATAAAAAAAAGTATTAAACAATTAGGATTTGTTTTTTATTATCACAATAATTTAATGTTATACAATAAACCTCATACTAATTTAGTAATGAACCTCACAACATATACTCCAAACCAATACATACATATTTATGTGTTTATTAACCCAATCAGTCGTCGTCCCACCAAACTTTTCAAATATATGATAAACCAAAAAAAAAAACAAAAGGGTCATTTTAAGTTAACTACCCCCCGAACGGTCTACCGTCAAGATCCTCCTCTTGCTCCTTTCCCACTTGCCCGTTTTTCATTTTACAAGAAATAATCTATTTTCAAAGAAAAACGCTGAATTCATACAAAAAGGAATTGTATTTTTATATAAAATATATAATCACTTGTGACTCGAAGCAAACTAAGAGAGAAAGATAAATATGGCTAGTGATTGAAACAAGTTACGCAAGATAGATACGTTTCTAAGTTATTAAGGTTCATGTTTCTTGTATTAATAATGATTAGACCAAATGACCTTTCACCTTGTTTCGAGTAACCTCAAAACGTTTCCGATTGTATACACAAATATATATACTAGGTTATAAATTCATGTGTTACGTTGTATAATAATAGAAAAATAAAAGTACAATAATATCTAAAAAATTTGGTTTTTTAATATTTATACCTAAGGAGAAACATATAAAGAGAGTGTGATTTCAAATCCCAAAGATTTTGAAAGTTTGTTGTGTTAATAAAAAAACCTTATCAACTTTCTAAATTAAATTGAAATTTAATTTAATTCAAAAACTTTCATGTATAAAATATATGTTGTTGTATAAAAGGACATTTTGAAAATAGAGTAAATTACAAGTTTTCTCCTTTATGTTAATATTAGTTTTCAGGCGCTATCCTTTGGCGCAAAAGTTGACCAGTTTTGTACTTAACGTTTCAAAATCTTGCACGTTATGTCCTTTAGCCTAACCCGGTTAGATTTTTTTGGTTAAGTATGGTCATGTGCCTTACAAATGAGGGTATTCTTGTCATTTCACTTTCCTATGGCTATTTTGTAAAGAACTGTTATTCGAGGACTATTTTTATAAAAACCAAAAAATTAAAATATATATATATATATATGGGGAGATTTATTTGAGAAGAATCTTCTTAAAAGAAGAAAAAATGAATTAATCTAAAACCTATATTTTTTTTATCAATGGTTGTGAATCAAGATATAATTTTTGTCCACTTTTAATTAATGTTTTAATTACTAAGAGTAGTATAGACATTTTGATGTAGAATATTAATAAATATTTTAAAGAGTTATTAAAGTCTTATTAATGCAACCATAAATCTCTCCTTCACCATCATTAATGCATTGGCTTCTACACTAATTTTATTAGAACTGACAAAATTATTTAAAAATTTTGTGTCCTACACATATTCTATTATGAGTCGCCAAATTATTTAAAAGTGTTTGAGTCCTACACATTTTGTATCCTACACCAAAATATTGTTTTAATGGTGGAGGAAACGTTGAAAATGTAAGATCATGTGCATGATTGTTTCTTATTGTGTAAGGTGCACAACTATTTTATAAGATAGACCCATTAAATGATTAGAGTTCATTAATTTGAATAGTAAAAATAAATAATAGACTCATTAAATGATTTGTTCAAATTACCTTTGTATCTTTTATTCTTTTTGTTCTTAATTTTTAATTCTTCTCATTTGAACTTTCCACTATATATATATAAACTCTCTTTCTTTTTCTCTTCTCTACATTATCTCTCAATACCTACAACCACCACCAACCCTAAAACCCCAAACCACTGCCTCAAACCTAAAACAACCACCAACCTGACTTTCAGGACAGTTTTATTGCTAGAAAACAACCACAACCTACCACATCTTGGAAATGACCCTGAAATCGGTCACCACTACAATTCATTCTTAAAATTGCCAATCTGAACCCATAGGCTATCAAAACTTCGGTTATCGGTTACATCTGCCTCCGTTGTCGACGTACGTGTCTGATCGGAGTCACCACTCCGGATTCTCTTTGCCGGAAAATCTATAATCATCATATAGAAAGCGGTGGGTAACAAATCTGATCGTAAATCACACTATGCAATCGGAAACGAGATTGAAATCTAATGGGTTTTACCTTGCTAAACGGAATAATGTATTTGGATCCAGAATCTGATCGTGCAACAACCACCGCCTTTTGATTCCACCTCAGTATAAGTTGATGTGATGTTTGAGCGAAGATGTGCGTTTGTAGAAAGGGGAGAACGAGAGAAGAGAAGAACAAACGCTGGCGATCGCTGCAACGTAGCCAACCGGAGTGTCTGTGTATTAGTTGTGTATGTTTTTTTTTTTATAATTTGAAAGTGTAAATTAGTGTGGAATTGAAGGGGACACTCAAGTGTAAATTAGTGTGGAATTGAAGGGGACACTCAATTGAGAAAAATTATTACTGTGAGAATTGGGGAAGATGATGATGCAGAGAGGGTTAGGGATGAGACAAATTGTTTTATTTTAATGTTTTTAATTTTTGTACACAATAGTCCTTAGACACATGTTATTTGCACTATAGTCCCTAGATAATGAAATGACAAAAATGGCCTCATGTGCAAGGCACATGACCATTTTTAACCAAAAAATCTAATTGGGTTAGGGCTAAAGGACATAACGTGTAGGATTTTGAAACGTTAAGTACAAAACTTGTCAACTTTCGCACCGAAGGAAAGCACCTAAAAAATGGTGTTAACATAAAGGACAAAACTTGTAATTTACTCTTGAAAATATTTGTTAAATTATTATTATTACGCTATAAAGAAGCAACTTTTTTGTGCATTAGGGGTTGTACCCCAAGCTTGGGGAGTTTTCAAAAAAAAAAGATTTTCCACTTTTAACCCAATCATTTCAAATTTTGTATTTTAACCCCTTTTAATTTTTTTTTTACTTTTAACCCAAAGTTTTTCATCTTTTATAATTTAACACAACACTTTATTATTTACAACTTTGGTCCCCCATACTTTTTATCTTTTGCAAGTTTTTCGTTTTACGTTTTGTTCTAAATTTTGCGAGTTAACATGTCATAGCGTGCATGTGAGATTAAACATTTTTTGCTCTATTTTTTTATATTTGCCCCGTCGCAACGCGTCCATTTTTTCCCTTTTGAAAAGTTCGCCGCAACGGGCGGGTCCTAGATCGACTAAGTTATTATTTTCTACGTTTTACGTTTCTGGTTAATTTCTTCGCATTAACACACTGTAACGGGTGTGTGTGTTTCAACGATTTTAGTATGTTTTTCGTTTATTGTAATTTTTACCATTTTATCTATTTTATTTTTACGATGTTGAGAGTCGATGTGGTTGTGGCATTGGTGCTACTTGACACGGTTTTACGAACGTTTTTAACCTATTAAATTTTTTACTAATATTTTGTTTCGGTTTACCCCTATACTTCCTTTACTTAAAAACTATTTTTTACGTGCATATTTTATGTACGGGTATGTGTAAATATGATTTGTTCTACATTCCGACGTAAACTTTTTTTATAGACGAGTCAGGTCAAATATAATACGTTTTCGTTTAAAAAAACCTTTTTTACGTGCATATTTTTATGTACGTTTTCGAATAAATTCAAGTTATTCAAGTTGTTCTACGTTTCGACGTAAACTTTTTTGGGAAATGATTCAGGTCAAATATAATATGTTTTCGTGTTTATTTTATGTATGTTTCGCAAAATTTGTTTCGAACCGAGTGGAGTCAAATTATGGTTTCTTTTTCTCCCCTTTTTCGAAAGCTCTAATTAATCCCTTACGATTACATGTGCATATTTTCCTTCATACCCGTTACGTTTTCTATGTATGAGTTGGGTCACATATAATACATTATGATTGTTCGATATGAATTTCATTTACTTTACGTTTGATCCAATCACAATGTTTATACAGGTTACATTGAGTTCAACTGGATACGTCGAAATGTGTGTTTTCATATGGTTAATGCATCATATAACGTTTGGACTAATCCATTCAATGTTTACGATGTACGCGTGACGCAACGCGGGCGGGTCTTAACCCTAGTTTAATTAAATTCAAAAACTTTCATGTCTAAAATATATGTTATTGTATAAAAGGACACTTTGAAAAATATTTGTATATAGATAATTCTGAATACAAATTATATAAATAAAATTAGATTTAAGATAAATTAATTTGATTTCAAAATTCAAACTTACTTAGATTAAGGAAATTATACCTAAGGGAGAATGTAGTGTTGCCAAGTGATATTATTTGAAATCATTTAATAGAAGTATAATGTGTTTGTTTCACATCAATGCAACACAATTAAACTTGTCTGTTTTTTCACATCTCTAGCCAATAAAACATCTAACTTTTATTTGTGTTGTCAAAAAACAATTTCACTCACATAATCATCATAGATTTACATTTGTTTCTATAAATTTCTCTCACAGGGATGATCGAGAGCGGAATGAGAAAAATAACATTTGTATGAGTTAAAAATTCCTCGTTCATCCGATTGACGAAATTCCAATTGGCGATTCTTTTAATCGCTTAAAACTATCTACAGTAAAAATTTGAGATCATAACTAAATTCCTAAATTGAGTTATGACATTCGTAATGGGCTGCAAATTCTGCCAGAAAACGCAGCTTAAACCTTCGATACGGAAAAATTCATAAAACGCTCAATTTTCGTCGAAAAAATGCGATTCCAGTGGGGTTTTAAAGATATTTTCTGGAATTACATTTTAGACTCAAGAAACACATGTTTTTGTCAAGTTTTGTCCAGGTTACAGCCAATACAAGTCGGCTGTAAATTCTGATCAGGAGCTGTTTGAATTCAGCTTTCAATTAAAGCATGTTCTTGACATCATAACACTATTTTTTAGCAATCAAAACCCTAAAAACATCTCACACATGAATTTAGCATCAACAAAATCTGAATTTACTTGAGCTAAGCATGATTTCAATATATACTTGTCTAGGGTTTATTCCTAGACATGGATTTATCCTAATTTCACTCTTACATCAAACATGCAAGCAATAATTTCGTTTATGATAATTCACCATGAATTCAAAACATCACCAAAAGATGGAATTCGACATACCTTGTGATCCTCTAGCCCGAGTGATCACTAATCTTAGCTTGGTTTTCGATTTAGTCTTGATTTTCCCTCTTGATTTGGTTGATTTTGTGTATTTTAGGGTTCATTAGAGAGAGCCCTTTTTCTCCTGTTAGAACTCACGACCAGAACACACACTTGGGTGTGTGTTTTGGTGTTTTATTTTTATTAAATAAAACCTCTTTCACTTTAGCCAACTTTAGCCCCTTAACTAACAAAGTGTTGTAAAAGTGTTATTAATCAAGTTTCATTGACATCTTATAACACTTAACTAACTAGGTTGTTATTCCAAGTTACTTAGTGGGTTCGGGAAGTTATACCCCGTTTTATTTTAAGTCCCATTAAATCGGGCCTTCTATATACTTAGTTTTCTCAAAGTATTTATTCTCCTTTTTAATTAACATAAAGTTTATTTATTTCGATCTCACTATTTACCGGGTTAATTTTTACCACTAACGGTACTCTTACCCGTCTTTGCTATTAACGTTGTTTGATTACCAAACCCATTTTTGGAGTGTTACAAGTCTACCCCCTTAAATCGGTTTCGTCCCCGAAACCTTTCTCACGTACTTTATCAGCTTAGATCATTCGAATCTTAGTTTCGGTGATCACTTGAGCATTGCTCACACATAATACTCTTACCAGGGAAGTATGGTAATGTCTTTTTGGTTTCATAGCATATGCGTCTTTTACGTGTATGACCTCATAGCCCGATACTTTCATCTTGTATTTCTTAATCTGGTCACTTATTCGACCGAGTTGTCATCTAATCACTCGGTTATATTTATTTTCAACATGCTTACTTCAAGCTAACCAAAAATTGAATTTTTAGTTTAACGTTTTCTTTTTAGCTCATGTCAATTCCAAGGAATTTACGTCCAAGGATTTATTCCCTTCCGTTGTCATTTCGGTAATGACTTCACCCACTTTTGTGGCGTAACACAATTTAAATAATTGTGAACTCTTTTGTCATTTTTGCCCGTTTAAATGTTTTAGTGAAAATTTTTTTTACTTTTGTCAACCAGACCTTTCACAATCTCTTCGCTTTTAACCCATTTAATTAACTTAGCGAAACCTATCGCTTTTATACTAACTTTATCTCCCGTTATTATTTTATGCGGGAAGTTACAACTAGTTTCCTTGTTTTATTCTATTGACCCGTAGGTTCTTTCATTTAGCCTCGTAGGCTATTTCTTTATATTTTCACCTTTTTACCTTATTAAGGTGAGACCTCGACAATTCGTTTCTTTCTATTTGTGACCCGAAGGTCTTTTTGGTCCCGTAGACCTTAGCATCATTTATAATCTCGTAGGGTATAATAATCCCGTAGATCATCTTTTATTCAAGTCTTTATTCAAAGGTATATACATTTATATATGTATATGGCATTAAGGCACCCTTTTATGTTCAAAATCATTTATTTTCGCCTTGGTATTTCCTTTGACCTTGACCGTAGTCTAAGGCTACATTCGTTTTCTTTCGGACAAATTTTCTGACTTTATAACTTCTCACGTCATTTATGCGTCGGTTCATCTTATGCTCACCATTATCCAGTTTACATATATTCGTATTTGATTATGTCCCATTACCTGGCTCATTATTCTTTTGCTTTTTAACGCTACCGTTATCCCGCTTGCGTTTATCCATGCCATCCGGCATTATATTATATTCGGCCCGTTTTACTTATTCATGTGAAATTTTATCATTTATGGATATCAACTTTGTTCTTTGTTTCGACCCGTTCAACTTTAAAATAGTTGAACATAATTTATCAAAATTTCTATTTAAATCATCTTGTCGTCTTTTAGTCATGACTCAAAACCCGAGTCTTTTAACTTTCCATCCGAGTTCCCGTTTCTCGGTCTACGCATGTGTTTAATCCTTACCCATCAACCGGGTGTTTTACCAAAGTCGTTATTATTGCAACCCTTCCGGTATGCATTAAGACTTCGCTTCACTTTTATATTCCGACTTTGTCCTCAAGTTTGACGTTTTACAAAAACGGCCCGTTAAGAGACATATTTGCATTCTACGGGTTCGAGTGTAAGTACACCCCCTCCCAATGCATATCTTAATCATTTTACATGTTTGCATTCTCCGGGTTCGAGTGTAAGTACACCCCCACCCATTGCATATTTTAATCGTTTTACATGTTTGCATTTTTCTGGGTTCGAGTGTAAGTACACCCCCTCCCATTGCATATCTTAATCATTTTACATTAATCTTTGTCCCTTCACTCGGGCTCATTATCCTAATGTAATACGCTTCCATCACCCGGCTGTGCGTTTACATTATTATCAATTATTTTGCTCATTTGATTCATTTGGGTACTTTTTAACTTGTCCCACTCACCCCGTCCTTACTACATCGGATGTAAGCATGTCCATCATAAAAAGTTCATGGTACCACGTGCTCACCACTTACTTGGCCAGAGTAAGCGATCAATACCTGGTATACATGACCTTTTTGTAATTTTCACATTACACCCCATGTAAGTAACGCCTCTATTTAGTCTTCTTGGAAATAATATCCTAGATAGGTATTCTATTCAGGCTTTTTCCAAGTTTTTAATTTACATATGCAACGGTCAGTCTCTACGTATTTGTTGCATATTACTATTCGTGCAATAAATTTAAAATGTGCACCTGTAAATGCTTGCCCTATCGGGCTTTCCATGCCATTACCTTGTTCGCGATCGTCACGCGATTTAGGTCCTTGATGAGTATGCTCTACTTGGCATACCTCGGACCGTTCCACCGTCATATCCATAATTCGTTCAACTCTAGTCATCTTCAGATGCGAGTATCCTTCAACTAAACATTTACAAAAGTTAGTAATTTCAACATTAATAAATGCACGTATTGTAATACAAGGCTTTTTACTGCACGTGATTTTGTTAACTATACTAATCATTTTCGTTGGTGTAACGTGTATTACACGATACCCTATGTGTTGTTCACAACACTTTAATCCTACTAAACTATTAACATACATGTACTTACCGGATTTGCGATCAAGCCTCGAACCGAACACTTTATTCTTTTAACCTTGAGCTCTGATTACCAACTTGTAAGACCCTTGGTCCATTTTATACTATTATCAAATATTTTTCTATTATATTAGTGTATTTAAAATTTATCATACACTTAAGATATGAGTTTATTAAAACATTATACTAAATAAAACGTTACAACATTTTGTAAATTTGAGTCGCCGTTTAAAACATGACAACGAAACTATTCGCGGAAGCTTTGTTCTTTGTGTGTTCGGTTCTTGTTCTTCGCTTGATCTTCATCCGAAGACAGATACGTTTACCTAAAATCAAAACCAGCATAAACGTTAGTTATGAGGGTTTTGAACACTTTTAAACGAGTTCCATAAACAAAAACAACAAAGGTTTCTACCGTAAGCTACGGTGCCACCGTAGCTTACGGTGATGAAAAACTGGCTACGGTGATAAGAGCCTGCCCTACGGTGGGCAGTTGTTTTCTTTTAGTGCCTACCGTAACTTACGGTCCCACCGTAAGCTACGGAGGCGCCCAGTTCTGCTTGTTTGCCATTTTACCCAGCTATGCATTTTCTTATGTTTAACACTTAAACTTACATAACTTTAAATCTACACATCCGTTTTACACGATTCTTGTTTCATATTGACCGTAATGCAGTCTCCTATGTAAACAACACTAAAGTTTGTAACAATGGCAATTTATAAGCTAACGGCTTATAAATCTCTTATACAATTATTCGACCCGTTTCTATTAAACGGCTTGTTTCTAAATCATTCTAAAACCTTGGACTACTTGTTAACTCAAAAGTCTTTAACTCGTGAACATAACTTTTTATGAATTATGCGACCAATACCCAAGCTATGCGCATAATTCATTTTGACCCGTTTAGGAGATTTAAACATTTAAGTTTAAATATCGCTCTTCTCTTTCCACACGTCACATTTCTACATTAAAATGTCTACTTATACCCCACCAATTTACGCGTACCTGGCTCGGGTTATAGAATTAACCCATTTAAATACCTTTTGCTTTTAAACTTGCTAGTTTAAAGCAACGCAAGCCATAAATTAATTCCTATGAGCATAAAACTTGACAAGCGTTTGTTAGTCGTTATTGTCAAATGGTGTTAACTTCACCATTTGACCCATTTAGCCTAAATGACCAAACATAACATAATTGTAGGAGGATGGTATTTATTTACCATTTCGCTCAATTGGCCCTCCTCGGATTCTCATCATAATGTCATATTTCTTTAAATCTTTTTCTTACATGTTTTACCCATCTTGGCTTATGCCATAGGGTATCTTTTGAACTTAAACTTAGTTTTGTTAACACATGACTAATTTACCATTTTATCCCTTTTTCTCATTATAAGTTACCCCATGAGGTAACATTTCAAAAACTTGTTGTTTGTTCGTCATGACTTGACTTAATTACCGTTTTACCCCTTTTTACCATTCATTATGGTTTTCATCACTTTCGCTTATTCCGACCCGTTTCAATTTACGCCGGAACATCGCATTTCAAGTATTAGCTGATCATTTTCATAACCTTTATAATCATTATGCATTCTAAAATAAACGGGTGCAAGATTTACTTACCTTGCATCCATGCCACGCTTTTCTTTCTATACCCGCTCCGTTTGACCCGCTTCATCCACGAGCTTCCACCTAGCTTGTTAAGCGCCAAACTATTATCCAATGTTTACAAGGTGGTTAGATTAACCATAATTTAATATGATATTCCACCTTACACATTTCTATGCATTCATCCGAACACTTAATATAATCACGTTTTACACACAACCAAGTAGACCGCGATTTCATTTAGGCATTTCATATCACTGAAAATGAGCTGTTTTTGGTGACTTGTTTAACCTGTTTACAAGTCTTCAAAAATTATGATTTTTTTATGTGGCGTACCTCTCGGAGGGTTAGGCCTTGTGTTAAAATTTCAAGATCTAACTCTTTACCAAAAATTCGTAAAAATTCATTTACTAAGCTGCAATCAGATTCGTCACTTCTGACTGCAGCTTATGAAAAAATTCGTTAAAAATTCCTCGTTTATCCGATTGACAAAATTCCAATTGGAAATTCTTTTAATCGCTTAAAACTATCTACAGTAAAAATTTGAGATCATAACTAAATTCCTAAATTGAGTTATGACATTCGTAATGAGCTGCAAATTCTGTCAGAAAACGCAGCTTGAACCTTCGATACGGAAAAATTCATAAAACGCTCAATTTTCGTTGAAAAAAATGCGATTCCAATGGGGGTTTAAAGATATTTCTTGGAATTACATTTTATACTCAAGAAACACATGTTTTTGTCATGTTTTGTCCAGGTTACAGCCAATACAAGTCGGCTGTAAATTCTAATCAGGAGCTGTTTGAATTCAGCTTTCAATTAAAGTATGTTCTTGACATCATAACACTATTTTTTAGCAATCAAAACCCTAAAAACATCTCACACATGAATTTAGCATCAACAAAATCTGAATTTACTTGAGCTAAGCATGATTTCAATATATACTTGTCTAGAGTTTATTCCTAGACATGGATTTATCCTAATTTCACTCTTACATCAAACATGCAAGCAATAATTTCGTTTATGATAATTCACCATGAATTCAAAACATCACCAAAAGATGGAATTCGACATACCTTGTGATCCTCTAGCCCGAGTGATCACTAATCTTAGCTTGGTTTTCGATTTAGTCTTGATTTGCCCTCTTGATTTGGTTGATTTTGTGTATTTTAGGGTTCATTAGAGAGAGCCCTTTTTCTCCTGTTAGAACTCACGACCGGAACACACACTTGGGTGTGTGTTTTGATGTTTTATTTTTATTAAATAAAACCTCTTTCACTTTAGCCAACTTTAGCCCCTTCACTAACAAAGTGTTATTAACCAAGTTTCATTGACATCTTATAACACTTAACTAACTAGGTTGTTATTCCAAGTTACTTAGTGGGTTCGGAAAGTTATACTCCGTTTTATTTTAAGTCCCATTAACTCGGGCCTTCTATATACTTTGTTTTCTCAAAGTATTTATTCTCCTTTTTAATTAACATAAAGTTTATTTATTTCGATCTCACTATTTACCGGGTTAATTTTTACCACTAACGGTACTCTTACCCGTCTTTGCTATTAACGTGGTTTGATTACCAAACCCGTTTTTGGGGTGTTACAATAAGACTCCATGCACTTGTAAGTACAAGTTCCCCATTTCATCTTGAAACTTTAAACTTGGACAATTATGCTTAAAACAACACCAAGTTGTTACAAATACTACATTTAAGTAGTAAACTTGAACAATTAAATTTGTTCACAACAACACCAAGTTGTTTTTCACCAAATAACATCCACCAGACTATTACTTTGTTCTCCATATGCTACTTCTAGTAAGAGTAGCGAACCATTTGAATTATCAATTTTATGCAAAACTTTGTTTTAAAAATAATTCAAAACAGTTTCTTAGTTTTGCAATATACAATATCAATAATATCAATTAGGGTTATGAAAACATAGATCAAACCCAAAATATCAAATGGTTTTATATTGTTTAGTCTTACTACACATGTACTAAACATTTTCTAACACGCATGTTAGAAAAAAAAATGTTATAACAAGCACATTATAGAATCGAACGCTTATTTAAAACGTTTTCCAAAGATATAGTTTATAAAATAAACCATTTCTCATCATTTTTAATGCACTTATAGGCAATTAAATGTTTACATAAAACATTTCTGTTCATTATGAACAATCTCTAACCTCGTATTCGTGATACACATTTTCTAACACACGTGTCAGAAAAATTTAAGTCATTTTATATAAAACATGACAAATCACAAATTAAAGTTGGTGATAAAATCACACACAACTACACCATCACTTTATGGTGATTTAATTCTTGTATTCTTACTCTTGTATTTTTTTTTTTTTAAATCTCATCAACTTAGGCACATAACCTACTTTTAATACAAGAGACATGGGGTAGAGATAAATCTCACTTAATTAAAGATTTTATTAGAGACATAAACTCTAATAAAAACTAATAAATTGACATGAAGCTCTCCTTAAGAGTTTATCTTCCATATGAAGAGTCTAGTAAATGATTTTAATTTCATTAAATTCATATAAATACCACACCATCACTTTATGGTGATTTAATTCCTTGAAGCCAATCAAACATCAACTTCAATGTATGACATTTTATTTCTAAATCATACAAAGCATTAAAAACAATGCTACAACAAATTGCTTATATAAAATGTCTACATAAAACATTTCAAAGTATTTGTATTTTAACAATCATATTAAAATGAAAGAAATTCTAACGCGCACGTTAGAAATATTAACATTTCCACAAAATGTTAATTTGATTTGCTAAAAACACATATATGGTTCAAATAAATAAGTCATTTCTAATACACAAGTTAGAAACTAAACAATTAAAAAATTGCTTCCAAACTAACGCTTTTCATGAACGTTTCTAACACACATGTTAGAAGACAAATGATTACAAAAATCATTATAAGACTTATTTATTTATATCAATCCATTGGTGGATGAATAGTCTACTTTAAATAGAGACTTAACTAGAGACATAAAACTCTAATCAAGTAACATAAAACTCTTATTTAAAGACATAAAAAAACTCTACTTAAGAGAATTTAACGTTTACAAAAAACGTATGGTTTACACCAATAATTCCGGTCTAACACACATGTTAGAGAATTTAACGTTTACAAAAAAACGTATGGTTTACACTAATAAACCCGATCTAACACAAAAGTTAGAAAAATTAACGATTCCCAAAATCGTTTCAAAACCAACCGTTGGAACCAAAACTATTCGTTTTGTACCACGGTATAGGATTTAAGATTGTATCTCAATCTCAAAAAATTCAAACACAACAAGTTGTACTACATACATATTTCCCAAAAAAAAAATTTATAAGATCATAACCTCTAAAAATATTTTTTTATTCTATTATAAATCCTTTCGTAAACCCAAAATCCTTATAAATAAGGTTTTTAAGATTGTACCAACAATCTCACGAAATCTGTTTTAAGTTTGTAGGAATTAGGCTCACCTTTTGTAAAATATAATTACAAAATAGGATAAATTACACTTTTCGTCCTTTATGTTTGTACCTAGTTGCAATGGTTGCCCTTTAACTTCAATAATTACAGTCACAGTCATTTATTTGCTAAAACCATTACACATTAGATCCTTTAGCACTAACCTGGTTTGTTTTAGATGTTAAGTCCTGGCACATGCAACTCATGTGAGGGCAATTTAGTCATTTTGCCTATATATTAAAAAAGAATATTGAAAACAAAACATAAAACAATAGATATTAACACCTGTTCTTCTTTAAACACATATCTAGAGCGCTCTCTCTCTCTCTATAAACCTCAATCCTTCAATCTTTCAAAAGCACCACCACCATCAGCTCCTAAACCACCACTCACCACCGCCTACTCTCTCTCTAAACACAAACATCACATCCGTTTGTTGCTATTGCTAATACCATCGGATCTGTGTTCACCACTGCACCCCCGCCACACTACCGTTGGGTACTACACCCACCACCACCACCACCACCACAAAGCCGCTGCTGCCATTCTTTCAGATTTGTTCAACCACCACCACCACCTCTCCGGTCAGTTTTTCAAATCTTTCCGATCTATTCAACACCACCACCACAACTCCGGCGACCTACCTAGGGTTCCGATGAAGTTCTGACCGGATTCCGACAACCTTGTTTTGACCTGCAATGTTCCATTTTCGTGTATATCGGTTTCTTTATGTACGATTGATGTATAAGAAGATGGTGCTCAGGCGCTGGTGGAGATGATCGAAGATCGTGCGTCGGTTAAAGGGAAGGATTCTGCGTTGGTGAACCTGTTACAGTTGGTGTGAAAGGGTTCATAGGGTGAAAAATTGTGGGTCATTTGGCAGTTAGTTGCTCTTTCTCATACCGGTAACTACTAGAACCAAACATAAGGATTAATGTTTTCATCAATTTGGGACGAGTGCACCATTGAAATTATGAAGATTGCCTGAATTTGCTCAAAATTCAAAGTAACAATTGATATTTGAAACACCAAATTTGGGATTTTTGGAACAGATTGCTCAATTTTTAATGGATTAGAACAATCTTTGATTCAGTTTTCTTGCCAAAATTTACTTCGATTAGGGCTTCAACCCCCAAATCGTCTCATCTGGCGGTGGGTTTGGAACTCCTTAAATCAGCGAACATGTAATTGGAGGGGTATTTATGTTGATGGCGGCTGGAGTGGCGGTTGTGTGACTTTAGATTACATGGTGCTGGCCGGACTGTGGCTGGAGTGACGCCATGACGGTGGTGACTGGTGAGACTTAGGTTACAGAGGAGAGGATGTTGAGAGAGATAAGAGTTTAGGTTTATGTTTTGTGTATATATATATTGTTAATATATAATAATAAGTAAAATGACTAACCTACCCTCATGTGCAAGGCACATGATATAACTTAACTAAAAAAATTAACAAGGTTAGTGCTAAAGGACGTAAGACGTAATGGGTTTCCAAATAAAGGACTGTGACTGTAATTATTAAAGGTAAAGGTCATCCATTGCAACTAGGTACAAACATAAAGGACGAAAAGTGTAATTTTTCCTACAAAATATATAATAACGAGACTCTCGTTATTCGTAGGAAATATCATAGTACAATACCGGTTGCAATAACTAAATAAAAAGAATATAAAATATAATTATACATACCAATCTTGATTCAAGCCGCATCTCTGGTGGGTCCTTCACGCGCACTTGATAGCATTCTAGACTCGAGTATTCATCATCTTGACTCTTGAAAAATGCTCCTTGACTGCAACAAAAAGCACACTAAAACGTTGACGATTTTGGTTGAGGCACGTGTTCAACACGCTTCCCTTAAAACAGATTTCGCGCCTCTACTAAAGACAACGCGTCTGTCTCCCAGGGTACAACAACCGAAGCAGTCTGTACTGCCGGATATGGCTCACGGGCCCAATGTTACATCCGGTAATTGTAGTGTTTGAACTCATGTGGTGGAAAACAAGTAGAGAGTACTCATCTCTCTAGTTGGTCTTCAAATGTTCATCCTCCTTCTAGTATTATTTATGTATCAAGCAATACCATATTCGTGTTGTAAAAAAAAAAAAAAAAAAACATAGCCTACTATTTGTACAAGACTTAAGGATTAGTGAAAGGTTTCACTTAATTAGTCACTTAATTTGTCACTTAATTAGAGACTTAAAAACTCTAATAAAACTAATTAAATGTCATTAAGAAGCTCTACTCAAGAGTTTCTCTTTTATTTACCACATGAAGAATCTAATTAATATTTATAATTTCATTAAATTATAAATATATTAAATATTCATTCACCAAATTTCCAACAATAAGTTGGAAAAGTAATGTATCTTTTAAAGTTTATTTGAATACTTACACAACGTCAAAATCATTTAGAAAGTTATATTATTATTATTATTATTATTATTATTATTATTATTATTATTATATAATCTTAAAATACATAATTCTTTTTCTTTTTCTTTTTTGTAATAAGATTTTAAAAAATAAGTTGTATTTGATATTTTTTAGAGATAACAAAAAGACATTTTCATTAGAATAACAAAAACTAGCTCGTTTTCAAGAAGGCCTCATTCAAGACAAATACGAGAAAAGTCAAATGCGATGACAATGTAGTTGCAAAAATTGACACTTCAAACATCAATACTAAAACGGTTCTCATGTTTACCAATTTCAAGGTCGAATACTTTTTCAAAAACAAAAAATTCTCAAAGTAGGCTATTTTATAAATAAAATAAAAGACGGGGTAGGGTAACAGAGAGTCCCAACAACAAAAGAAACTACAAAATGACATCTCCACATTAAAATCACTCCACCTCTCCCAATCAAAGCTAACAAAAGGAGACCTATTTTTAAGCCACAATCCACCTCTCCCAATATAAACTAACAAAAGTAGACCTATTTCTAAGCCTAGGAATCTTCTTTTACCAGTTCCAGTGTTCCACCACTTTCTTTATCGAGAAGGTAGCATTCTCAAAAATAGCCATGTTCCGAGTCTTCCAAATTCTCCAAAGGGTCTAATAGACAATAACATACATCATCCTTTTCCATTTTGATGAACCTTTGAGCTTGTCTATGCCTTCCATGAAATTTTGAACAATATTAAAATTCCACAT
Source organism: Helianthus tuberosus (assembly GCA_030545235.1). Taxonomy (NCBI): domain Eukaryota; kingdom Viridiplantae; phylum Streptophyta; class Magnoliopsida; order Asterales; family Asteraceae; genus Helianthus; species Helianthus tuberosus. Next base: position 49,271,546 of record CM060404.1, on the reverse strand, counting down.
ACATACATTCCGCCATATAGTTTGACATTATTGCAAGAAACAACCAAATGGTCCACATTCTCATTTCCATATCCGCACAACACACACTTCAAATCCCAACGTCTACACATGTCTACACCTCGGTTCACTAGAGCAATCTTCGCCGGAATTCAACCCAACACTAGTCTCCGACATCTATTTTGTCCCCAATCTCCTCAGCCACCTACATCCTACACGTCGTCAACGAAAACACTTTGTGATTCGTATCGTCTTCTATAATCCCCAAAGGATTTGTACCTGCTATGTCGGCTTTTGCAATATCTTTATCAACCGAAAAAATGTCTGTCCACATTCCAGCTGCATCCTTCTTAACCGGGACTCGATTCACCTCATTCCTATTACCATGGATCACCCGAATAACCAAGACCCACATTTGATTCATTTTTTTTAGTTTCCATTTCCATTTTAATAAGAGAGTCCAATTGAAACTTATAAGGTCCCCATTCCCATCCCACTCATGCACGTTTTTAGACGCTTGAATTTCCTGCCACAAAATCCATCTCATTTTTACTTTTGTGCCCACTTTGCCCCATATAATGTTCAACCTTATGCCATCAAGAGTCTTTACCACTTTCACCGGGGCCTTGAAAATTGACAAATAATAGGGAGGAAGGTTCCCTAAAACCGATTTAGCTAGGGTAATCCTCCCCTCCATAGTAATGATGTAGAGGACCTATGTACATATGTTTTGATAACGTACATATATTTACAATGTGTATAAATGATTGTACAAGTATATAAAGGAAAGTTATGGTTTGGAACATGTTTTTTTTATGTACATATGTGTACTTACGTGTTTAAAATTGAAAAATAAGTATTGTACATATATGTTATATAATGTACACATGTGTATAATTAAAAATCGACAATATACACATGTGTATAATTCCTAAAAAAAATCCTTTAAATAGTTGCGATTAGTAGTAATTTTTTTTTTGCTTAGAAAAGATGTGTAGTTTAAAATGCTTCTGATGTTTCTCAATACCATGTCGAAATTTATCCTATATTTTATCTTACACAACTCGTAACTTATCCTACACACACCGTAATTTATCATACACTATAAATTTTTTTTTTTTTTTTGAAAAAACATATATTGTGAAAATAATTTACAAATTTATGTAGTTAGCTATTAAATAGAAAGAATACAAATTAATGATCTATGTAAGTTTACCAATATAATATTAAATACAAATATCAAATAAAGGTTTTTTTATTGATTAAAATTTCTTCTTTTTTATTCTTAGAAACAATTTCTTCTTATTTAAATCATCCAATATATATATATACAGGAGAAGGATCCATTAGGAACCATCCTTTATTGCGAGAACCGCGAGAACCAGTGTGAACACAACCAAAAATATCTAAAAAAATCTAAAAAACACACAATTTTTTTAATATTTTTTATAAAAATCGCTACTTTTCGTTAATAAAAAAATTAAATAAAACGATTTTTTTGTTACTAAAAATAGCGATTTTAATAAAATTTTTTTTTTGTGTTTTTTAGATTTTTTAAGGTTTTTTTTGGGAGGTTTAACTTTATGGTTTAGTTTTTAGCATTTAGCTTTGGGGGTGGGGGTGGTGTTTAGGTTTTTGGGGGGTGGGGGGTTATTTTTTTTTTTTTTTTGGAGGGGGGGGGGGATAGATTTTTTTGGGTTTTTGGTGGTGTAGTGGGTTTATTTTGTTGTGTTCACATTGGTTCTCACGGTTCTCGCAATAGAGGTGGTTCTCGCATGAACCGTACCCTATATATAGGGGAAGGATCCACTAAAAAGTGGATTTTGCCTAAGTAGCCTAAGAAGGATTGTGATGATGACATGTGGCACTCCTAATAAATAGGAATGAAGGGCATTTTGGTCTTTATAAATAGGAGTGAAAATGACATGTGGCACCCCTTTTATTTTTTTTAAATACAACAAAAAAAAATCTAGTACAAAAAATCTAGCACAAAAAAATCTAGTACAAAATAATCTAGCACAAAAAATATATTACAAAAATATAGCACAAAAAATGTAGCACAAAAAATATAGCACAAAAAATCTAGTAAAAAAAAATATAGTACAAAAAAATCTAGTACAAAAAAATCTAGTACAAAAAAATATAGCAAGAAAAAATTCAGCAAGAAAATGTAGTACAACAAAAATCCAGCACAAAAAATTGAGAAAAAAAAAATTAAGACAAAAAAATTCAACACAAAAATATAGTACAAAAATCCAGCACAAAAAAATGTTATACAACATAGAAGTACAACACATTTTAGTGGATTTTTTTAGTCTTCAAATTTTATATAGCAATATGGTACTCAAATTAAAGATAAAAAGACGCTCGATTTTACGGTGAAATTTTTATGAAAAAATAATGTTGTATAAAAAAGTTATAAACGTTTTAAAAACGGGGGTGGAATATGCATGTGCCTTGCATGTGGAGAGAGAAAGTCCATAAATATGATTTTCCCAAGATACCATTGTCCTTCTCTTTTCTCCTACACTTTCATCTTAACCATTAATTTGAAAAATGGATGATTGAGATTCCTTCTCATCCTACTTAGGCAAAATAAACTTTTTATTTGATCTTACCCCTATATATATATATATATATATATATATATATATATATATATATATATATTATCTTAGGATCCTGTAAAAGAACACTTTTCATAAGAAGTGTGAGAAGGCATAAGAATTGACATGTAGGCATGATGTTTTGGACTTGGGCATAATGTTTTGGGTTGTTTTGGCAAGAAAAACACCAAACATAACAATTTAAGACATAATGCAATGATTTCTAGGCTTAAAAATTAAAACACTATGCCAATAATGTTAAGTAGTGTGTTTTAAGTGTTAAGCACTGTGTTTTTGTTGTTTTTTAAATTTCATGCCCATAATATATTGCATTGTGTTTTAAATTGTTATGTTTGGTGTTTTTCTTGCCAAAACAACCTAAAACATCATGCCTAAGTCCAAAACATGATGCCTACATGTCAATTTCTATGTCTTCTCACACTTCTCACGAAAAAAAAAGACTTTTTTTACAGAAGCCTCACGCTATATATATAGGGTCAGGATTTAGAGAAAACGCTCAAAAGTGTGAGAACGCTTATGGGTCGTCTGATCAAAACAATCCATGGACTAGATTGCGCGGTGGCATTTTCGTAAATAACATCAAATTTATTATGTGAGACGCGCTTCATTAAGGGTAAAAGGGTCTTTTACCGCTCATATTTAAAACACCATCAAATGATAAAACGTCATTCAAAAAATAAAACGCCATTAAAAACAAAACGCCAAAAATTAGTGATAAAACGCGTTGGATATTACAGGAAGATGAAACAACACAGTAACTGAATTTCAGTTCTTAACATTTATTAGAAGAAATTCCCTCCTAAATTACGCGCCAAAAACATCATTATATAAAAAAGGGAAAACATAGCTTCCATAATCACTTCAATATATCCATTTCTGCCAAAAACATCTTTAACCAAAAACGCCAACTTAACCAAAACGCCAAAAATGGCAACAATCGTTTCATGGATATACACTCTGTGAATCAGGCGATACGTCCTGAAATTTGACAACAGAAGGAGGGTGTATGTTAAGACGGCCAGGGCAATTCTGAAGATGGAAGAAGAGATACAGAGGCGAATCTTATCCATTGGCATCGCTCTAGACAACGAATGCCATGAAACACATATGCTTATGAAAGCATTAACCAAGAAATTTGGACCAATCAAAGCGGATGTGAAACCGGACCCTGTCATGACATCATGGTGTTTTGATGATGAAACAGACATGGTGACCGTTACATACGACAGCGAAGAGCAGGAAGTCTACTGGATAGAAAACATCATGACAAAGCAGCGTCTGGGTTTCATGGAAGAATTGCATAACGCCACTTGTACCAACACAGAAATAGACTCAAAATTGGAGTTAATACAAGACATGTTCAAGTGGAGGCTTTAGAATCTTCAGGAACAAGAAGTTGATTAAGATGAAGGTGATGACATGGATGAAGATCCAGATGAAGACTCCGAGGAGGAAGAAGATGACGCAAGTGATGGATACTATTCGGATAAAGTACCTTCTGACGAAGGCTTTTAATTTTTTTTCCTCTTTTTTTTCTTCTGTGTAATCTTCTTTTTCTTGTTTTTTAAGATAATTAAATGATATATTTCTTCTTTTATTAGCAAAACGCCAAAAAAATACTAAAAATGGTTATTCCTTACAAAACGCCAAAAATAACAAAAAAATATTGCTTAATATTTTATTTACTCCGTTATTGTATTTTGTCATCTTGGTCTGCATAACGCCATAAAAAAAGCCAAACTTAGAAGATGGGACGTCTATCACCTGTAAAACTGATAAAAAATTGATCAACACAGTAACTGAAAAGACAGTTACTTTATTACTATCATTTATTACAATAAAAAAAAGTCTCGCCTAAACTACGCGCCAAAAAACACATATAAGAGAGGGGTCTGTACACAAAGAAATTGATCACACCCATAAAACACAAACGCCATATCCTCTAGAAACCAATTACTTTAAAACGCCAAAAAAATGTTAGTTAAAAAAACCCCAGATGGCAAAGCTTTCACTGAAATGGATTCTTCTTCTGAAGGGGTTATCTCAATAATATTTTGCTGAATGAGATGGACAAATATTCAAGAAAAAATAGATTGATGACAGTGATATGCCATCATGTGAGCTTTGTTCTTGATGAATATCGGCATGGAATAAAGGGATCAACACAAGTGTAAAATGCTATTTTGGACTCCATTATTATAAATAGCATCAAGCAAGAGTTGACCTTCAATGACATGCCACCAAAACAAGAATATCACACCAAAAAACAGGTTGCCACTAAGCAGCTTCGACTGAAAAAGACGGGGTTTATGTAGGAAAGTTGGAATCTTGCTAAAGAATTCAAAAAAGGTTCAAAACGCCAAAACAAATTAAAGAAGAAAGAGGCTGATGACAGTGAAGATTCGGAAGAGAAAATTAGATTACCATTTTTTATTTTTTTTTATTTTCATTTTATATTGTTTTGATATCAAGTTATATGTTGTTTTGTTATCTAATTCTCTATAAATAAAATACATTATTATATAAAACGCAAAAAACTTCAAACACCAAAACGCTAGTAGTATGAAAACTGTGAGAACGGGTGCTGGAAAAGCACCTTGAAAAATTTATTAAACGCCAAAAAAAATTTGGTCTTACTGTAATCTTAGGCAAATATTAATGACTCGAAGTGAATTATTATACAAAACAACACAAAACGCCAAAAAAATTGACCAGAAAACTGTAACACCCAAAAAACGGGATTGGTATCAAACCACTTTAATATTAATGACAGGTAAAATACCGTTAGTGGTGAAAACTTACCCGGTAAATATTAGGATTTAAATAAATAAACCTAATATTAATTGAAAGGACGATAAATACTTTGAAAAAAACAAAGTATATAAAAGGGCCCGAGTTAACGGGACTTAAAATAAAACGGGTTATATCCCCCGGAACCTACTAAGTTAACTAGGAATAATTAACCTAGTTAGTTGTATGTTTGAAAATAATAAATAAATATGGTTAAATACACTTTTTTATATAACTTGTGAATTAGAAGGACTAAAAGGGGCAATTATGAAAGTGACTTAATTAAAAGAAAAAATAAAACCAAAACACACACATGTGTGTGTGTTTGGTCGACATATGCAGAGCCAAAAAGGGGAAGCTCTCAAAAACCCTAAAACTCACAAATCACCAAGAATCAAAGAAGGATTTCAACAATAATCAGTGTTGAAGCTAATTTCGTGATCAATCACGTTAAGAGATCACAAGGTATGTCGAAATTTGATGTTTGGTGATGTTGTAAGTTTATGGTGAACATTCATAACTTGATGTCTAGTATGCATGTTAGATATAATGGTAAAATTGAAACGAATACTACTCTAGGAATGAACCCCTAGATGTGAAATTGGTGATTTAGAGCCATAAATTTGTAATTGAATGATTTAGCTTGTATGGGTATAAGTGGGTTTTGATGAAAAAGGTTGAGTTCATGAAATTTAAAGAGTTAAATGAGCATATGAACTCATAACAAACTGAAATGTGATGTTAAAATGCCCATGATGAACATACCTACTTGTTGAATTGAGAATTCGTGGTTAGGAATTTACTAAGATTTGATGTAACATAATGGGTTATAAATCATACCCACAAGGTGTTCGATAAATTGCCTAAGTGAGAACATAAAACTATAGAAGTATGATGAAACTTGAAAAGAATCATATGTAATGATTCTTGACAAAATTGGATGATATCAATTCTTTAAAATGGCAATTTAACAATTAGCCGGGTTGTTCACTATAGGCGACTCGAGCGAGAAGGCGGGTGATAAAGCCAGGAGCGATACGCGGCTTAAAGGAAAGATCTAAGGTACGCGACTTGTCGTCTCGTTATATTTATATAGACAAGCTTAGTTAAAATTTGTTTAATGTTGATATAGCGAAAATGGTTGAGTTGGTATGTCAATGAGGTGATGGAATTCGCTCGACAACCAAACGGGTCAAAATAGATAGTTAAAATGTGTGTAATATTGATAGAGAGAAAATGGTTGTGTTAGTATGTCATTGAGGTGATGGAATTCACTCGACAACCAAATGGGTCAAATTAATAGTTAAAATAATAGCGATCAAAATAAAGACACCATTTGGTAAAAGTTATAACGGGTCAAACAATTTAAGAAAATGTCTTTTAAGTAGTAAGAACTCACGGCGCGAACCGGAATAGGTAAACGGGTCAAATGGTGTGTTAATACCATTTGACAAAAATAACTGACGACTACTTGTTGAGTTTTGTGATCACAGGAAATAACATATGCTTGTGTTGTTTTAGCTAGAAAATTTAAAGCAAAAAGTTTGTAAACGGGTCAGTGTTATGACCCGAGCCAGGTACACATATTTAGATTTATAGTTAAAAGTGATGTTTTGGTCAATTATTAGTGAAAGTCCTTCGTCGTAAATGAGGGACTAAAATTGACCAAAAAGCCTTTGATGGGTAAATTGGGCAAACGACCCATATGGGTTGTTTAGGAATTTGCATGATTATTATGAAATGTAGGTGGATATTTTAGATATGGAATTACGAAGTGTGAAAAGAAAAGAGCTAGTTTTACGCTAAATTGCTTAAATCCCCTAGACGGGTCAAAACGGATCTATGCACATAGCTTGCGTATTAGTTGCGTAATTCATAAGAATTATGAACCCGAGCTAAAGATTTTGTGTTAAATGCATTGGAACATGTAATTTGGTTAGTTAGAAACAAGTTAGTGGTTTTAAACTTAAACGGGTCAGAAGTTTTAGTAAATCAATTTCAAGCCGAGGGATTGAAATCCTATATTTTGAGAAGTTAGATATCAGGTTTTAACTCCATAAGATGGAGAATTAAATTACGATCGCGTAGGAAAAAAAATCACGCGAATCGGATGAGTAGAACAAAAGTTATGAAACTTTGAAGTTGATTTTGGTAAAAAAAAATATATAGGCGCCGGGAATATGCAGCAACAATCCTGCAAACCATCTGTCGAAAACAAGGTGTCGCGTAGCGCGACACCCACTTGATCCGACCGTCGCGTAGCGCGACTATTGTCGTGGCCCGCGACATATTTTGGGCGACTTGGTCGCGGCCCGCGAGGGCCTGAAAAGCTGAAATTTGGTTGATTCTTGTATGTTTTGTCTATGGAACTCGATTTAACATGTTTCTAAGCTATCAAAACTAACTCTTATGTTGGTTTTGATTTTAGGTGAATATTATATGCCTCCGGATGAAGATCAAGCGACGAATAAGAACCGAACACACCACTCAATGAAGCTTCCGCATTTGATTTTGTTTCATAAAAGTGGATTATGTAAACACTTTTGACTATGTTTTTGGATGTTGTAAAACATGTTTAAATACTTATGATGTAAAAGTTTTTGTTAAGTGGCATTTTTCATTTAAAATGCTTACTTTAATGTTATAGAAATGTAAAAAACTACTATGGGTGTTACAAGTTGGTAATCAGAGCTCATGGTTAAAGAGTAAAGTGTTCGGTTCGAGGCTTGATCGCAAATCCGGTAAGTACATGTATATAGTAATGGTTTAGTATGATTAATGTGTTGTAAATAACACATATGATTATCGTGTAATACACGTTACCCCAATTAAATCGATCAAGGATCAATATAGTTAACGAAATTATGTGCGTTGACACGTATAGTAGAAAAGCCTTGTATTATGATACTGGCTTTTATTGAAGTCGACATTACTAACTTTTGTGAATATTATTATTAAAGGACATTCGCACCTGAAGGTGACGAGAGTTGAACAAATTTGGATATGATGGAGAAACGGTCCGAGTATGACAAGCAGAGCATGCTCGCCAAGGACAAAAATCGCGTAGCAACCGCGAACAAGGTTAACGACAAGGAAAGCCCGTCGGGGCAAGCATTACCAGGTGCACGCTTTAAATTTAGTAGCACAAATAGTAATATGCAACAAACACGTAGAGAATGACGATTGCATATGTAGGATAAAACTTGGAAAACCTGAATAGGATATATATTCAGGATGATGTTTCTAAGTGAAAACAAATAGAAACATGTGTTATTCACGATTGTGAATAACAAGACAATAATAGAAATAGTTTATGTGAAAACTTGGACGGGAATAAATATCAAAGTGAATAATTCTACCAAATGTGATGATATAATAGTTCGGTAAAAAGGAAAACATTTTATTTGTTCAAAGAATAAAACGGGTAAAACTAATAATTGTAAAATAACAATTAAATAAAGTTTTACCAACTGAAACCATGAATATGGAAATTATTAGAGGAGTTACTTACATGGGGTGTGATGCAAAAATTATAAAAAGGTCATGTGTGGCATGTGTTGATCGCTTACTCTGGCCAAGTAAGTAGTGAACACATGATACCATGAACTTTTTATGATGGACACATTTACGTCCGATGTAGTAAGGACAGGTGAATGGGATGAATTAAGAAGATACCCCAATGAAGAAAATAAGCAAAATGCTTGATAATAAACGTAAACGCAAGTCGAATGACGGAAGCGTGTTACGTTAGAATAACAAGCCCGAGAGAAAGGACAAGGATCAAAGTAAATAAAAATACAGACCGACTAATAGGAATGCTAAGGCATAGGGATAAAAGTTTGACTGTCGCAAGTGATGAAATTCACACGGACAAGCCAAACGAATTAAATAAAGAATAAAAGACTTGATTGAATAAAAGCGATGGGTTTCGCTAAGACGACCAAATAAATTAAAACGAAGTCTTAATACATACCGGGACGGTTACTTTGATAGTGACTTCGGTAAGATACCCGATAGATGGGTAGGATTTTGAAAGCATGCGTAAACCAAGAGACGGGAACGCGAAATAGAAAGTCAAAAGACTCGGATTAGGAGTCATGACTAATAGACGATGAGAATTTGCAAACAGAAATTTTGATAACTAGGTTCAACTATTTTAAAGTTGAACGGGTCGAATAAAGAATGAAGTTTGACGTTCATAAGTGATGAAACCTCACACGAATAAGTCAAACGAGATAAATAAAGTATAAAAAATTGGTAGTGCAAGTAAGCGCAAACCGAATAATGGAAGCGCGAAATATTAATGAACCTATGTGATGGGTCGTAAAAGAATGTAGATAAAAAAACAAACTAACGAAACAAGAATGTTAAAAACACTAAGATAAAGAACCTGGGTAACGGGTCGTAATAAAGTATAGGTAAGAACCGGGTAACGGTAAGCGTAGGACAAACCGACGTGTAAATGACGTTAGAAGTCATAAAGTCGGAAAGATAATTCGAAAGAAATACAAATGTAGCCTTAGACTACGGTTAAGGTCAAATGGAATCCAAAAAGCAAAAGTAAATAATTCTAAACATAAAAAGGGGTGCTTTGACGCCATGTACATATATAAACATATATACATTTGAATAAAAAAAACTCTAATAAAGTATGATCTACGGGATCATCATAACCTACGGGATTATAAGTAATGTTAAGGTCTACGGGACCAAAAAGACCTTGGGTCACGAATAGAAAGAAACGAATTTTCGGGGTCTCACCTTAAAAAGGTGGAAATATAAGGAAAAAGCCCGCGAGGCTAAGTGAAAGAACCTACGGGTCAATAATGTAAAGCGAGGAAACTGGTTGTAACTCCCCGCGTAAAATAATAACGGAAGGTAAAATTTGTATAAAAGCGATGAGTTTCGCTAAGTTAACCGAACGGGTTAAAATGAATAGATCATGAAAAGTCTGGTGGACAAAAGTGAAAGATTCACTAAAACATCTAAACGAGCTGAAATGACAAAAGAATTCACGATTATTAATTTGTATTATTTCACAAAAAGGGCGAAGACATTACCGAAATGATAACGGTCAGGAATAAAACTTAGACGGAAATTCCTAGACGTGAGAAAAAGACGTAAGGCAGAGAAAAAGAAAACTAAAAAATTAGTTTTTAGTCAAAAGTAACGTTTTAACAGACATAAGTAGTATGAGGGGATTTAGAAAATCTTAAACACACATAAGGCCGGAGATGGCAAAATAAGTATACCCGGATGACGGGGTATGAAGTGACGGCGACTAATTAGTCTAGCCGGCAAAACTAATCAAAGTTAAGGAAATGTCATGACAAATGCAAAGCGCTTGTTAATATAGGACAAGCGCGGTATAAACATGTTAACAAACTGGTGAGACTAAGTGGTCAAGTGACAATTTGGTTAAAAAGGTGAAGAGGTATAAAAAAAGATAATGAAAAGTTTATATAAAATTAAACATGACGTGATGCGATCACGGTCAAGAAAAGTAATATGGAATATAACCACGTTATAGAGTGAACTATGAAATGAGAATAATAGAAGTTTGTAAGCCTCGAGAAGGCAAAATGGATATACCCGAGCAATGGGGTATAAGGTAACCGGTGACTAATAAGTCTAACCGCCAAGATAAGTAATCAATAAAGATACAGGATACGAGCTGAAGGTCCGGTCCACGAGACCTTACACGTGAAAGGCGCATACGCTTAGAAACCAAAAAGACATTACCATACTTTCCTAGTAAGATTAGTAAATGCGAGCAATGCTCAGGTAAATCACCGAAATCAGGTTCATTAAGTTTAACCCAATGAACTACGTGATAAAGGTTTCGAGGACGAAACCTCTTTAAGGGGGGTAGACTTGTAACACCCAAAAAACGGGATTGGTATCAAACCACTTTAATATTAATGATAGGTAAAATACCGTTAGTGGTGAAAACTTACCCGGTAAATATTAGGATTTAAATAAATAAACCTAATATTAATTGAAAGGACGATAAATACTTTGAAAAAAACAAAGTATATAAAAGGGCCCGAGTTAACGAGACTTAAAATAAAACGGGTTATTTCCCCCGGAACCTACTAAGTTAACTAGGAATAATTAACCTAGTTAGTTGTATGTTTGAAAATAATAAATAAACATGGTTAAATACACTTTTTTATATAACTTGTGAATTAGAGGGACTAAAAGGGGCAATTATGAAAGTGATTTAATTAAAAGAAAAAATAAAACCAAAACACACACATGTGTGTGTGTTTGGTCGACATATGCAGAGCCAAAAAGGGGAAGCTCTCAAAAACCCTAAAACTCACAAATCACCAAGAATCAAAGAAGGATTTCAACAATAATCAGTGTTGAAGCTAATTCGTGATCAATCACGTTAAGAGATCACAAGGTATGTCGAAATTTGATGTTTGGTGATGTTGTAAGTTTATGGTGAACATTCATAACTTGATGTCTAGTATGCATGTTAGATATAATGGTAAAATTGAAACGAATACTAGTCTAGGAATGAACCCCTAGATGTGAAATTGGTGATTTAGAGCCATAAATTTGTAATTGAATGATTTAGCTTGTATGGGTATAAGTGGGTTTTGATGAAAAAGGTTGAGTTCATGAAATTTAAAGAGTTAAATGAGCATATGAACTCATAACAAACTGAAACGTGATGTTAAAATGCCCATGATGAACATACCTACTTGTTGAATTGAGAATTCGTGGTTAGGAATTTACTAAGATTTGATGTAACATAATGGGTTATAAATCATACCCACAAGGTGTTCGATAAATTGCCTAAGTGAGAACATAAAACTATAGAAGTATGATGAAACTTGAAAAGAATCATATGTAATGATTCTTGACAAAATTGGATGATATCGATTCTTTAAAATGGCAATTTAACAATTAGCCGGGTTGTTCACTATAGGCGACTCGAGCGAGAAGGCGGGTGATAAAGCCGGGAGCGATACGCGGCTTAAAGGAAAGATCTAAGGTACGCGACTTGTCGTCTCGTTATATTTTTGTAGACAAGCTTAGCTAAAATATGTTTAATGTTGATATAGCGAAAATGGTTGAGTTGGTATGTCAATGAGGTGATGGAATTCGCTCGACAACCAAACGGGTCAAAATATAAATGTGTGTAATATTGATAGAGAGAAAATGGTTGTGTTAGTATGTCATTGAGGTGATGGAATTCACTCGACAACCAAATGGGTCAAATTAATAGTTAAAATAATAGCGATCAAAATAAAGACACCATTTGGTAAAAGTTATAACGGGTCAAACAATTTAAGAAAATGTCTTTTAAGTAGTAAGAACTCACGGCGCAAACCGGAATAGGTAAACGGGTTAAATGGTGTGTTAATACCATTTGACAAAAATAACTGACGACTACTTGTTGAGTTTTGTGATCACAGGAAATAACATATGCTTGTGTTGTTTTAGCTAGAAAATTTAAAGCAAAAAGTTTGTAAACGGGTCAGTGCTATGACCCGAGCCAGGTACGCATATTTAGATTTATAGTTAAAAGTGATGTTTTGGTCAATTATTAGTGAAAGTCCTTCGTCGTAAATGAGGGACTAAAATTGACCAAAAAGCCTTTGATGGGTAAATTGGGCAAACGACCCATATGGGTTGTTTAGGAATTTGCATGATTATTATGGAATGTAGGTGGATATTTTAGATATGGAATTACGAAGTGTGAAAAGAAAAGAGCTAGTTTTACGCTAAATTGCTTAAATCCCCTAGACGGGTCAAAACGGATCTATGGACATAGCTTGCGTATTAGTTGCGTAATTCATAAGAATTATGAACCCGAGCTAAAGATTTTGTGTTAAATGCATTGGAACATGTAATTTGGTTAGTTAGAAACAAGTTAGTGGTTTTAAACTTAAACGGGTCAGAAGTTTTAGTAAATCAATTTCAAGCCGAGGGCTTGAAATCCTATATTTTGAGAAGTTAGATATCAGGTTTTAACTCCATAAGATGGAGAATTAAATTACGATCGCGTAGGAAAAAGAATCACGCGAATCGGATGAGTAGAACAAAAGTTATGAAACTTTGAAGTTGATTTTGGTAAAAAAAAAATATAGGAGCCGGGAATATGCAGCAACAATCCTGCAAACCATCTGTCGAAAACAAGGTGTCGCGTAGCGCGACACCCACTTGATCCGACCGTCGCGTAGCGCGACTATTGTCGTGGCCCGCGACATATTTTGGGCGACTTGGTCGCGACCCGCGAGGGCCTGAAAAGCTGAAATTTGGTTGATTCTTGTATGTTTTGTCTATGGAACTCGATTTAACATGTTTCTAAGCTATCAAAACTAACTCTTATGTTGGTTTTGATTTTAGGTGAATATTATATGCCTCCGGATGAAGATCAAGCGACGAATAAGAACCGAACACACCTCTCAATGAAGCTTCCGCATTTGATTTTGTTTCATAAAAGTGGATTATGTAAACACTTTTGACTATGTTTTTGGATGTTGTAAAACATGTTTAAATACTTATGATGTAAAAGTTTTTGTTAAGTGGCATTTTTCATTTAAAATGCTTACTTTAATGTTATAGAAACGTAAAAAACTACTATGGGTCTTACAAAAACGCTATAACGCCAAAAAATTATCTACGTGACACAAAAACAATTAATTCAACGCCAAAAAGTTTAATAAATACAATTAACGCCAAAAAAACTTAAACGACAGAAAATATTATACCGCGTTGGGAAAATAAAAGAAGATTGAAAAGACAAAAAAACCCCTGGGACCCTGATCATGTCCCGCGCCACGTGTTTGGCCAGAATGCGTTCTCACCGTTCTCACACTTTTGAGCGTTTTCTCCTGATCCTGTTTCTATATATATATATATATATATATATATATAGGGTTGAGTTATATGGAAAACTCTATCTTTTTAAGAAAACTTTGCAAACCCAATATCATCCATTGATTATCTTTCATCTAACTTGATCAATGGCTCTCTTAATTTGGGTAAGAATTAGATTTAAAAGAAAAATTATAATACACATTAGTCAACTGGAAGGGCATTTTTGGAAGTACATTCGTTCTCCCTCCACTGTCCAATCCTATCATCTCTCTTTAATGCACTTTTTTTATCCCTCTTCATATCCATTTCAAAATCACAATCTCATCTCAGCTCTCTCAATTCCCTCTCTCTAAAATCACAGATCTCATTTCTCTCCTCCCCAAATCAAAACCCTAGCCCCCATGACTTTCCCTTCTCTCTACACAACACTTACAACCTGCAAAGCCTAGAGAGAGAGTTCTATAACGACAATGGCGGTGGTTAACCAACCGGTGTTCCGATGTTCGCTTCTGTTGCTGCTTATAGCCATCGTCGCCACCACCGGTGCCGGTCAGGAAGAGATGGAATCTAATCTCAGGTGTGATGATTTTTTCCCTCATTGAATGATATGTTCTTTTGCCTGTTGATTTCTTAATTTTAGTTTTTTTTTCCCTCATTGAATGATATGTTCTTTTGCCTGTTGATTTCCTCATTGAATGATATGTTCGTCGCCACCACTGGTGCCGGTCAGGAAGAGCAAAGGAGTCTGAAGCCTTGAATGAGAATGCAGTTCAAGACCCTGAAGAGTGTGGTATCCATGGTAGAAATGTAAGATTCTCATTAATTCACTTGTATCTAGATACATTATTGGAATTGATATATTAACAATCTCTTTATGATATTCCTGACAAAATTACTTAAGATATTTCAATAGCAAATTGTATTTTAAAAATAATAATAATAATAATTCATATCCACAATTGACCAATGACACTTCTAAATGTCACTTTCGGTGCTAACAGTCTGTCCATAACTTTCATTTATGTCGTTTCAAAACCATTTACAATATGTTGATTATGATAACAATTAGTCATTTTGTTCATTAGAGGCAAAGTTACTTTTTCGGTAAACTGGGATTGCATATTCAACATATTAGTTTGTTGTGAGGAGCAGGAGCATGAGAAACAACACTGAAAGAAGGAAACTAGGATTCTTCTCATGTGGAACTGGTAATCCCATTGATGACTGCTGGAGGTGTGACCCGAACTGGCAAAAGAACCGCAAGCGCCTTGCAGACTGTGGTATCGGTTTTGGGCGGAATGCCATTGGAGGCCGTGATGGCCGGTTTTACATGGTCACGGATTCTGGAGACGAGCCATTTATGGTAACACATGTACCGGTAATGTGGATAGTATGTAACGTGTAATATGAAACGAGCCATTTATGGTAACACATGTACCGGTAATTTTGGAATATATAATATGAAACGGGTCATTTGTTTTGCACATTTTGGAACGTATAACATGTGTTAAGCCTCTGTTATAATCTTTTTGTAACCTGACATGTATTCATGTATAAGCTAGTGGTTTACAAAACACCATGATGTGTATATACTGATCTAACATGTGTTACAATTTGTTTGTTTGGAACATGTAATTGCTTAACATGTGACAAGGGTGAAAACAGTCGACGGGGGCGATGAGTTTAATGGTGAGCTTAGTTAATATCGTAATCTTGTTGTAACCCCACTTGTTGTAACCCTATATAACGTGTGTTAACCTTTTGTTAATTAAAAAAAACAAGTAATATCTATTTTATTTTTGTTGACGTTTAAAATATCCGATAACATGGATACTGAGCGTAAAACTTGTACAAGTAATAAATGTACAAGTTAGTATGTAACGTGTAATATGAAACGAGCCATTTATGGTAACACATGTACCGGTAATTTTGGAATATATAATATGAAACGGGTCATTTGTTTTGCACATTTTGGAACGTATAACATGTGTTAAGCCTCTGTTATAATCTTTTTGTAACCTGACATGTATTCATGTATAAGCTAGTGGTTTACAAAACACCATGATGTATATATACTGATCTAACATGTGTTACAATTTGTCTGTTTGGAACATGTAATTGCTTAACATGTAACAAGGGTGAAAACAGTCGACGGGGCCGATGAGTTTAATGGTGAGCTTAGTTAATATCGTAATCTTGTTGTACCCCACTTGTATACATATGATAACATGTAAGCATCCATTATAACCCGACTTGTATTCATGTATATGAAAGTGGTTTACAAAACACCATGATGTGCATATACTGATCGTAACACGTGTACAAGTTAATATGGAATTATAATCTTGGTTTAACCCAACATGGTGTCATGTATAAGCTAGTGGTTTCCAAAACACCATGATTTGTATATACATACTATAACATGTGTTACGGACATGGCATGTATAACGTGTGTGTCACACCCCGACCACGTAGAACATACAAAACGTGGCGGAAACGTCGGGGAGTGTTGTAACAGAATTAATTGTTTCAAATCCATGGCAATTGAAGTTTCGTTTTATTGATTAAAAGTGTTACAATGTCTTAACAAACAAAGAAATACAACATAATTAACTAGTCTTGCATCTTTTATTGTCACTAAAGCCCAAGTCTGCCTATGTGTATCTTGATCATCTTATGCAACAACTCCTGAAAAACACATGTGAAAATAGGTACGTCAGCATAAAAATGCCTGTGAGATACATAGGTTTTGTGAAAATAGGTTTCATGACTTATGTTTGAGAAAATGTTTAGTCATGAACCTTGTAATTTGCTTTGTTTTGTAAATCATTTGTAAAATGATAAGATCAGGTGATATGTATAAATAAATGTCAGGTTAAATGAATAACCATGTCAAAATGTGTTTGTATAAGATAAGTTGTTTGTAAATCAATGTCTTGTGAAAAGTATGGTATTTGTAATAAATGTTATATATATATCTCAAACTGAAATGATTCAAATAACGCTACGATATGTAATACCATACAAACACTTATATATAGGAAGTACCAGCGGCGTATCCACCATGCTTGTATCATATTACACATGCCTCGTTACTTAAATCACTTAATCAAACCAAACCATCAAGATGTAAAATGTTCATGTCTAATGTAAATCATGTAATATGTATCCAAAATGTAAGCCTGTGATGAATAACAAATGTACTAAGTACGCGACAATAGACATACGTAACATGTGACCTGTACTAAGTATGCAACAATAGACATACGTAGCATGTGACCTGTACTACGTATACAACAATAGACATACGTAGCATGTGACCTGTACTACGTATACAACAATAGACATACGTAGCATGTGACCTGTACTACGTATACAACAATAGACATACGTAGCATGTGACATGTACTAAGTATGCAACATTAGACATACGTAGCATATGACCTGTACTACGTATACAACAATAGACATACGTAGCATGTAATGTAATGTAAAACGATGTACTAAGTAATGCACACAATGGGCATACCTAGCATAAGATGTAATAAAATCATGTACTATAATGTACTAACGAACATAGCAGGTATATGATGTGAAAACAGGAAAGCATGAAAGTAACAAGTAGGCACATGTGTTCCACCCCAAAACGTTTGGAAAACAGTAAAAGAGGGGTCTATGTACTCACTTGAGATTACTCAGTAGTCCTGGAGTGACAACCAAATAATGATAGAGATCTCGGAATCAAACGGCACCTAATATAGGTAACTATGTTAATAAACCGGACCTAAATCGGAAGATTGGGTAGCATGAGGGTTCGTAAACCAAACGAGTATGGAGACTCGTGTAATATGGTTTAACAAAGCCTACATACTTAATGAAACCTAACATAATTGTTTACGACCCATTACGACCCGTTTAGGTAGCTTATGCTACTTTAACGCGTCGTTCGCGTGAAACGCGTTCGGACCGCCTAACTAGCCCTATGACAAGTGTTATATGCCTAAACATGTTACATAATCAGTTATGTGATAAAGGTTTAGGTTACATAGGCTTAATTACCAATTATACATGAAAAGGGTATTCTGGTAATTTACCTAAGGCATATAAACTACCTATCATACAACTACTCAAACGATGTGACCATAGGGTATAACCTCGGAAGGTTATTCCCTACCTACTATGGTCACCTAAAGTGTTTGGTCGGATCCTAATGATCGACCAAATGGGTCGGGTTCGAGGTATAAGCGATTTATTAGATCGCTTACCCTACGACCCTAGACAACGTGGTAATCAGTAGGCATAGTCCCAAGGGACTATAACCAACGTGATTACACTCACGTTGCGAAGTTCAAACGAACTTCGCATTGACCATAAACTGGTCAATGCAGAAAGTAAAAAAAAGTTTGACTTTCAGACTCGAAAGACTCGAAAAGCAATAAAAGAACGAAAGAATACTTACGAAGGGTCCCCGAATGCTAATTTCGATTCAAAAATCTCATGTATGAAACAATAGTTTCAACTTAGAGTTTCTCAAATCAAAATTCTTGTAAGTTTTGCAATGGGGTGGATGGGTATTTATAGGAATACCCGAACCGTTAGGATCGTTTCTCGGAAAATGTGATCGAATCTTGTGCGTACATGTGTTGGAATGTTATGGTGACTAAAAATGGGTTCTTATCAGCTGACTAGACAAGTGTGAGTGTGTGGTGGAGGATTAAACAGCTGAAATCTGCTGTTTGATTCATTTAATCTGGTCAGAAGGGGCCATGCGGCCCGCTTCAGGATGTGTAGAAACTCAGGCGGGCCGCCTGGGGGTCACAGATCAGAAATAACTTTCAAAAATGACAGTTTAGGTCCCTGCACGTGTTTAAGGCCATTTCCGACACTTCTAAGGCCCGTAAAGCCAAATTTAAGGCCCTAAAATGATGCCTAAACATTGTGGACATGAAACATGCCCAAAAATATCTCAGATGTCGGTTCGTTTGGCCGTACGATCGCGATGTTCGCTTAATTACGACGGAATGCACATAAGCGCGAAAAACGATCCAAATGACGCGACGAATGGATTTCTCTTATGCCGAACACTAAAATAAAATATTTTAGTGCTTACATAAATTTTTGGATGTCCGGATGTATTCAGAACGTAAGTTATGCGCGAAAATGCAAACTTGTGCACTTTTTGACACTTTTAGTCCCTGAATGAGCCAAAAGTTTATTTTAGCACACCAAACACCTCAAAGCCTATTTCTAAGCTATGTAAAGGATATTTATGGTATGTTTAACTTATGGTCATGTTCCGGAATGTCTGTTACAGTTCAAATTGGCATACTTTCGCAGTTTGTCAACTTTAGTCCCTGTAAGCGATTTAACTTTGATTTCACCACACCAAACCTTCCAAAACTTATATCTAAGTTATGTATAGGTTATTTAAGGTATGTTAAGCCTATTTCACTATTCCGGAGTGTTCGTTGCATTTAAACTGGTTATATTTACGCATCAGTGCGCGTATAACCTTCCAGAAAGCGATTTAGAGCTTGAAATCGAACAAGAATTGATATGTGTAAACGATACACATATTTTTACAAATCCTAAGTATGAAATACAACATTTCATTGGTTTGGTATTTGTTTGATGGTTGAAGTGACACAGGTGTCACAGTCTCCCCTACTTTAGGAAATTTCGTCCCAAAATTTAATTTTAGGAGAAACTTGTGGGGACGACGGTGATGTTTTCGCTTTGAATGAACCCCTTGAACCCTAAGTAGAACTCTGGGCCATGTTAGGATTCTTAGCGAAAATGTCAACCCTCAAAGTGAAGTAATTGTAGTAACAAAACATGGAGTTTTGAACTACGGACAGAAGAACGTTTCTTATGAAGACTCATCATAGGAAATTGTGTGTGTGATTGAGATCAGAATTGGGGAGTGTGAGAATAAATGACATTGGTCAAAGTCCAAGACTTCTCCCGTATCATTACTCTTGCCACTGTTGGTCTTAACACATGACAAAACTTCCTGTGGTTTCTATGCACTGAATTCCATAATTATGTAGGCCTCCATAATTACGTAGTTCCTTGCACAGTCCGCACAGTTCATTTCATAACAATCTCTTGATTTAGACCACCCGAGGGCCTATTTAACTACATAAACACATGATATATTTAACTAGATTGTCGAACCAATCTATTTAACTTAGATCGACGTAGGATCTCTTTAACTAAACTACCCATGGGGAATATTTAACTACATCGACGTAGGATGTATTTAACTAAATTGTCGGACCAATCTATTTAACTTAGATCGACGTAGGATCTCTTTAACTAACTACCTACGGGGAATATTTAACTACATCGACGTAGGATGTATTTAACTAGATTGTCGGACCAATCTATTTAACTTAGATCGACGTAGGATCTCTTTAACTAAATTACCTACGGGGAATATTTAACTACATCGACGTAGGATGTATTTAACTAGATTGTCGGACCAATCTATTTAACTTAGATCGACGTAGGATCTCTTTAACTAAATTACCTACGGGGAATATTTAACTTATCAACACATGTTGTCTTTAAACTTTGGAATAGTACTTTATAATCCAAGGGACTTAACTACAACGTAGAAGTCCATTAAGGATTTAAGATAGTACCTTTTTGAATATCCTACTACGAATCCTTCATATGAAGATAAAAAAGATTCTATGAGGATTTGGATAGTGAATATCCAGAGTATACAAAAACACAAAATGCTTAAAAAGGAAAGACAAGATGCATAAACACATAGTCACATAACCACAAAATTGTTTATCTAGATCTTTAATTTGTAAGTTTTGTTTTGTTAATTATGTACATGCATTTAAAGCACACTAGGAATCCATTTCATGGATTTCATTCGGCACTTTAAACATTAACAAGAATCTAACTATGAAGATAGAAAGATCTTCCAAAAATTCGATTTCATTTTCAAGAAAACGCAATATTCGAATTAAGGTACAAAATTTTTTGAATATACGGAAATACCCTTAGGTACCCTATCAAGAATTTATAGTGGTACTTTGGGTATTCGTACAGAGTTGTAACTTGCGTCTTGTACTTCGTTTCCTTGGAAGAAACGGGTACTTTGGATTTCCGTGGAAAACGCAAGAGGTAATAAAATGAAAGAAATTACGGGGTAGTCTGTTCTTCAAGGAATACGGTTCCTTGATTGTCGATATTGTAGGGAATACGTTGTTTATACATGCCATCATATTTGTACATTGCAATGCAAAATAAAAAGATTTATTTATAAACAACAACTGTTTCATGGACCTTGACAACAAAAGAAAATAATACATAAGGCTTGATTATTTCCAAACAACATTGTCTTCTAGTTGGTCCGATGCTCATCCCTGCGCTGGATTCGCATTAGCAATCTTTGGGCAATTTCTTCGGAAATGGCTCATCTCGCCACAGTTGAAGCAAGGACCTCGTGGAAGACGAGCTTGAGCAGCATTGACCCGAGATTGGTTTGGACCAGCTTGGTTCGGGGTAAAACGACAAGCATTTGCCAGGTGACCGAGTCGCCCACACGATGCACACAAACGACACTGTAGGTGAGCTAAGTGGTGTGCATTACATTTGTCGCATATCGGTGCAGTACCGGCATAAGGTTTCCTTGCAGGAGGCTGAGCTGGTTGGTGGCGGATGTTTTGGTTGGGTTGAGCAGCAATCGCAAAATTCTGCGAAACCTTAGGTTTCTTAGAAGGTTCGGTTTTACTTTCCTTGGTTTCCTCCTGAACATTAGCTTCTGGTTTCTTGTCGCCTTTCCGAAAAAGTTTATTCTTCCTGATGTGGTATTCCGTTAGGGTAGCAGACAGTTCAATGGCTTGTCTGACAGTAGTAGGGTTACTGCCAGTAACAATATCCTGAACTAGGTCAGGAAGACCATCAATGTATTTCTCAATCGCCTTATCCAGAGGCGTAACCATAGTAGGGCATAACAAGCTCAATTCCTCATAGCGGTCAGTATAGTCTCGATGTTTCCCACTGTCTTGCTTCAAATCATCAAATTCTTTCTCCAACGCTCGCAGTTCATGACGAGGACAGAACTCCCTCATCATAAGAGCTCTAAGCTCGGCCCAAGTCTGTGCTAGTGCAACTTCAGCACCACGGTCTCTCATAATCCCGTTCCACCACGTAAGAGCCCTCTTCTGAAACACACTTGAAGAAAACTCAACCTTGCGATTTTCAGGACACTGAACGTGACGAAACGTATTCTCAATGCTCTCGAACCATTGAAGAAGCCCAGTTGCTCCCTCAGAACCACTAAACTTGAGCGGTTTAGCCGAGTTGAAACTCTTGAAGTTTCATGGAGCATTGTTGTTGTTGATGGCTTGCATCATTTGAGCATAAAGATTTGGGAAGGCAGCAGCCATTTGCTGCGCGATGATTTCTGCCAGTTCGGCAGTCGCTATCTGGCTTTCGCGTCGAGGAGGCATTCTAAAAGAGGAAACATGAAAGGAAACAAGTGAGAGAATTAGACGAAAAGAATGAGATGAAACAAATTTGATGAAGGCAAGGATAGTGGTCATTTGTTTGTTACCACAAGGTAAACAAACGACACACAGTGACTAATCAAAGTAAATGGGTCAAAAATAATGTATCGCGAAGACATGCTCGCCTATAAGTGAACACTCATCCCAAGAATTCCCAGGTAAGCACAACTGGTCTCGCGTCTGATGAGATGTATACGAAGTGCTTGCCTAGACAGAAAACCCAGAATACAGGCATTCACCCTTCCAGTTTGCACGTGTTCACATTATTAAAAACCCAAAACCTTGACGAGAGTTTTGAAAACTCAAAGGGGTTCAAAATCATATAACAGAGGGTTCAAAACCTTACAATAGAGGGTTCAAAACCTAATAATCAATCATCCTAGAACAGATGATTAGTTTTCAAAGCGGTTTTGAAATTTATGTTCTTGTTGTGGTCGTCGCCTAAGGATAGGTGACGGTATTCTTTTATGACTAAACGCAAGTAAACTCGCGTTAGGGTCCTAGAAAGGTTATAGACTAGGTCAAAGCATTACTAATAACCTAATTCCCTATAACCATATGCTCTGATACCATCTTTTCTGTCACACCCCGACCACGTAGAACATACAAAACGTGGCGGAAACGTCGGGGAGTGTTGTAACAGAATTAATTGTTTCAAATCCATGGCAATTGAAGTTTCGTTTTATTGATTAAAAGTGTTACAATGTCTTAACAAACAAAGAAATACAACATAATTAACTAGTCTTGCATCTTTTATTGTCACTAAAGCCCAAGTCTGCCTATGTGTATCTTGATCATCTTATGCAACAACTCCTGAAAAACACATGTGAAAATAGGTACGTCAGCATAAAAATGCCTGTGAGATACATAGGTTTTGTGAAAATAGGTTTCATGACTTATGTTTGAGAAAATGTTTAGTCATGAACCTTGTAATTTGCTTTGTTTTGTAAATCATTTGTAAAATGATAAGATCAGGTGATATGTATAAATAAATGTCAGGTTAAATGAATAACCATGTCAAAATGTGTTTGTATAAGATAAGTTGTTTGTAAATCAATGTCTTGTGAAAAGTATGATATTTGTAATAAATGTTATATATATATCTCAAACTAAAATGATTCAAATAACGCTACGATATGTAATACCATACAAACACTTATATATAGGAAGTACCAGCGGCGTATCCACCATGCTTGTATCATATTACACATGCCTCGTTACTTAAATCACTTAATCAAACCAAACCATCAAGATGTAAAATGTTCATGTCTAATGTAAATCTTGTAATTTGTATCCAAAATGTAAGCCTGTGATGAATAACAAATGTACTAAGTACGCGACAATAGACATACGTAACATGTGACCTGTACTAAGTATGCAACAATAGACATACGTAGCATGTGACCTGTACTACGTATACAACAATAGACATACGTAGCATGTGACCTGTACTACGTATACAACAATAGACATACGTAGCATGTGACCTGTACTAAGTATGCAACAATAGACATACGTAGCATGTGACCTGTACTACGTATACAACAATAGACATACGTAGCATGTGACCTGTACTACGTATACAACAATAGACATACGTAGCATGTGACATGTACTAAGTATGCAACATTAGACATACGTAACATATGACCTGTACTACGTATACAACAATAGACATACGTAGCATGTAATGTAATGTAAAACGATGTACTAAGTAATGCACACAATGGGCATACCTAGCATAAGATGTAATAAAATCATGTACTATAATGTACTAACGAACATAGCAGGTATATGATGTGAAAACAGGAAAGCATGAAAGTAACAAGTAGGCACATGTGTTCCACCCCAAAACGTTTGGAAAACAGTAAAAGAGGGGTCTATGTACTCACTTGAGATTACTCAGTAGTCCTGGAGTGACAACCAAATAATGATAGAGATCTCGGAATCAAACGGCACCTAATATAGGTAACTATGTTAATAAACCGGACCTAAATCGGAAGATTGGGTAGCATGAGGGTTCGTAAACCAAACGAGTATGGAGACTCGTGTAATATGGTTTAACAAAGCCTACATACTTAATGAAACCTAACATAATTGTTTACGACCCATTACGACCCGTTTAGGTAGCTTATGCTACTTTAACGCGTCGTTCGCGTGAAACGCGTTCGGACCGCCTAACTAGCCCTATGACAAGTGTTATATGCCTAAACATGTTACATAATCAGTTATGTGACAAAGGTTTAGGTTACATATGCTTAATTACCAATTATATATGAAAAGGGTATTCTGGTAATTTACCTAAGGCATATAAACTACCTATCATACAACTACTCAAACGATGTGACCATAGGGTATAACCTCGGAAGGTTATTCCCTACCTACTATGGTCACCTAAAGTGTTTGGTCGGATCCTAATGATCGACCAAATGGGTCGGGTTCGAGGTATAAGCGATTTATTAGATCGCTTACCCTACGACCCTAGACAACGTGGTAATCAGTAGGCATAGTCCCAAGGGACTATAACCAACGTGATTACACTCACGTTGCGAAGTTCAAACGAACTTCGCATTGACCATAAACTGGTCAATGCAGAAAGTCAAACAAAGTTTGACTTTCAGACTCGAAAGACTCGAAAAGCAATAAAAGAACGAAAGAATACTTACGAAGGGTCCCCGAATGCTAATTTCGATTCAAAAATCTCAGGTATGAAACAATAGTTTCAACTTAGAGTTTCTCAAATCAAAATTCTTGTAAGTTTTGCAATGGGGTGGATGGGTATTTATAGGAATACCCGAACCGTTAGGATCGTTTCTCGGAAAATGTGATCGAATCTTGTGCGTACATGTGTTGGAATGTTATGGTGACTAAAAATGGGTTCTTATCAGCTGACTAGACAAGTGTGAGTGTGTGGTGGAGGATTAAACAGCTGAAATCTGCTGTTTGATTCATTTAATCTGGTCAGAAGGGGCCATGAGGCCCGCTTCAGGATGTGTAGAAACTCAGGCGGGCCGCCTGGGGGTCACAGATCAGAAATAACTTTCAAAAATGACAGTTTAGGTCCCTGCACGTGTTTAAGGCCATTTCCGACACTTCTAAGGCCCGTAAAGCCAACTTTAAGGCCCTAAAATGATGCCTAAACATTGTGGACATGAAACATGCCCAAAAATATCTCAGATGTCGGTTCGTTTGGCCGTACGATCGCGATGTTCGCTTAATTACGACGGAATGCGCATAAGCGCGAAAAACGATCCAAATGACGCGACGAATGGATTTCTCTTATGCCGAACACTAAAATAAAATATTTTAGTGCTTACATAAATTTTTGGATGTCCGGATGTATTCAGAACGTAAGTTATGCGCGAAAATGCAAACTTGTGCACTTTTTGACACTTTTAGTCCCTGAATGAGCCAAAAGTTTATTTTAGCACACCAAACACCTCAAAGCCTATTTCTAAGCTATGTAAAGGATATTTATGGTATGTTTAACTTATGGTCATGTTCCGGAATGTCTGTTACAGTTCAAATTGGCATACTTTCGCAGTTTGTCAACTTTAGTCCCTGTAAGCGATTTAACTTTGATTTCACCACACCAAACCTTCCAAAACTTATATCTAAGTTATGTATAGGTTATTTAAGGTATGTTAAGCCTATTTCACTATTCCGGAGTGTTCTTTGCATTTAAACTGGTTATATTTACGCATCAGTGCGCGTATAACCTTCCAGAAAGTGATTTAGAGCTTGAAATCGAACAAGAATTGATATGTGTAAACGATACACATATTTTTACAAATCCTAAGTATGAAATACAATATTTCGTTGGTTTGGTATTTGTTTGATGGTTGAAGTGACACAGGTGTCACAGTGTGTTAAGCCTCTATTATAACGTGTGTTAAGACTCCAGAATGGATGCATAAACTACAATAGTAACTTAATAACAACATAGTATAACTGATATAACGTGTGTTAAGCCTCTTTTATAACGTGTGTTAAGACTTCCAGAATGTGTTAAGTCCATACCGTTTTAACATCATGTACTAGACAAAACAAAATAAGAGTCTCACATTACATATTACTAGTAAACGAAAATACATAGCACTAAGAAAATGGTGGAGCTTCCTTTTACAGTCTGCCTTAGCTTTTCAGCGGCTACCTTTGCTGCCTTAGCTTTTCAGCGGCTACCCTTGCTTTATTGTTTGGGTCGGTCTTGAAACGGTTTGTAAACATGTGGGTGTGCGTATGCCAGGGAAGTTATAAAAATGTGTTTTCAGGTCACACGTAACACGTGTTACGTTGTACATGGGTTTCATGTCACATGTAACACATGCATGTCCGAGAAGTTCAACCTATAACACGTGTTAGTTGTGTTGTGCTGTAACATAAACATGGTCATGATCCTTGAGCATCTGATCCACGTTTGACGAAAACAACGGTCCCGAGAATTGGATCTTATTTCCCTTGAATCCATCACCGTCCTAATAACAAAAAGATAAGATAACCGTTAAGTCGTTAACCATACATAAATATTAACACATTCATAGCCAGAAGTTCAGACTATAACACGTGCTACGTTGGTTGTGCTGTAAGACAAACTTGGCTTAGCTGTGAAACAGGAGTTCAGACTATAACACGTGTTACGTTGGTTGTGCTGCAAGACAAACTTGGCTTTTCGTTTCTAAAAACAGATGTGCCGATTATTAGACGTCTAAAAATAAAAAAATCGGGCATGTGTTAAACACGTCATAACTATAATAATTTAAATTGTATGGCTATGTCTAATAGGATAAAGTGTAACATATATTAGGGTATGACGATGTTTAAAATTGCAATCAGATCCACATTGCAATCTATCTTCTTCTTCTTCTTCTTCTCAAATATGTTCAAAATTTCTAATTTGGTCTAAAAATTGTATTTTATTACCTTGTTTCTTACTTTCTTTCTTATACATTATATTGGAAGCAAAATGAAATAACCAATGTTGTTGGTCCAAAACATGCCAAGATTATAGGCAAAGGTCTACTGGTGTATGTAGAAGCAAAAATAAAACAAATTGACGTTAATAAACCAAACATCAAACAAATTCATCTTCATCTATGTATGAATTTCAACTTAGGTTTTCTAAGATGATATAAAATAATCATATTGAACTAATCCACATAATAAATAAAGAAAACATCAAACAAAAATCGTGATGAGAGTATGGATACAATACACAAAGAAATCAAACCCTACAGTTGAACTTCAAAGCAAATTGCTTGCTTTATATCAAAATCAAATATAGAAAAATAAGGGTAATAACTTGATTAAAATAAATCCAACCTTCACATAAGAAGCCGGGTACGCACATCATCTTCATCCATCACTTCCTGCAAATCGATTTCCCAAATCGTCATCAACACAACCTACAATTTGACACTTCTTCAATTAAAAACTTGAACCTCAAATCTCCACCTCTATCGTTTTATCCTTTTCCTATTCTTCAATTTGACACTTCAAGAACCGGGGAATGACGATTTTTGGGGAGCGAAGAAATTGATGGAACCAGACTCTCTCTCACTCTCTCTCTCCAAATGAAAAGAAAAATCAGTAATACATGTTGGTTCTATCACCAAACCCTAGAGCTGGACTCACCATTCACCTTCAGCATTTGTCTCTATTTCTTTGTGGTGTGTGTATGAAGGGGGGAAATGAAGAGATTGGGGGATACTTGAAAGTAGATGGCATTCAAAATTTGAATCTCGTTCTCTTTGAGAGCCAAATCCAAATGAGCCGCCCTTTTTTCTTCATACTGATTCAATCATACAGGGAAGAATCAAATGTCAGACCCTTATTGTTGAATTTACAAATGTACCCTCAAAAGCAAAAGAAAATATGGAGATGGCTGGGACACGTGGACAATTCTAGACCATGTGATGGGTTTTCATAGTTTTCTCATTTTAAAGGAGCATTACCCTATATATATATATATATATATATAGGTAAAGAGTAAGGTACAAATTACCTTATCGTACATTATATACGCTAACATTATAGCCCTACACGTGTCCTGATTGGTTTTTCATATATAAGGTTAAATGAGACAATTAATTCAATCATCTGAGGGTAAATTCGTCTCTTCATTCAATCAGCGAGCGAGAAGTTCGTTACACTAATATCCCGGTATTTATCATTCGAATCAATTTCAAATTTTTCATAATTCTCAATTTGCAGTTATCGTTCTTCTGTGTTAGGGTTTTATTCAGTTGTTTTTTTTCGATGGATCCACAGAGCAGCACTGGACGTGCAAATGTTGTTGATGTTGAAGAAAGTCGACCGATCGGTGATCATGCTCAATTATCTGCATATCAGAGAGTTTCTATTGAGGATGTTTTAAATCCGCCATCTGCAAATTCAAATCCAATTGCAAGTTCAAGTGCTCTAAACGATTGTTTTAATGGTAATTATGTGAATTCAGATTTCTAAATTGTTCGTATACCTGTTTTTTTGTTTAATCGCTCCTCTGATTTTCATTTTTGTAACTTTTTTTGAAGTTTGAATGTTGAGTATATTTTTGATATGAAAGCAACATGTACAAATTCGCATGTTATTAGTCTTTCAATTCGCATTTGATGTTTTTCCCTAAGTATTTCGCATGCTATGGTTTATTAAATCGCATAGATAAATCAGATTAATCATAATCATCAATCTCGCATGTTTTCTTCATAGATTTCGCATGTTTTTTGATTTTTCTGATTTGATTCATTTAGATGAAAGGGTTTACACTCCGGAGGTTCAAGCATCAGCTACACCTGTGGTTGGAATGCAATTTATCTCTATTGAACAAGCATATGCGTTTTACCAATCATATGCTAAGTTGGCTGGTTTTTCTATTCGGAAAGGTGGTGAAGTAAACAGTGGTGGTATAATCAAAACTAAGTATTTTGTTTGTTCTAAAGAGGGACATAAGCCAATTTGTATTGACGATCGTTCGAAGTCAAAAAAGCAATTCAAAACAAGGAACAGGGGGACTATTAGAACTGGATGCAAAGCTCAACTTATGATTTGCACTGTGGATGGTAGATTATATACAGTAAAGAGATTTGTTGATGGCCATAATCATAAGTTTGTATGCCAAGATGATATTCACATGTTGCCAGCTTACAGACAATTGTCAGATGTCCAGGAGGAGATGGTATGGGAACTAGGCACTTTAAACCTTGGTCCTGTCAAAGCTTTCCATATAATGAGGAAACGTTATGGTGGTTTCGAAAACGTTGGTGTCACGGTTGATGATTGCAAAAATTTTAGGAAGTGAATTAACAGCTATATAGGAGAATATGATGCTGACATGGTGATTAATAGGATGACTGACAAAAAACAGTATTTAGCTGATTATTCGTTTGAATATTCTGTTGATGATGGCAAACGTTTAACTGGTTTGTTCTGGGCTGATGGTTTATGTAAGCTTAACTATATGGAATTTGGGGATGTGATATCCTTTGATGCAACTTTCAAGACAAACAGGTTAGTGTTTGAAGACAAACATGTGTTTTTTTTAACTATTTTTCGCATGTTATATGTCTTCATGAGCTGTGTATATCGCATGTGTAAAATTTGTGTTAACGATATCGCATGTTTTACTTTTGTTTTCGCATGTGGGTTTTTGTAATTCGCATGTTTTAATTTTTGTTTTCGCATGTGTTGTGCAGGTACAAGATGGTGTTTGTCCCGTTTACTGGCATTGACAACCACTGTCGAAATGTAACATTTGGAGCTGGGTTGTTGGCATCGGAGAGCATTGAATCATATAAATGGCTATTGAATTCATTTTTAAAGTCATTTGGTCAGCAGCCAAAGGTTGTAGTGACTGATCAAGACCCAGCTATGAAACAGGCTATTGAGGAGGTTTTCTATGTCAGCAGACACAGATTGTGCATGTGGCACATAATGAAAAAAGTGGCAGATAAGGTATAGTATGCTATATTGTCTTTTGTTAGTGTTATTTTTTTGTATATTATATATTTTTTTATAGGTTGATATTAAGAGCATTTATTTGTCATAGGTTGGACACGAGTTGTGCAATAACGATGAGTTTAAAAGGAGGATGTGCGACATTGTATGGACTGATTCGATCGAGCCTGAAGAATTCGAGAGACAGTGGAAGTTGGTGATGATTGATTTTGGTCTCACAGAAAACAAATGGATCGATGATATGTTTGTGATGAGATCCATGTGGATTCCTGCTTTTTACCGACACGAGCCAATGTCGGGACTTATGAGAACAACATCAAGATCAGAGAGTGAGAACCATTTTTTCTGCCAGGTGTCTAATTCACAACTCACTCTCGTAGAGTTTATGAATCATTTCGACGGTGCAATGGATGTCCAACGTTTTAATCATAGAAAGAATGATCATATATCAAGATATACGGAGCCTGCTGATTTGAGCGGAACTTCTTTGGAAGAAGATGCTGCTAAGAGATTCACCAGGTCTATATTCTTTGATCAGCAAATAGAGATTTTAGGTACAATTTCTGAATGTCTGCCGATGGACACCAAAGTAGAGGGTCCACAGATCAGGTTAATGTTGAAGGACTTTAAAGCACATGGAAATG
Source organism: Helianthus tuberosus (assembly GCA_030545235.1). Lineage (NCBI taxonomy): Eukaryota > Viridiplantae > Streptophyta > Magnoliopsida > Asterales > Asteraceae > Helianthus > Helianthus tuberosus. The sequence continues at coordinate 49,240,169 of CM060404.1, read as the reverse complement.
GTTTATTGGAGGTATTATTATACATGCGAATTTATTATGTTACACATGCGATTTAAAGTTATCCCTATACATGTTTGTAAAACATGCGAATTTAATATGTTACATATGCGATTTTAAAACTGATTCAATTAAATGTTTTTTTAAGACATGCGAAATTGTCATGTTTCACATGCAAATTTAATTTTGAATATATATATATATTTTTTTTTGGTGGTTTTTCCTAGGTGTGGTTCAAGAACCTTGAAAATGATGTAACTGCACAATGTAGCTGTTTGCGTTTTGAGCAGTATGGGCTGCTTTGCAAACACATTTATTTCCTTTTCAAGATGTTTGGTGTTAAAGAAATACCAAACATGTTACGAAGAGATGGACGAAGGATGTTGTTCCGAATGAGTTAAATGTTAAGTACAATCTAAATGTGGGTGGCAAGGATGTGCAACACAAGGCTAAACGGATTGCTCGTGAAATCATCCACACAGGGGAGTATTTGGTTAGCAATTTGATTTCCGACCTCGATCAACTTGTTTTAGTGAGGGATCAAATGACGCAGCTCAAAGAGAGAGTGGATCAGAGTCGTATAACTAAGCAACTTGATCCAAAATTTGACCGATTTTCCAAGTTGATTGGTTATCAACAACCCGTAACTAATGCTCCTCCTACTGTCCGTGTGCCGGCTGGTATAAGAAACAAAGGTCGAGGCTCGCATAAAAGGATTAAATCTAAGAAAGAACAAATGATCAGCCGCAAGGGGAAAAGGTCAAGGACATGTAGCGTATGTAATGTAAAAGGTCATGACATTCGGACTTGCGAGGAGCTGAAAGCCAAACTACAAGGTAAACAGCAAAAAAAGAAGAAGAAGGGCATCCAGATCGAAAATGTTGATAGAGACAAAGACAATGAGGTTGAAGATGATGAAGAGGAAGATGAGTTTGAAGATTACAGTAGTGATGATGGATCTGAAGAAGAAGATCAGTGGGAGGAGGTTTCGGGAGATGGTGAGGATGAGTAGTTTTTTTCTAAATGGACATGCGATTTTATACGAAACACTTGCGATTTTTTATATTCATCTGTTTATATCAGTTTTCATGCGATTATATTTTTTAAACATGCGAATTTACAATCAACAGTTAATATAAATTTTTACATGCGATTTCACTGTTATTACATGCGATTTGTTAGTTATCTTGTTTTTTGTTATGTGACAATGATGGCTATATCATTCATGCGATTTAATATTAAGAGATAACATAATATGTTAAAAAATATGTACCCAAAATATAACAATAGTTATTGTCTAACACAGCCATTACCAAAAAAACGATTAAAAAGAGTTTTTTAGTTACTTGGAGTAAATATTTTGTCACGTTCAGAAGAGCTGAACTTCATCTTCTCCTTCACAGTGTTCAGAGCATCTGTCAGGAAAGAGAAGGCCAAGTCATCAGCTCGAGATTGCTCTTTAATGTGATCCAAAGCTCTGTCCTTGAAGCTTGATGGTGGTTCTTGAAGTAGGTGTTCCCATATATCTTGATTTTTCTTGATTTGTTCAAGAATTTTACCCTGCACATCAAGAACCAGATGAGAAGAGTTGACATCAGTGCTTAGTTCTGTCAACGTGCGAGTTGACAATAATTCTTTGATTGCAATGTTTTTTATTTGTTCCGAATCATCAGATGCCATGTTTGTTTTGTATGTTTTGTGTGTGTTTTTGATAATCTTCTATGTATGACTTAATATGGAAGGTAGTTATATCTAGGTTTTTTATATTAATTTAGTAAATTTATTATGTAGGTAGGGTGGTAAGTTCAATAGTAATTATTGTAAAATTGATTATTACATGTCAATTTACAGTCACATCGGTCATAAATCAAGTATTTTTTATATATAATACTACTATTTTTAGTTTTTAGATTCGTATTTTGTTTTTTTTAGTTATTTATTTATTATTTAATTTTTTTTTATCATTTTTAAGAGAATTACAATTTTTAATTGTTTTGCACTGTTTTTATTCGAAATCGCATTTGAATGAATACAAATTCGCACACTATGTAAAATACTAAAGAATACTTAACATTTTTACTGAAATCGCAATGCTTTATCATAAATTCGCACACTATATGAAATTATAAGAAATACTTAACTTTTTATCGAAATCGCATGTACATTGTTAAGAATTCGCACACTATATGAAATTTGAAAGAATTTTTTTTAATACAAATCGCATGTGCATTGTCCATGATTTCGCACATGATCTCAATACCTGCATCATCGTCTTGATTAGTTAATAATTTCTAAATTCATCCGAATTTCATTTTTCACATAAGGATTTTGGTGATTAGGAATCGATCGATTTTTGATTAATTGTTATAATTTCGATTTCGGTTTTGATTTTAGAATCTTACGTTATGATTTTTGAGGTTTTTGTTTGCTGATTATCAAGGGTTTTGATCTCGCATTAGACGATTTTAACCTTGGCGGTTTCTTTGCATTAATTTTAATTTGATAAATTTAATACTAAAACACGCTGTTTAAATCAGATGATCCGACGGTTGTGGATGAAGCGTACATAACGTACGATTAAGTTATTTGTATGATAACCGGCCTCTATATATATATATAAGAAATGATAATAAAAGATACCAGGAGATCAAACATAACATTCAGGTTGTTATAATTCTATGACTAGATTAAGTTCAGGTTTATTTCGAAGGTATACCAATTTGATTGCTAATTCGCTATGAATTAAGTTCAGGTTTATAATATTAACATGTGTTTGTCTTTTAGGGCCCTACATATCGAAATAGGCTGAATATAAAATAAATATATTAAAAGCCTCTTTAAATATATTAAAAGCCTCTTTGAATAAGGCTGAATGTAAAGGTCTTTGAAGACTGTTTTGTCCCGGTTATGAAGTCGGTGGAGCTTATAAAAGAGGATTCCTTCCTTTGGATCAGTAATCGGGCGAGTTTGAAGAAGCCGAATTGGGAGAATTGGCTGGCGTTCGATGTTGTTGAGTTAATGTAACTGTTCTTTTTCTTTTTCGTTGTTCTGTTTGTTTTTGGATTCTCCCAGTTTCTTGCTGGCTCTTTATATTTATATATAAAGTGATTGTTGTTCAAAAAAATAAGGTGTTCGTCTCTAAGACTATGGGGTATGAGGCGTGTGTTAGGTACTAACGCTCAAGTCACCACCCCGGGTGGGCTTGGGTTCCGGCGTGACCCCTTAGGCGGGGGTTTCAGCTCGGGCATTGGGCGGGCCTAGCGGTCTTCCGTGGCCGACTCTCATTGGTTGGGTTTGCTAGGCTATAGGTGGCTATGATTTAAATTTAAAAAACAACCGTTTTGTGTGTATTTTTATAATAATTGAAAGAAAAAATTATAACACGTAGCCAACCCACGCGGGCTAGCCACGCCCCGCCCCGCCATACCGACCCAACATGCAACTAACCAGCGGTGCCCCTCGAAGTCCACGTGCCAACCCATGCCCCAAACCCCCTCCCCACCATACCCCACGGTCTAAGAGCCCTACATATCCAATTTGATTCTCTAAATTTATATGCGTGGGTCCTATATATATATAAAGTATAAGTAATCACGAGAGAAGAAGAGAAAACATTACTATGCAATTAGTAAATTTAGAGAAAACATTGTTTACTCTCTATAATTTAGGTAAAATGACCAAAATAGCCCTTATGTGGGGTCCAGTTGATCAGATTTTACCATAAAAACTAACTAAGTTAGGGTTAAAGGACGTAACATGTAAGGATTTGCAAACATCGAGTATGTTTTTTGTAATTTTTGAAGACAAATGACACACTTTGCAATAAGTGACATAAAGGACGAGTTTTGTAATTTACTCTTTTAAAAATTTGGAAAGTGGTTGTAAATGGAGCGGAGAGAAAAAATAATGATAAAAGTAGAAAAAAATATTTTTAAATTAAAAAAAAGAGAGAAAAGATAATATTTTTTAGTATAATTATAGAGATATTGATGAATAATCAAATGCAAATGCTCTAAATGTGTTAAAAAGTCTCTTTGAATACCGAATAATCTTTTGAAAAAAAAAATTAATTCAATAAGAGATAACAAAGAAGGTATTGATAAGACACTGAATAGTTTATCTCTATTTTCATTAACTATTCTTTTTAAATAATTATTCAAAATCATTATATTCTTCAAATATCAAAATTTAACATATCTTACATATATTGAAATTCACTCCACCTTTAACATATATGGTTTTAAGAATTATGCAAAGTTTTCAACAAATGAAACGATTTGACACAAACAAAGAAATTGTTTTAAGTAAAGCTAGCTTCTTAAAACGTGTATAGTTTTCTAAAGTTTAAAGTAAAGTGATAACGTGAGAATAGTATAAGGTGTCTAAAATATACATGTTGCATTGTTAAAGGTTAAAGAAGGCTTGTTGTATCTTAAAGTTAACACCAAAGTATCATATAACATCTAAAGTTAATGTTATTTTTTACAAGATTTACGCACATGTCGTCATGAAAAATACTAAGAAATCATCCCGGTTTAAAGCTAGTTACACGTCATGATCCTAACTCCAATGATTCCGGGATCAATGATTAACGTACTTGTTTTTTATTTAATTATGCAGTTCTTTTATTTAATTATGTTGTGTTTTTTTATATAATTATGTAATCCTTTTTTATTTAATTATGTAGTAATTTTATTTAACTATTACTTCTTTTTTTAATTTAATTATGTTGTTTTTTAATTGTCTAGCATAGTGAATACTAATTTTTAATTTTTAAAATTAATTTTTTGAAAAATAATCAAAAGTTCCAATGTATATATATATTCAGTGGTTATAACTTCACTTCATCTTTCAACCCACATTTACGCTTCTCAATTTACCTTTCACTTCAAAAACCATATTACTTATGAGATATGTGTGGCGGTTATCCATTTCAATTGAATCAGTCAAACCTTCAAATCCTCGACGATCAAACCGTCAACGCTCAAACCCTACACCTTCAAACCTTTCCCTCTTTCAACTGATGAACCAGTTCCATGGTTTTTGACGGATGAGAATGGAATTGGGAGTTCGACTATGTGGAAAACCATATTGGAATGGGGGAGGGACTTACCTGTCGCAACCCCGACCCCTTGCCCCGGGAGGCGGGCGACCGCGAGCTTCGCACATTTGGTGGTATCGGTGTTTATTTAATTTGGCAGCGGAATTTACATCAGGACCGTAGTTAGGAAATATTTTATTAGAGTAAAACACCTCATTTTATAAATAATAAACACATGGGTAAAACCCAAGTTTCCATTCATAATCAGTTTGTAGGGATAAACCCTATTTTATTCAAACAAAACTTTTTCTTTATTTAGGTAACTTTTATAGCCACTTTTCCAAGCCTTCAGTGCTCTCCAGCTGGCTTCTATTTTGGCTTTCACATTTTGTTACCTGAAACGCGTTTTAAAAACATTTGTCAGTGGAAATACTGGTTAAGGGAATGGTTTTGAGATATGTTGGCTACCTGGTCGGGGGTTAAGGGAATGGTTTGGTAAGCGTCTTGCCTTGTTCAGTGTATAGATCCTGCAAGGATCTGGGTCAAGCTTAGCAGGACCTCCTTCAATACCCACTGGTATTGGATGACGGGGGTCCGAATTTCTTGATCCCCTCATATGTAAACTACTATTAATATATTAACCCGGCTACTTAGGATTGTATCCCTGCTGACTCAGACTACTTAGCCGAGAGTAACGTCACCTTCAAAAGAGGGGCCTACCACATTATGCATTAATAACTTAATTAATTATCTTTCAATAATCCTACCCTTTAGGATTGTATCCTTGCTGACTCAAACTACTGGGTTGAGTGTAACGTCACCTTCAAAAGAGGGGCCTACTACAATAACTAAGATAATCTCTTAAAAAGTGCAGAAGTGCGGAAATAATCAAAGGTTACACTAAAGGCGAGTCGGATCCAAGTGATTCATATTGTCTATCTGTTTTTATTTTATTTTTATTTTCAGCATTTTAGTTTTTATTTTCATGTTCAAACCTTTTTCTAAACTTTTGATTTGATTAGACGTTGAGCATAAACCGGTATTAAAAGCTCTTGTGTTCTTGGACGACCTCGGTATCTTACCAACACTATACTACGCTCACGATGGGTGCACTTGCCCATATGTGTGTTTAGTGTTAGTAGAATATCGTGTTTTATAAATTTAAAACTTGACCAAAGTGTTAAAAAGGGCTAAAAATATACATAAAAATATATACACGACAACACGCATCAGCACTGTCAATCCTGACTTGTGGAATTGTTACTACTCACAGCGTAGTAACAAATTTTGTATAGAAAACCCCAACATACCGACGATAATTGTAGAATTACAAATACTCAATCACTGTTAATTATAAGTTAAAACAAGTGAGGTTTTGTAAAAACAGTTTACAAAAAGAAAGGATTACTCCCATTGCTAATTTAGGTAATTCCTTGTGATTTCCTGGTTATAATCTAATAAATTAAACAATGCACACGCGTTAGTATAATAACCCAATATTTACATTAGTTATACCCTTCCCGAGACAGAACTCCAACGACTAAGTCAGGCAGGGCCTCGACATGCGTTACGGAGCACTAGATCAATCGGGCAGCGTATCTAATACGTAAACCGGGGTTATGATACTTACAACGAGGCAGAGCTTCGCTAATTAGGGGGTATAATACCCGGAGATTAATTCTAATATTCAGAATTGAGAGAGTTGCGAGAATTTTGGACGGTTTGCAACTGAGGCCGTTCACCTCTATTTATAGGGTTATTCGGCCCTTTTCTCGTGCCCCGCGACAGTTGAGGTATGGCTTTCGCGGCCCGCGAGCTAGGTCGAGTAGTCCTTAGCCTTGACCAGTCACAAGTGTAGGTTCGACACGATGCTGCCACGTGGCAGCTCATGGTGCGGCCTGGTAGCCAGGTTGTGGCGCCCCGCGACGAACTCAAGGGTGGCTGTCGCGCCCCGCGAGAACCCCCTGATTTTTGTTTTAATTGGTTTTTGTAAAAATTAAGGTATTTCGGGGTCTTTTTACGTATACGGGGTGTATTTTTGGACGTATCGGGATGTTATAAGTATATTGGGAGAGTTGTTATATCCTCCCCACCTTGTTTTAGAACTCGTCCTCGAGGTCTACTGGAACAGGTGTGGATATTTTCTCTGCATCTCTGATTCAAGCTCCCAAGTGTATTCTGGTCCTCTCTTGGAATCCCATTTCACTTTGACTATAACTAATCTCTTGTGCTTGAGATTCTTGATCTTTCTATCTTCAATCTGTAGAGACTTCTCTACGAATTTAAGCTTCTCATTTACCTCTATGTCCTTAAGAGGTACCACTAACGATTCATCTGCTAAGCACTTTTTGAGATTACATACATGAAATACATCATGTATTTCTGCCATTTCCTCTGGCAGTTGTAGCTGATAAGCTACATGTCCTATTCTTCTAATAATCTTAAAAGGTCCGACATACCTGGGGCTTAGCTTTCTTTAACGCCCTCAACACGTTTTAACCAAAATCGTTTCAGCGGAAATATGAGTCATAAAATTTCTTTTCTTGACAATCATACAACTTATTAATAAACCATTCGAATCGACTTGATTTAAATCTTTTACATTATTCATACCTAATCAAGAAAATTACATTACAAATGGTTTCCAACATGTGATCACATCCCCGTACAGTCCTTGATCTTAACTCGACCCTCGATCACTAGTCCGTCATGAATATCTGACTAACCTGCGGTCACCTGACACGTTAATAATTGGTGACATCATATTCATTAGTATGAAGACATAAAAATATATATATAACCACTTAGCAATCTATCATTTTATACAACTCCGATATAATATTCTTTTGAGTTCACTCTTTACACCGAGCATTCAATCTTTGTAAGCCCAATACTTACGTATCTGCATTCTTGTTCCATTCTCAAGGCACACCATTAGTAACGTGACTATTCAAACATGTTAGAGCCATATATAAGCATATATATACAAGATCCTTTCTTTCATGCACAACAAATCCTACTTCATGGATAAGTACCTACACACGTATGTTCATACACATTTCATACTTACATACATACATGCATACATACTTACGTACATACATACATACTTTATTCCTTTGTGTACATTCAATCACATCTAATACATACATACTTTCATATATGTATACTCATACATCTATTTACATACACCCGAAAACATACATGCAAACATAAACACGTCTATAGTACATGCTTACATACTTACATATAGTTATACAATGCATATAACGTAGTTAGATAGCCTTCACACAAGTTTGGAGTTGAAGAATGCGAAAAATATGAAAGAACCAGCGATTGGCGCAAGAAGAAACCCATCTGGCACAACCTTGTGCCAGTTCTGGCGCAATACAGAAGACATCAGTCAGGGGCGCAACCTTGTGCCAGGGGGGCGCAATCTTGGGCCTGGTTCAGACCTGCAACTTTCAGCTTAACGAATTTTTACAATTTTGGTCATAACTTTCTCATTTCTTGTCTGTTTAACCTCCCGTTTCTTCCCACATGGCCGTAAATTGGTTCTCTATCATAAGGGCTTAAAATCTAACATCCGGATTAAGGAAATTTCTTAACCTATAAGCTTTCGGCTAAATATTCAATTACGAATTATTCGACCCGTTCATATTTTTAATAAACAACTCCTATGTTTATGCCAAAAACTCACATGAACGTTATAACTATAAAACTTTTACATTATCCGGAGTGCCGTACATGGGGTTTATGAACCCGATTCCCGGTATACGTTAAACTTATTTGTTTCAATCACTTTTACGTAATTGAACTTTATTAGCACAATTTCCTTACACGAAATTGTTCCCTTTAGTCATAACTCAAAACCGAGTCTTTTGACTATTTATCCGCGTCTCCCTTTCCCGATTAGCGTACTTATGTGCAATTCTACCCATTACCCGGTTATAATACCGTAGCCATTTCTTACACTTCATTCCGTTATCGCAACAAGACCTCATCTTAACCCGTTATATCTACTTAGCGAAAATCATCGATTTCATACAACCAAATCCATATTTGACTTTAAACATCATGCTTAATTAACTAAAATGCTACCTTACTTAAACAAACTAGGAAGTGATTCCGGAAATCACTTACCTTATGCGTCCGTATTCGCATCCGCTTCCTTGTCTCCTTTTGACCCGTTGCCTTCCTTGCTTGAGTCCATCTCAACATGATCCCTATGCTTTCATGTCATCACAATCACATTCTCGTTAGGATACATGATTGTACATATTAACGATCACATCATTTGCATAACTCACATATGGCTCTTTCTTAGTCACTTATAACAAGCATAAGGCATATACCCAAAATCACATCTTTTCAATTTCATACAATTCATCATGTCATCATATTAGGCTATCACAATGACATTATATACACTTCATACTCATGATGTAATATGCTTACAACCACATGATCAATCAATTACATACTAATGCTTTCATGATCCCATAATAGACGACCGTATTTAGAGTAAATAATCAACATGACTCTACCATCCTTACTTGCTATATATCAACACCAATTTCATTTCATAATCCCAACTAAACCATCCACTAAGCACATAATGTGTAACATACAATGCAAGTGAACAATGCAAGACACTAGTGTACATATCTACCCAAACGAGAAATCAACAAAACCTCCACATGGATTCAATCTTACACATGTTCCTTGTGTAAATTTACTAACAATTTAATCATTTACACATTATATGCATATTCATCCACTACTTGCATACATTTTCACATAATATTGTGATTTAGTCATTTCATCAAACGCTTGGCATGCGTACTACTATCTAAGCATAATGTACAAGTAGTCCATGCCTAATCTTCCTAATTCATACATAATTCATCAAATCTTCTTGCTAATCAACTAGTATCATTAACACATAAACATCAACATATTAACACCACATTTCTTTCAATTCATCTCACAATAATTCATCATATCCATCATAATACATCAAAAATCAATAAGAATTGAATATGGATGATCATTCAAGTCATCATCCTTACCAAAACAAATGGGTTTCACCTCTAAACATCAAATTAACCCAAACCATGCATAATCTATATTCTATATGATGATTCTAACACATACTTATGCTCAATTTCATACAAATCCACGGATTAAAACATAACCCACTTCATAAAAGATCACCAATCTTAGTTTTAAAACATACCTTATGATCCCCTTGCTAAGGTGATCATTAATTCATGTTTGGTTGTGAATTTGAGCTTCGATTCACCCTTCAATTTGAAGCTTCTTGAAGAACTAGGGTTTGAACCCCTTGTTCTTCTCCAGAACACTCCACGCACACACGCACACACACATGATGTGTGTGTTGTGTGTTTAATTCTTGTTTTATAAAACATTAGTTTTCCCATGTTACAATTTAGCCCCTCGTGTTCACCACTTAAATATAATTGGCACAAACTTTCGTCATTTAATAGTTTTGACTACCCATTTAACTAGGTTAATTAGCCTAGTTATTTATTTCTACGACAAATATAAACATTCGAGTTTTGGGGTGTTACATTTTCCCCTTTTGATGAATCTGACTATTCCCTTCCACGGAGAAATTATTAATAACACCTTGTCTCCTACCTGAAATTCCAACGGTTTTCGCCTATTATCAGCATAACTCTTTTATCGATCGCGTGCTGCTTTTAGTCTTTCATTGGCTTGAATAATTTTGTCCGTTGTTTCTTGTACTATCTCTGGTCCAGACAATTGCTTTTCTCCAATTTCTGCCCAACGAACTGGGGTTCGGCACTTTCGTCCATAAAGTGCTTCAAATGGTGCAGCATTGATACTGGTATGATAGCTGTTATTATAGGAAAATTCTATTAATGGTAAATGATCGTCCCAATTTCCTCCGAAATCAATTACACAATCTCTAAGCATATCTTCCATTGTCTGAATTGTCCTTTCACTTTGTCCGTCAGTTTGAGGATGATAAGCTGTGCTTAGATTTAACTTGGTTCCCATTGCTTTTTGGAAACTAGTCCAAAAATGAGAAGTAAAACAGCTATCTCTATCAGACACAATAGATAAAGGAATTCCATGTAATGAAACTATTTTATTTACATATAACTTAGCTAGTTGTTCCATACTGAAAGTTTCCTTCATCGGTAAGAAATGAGCAGACTTGGTTAATCTGTCTACAATCACCCAGATTGTATCATTACCTTTTCTTGTCTTGGGTAATTTGGTAACAAAATCCATTGTTATCAATTCCCATTTCCATACAGGCATTTCTAATTGCTGCAATAAACCTGAGGGTTTCTGATGTTCAGCTTTTACTTGTGAACAGGTTAAACACTTGGCTACATAAGCTGCTATATCATTTTTCATTCCTATCCACCAAAAATTCTTTCTTAAGTCTTGATACATCTTATCACTCCCAGGATGTATCGTATACTTAGACTTATGGACTTCTTCTAGAATTCGGTGGCGTAGGTTTCCTTGTTTAGGTATCAAAATTCTTTTCTTATGGAATCTCCAAATTCCATACATTCCTTGTTCTAATTCCTTAAACATTCCTTTTAATTTCTCAATATCGTCCTTGATTACTGATTCTTGTACTTCGCTAATTTGATCATTTAAATCTATCTACAGATTTAATTTGAGAGAACGTACTTTTCTTGTCTTTTCATGATACTTTCGACTTAGAGCATCCGCTATTACATTAACTTTTCCTGCATGATACTGGATACTACAATCATAATCACTAAGAATTTCCATCCAGCGTCTTTGTCTCATATTTAACTCTTTTTGCCTGAAAACATATCTTAAACTTTCATGATCAGTGAAAATGGTAAACTTACTACCATAAAGGTAATGTCTCCAAATTTTAAGGGCAACAATTATGGCTCCTAATTCTAAATCATGGGTTGTATAATTCTCTTCATGGTTCTTAAGTTTTCTAGAGGCATAAGCTATAACCTTTTGACGTTGCATTAACACACATCCATAACCAAACTTAGAAGCATCACAATAGACTACAAAGTCTTCAGTTCCTTCTGGTAACGCTAGTATGGGTGCGTTGCTTAAGGATTATAAAGGCTTCTTCCTGTTTTGGTCCCCATTCAAACTTAATTGATTTACATGTCAGTTTTGTTAAAGGAATGGCTATCCTAGAGAAATCTCGGATAAACCGTCTATAATAACCTGCCAGTCCAAGAAAACTTCTCACCTCCATTGGTGATTCAAGGACTTTCCATTTAGTAATCGCCTCGATCTTTGTGGGATCCACATGAATTCCTTCATGATTAACTAAATGTCCAAGAAATTGTACTTCTTGTAACCAAGTGTAGGTTTGACACGATGCTGCCACGTGGCAGCTCATGGTGCGGCCTAGTAGCCAGGCTGTCGCGCCCCGCGACGAACTCAAGGGTGGCTATCGCGCCCCGCGAGAACCCCTTGATTTTTGTTTTAATTGGTTTTTGTAAAAATTAAGGTATTTCGTTGTCGTTTTACGTATAAGAGGTGTATTTTAGGATGTATTGGGATGTTATAAGTATATTCGGAGAGTTGTTATATTACCTCAAATTTAGAGGCAATTAACAAACTGAGAATGGGGGAGAGGCAAGTCCTCAATATAAAGGCATTTTGCTAACTGAGAGGCGGGGAGAAATAAGTCCACATGAAGAGGAAGTGTATGTCACAGACCTAGGAGCTGAATATGTTCCAAATTCCCAAGAGGAAGAATGCGAAATTGGCCCGTGGAGTTCCATGACCCATGGGAGGACGAGCGTAACACTGATTCTAACTACTCCTTTGATTCTATCTTCATTTACAAATAAGGATTTAGGGTTTAGTTATGTTTAATTAGGTTTTTACTGTGTTTAATTAGGACTTAATTATGTGTAATTAGGTTTAATATTTATGTGTTTGTAATTCTTATGTTTTTATTTTAGTTGTTTTATTTATTTTTTATTTTGTTAACAAGTGCAGTTAGTCATTTTACGTGTAATTAATAAATATTAAAAACAAGATTTACATAGATAGGTAATGATTAAAAAAATATTAAGATCCGGTGAAAACTTATGAAACAAAAACCTGATAAAGTGAAAAATTGAATGAAAGTGGTCTCATGATGTGAAAACCACTTTATTATGTGACAGTTAAAATAAAAAAAATGAATTGATAACACACATCCTAAAAGGCACCTTAAGGTTATCAAGAATCAACGCTATCAGGTCTTGTACATGAGCAAAACAACCCTAAGCGACCACTCTTCCCGAGAACCAAATGTCCCCTCCGCCCACGTTGCTTAGACTGGTGGGTATGGGGCACGGCTTGGGCACGGCGACGGCGCCGGACCCCCACACCGCCCCCTCCGGAGCGTCCCGGCTTCTCCGTCTCCCCAGCGACGATCACGACGGGCCCCTCTCTCTCTCTCTCTTCTTTCTCTCTCCTCTCTCTCTCTCTCTCTTCACGGCGCCGGTCCTCCCACACCGCCCCCTAGCCCATCCTTGGAGGACTTGCCCTCTTCCATACCGCTTAGTTTTATGAAACTCGCCAAATGACTTGGTTTTCTCGCACGCCAATCCATGATTTACGCCCAACGACTTGGTTTATCGAACAAAGACTTGTGAACAGGCCCCATTAAGTAGCAAAACTCACTTTTTTTTTCTTTTTATTAAAAGGATATTTATACCTATATATAAATATAATATTGTATCTCATTAAACTCTAATTGTCCTAAAAAACATAGAAAATTGGGATTACACCAAACAAATATAAATTTTTTTAACAAAATAAAATAAAATAAAATATAAATAAATAAATAAATACATTACTACAACACCCTTACAAAAATTAATCTCATGGAATCACCGGAGTAAAACTCTTACACTCCACTAAACTTTTCTGCACCTCTCCACAAAAATAAAAACTCTCAGGACATTCATACAAACAATTACCCCCTAACCGGATCGTCACACCCGACCCGGCCTTCAACCTTAACAACGGACCCGGTATCAACCCGAACAAATAATTCCCACCCAACAACAACCTCTCAAACCCATTATCCTCCGCCACCGCCTTCACCGCATACTGCGCCGGAATCATGCCGGAAAACTTATTATTCTCCAAAGATAACGCCGTTAACTTCGGCATCCAACCCATAAACCCGGGTAAAAACCCATGGATATCATTATTACTCAAGTCAACTGCTATTAACTCACTGTTGGAACCCCAGTTCGCCGGAGTTTCAACCCACCGGAGCTCGTTGTTTGCTAGTGTTAGCTGTTGTAAACTCCGGTGAGTGAAAAGCTCCGGCGGGATGGTACCGGAGAGATTGTTGTAACTCAGGTCTAGTACTTGAAGATAAACAGAATTGTTAACTAAACTCGCCGGAATATTCCCTTGAAGAGAGTTGTTTCTCATTGTTAGTTCGATTAAGTTGACTGGGAATGTCACCGTCGCCGGAAGGTTGCCGGAGATGAGGTTGTTGCTGACGTCGAGGAAGTTAAGGTTAGTGAGTTGACTCAGGTTAGGGAACTCGCCAGTGAGTTTGTTTCCTTGGAGTTCGAGTCTTTTTAAGTTTTTTAAATTGTTGAGAGTGTGTGGGATGGGCCCAGTGAGATTATTATTGTCGAGAAGTAGTTCTTCGAGTGAGTCGGGGAGTGAGTCAGGGATCGACTCGGTGAACGAGTTGGACGAGAGACTGAGTTGAACTAACCGAGTTAGCTTTGAAAATGAAGCGGGGATTGGACCGGTGAAAAAGTTGTTAGAGAGGTCTAGTGTTTGAAGGTAGGGAAGGTTTAATGAAGGAGTGAGTGAACCGGAGTAACCCGCGTGGTCGAGAGTGAGTTCGGTGACTCGGGTAATGTTGGAGAGAAGGACGTCGCATCGGATGCCGCATGTGAATTTATCGGTGGAGAGGGAATCGCATGGGTCGAGGGTGAAGTCCCAGGTGGACAAGCAGGAGCCGGGAGTTATAGAGGTGGAGACGACGTCGTTTCGGAAGTGTTTGAGAGATTGTATGTCTTCCCAGTGTGTGACTGAGTAGCCATGAAAACAAAGTTGAAGGAAAAAGATGAAGAAATGGAGTAATTTGGAAGAGGAAGAAAGATGAGGCATTATGAAATGAAAAATGGAATAATGAGTGAATGTGAGAGTGGGTGTTTTTATGATTTTGTGTAGAGGGTTGTCAGAGGCTCCATTTTCTTCATTAATTTGATCCGTACAGGATTGGTTTGGATTTGATGATGAATTTAACTTTTTTTTTTTAACGGCATTTAACTTTTAAATATGATGATGATAAAGGTTGTATAGGTTAATCTTGTTGTATTATGTTTATTCGGGTATGGGTGGTCAAGTTGTATTTTGAAGAAGGGATATTTATTATTGGCATGGGTTTATTAGGGAGGGAGGGGGACAGTTTTGTTGGATTAAATGAGTAGTGAGTGCAGAAAATAAAGGATTTCAGTGTTGGATTGGTGTTAGATTTTGTAGGGCTAAATATGATGCGTCTTTATTTATGTGCTCTTTTTTTTTTTTTAATTTGTTTGTCCTTTTAAAGCATTTCATTAAAGGTTTGACATTTGGATTCATTACTAATATCCATCTAGTACTCTCGTATTGTGAGAATTTAACCCGCACCACTTTAAGCCACTAAATCGAGAGTTCATTAGCTGTTGAATGATGTAAGTTCTATAAGTAATGAATCAGCTTGTGTATAATTAATATAAATTCAAGTTGTTTGTAGCCTGTTAAAAGTAAAAACCATGTTTTTTTTTTTTTTTACTTTGTGAATCCTTTGTATATATGGTGGTATGTAGTATGTAGTATGTACTCGGAATCCTTAAATTTCTCTAGATATAAAATATTGTTAATAAAGTTGTCACTTTCAAACATTAGGTAGTAAATTATCATAAACATAAACAACTAGTTAAACAATATGATTGCATACGACCGTTGTATTGTGATGGAGTGCTCATCTTGTGAATCATTTTTTTTAAATTTTCGAACGGCAATATCAAAGAAGCTTGGAGGTGTGAATCTGAGTTAATACATAAAAGTAAGCTAGTAAACTGTTCAAGATGGGGTTGTTAATACTTTAAATCAAGTTAGAACTTAAACGAACTTAAATTAATAAGTTAACCTTAAAAAACTGATTTTGATTAAACCCATATTGGTATCAAGATGTGTAAAGTAACCCCCCCCCCCAACCCAACATTGGGATTAAGAAGTTACGTCCGATAGTAAACTTTGGTGTCGTTTTAAAACCTGATCGGATGTCTTAATCGATTTGCAGCTTGAATGTCTTTGATCGATTTTAGGGTTTTAGAGTGTTGAAGATTTTTTGTTTGAGGAACGAATGAATGGGGATGACTGCCTTTTACACAAAGTGAACAATTAAATTTGCCACGTGGTTAGCCACATCAGCATTTTTGTAACGTAGTTAGGTTTTTTTAAAGATGGACTATTTTACAAATAAAATGGAAAACATCAAACTACCATAGGGAAATAACTGAGTTGGAGTTATTATTGGCAAAAAACAATCGGTTCGGATTATTTAAAACCAGTTTGCCTATAAAATAAAACTAATTGTGTATGCATATGCATAATTAGATAATAACAAAACATACGAGTTCGAGTTTATACATTACTTACAATCAGTGGCGGAGCTAGACTTTAACACCAGGGGTATCCCAAAAAAAAAAAAATTACGGTGTATTCATATAAAATCCTTTATAGGGGTATCCTCGTATTTTTTTAGGGGTATCCTTTATATAAAATCGAAAAAAAACAAAAAAATTAACACTGCGAAACACTGCGAACACGACTTTGAGCCGTAGCCCGTGCTACGGCTGCCAAAGAGCTGTCTCCGCCCCTGCTTACAATTCAATGTCAAAGTTTAGGTGTAAGGGTTAAAATGAATCGTGTTTGACCCATCTAAAACTAAACAAAACAAAACTCAAACTTGATCTAGTTTGGACTCAACTTGTTTATAGTTACTATAAGACTCATAAGAGCAATCAAATAAAATGTTAATATATTATAATAAGAGTAAATTGCCAAACTGGTCCCTGAGTTTTGGTCACTTTTGTCACTTTAATTCAAAACTCAAACCTTTTGAATTTGGGTCCCTTTAGTTTCAATTTTGTTGCTATTTTAATCCAAAAGCAAAATATTGTCCGAATTTTTACTATAAGACTCATAAGAGCAATCAAATAAAATGTTAATATATTATAATAAGAGTAAACTGCTAAAATGGTCCCTGAGTTTTGGTCACTTTTGTCACTTTAATTCAAAACTCAAACCTTTTGAATCTGGGTCCCTTTAGTTTCAATTTTGTTGCTATTTTCATCCAAAAGCAAAATATTGTCAGATTTTTCAATTAACATCCAACTTTTATGTCTTTTCCCTCCCTTTTAATGAGGTGCAAAATGGTCAGATTTTTTTAATTTATTATAATAAAACGTGAAAAGACCATTTTGCCCTTCATTAAAAGGGAGGAAAAAGACAAAAAAAGTTGGGTGTTAACTTAAAAATCTGACCGGATTTTGATTTTGGATGAAAATGGCAACAAAATTGAAACCACAAGAATCCAGATTCAAAAGATTTGAGTTTTGGACTAAAGTGATCAAACCTTAGGGACCATTTTACCAGTTTACTCTAATAATAAAACTATTAATAAAAATAAATATAATTGTATACATACATATTATTATTACTACATATTAATTTTACAAAGGAAATGAATAGTAATAATATTATATAATAATACTAATTATTATTATTTTCTTTACTTTCTCAGTTGGATAATTATTATATTACAGTTATTTTATTATTATTACTACATATTAATTTTACAAAGGAAATGAATAGTAATAATATTATATAATAATAATATATTCATATTGGATATTATTATATTAAAACCAAACTGAATGAACAGTTATTTTATTAAAATTAAAATAACATTATTAAGGGGATGTGCAAATGGTATCGGGTACCGGCATCAAATTTACCGAATCGGGTATATTTTCTGTACCGGTATCAAATTTACCAAATCGGGTATATTTTCGGTACCGAATTGGTACCGACTTTTGACATTTTCGGTATCGGTTCGGCACCGGCATTCACTGGTTTTTACCCTCAAATACCAGTACTGACCGGTACCGAACCGTACCGTATTAGGTATATTCGGTACCGGTACCCACTTTTGGGGATTTTTGGTAAAGGTATTTTCGGTACCGAATGGTACCGAGCTCATCAAATCCATAAAACCAAACTGAATGAACAGTTATTTTATTAAAATTAAAATAACATTATTAAGGGGATGTGCAAATGGTATCGGGTACCGGCATCAAATTTACCGAATCGGGTATATTTTCTGTACCGGTATCAAATTTACCAAATCGGGTATATTTTCGGTACCGAATTAGTACCGACTTTTGACATTTTCGGTATCGGTTCGGCACCGGCATTCACTGGTTTTTACCCTCAAATACCAGTACTGACCGGTACCGAACCGTACCGTATTAGGTATATTCGGTACCGGTACCCACTTTTGGGGATTTTTGGTAAAGGTATTTTCGGTACCGAATGGTACCGAGCTCATCAAATCCTGTATAGCAACGTAGCAACGCAAGTAATTGCACTGTTTAGATTACTTTTCATACACAACCCAATGAATAGTAACACCATCAAGGGGATGAGCAAATGGTATCGGGTACTCCAAATTCGGGAGTCAAAATGTTTTATAAAACGTTCCTGGTGGAAAAAAATGTGAATGAAAGAACCGGGTATATTTTCGGTACCGAATCGGTAGCGACTTTTCACATTTTCGGTATCGGTTCGGCACCGGTATTCAACGGTTTTTACCCTCAAATACAGATACCGTACCAGGTATATTCGGTACCGGTACCCACTTTTGGGGATTTTCGGTAACGGTATTTTCGGTACCGGTTGGTACCGAGCTCATCAAATCCTGTAGCAACGTAGCAACGCAAGCAATTGCACCGTTTAGATTACTTTTCATGCACACTGTAAGTAAATTGTATTTTGTTTGAATGAGGTTTTATACACACATCAACTTATTTTGTTTTATTTTTTTATCT
The DNA here is from genome assembly GCA_030545235.1 of Helianthus tuberosus. Classification (NCBI taxonomy): domain Eukaryota; kingdom Viridiplantae; phylum Streptophyta; class Magnoliopsida; order Asterales; family Asteraceae; genus Helianthus; species Helianthus tuberosus. The sequence continues at coordinate 49,220,993 of CM060404.1, read as the reverse complement.
TTTTTCTATAATGAATGAATTGTAGCATATAATATTAGGTTGGATATTTAGATTATTGATGAGCAAATCATATCAAATCTTGTAATCAAACCGGTATTGTATCGGTACCAAATTTACTATACCAATTATTTTTGTACCAATTTGGTACCCACCTTTTGGCGTTTTCAGAACCGTTACTTTCGGTTCGACAATGGTCTAGCACCATACCTTTATTTACTGATTTTTACCTTCAAATACCATACCATACCGTATGGTACCGAGTATTTTCGGTGCCGGTACCTAATTTTCATGATTTTCCGGATCGGTACTTTCGGTGCCGTTACCGGTACCGAGCTCATCCATATTTTAACATGTTAGCACTGTAATAACTAAACTGAAAACAACTGAATTTCCAACGTGTAGGACGTGTGAGTCCTATTATTGTATATTAGATTATTTAAAATCGTTTTTTTTAGTACGAAGTGACTATCGTTACCACGTCATTTTTATTTATGTTTTGATATTCGGTATCAGCTTGTCGTTGCCGACACGCGTTTTGCAGACATTAGGTCTCCGCCGCAACGCGCGGGGGAAAATCAACTAGTAATTAATTAATAATAAAGAAGTCACGTTCGAGTAGTAAAGCTTTATGCTATACGGATCGGGAAGACATGAAGATAAGACATTAAGTGTCATGTGACAGCCACGTCAACAAGGGGTGTGGTAAAAAACACGGAGTGGGAGGGGCGTGAAAGTGACGTTTTTATATAAAAAAAATTAAACCAGAAACAATCAAAACTTACCAAAATCCACCCACCAATGAAACGCCGTCACGTCACCACGCCATTTGCCTTCCACGTCGGTGAGATCTCTACAGCCCCATCACCACGCCACCTCCACACTAGTACGCTATCCCATGTGGCAATGTTCCCAGAGTGGAGGGGCTTCCACGCAGTGGCGAGACTTGAAAATTTTCATCGGGGGATCGGAAGCCACCAGACCTAAAAATTCTATATAAGTAATTTTTTTTTATAAAACGTGGGGTCGAAAACGTAATTTTATATATGATATAATTACATTTTTATAAACAAAGACATCTTATTTTCCTAGCTTATTGTTGCGGTTTTCTTCTTAAAAAAAAGTAAGGGTGGAGGGTATGGTTAATCACTCTAGGGTGATTGAGTGAAATCCTACCCAATAATATTATGTCATGTCAACTCTCCATTCCACTCCCCATTTTACACTCAAACACTAGGTATGGTTAATCATTCTAGGGTGTTTGAGTGATTCTCACTTTTGATTGGTTGTTCTCTCCTCTCTCTCTCTCTCCTCCATAACTCTTCAATCACTTCGGTGATTACACACCGATTTTTGTAACCTCTCACCCACTCACCGAATATCTTCAACATGAGGGTATGGTCACCGCTCGGTGACTCCCCCTCCCCACTTAACTCCCCGCACATCATACCCCCACCCTAAATACTAATGAGCTTTTTGTTTGGTTTGTTAAAAAAGCTATAATCTTTTTAAAATTGTACCAGAGTTCAACAAAAGAACAGAGCATGGGAACAAAGGCCTAGTCTCAGGTTCGATTCCTCGAGTATATCCGAGTTTTCTATTACGGTGCATTTACTTCAGAGAGTTTTAGACTTTTGTGGAGGGTGCAACTACACGTTCCCGTTCTTTCGGGTGGACGGTAGGCTGGAAATTTTCTCGAAGAATGCCAAGCCAAACTCTGATGCGAAACGTGGGCCCGGTTAAGATAACATAGTCTTAGCCCGAGTAGGGTGGTGGGTCTGTCGATATGGTGGATACGATATCTATCGCCTGTTGTTGAAAGTCGCTGTTAAAAAACAATTGAAAAAACCAGAGCATGGGTGTTAGTGCCATTGACAAAATACAAAGAATAACATGGGCGAAAGAAAACTTTATTGACATTCACACAAAACTTGAAAAGATTTTCATAACAAAATTTCATCTTGAGGCTAGTGGCTAAGTTGAATTATTGCACTTTGACATTTTGTTCTCACTAGATTTTACCTCGTCTGTGTTGCGGGGCACTAAGGCGAATATTTCTCTCTCATAATATGTATGTCTATGTTTCGATTACGTGTACATACTACTCATAACACGATCTCAAAAAAATTATATTGAGTCAACCAATTAAATTAAAACACTATCATACTTTTGCTTAACAAAAACAAAAACGATAGAAAAACTATAATTTTAAACTGGGGCAAACTTGTAATTTTTCAGGATAAATGAGCGTGTGCCAAACAACCGCCTGACACGAATAAAAATTACATCGAGTCAAACAATTAAAACAAAACACTACTATAGTTTTATAAAAAAAAATCTAAAACGATGGTATGACTGTAATTTTACACCGGGGGAAAAATCCTAATTTGACTGGGAAAGCAAAGGAAAACGATGGCAAAAATGTAAATTTAAATTGAGAGCAAAATCGTAATTTAGCTGGGAGTGGAAAAAACAAAACTAATGACAAAACTGTAAATTTAAACGGGTCAAAATCGTTATTTTGAACCGAGTGCAAAATGGTAATTTTTAGTTAGGGGCAAACGCATAATTTTATTTTGAACTGGGGTAAAACAAAATTTTGAATTGATGGCAAAATCGTAATTTTAAAGCGGGGATAAAATAGTAAATTGGTTGGGCCAATGGGGGAGTGTCAGGCAGCTTCCTGACACTATTCCCCAATCTTGTGTCTGTAGTTAGTTATACACTGGGGCAAGATCGTAATTTGACTGGGAAAACAAACAAAAACGATGACAAAAATGTAAATTTAAATTGAGGGCAAAATCGTAATTTAGCTGGGAGGAACAAAACAAAACTAATGGCGAAACTGTAAATTTAAACGGGGCAAAATCGTAATTTTGAACCGAGGACAAAATTGTAATTTTTGATTGGGGGCAAGAGCATAATTTTATTTTAAACTGGAAGTAAAAACGTAATTTTAAACTGATGACAAAATTGTAATTTTAAAGCGGGGACAAAATTGTAAATTAATTTGTCCCAAAGCACGTGAACTACTGTTCACCAAATTTCATAAATGTTATAAAGTTGATTTTAAGAGCACCCGTAGTGGAGGGTTTTTGGGTGGTTTTTCCCAAAAAAAATGCCTCACAACGTCCAAGGACCACCCCTGGGGGCGTTTTTATCAAAAAAAAAGTTGAGAAGCGTCCTTTTTTCCACGTCTTTCGTTCAATCCTTTGGCCAATCACAGGTAATCTTATTTTTGTTTGCCCAATAACATTTTTTGGATGGTTTTTTTTTTTTGTTATTTAATTGTTTAACACACCTTTTAACATAATGTCTCACAATATCCACATCCCCACTACACCTGTTTTAGGAAAAAAAAAACGCCTCGTAAGACGACGTAAGTCCATAACGCCCCATTGTTGACTGAACTGCCACATGGCGCAAAACATTCAAGGATGGAGACATTGTTTGTGTCTTCCACTACACATGATCTAAAAAAGATATTTTTACAGGAAAAGTCATATCTGGATACACTTCCTAAACCAGGGGCGGATGTAGCATATATATAGTAAGGTGTGGCGTCCGCTACGGCTTAGCGTTCCGGCGGTAGTGTAAATTTTGAAAAATTTGACATTTTTTCGATTTCGTTACCGCTTATTTATAAAACGTTACGGCTTGACGCGAATCCTAGATCCGCCACTGTCCTAAACCTATTGTACCTAAACCTATTGTACAAGCAAATGAAATGATGCATGCTATACATCATTGAAAGAAAAGGTGTTGTATGTACACGGAAAAAAAGAAAAGAAAAGAAATACAAGTGCATAAAGATAAAAACTAGGATTTTTGTAACAAACCCAACTCATAGACCTTTCTAAGTAATAATTAAGTCGGATGATTCTTTTATACATTTTCAAGTTGGAGGGTTACAAATGATTGGGATTTTTGTTTTACTCCGTAAATCGTTTTTTTTTAACAGCCAACGAAAGATAAAATTATATAAAAGAAGTTAACCGCTGGTTAACATACTCTATAAATCGTTAAGTTATTTTTTTAATTGCTTGTGAGGGGAGGGAGGGGAGATAGGGAGTAAACTCCTAATTCACTCAATCACACATTGCCATGTCAATTCATCTAAATAAGTTACTTAATGCTCAAAAATGTTGGCGGTGGTTTTAACTAATGGGGTTTAGGTAAACTATTTTTTTTTAAAGTAAAAAATGTGTGATTGATTGAGAAGGAATGGACCATACCACACACCCATCTCTCCCTCCCTCCCCTCCCTCTCACCAAATCGGTGTAGGTTCACCGAAGAAGCTTTGCAAAATCGGTAAAGGAATGGTTGGCGGTGGTTTACCGACTCGGTAAATTGGTTTACCGCATGAAACCGATGGCCACTCCGCTTACCCTAATAAAAGAACGTTAGATATGAAAATCTAGGATGTGTACTCGGGTGGAACGAGGTCCACCGGTTTAGTGAATGAGGAGCAACATCAGTACCCATCATTTATTGGATTGCAGTTCCATGATCCCTATGACATCACCGATCACATGGGCATGGGACATCAACTCTTTCATCAAATTATCATATGTAAATTTGGCACTTTCGTAAAAATAGATGAGGTACCTTTTTTCTATTCTTAAGAAAGACCATCCAGGCTACTTGAAGGGCCGGTCCCAAAGATTTATCGAAAATTTTAAAACTTGGGACGTGTAAAAAAGGTAGGTCCCTCAATAATTTAAACGAATCTTACCTCGGATCATCACCCTAACCGACCTTTCAACCTTGAATCTCTGATCGTTGTTCTAAATTTTGATTGTCTCACACTGCCACACTCGCGTTCTTTTTCCCCGCCACGAGCTATGCTGACTCACTGTTCTTTTTCTGATTCCCAGTTTTCACCCCTGTTTTTAGGGGAGGATCTTAGTTAGGGCTAGGGATGAGCAAAATGGACCCGGTACCGGTACCGAACCGGTACCGGTACCGAACCGGTACCGGTACCGAATTTACCGAACCAGGTACCTTTTCGGTACCCACTTTTGACATTTTCGGTACCGGTCCGGTACGGTACCGGTTCGGTACCGGTATTTTGCTTGTTTTTACCCTCAAATACCGGTACCGAACCGGGTATATTCGGTACCGGTACCGGTACCAACTTTTGAGGATTTTCGGTACCGGTTCTTTCGGTACCGAACCGGACCGAGCTCATCCCTAGTTAGGGCTAGGGGGCGCCCGCCCCTGTTTTTTCTCCTCAAATTGTACATTGTATCGAAAATTTTAGATGTATTAAGTCTAAATTGCAATAAAATAATATATCTAAAGCTTGACCAACGTAACAAGATAATAATATAAATAGAAAAATGAAGATCTCGTGGAGAAATGATAGCCGTTACATATTGATTTAATATCGAGCATATAATAACTTATGAGAGATGAGAATAAAAAACAAATGTTCAAACAACGCAACAGTAATGTAGCATTTTTTTTATTTTTTTTCTCTTTCTATCCACTTTATTTGACGTGAGGTGTAAGAAATTTTTTTTTTTTTTTTTGAAAGGTAGGTGTAAGAATTTTTAAACGACAATAAAAATTATTTACTTATTAGTTTAATTTTTTAAATTATATGCTCGATACTTTAGGATCGATTTTTTAAATTCTCTTAACGTTTTCTTCTCCAACTTCATTGGTATACATGTTTATCAGTGTGGTTTCCAATAAAGACAAATTAATAATTATCAAGGGAAAAAACACAAATTGTTATGAATGCATTCATTATTAGTGAATATCCACATTTCTAACTCCTATGTCACATTTATGTTTGTATTAATGTTATAGCCTATATATAGTGGCTCATGTATTTTGTATGAAATATATCAATAAGAAATTCATCTCCCATTCTCTCATTCTCTTCTATACATTGCTAATAGGTTCTAGTTATTACACAACACGTTATCAGCACGAAAGTGCTCGAATCATCATTGGTTTTAATCGTTGATTAAAGTCTTGGTTGACCCATATCGTTGATGATGTTTTGTTGATAAAAGTTTTGGTGGCCCGAGGTGTTTCCAACGAAGATTGGATTTCGTAGACATGGCGATTGAAAAGTAATGGAGATACTATTTCCTTTAGTTATTTCAAGGTAAGTTTTTTTTCCACCATACATGTTTATCTACATAAGATACTACTCTTATACCTATATTGTTTCTTGTTGAATATGCCTTATCTTTTCAACTTGATTTTACCATGATAAGAATAATCGTTAACAAGAATGAGATTTTTGAAAGTCGGTTGAACAGATAATGTTCAAATTCTACTCATAATTTTCATTTTCTTTTTCATTTTCAATGACCTTTTCTAGAATAAATGATCATCACGGTATTGAAAAAAATAGGAAATATAAGTTTAATATATACATGGACACTTGTTACAGAAATCCGATGAGAAAATACTTGTTATTAATTTATTAAGTCTAATCTTATCTTTTTGCTAGTTATATTGCAAGCTTATTCCTTGGTTTAGAAATTAACATATAGTTTGATAAATTCTTTTTATGCATGTTTAATAGATAAACCTTGAAAAGAAAAGTTGTATTATGATATCCATGATCTTGCATTTACTTGTTGATTATATTATTTATATATATTTTAAAGTTATATATATTATTTAGTTTTAATTAATATAGCATAAATTCAATTAAAGTTCTAATATATAACTTATGAGTGCGGATTGAATATTATTAATTATAAAATTAAATCCGATTTCCTCATCATTAATTCATGTTGATGTATATTTACCTATTTTTTTTTTCAATTTACGAAATGAGTAAATAGTAATTAAATAGTCTTTTATTGTTGTTCTAATAAATTGTTTTTATTATATTTTATGGTTAGTAAATAGTAATTAAATAGCCTTTTATTATTGATCTAAATTTTATACAACAAATTACGTTTCAAAGAGACATTACAAATTCTAAATCATTATGTGCTTTTATTATTATGGTTATGAGTTTTGATATCATTATGTGCTTTTATTATTGTGGTTATGAGTTTTGATTGGTCCATTAATTAGTTTTTGTTATTAGTATTTATACAATTTATGATGACTACCAAAATACAATTTGTATTAAAATGCGATGTCTAATAGTTATATTTGAAGATAATCATTAGTGCAATTCTATTAATGAATTTACAATAATGCACATGTTTATATGATAATATGTCATAATATGACAACTACTTAGTTAATTTTGTTGTATATCATTGTTATTGCAATTGTATAAGCCTTTTAGTTGCTATTTGATATTTAAATATGTGATTTGATTCTATGAAATATTTGTGTGGTAAAAGATATTATTTGCAAATTAACATGAAACTAAAATTCTCAAGATGCATGTTATATTTTCTTGAGCAACAAAATTTATTAGTATAAGAAAGCTCATTTACGAGTAATAAAGATTCATATGTTATTATATGATCGAGAAAGTTGATAGTGACATTTATTTATGTTTTAAACTATAGTGACAAATATGTGTATATATATGATATACTTGTAATCTTTAATATATTTTTTCTAGACATGACAAGCAAATTAATATGAGCTTAATCTCTTTAACACTCACACACACATATATGTATGTATACGTATAATGTCCCAGGATTGTGTGTGATTTATATATGTAATTGATATGCATATAAATTGTGAATAATTAACATGCATATAACTTGCTTATGGGTAGATATTACGGATTTCATTTGTTTAGCAATACTTCTGTTGGTCTCATTGTTTTAGATAGCATATATGTTATATGTATTGTCTTTTGACAAGTTAAATGTGCTAAATAAATTAATACAAATTTCATTGGTAACTGGTTACCAAAACAACTACGCTGAGATAAACATTGTTATGCTTTAGTGATTTGATATTTCAGCTTGTTACAATGCTATGCATAGTCAACATAATTAATTGTATGGTTATTCTTTTAATTGCTTGTTGTTGCTAAACAAATATTAATAGACATTGATATAGTCATTAGAAATGTGCCCTCAGATATTGATTTAATATCGAGCATATAATAACTTATGAGAGATGGGAATAAAAAACAAATGTTCAAACAACGCAACAGTAATGTAGCATTTTTTTTATTTTTTTTTCTCTTTCTATCCACTTTATTTGACGTGAGGTGTAAGAATTTTTTATTTTTTTTTTGAAAGGCAGGTGTAAGAATTTTTAAACGACAATAAAAATTATTTACTTATTAGTTTAATTTTTTAAATTATATGCTCGATACTTTAGGATCGATTTTTTAAATTCTCTTAACGTTTTCTTCTCCAACTTCATTGGTATACATGTTTATCAGTGTGGTTTCCAATAAAGACAAATTAATAATTATCAAGGGAAAAAACACAAATTGTTATGAATGCATTCATTATTAGTGAATATCCACATTTCTAACTCCTATGTCACATTTATGTTTGTATTAATGTTATAGCCTATATATAGTGGCTCATGTATTTTGTATGAAATATATCAATAAGAAATTCATCTCCCATTCTCTCATTCTCTTCTATACATTGCTAATAGGTTCTAGTTATTACACAACACAAATCAAATTCTCAATCCAAAATAAATATGTAGGCAAATGTGGGTGTTTTATTTTTATTTTTATTTTTTTTTAAATAGCCTGGTTGGCAGGTTTAATTCTAGTCATATATCCAACCTAGAACCTGTATTAAATTTAAGCTATCAGGGCTGTTTGCCAGAGCTAAAATCGGCTCTTTGCTGTTTTTGCTTAAAACATAAATGTTATATAGTCTTCATTTTATAACTAACTAACTAATCATCCATCTATTAATTTACAAAATATTTTTGTATGTAGATTTTACCATTCAATTTTGTACAAGTCTTGATGGCTTTGTGTAACTAAGAGTGAAACATAGTTGAATTTTCTTTTTGTTTTTATTAATCCATACTCCATCCCAGATCCCTTCTCTATACCCTTTCTTGACCACCTCGTATCTTTGAAAAATTATTTTATTTTCTCTCATGTAATTTAAACTCATATAAACCAGGTTATTTGCCCACGTGTTGCGGTGCTACGTTATTGTGGGCATTAATGGATATTGATTTGATTCGTTGTAGTACCGGTATCATGCATGCCATTGGTATAGAAATCAACATGTGTTTTACATCGGCCGGAAACGATAAAATTCAGCATGAAAAAGAAATCAATTATATTTGATTTATTCGAATTTGAGCAAAAAAAAAATTTCCAATGAAATTTGTACCGGAAACCATAACTTCAAGGAAAAATCAATTATATTTGACATTTTGACCCGTTCGATTTGAAAAAAACATTTATACAAACGTAGATAAATACAGACACGTCGCAAGAGGGTGTGGCGAGAATTCGATCGATTTCGATATACTAACTATAGAAAACCAAAAAGAAAACCCAATCCATCCGTTTTACCTACTTGATATAGTTTAACTTTATGAAACTTATGACCCATAATTCTCAATATAAAGTTACAATTTTATTCCGATCTAGAAAATAGAAAATAAGACAATTAATATTAATAATACTTGCAAATAAAAAACCAAGATAAGTCTAAGCCATAAAATAATAGAAATATGTGCTCAATAAAAAAATAAAAGAAAATGTCCCAACCTCATTCTCACTGTCACTTTATATCATGATTTCTCACTCAAAAAAGTATTTAAAAATAAAGAGTAAACTGCGATTTTTGTCCCTGAGGTTTGGTCACTTTTGACACTTTAGTCCAAATTTGAAATCTTTTACATATGGGTCCTTGACGTTTCATTTTTATTGCCATTTTAGTCCAAAAATGAAATCAGGTGGTATTTCTCAAATTAAATCCTAGTATTTTGTCTTTTTCCTCAGGGGCAAAATGGTCATTTTGTTTTTATTTTATTTAAAGCTTCTATTAAAACAATAATCTTTTGTGGGTCTCACCACACTCCCACTTCTTCTTCTACCTCATTTCTCTCCATCTTTCTCCTGCCATAACAGCCACCATCCATCACCACCTCCACCAACATCAATCTCCACCACCGCCACCATCTATCTACACCCCCGAAACTCCCATTCACCCTGATTTCAGAACTGAACCATACTCCCCTTCACCCCGGTTATCTATTCAACAAAGAACATGATAAGTAGATGGATTTTGGTCGAGATCCGTCTAACACCCACAGGACACGGTCTGGTCTACCGATTCACACAACGAGGTCACATTCTCTCTCTAGCTTTCTCTCTTTAAAACTCTCATTCGATCGATTTGTGTATACGACATTGCGTGTTTTCCGATCTCAATTCTCTCGTTTCTTGCGATTCTATCTCCCTGATTTCTGAATCCACCTGTTCCCGTTCTTATAGATACATAATCATATTCTTTCTGCATCTGTTCTTCCAATCATTTGATCTGAATTGTTATTATGGATTCGTGATTAGTTAATTACATCCTGCTTTCAATTCGAGCAGCTCTGTATGCAAAAAGAAAACACCGATTAAACGAGATTGTAGATTAATTAGTTGGTGATGCGTGTGAAGTGTTATATATATTAGGTGTATATTTTAAGCCCCTTTAACACTTTTTTAGTCAAGTTTTAAATTTATAAAACACGATATTTTACTAACACTAAACACACATATGGGCAAGTGCACCCATCGTGAGCGTAGTATAGTGTTGGCAAGATACCGAGGTCGTCCAAGGACACAAGAGCTTTTAGTACCGGTTTATCCTCAACGTCTAATCAAATAAAAAAAAAGGTTAGAAAAATGTTTTAAGCTAAGAAAAATAAAAACTAACTAAAAATGTTGAAAATAAAAATAAAAATAAAAACAGATAGACAAGATGAATCACTGAAAATAAAAATAAAAATAAAAACAAAAACAAAAACTATTTGATGGAAAAGTAGTATGGTACATTATCTATAAGTTTGACAAAGGGTTCATTCACTTGCTTGGTAGATCTAGAGGTAAATCTTGATCTTCATGGTAAATGTGATATAATATCCATAATATATAATATTCATAACACTCCCCCTTAGATGACACTTTGCAAACTTCGGGGTCTTTAAGTACTACTTCATTAAAAAACTTGCTAAAGAAAAACCCAGTGAGAAAAAACCTTAGCTAAGGGAAAAAGAGTGCAGTCTATAGCTCCCCCTCAAGTTGCAATTTGTAAGGCGTTAAATTCTCCATACGTGACGCATGCCAGTATCATGAATATGTTTCCTGAAAGTTGTTGTAGGCGTGCTTTTATGAAAAGATCAGCTGAATTGTTGTTGGATTGGACATATATCATCTCGACCTGATTGTCTTTAATAAGGTCCCGTGTATATGCAACGAATGTTGGTGACATATGTTTTGTTCTATCACTTTTGATATACCCTTCTTTCATTTGAAATACACAAGCTGCATTATCTTCATGGATAGGAGTTGGAGTTCAATCATTCTCTAGCCCACAAGAAGTCAATATGTGTTGTGACATGGATCTTAGCCATACACATTCTCTTGAAGCTTCATGTAGTGTAATGACTTTAACATAATTTGAGGATGTTGCGACAAGTGTTTGTTTCTGAGAACGCCATGAAACCACAGTTCCTCCATTCATAAATACATATCCAGTTTGAGATTTCGCTTTATGAGGATCAGATAAATAACCTGCATCTGCATAACCAATTAACACTTCTTTTGAATAGTTAGGATAAAACAAGCCTAAACCAACAGTACCTCGAAGATATCAAAAAATATGTTTAATCCCATTCCAGTGTCTTTTTGTTGGAGATGAACTAAATCTTGCTAATAGATTAACTGCAAAAGAAATGTTAGGTCTCGTACAATTCGTAAGATGCATAAGTGTTTCAATTGCACTGAGGTATGGTACCTCAGGACCATGAATTTCTTCATTGTCCTAACAAGGACGATATGGATCATTTTCAACATTAAGTGATTTAACAACCATTGGAGTGCTTAAAGGATTTGCCTTGTCCATATTGAAACGTTTTAAGAGCTTTTCAGTATAATTCGTTTGATGCACAAGTATTCCATTACTCATATGCTAAATCTGTAAACCAAGATAGTATTTGGTTTTTCCAAGGTCTTTCATTCAAATTCTTTCTTTAAAAGAACAATTGCTTCATGAATTTCTTTATGTGTCCCAATTATATTAATTAAAACATCTACATATACATAAATGATTACATATCCTTGCGTTGTCTACTTAATAAAGACACATGGACTAGATAAAGATTATTTTTATAACCTTTACTTATCAAATACTCACTCAAACGACTGTACCACATTCATCCAGATTGTTTCAACCCATATAAAGATCTTTGTAATTTGATCGAATACATTTCTTAGGGGTTTGAACTTAATGCTTCCGGGATTTTAAATCATTATGGTATTTTCATATAGATGTCACTATCAAGTGATCGATACAAGTAAGCTGTAACGACATCTGTAAGACGCATTTCTAAATTTTTAGAAACTGCTAAGTTGATTAAATATCTAAAGGTGATTGCATCCATAATGAGAGAATATGTTTCTTCATAGTCAATCCCTGGCCTATGTGAAAAACCTTGAGCTACAAGTCTATCTTTATATCCTGTAACTTCATTTTTCTCATTTCGTTTTCGTATAAAATTCCATTTATACCCTACAAGCTTTACAAGTCTAATTCATCTTGTATGGGGCCTTTCCATTTATCCCAGTCATGTCAATTTTGACAATTATTGACAAATTTTAGTTCAGGGTTATCATCTCTACACATGATGTCACTTGCAATAGAATAAGAAAATATCTCATCAATATTTTCCATTTCATATCAACTCCATATGATATGTGTATGACCATAGTTGATTGATATCTCTTTGTTAGTATCATCTACATCTTCCTCATGGGAGGTTTTGGTATTCACTATTTCATCAAGATCATTCTTTTTATGGCTAACTTCCTTTACAAGCGTTTTCCTTTTTCGAGGAAGCCTTCCATGTTTCAAATGTTTCTGGGATTCATGAGTCATCTTATTATCTATTTCCTTAATTGGAATCTTAACTCGAGCTGGAGCATTAGCAACTGGTATATGAGATTTAGTAACTTTGTTTGTATCTGTAAAAGCATCAGGCAATGATTTGCAATTTCTTACAAGTGTATTATCTTTTGAACCTCTGTCTCGCATTGTTTTGTCCTTGGATCAAGATACAATGAAGACACACACTATGAGACATCATTTTTTTTTATTTTCTCCCATAATGCTGGGAAGATTGCCTCGTTAAAGCGAGAGTCATCAAAACGTGTTGTAAACATATCACCTATTAAAGGTTCAAGGTGATATCGTATGATGGAGGTTGTTTCATATCCAGGATATATTCCCAACCTTCTTTGAGGTCCTATTTTTGTGCGTTATGTGGTGCAATAGAAACATACACTACACACCCAAAAATTCTAAAGTGGGAAATGTTTGGCTCTTGGCTAGAAACAAGTTATTGTAAGGAGTATCTATGATTTGCACTTAATCTCACATGAACCAGTGATCCAACATGTAAAATTGCATGACCCCAAACAAACACAAGAAGTTTTGTTATCATTATTAATGGTCTAGCTATTAGCTCTTAACGTTTGATCAATGATCCAGCTAAGCCATTTTGTGTGTGTACATGAGCAACAGGGTGTTCGACAACAATTCCTACGGACATGCAATAATCATTAAAAGCAGCGTGTGATGTAAATTCACCAGCATTATCAAGTCTCACCCGTTTAATAGTGTGATAAGGGAAATGTGCTCGTAATTTGATAATTTGAGCAAGAAATTTTGCAAAGGCAACATTACGAGTTGATAATAAAGAGACATGAGACCAGCTGTTGGATGCGTCTATTAAGACCATGAAATATCTAAATAGTCCACATGGTGGATGAATTGGTCCACATATATCACCTTGAATTCTTTCGAGAAACATTGGTGATTCCTTTTCAACTTTTAAGGTTGAAGGCCTTGTAATTAGTTTTCCAAGTGAACAACATGTACATAAAGGCATTTTATCTGATTGGGGAATCTTCTATACTTCAATGGACGTCCATGTGTGTTTTCAGTTATTCTTTTCATCATTGTAGATCCTTGTAACACCTCAAAAATTCACGTCCTATAATGTATTGACACGTGTCATAAGCTTGAACGTGTGAAAGCATACTCTAGAGGGACTAAAGTTGACAATCATGGAAAGTATGTGAATATACGAGTTCTAAATGTCAACAATGAATAAATATATTGTACGTTAACCCTACATGATGCTCATACCTTCAAACGAATAAATCATGGATCATACGAAGCTAAATATGAAAGAAAGTGAGAGATTACAAACTACAGGGGTTAAATGTGTCAACATGTTTAAGTTATACCTCTGAGTGACCTTTTAGCAAACTCGAAGCTTTGTAACGGTAAATTATGCTCACTAGAATACATGATAGAAATTTCATAAAGTTTCGTTATCATATGAGAAAGTTATGATCAAATTCGTATGCGAGGGGTTTAAAGCGTAAATGTTGAAAGTTATGACTTTTCGGGTGATAACCAAGTTAACCAAGGGCTTAACAAAGTGGGTATAAGACTTGAAGCCCTTATAAGTCAAGTTAAGGGGCTCAAAATGCAAGAAACAAAGTGTGGTTGACCTTTCGAAGAACCAAGAGCCAAGGGTGCAAACTGAAAAAGTTTTAAAACCTGAAGTTAGGCTCCAGGCGGGCCGCGTAAGGTCTTAGCAAATCCTTACGCGGGCCGCGTCAGGCCCCCAGATGCAGAAAATCATGAAAAGTGGTTGTTTAGCCTTGGAACCGACTTAAGAAGATATTTTCTCATCCATGGGTGACCCCTAAACATTCCTAGGCACTTAGGGACACTTGTGGGTGATCCATGATCAGTTGTAGCCTTAGTTATCAACAATCTAATGAGATTGAAACACTATATAAAGGCCCTTAAGTTGCAACAATTGATCACCCCTTCCATCTGCAATTGAGGAGCTTTCTGGAGCATGAGAGCAGACACAAGTCCTTCCTAATCGTGCATAGGACTTCAGTAAGTAAGCTTTACCTTTCTTAGTTGAGTTTTTGCTTAGTTCTAGCTTAAAAGTCAAACCGTCGTAATTAACGGTTGACTTCACGATTAATCACTAATGGTCCAGTGATTAGTCGAATTGAAAGTAGTTATAAGTTGGTAATTATGTGGGCATTAAACCCTTAAAAGGGCACCATCTGATTCCCACTCTAACTAGGTCAAATGTCGGGTCAAACTTATTATTAAAAAGTCAACAGAATACTTAAATCTTAATTTATGCATAATTAGCAATGTAGAACACATACAACCTGTTTGATCATTAATATAACTTGGTAATTAGTGTAAGAACATGTCTAAACATGTTCAACCCGACAATTTTCTGTTTAGACCCGGTTCGGAACCGAAAGTCGCAAAACTTTGACTTTTGCTTTGACTTCAGTTCTGACCCATTTTAGTATGATTTGGATTTGCCTTAGAGCCTCCTTAGGACCAGGTTACATGCTAGTATAACCCTCTGTGATTATACACCATGGTTCATTAGTTAACCCATAAATATGCATGATTCCGTTAAATGCCGATATGTTGACCATCATGCCCTTTTCACCATAAAACGTGATTGTTGAAAATGTAAAAGAGTAGAAACCTTAGCTACTGATATATAAACTTGTACCCAAAGTTTGACATCAGTTTGAGGTGTAGTTTGAGAGTTATGCTCATTAGCGTAAATTGAAAGCCTTATGTTAATTTAACGGCGTAATTAGCGTATAGCCTATTAAAACTCACTTTTTGATATCAAACTCTTTACCCACTGATGTTATATATTATTTTGGGATTTTTGAAGATTTTTAATTAATTTTAGGCTGAGCATAACTTAGAGTCGTAAGCTTAATTCGGTAAATGTCGGTTTTGCCCTTTCGGGCTATAAAATGAGTTTTACATATCTTTTTAACCCCAAAAATTTTGCTACTGATTTCATATGATAAATACATTATTTTAAACCTTCTGGAATGATAAAAATATCAGCTTTGTATATGGAGCCCGTAAACGGCTTCTAATCGCATTTTAAGCGTTTTTTTAACGCATAGTATGTACTAAGACTATTTTAAACATACAAGGGTTGATACCTACTGATATTTTAGGTAAATTATGATATTTTAACAGTAAGCAAAAGTTGTTTAACTCAGACTTCAGTTTTGAGCTTTTCGGCTTATGTGAAATTACCAAAATGCCCCTACGGTGCATAGTTTGGTTATAATTGATAAATTTCGCATATATACTTTACCCTACTGATAAAACTTATTAAATTAAGTATCTTTGCTGATTATATCAGACCTGTAACTCAGGTTAACACTTAAACTCTTTTATAACATTATAAATGACCAAATTACCCCTACGGGGCATAGTTTGTGTTTAAATTCGTTTTGGGCATAATGGAAGGTATCCTACTGATATCACAACATATTTGAGGCATATTAACTTAGGAAACCTGGTTAGGACCCTTATGATTACCCGTTACGCCTCTTGCGCGTTCGGTTCGGCTTATGTAACTAGTTTACATAAATTAGCCGAAACGGGTCAAACCTTATCGGTTTTACCCCAAAATTCAGAATGTGCCTAGATTACCCATATAAGGCAAGTCTTCAATCTTGTCGGGTCTAAATCACATTCTATTCCGGTCTTCGCCTAATCGTGCGTTTGAACCGTATAATTAACCGGTCTAAGCTTAGGCTTAATTAAAGATGCGTTAGCATTCTAATTGGTTATTTATACCATCATTCCAGACTAGAGCCTTCCGGTAAATTGTACCTACGCTTACTTAAGTGAATACGGATGAGTTATTATAATTCTTGCTATTTAAGACAGGAGCTAGCTCAGGTAAATACTCTTAACTTATTTTCCCTATTACGGGCTTGGGATACGGTAATATAAATACCGCATGGTCAGGTATGGGATTCAAAGACCAATAAGTCGGGAAATCTAAATAACCTGTTTTTAATTCGTATTGCTTGACTGAAACATTGGGGGTTAATGCGACCGTGTCCTGGATATCCTTGACTCATTAAATGCAATGGCCACGACCTAAGCACAGGGTGTAGGCATACACCTGACAGATGCCATATGTTTATTAATTAATTATACCCAATAAGGGATTCCCAATAAGGGAATAGTGGTGTGTCGGTTAATCATGAACCGGCATAGAACCTGGCCCCGTATGTAGAGCAAGTTATGTAAAACTGATAACATGAGATATGGTTTGTCCCAAGTATAAAAGATTAATTTTGCCTTGTGCATTTTAATCAAAGTGTCGAAATATTTTCGTGCCTTGAGCACCTAAACCAATTTTCATAAACATTTTCAAATGAGTCGGTTGAGTGTATTTACCAGTGAAAACTGACGTATTTTCAAAAGTCTAAGTGACAGGTACAAGTACGTAATAGGCTGGAAGCGGCTCAGGACGTTAATAAGGAATCTTGCAAGTTCTAGGCGTCTAAAGTCTGTTGAACAATGTTTATGTTTTAAGATCCGCCTGTGGATCCTTTACTTTCCGTTGTAATACTTGGATATTACTTTATATTCGGATTGTAATATATTCATCTTTTGCTTCCGCTGTGCATTTATATATTGTGTTGTTTGACTATGATGATATCAACTACGTCACGATACTCCCCACCGGGCCCACCGGTGACACGTGGAATTCGGGGTGTGACAATCCTGGATGACCTAATCTGTTATGCCTTAAGTTAAATGTCTCAGGATCACAAAAATTTTCTTTTACTGCCATATGTGTTTGAGGCACATTAATGTGTGTATAATGCAAACCAGAGTGGAGTATTGGCAGTTTTTCCAATATATGATTTTTGCTCATGATGTGTAAATATTTTTTACTATTAACAATCCTTGATTAAGTATCATATCCGTTATGATATATGTTTTTGAAACTCAATAAGTTTCTCATTAATTTCGGGGAAAATAAAGCATTCTCTATTTACAACTTTGTACCATTTTGTAATTTAAATTGAGTTAAATGCCTTGATAGTCCCTGTGGTTTGCCCGTCCCTAACTTTCTAAAATTACCTCTATAGTCCCCAACTTTTCAATTTTCGTTCCCGGATAGCCCCTAGGCCTAATATCAGTTAGTTTTCTCAGTTAAGAGGATGTGAAATGACAAAAATACCCTTACTATAAAACAAAATAACTTAACCTATTAAATAGATTTATTTATTTGTGGGACTCACTCCTTTATAAAAACAAAATTACAACCCCACCCCCACCTTCCTCTCTCTTTCTTCCCTCTTCCCATACTGTGCAGCATCTGCAATGGTGGACCATCCACCATCAATTTTCAATTAACCCCCTACTTTCCTCTCTCTTCCCATACACATCTGCAATGGTGGATCATCCACCATCAATTTTCAATGATAACATAAATACATAATTAATGGGTAAAAGTAACGATTGGCTTATCAACAGTAACAATAATTTGTTTGTGCTTTTAATAAGCTACATCACTGCATCAATGGCGGAAATTCCCCCAATCTGTCTGCTACTTTGAATTCCGATTCGTATAGCGACAGTAAGTTATTATCTCTCCGTGCTCTTGTTCTTCAACAATTTTTGAATAGATTAATCTGGTATCGATTGATGCGTGTAACTAGTGTTATGTGTTTGATTTACTCTAACCTCGTGGTGATGGTGGTGGTGGCTGAATGATGATGGAGGTGATGGTGGTTGTGGCGGGGGTGGTTGCGGCAGTGGGTTGTGGGTGGAGCTGGAGGTGGGGGCCGTTGGTGGTGGTTGATGGGTTGGATTAGCTTTTTTTGGTGGTGTTGTTGAATGGTGGTGGAGAAGGTGAACACTCGTCGAAAGGTTGACGGTGGAGGTGGTGTTGATGTTTGAGAATGGAGGTGGTCTTGCAGTGGTGTGTGCGGAAGGTTGATGGTGGTGGTGGTGTTGGTGTTGATGTTTGCGAGTGGAGGTGTTCTTGCAATGGTGTGTGGGGAAGATTGATGGTAGTGGCGGTGGAGAGAAGGAGAGAGAGGGAGGTGTAGAGAGAGATGAGAAGGAAGAAGCAGAGAGTAAGAAAGAGAGAAGGGGGTGGGTGGGGTGGGGGTGAGATTGTTTTTTTTTATTTTTATAGTTGGTGGGTCCCACAAGTATATATAATATGTATTTAATTAATTTATTTTGTTTAATATTAAGGGTATTTTTGTCATTTCACACGCATCTAACACCAAAAACTAACCACCATCCACGCAGGGACTATCCGGAACGAAAATCGAAATGTTGGGGACTATAGATGTAATTTTAGAAAGTTAGGGACTAAAGGTGAAAAAAAAGGCAAACCACAGGGACTATCCGGGCATTTAACTCTATTAAATTAGCTTTTCCCTTCGTTCTATCAAGTCTGGAGGACCCGATATTGTATCAATTGTTCATTTTGTTGGTTTCAACTTATAAAAATATTTCTTAGATTTAGGTATAGTGCGTGTGGCTCCACTATCCGTTATACATATATCTGCATCATCTGTTTGATCTTGTGCTCCAGTGGTATTCATTTTATTCTTATAAAATATAGAGAAAAATAATAATAAGTGTATAACGAAGACACTATGAATTATTTTTAATAAGAAGTTTATTTTTTAGTTGAAAACGTTACATGAAAAGTAAGACTAATTAAACATAATAAAGATAATTACAATAATGGAAACTACAAGATTGTTGCATATAGTTATTATGGCTTAGCAACATTTGTTTCAGAGTTTCATGTCACTGGTATAGTCAGTGACATTAAGCTCGACGTTGCTATCATCAAAATTATCCATATGTTTCACCTCCTTTTATTTTATTTTGAGAGAAGCTTGGTAAAGTTCACATAGATGTGAAGGTGTACGACGAGCCTTTGACCAATGGTTTGCACTTCCACATCTGAAACAAGAAGTGCCATTTTTTTCGGAGCTACCCGCTTAATTCCTTTTGTTATAATGGTTGGATTGGTATTTTTTGGAGTATGGTAATTGGTGGTTCTTTGATTTCGACCATGATCGCGAGCACGTCCTCGATCATGGGAATTACCTCAATAATTATTACTTTGAAACAATGGTTGCGAGCATTAAAATGACTTTTATCAAAATGGACATGGCCTCGTCCCCATTTTCTTCCAAAGTCTTTAGTATCATCATTAATAACAACATTTGCTTCTAGAATGGCTAGTGATCATGTGGGACGAGCTTGATGATTTTTCATTAATAGCTCATTGTTTTTCTCTGCTACGAGGAGAAATGAATTTAGATCAGAATATCTTTGAAACTTTTGCAACCAATAGTGTTGTTGCAAGTTTATATTTGATGCATGAAATGTGAAGAAAGTTTTCTCCAAAATATCTTCATCAGTAACAATTTGTCCACGAAATCAGAGCGTTGAGCATATTCTGAACAAAGCAGAGGTCTATTCATTCATATTTTTGAATCTTGGAACCTAAGATTGTTACATTCATCTATAGCACTGGGAAGTAAAACTTCCCTTGGATGATCAAATCTGTTTTTTTTAATCTTTCCAGAAAACGTATGGATCCTCACAAGTTGAATAGTCAAATTGTAACATCTCATCAATGTGTTTGTGGAGGAAGACATCGGATTTTTCCTTGTCTTGATCTATGCAATCACACCCCTCCGTTATCGTTTCCAAAACACCCATTGATTTAAGATGTCGCTTAACACGTGCTGTCTACGGCATATCATTTTCTCCGTGATATTAAGAGCCGGGAATTCAATTTTTGCGATGTTTGCCATTTTGTTGATTGCTTAAGATGGATATCTTTGTGCTTAAACTCTTTCTTGATTAGGATATAAGCGACTCGTGCTGATAACGTGTTATAATATAACAAGAATTAACACAAGATTAGTGCTAAAACTTTAAGACTTTAGAAATATTGTAAAAGTAAGAAGTAGAGAAATGTATAACTTACGAAAGTATATACATGAGATTCATTTTATCTTCTACTTTGAGCTATCTATATATATATATATATAAATGAGATGGATTTGGGCTAGGTGACATTTGATTTTGGCCATTTTTGCTGATGTGGCAACTTTTGTGATGAGTTTAGGAGGGAAATTAGATTTTGCTTCTACGTTCACCATTTTAACACAAAAGAGGCGGGATCCGGATTTGATTCGGGTCACCCATCTCTCAAATTCGGATAGTATATATTCTCTTTCTCATACCACACAACGTATTACATCCTCACTTTCCTGAAACCCTAAATCCCAAAATACCGGTTCTCCTTCAATTGTTCTTCGTCGATTCATCATTCTCAATGGCCAGGTATGAGTACTTATATGATTATTTATTGTAATGTTTAATCTATTGTATCTTCTTCAGATCTAATCATCTCGATTCACTGATTTGTTATTGTTGGAGACTGAAACAGTCGGCGCTAGGGTTACGCCGTGAACCCTTGATGACGACGGAATTGCATGCTACAGAACAGACAATCGAAGGTAAGATCTGTTTTAGCAGCAAAAAAATTTACAATCGTATTCTTCTCTTCTCAGTTTCTTGCTCTTATCACCCCAAATCAAATCAGTCTTTGGATTCTTTTACAAAATATCTATTTCCATATATAAGATGTCATTTCCATTACAGCTTTATTCATATCACAAACCTTATAGCTGAATTTGTGAGATTCATTTTTCAAACATCGACGATCTGTGGATGGTTTTGGTTTCTGTAACGACTTTTGAAGAGGTAATTTTCTTTTAACAGTCCATTGTATTGTAGATTGTAGATTATTGTAGATTGTATATATAGATTTATTGTAGATCTTGAATCGATTTGTAGTGTTTAGGGTTTTCCATCAGATCTGTTAACCTAATAACCTAACGTTTGACGTTTGTTTGTTAATAAAAATCTACGATATGAGGTTGTTTGTTTAAATTGTTAAGTATAATTTGGGGATTTTAAATAATTCTTAAACCCTTAACATTGATTTGGGCGGATTTCTATAAATTCGTATGCTTAATATAATTTCACTGGGGGTGCTGAATTTCAGTAATAATTTTGAAATATTGCTTTTGGAGTCATGTTTAAAAGTTCCTTCCCTTTGTTTGAAGCTATTTCACGTATCTCATAGAGTCATGCTGTTGATACTATTGCTTCTTGGTGAACTGTTACAGGACTGAGGTACATAAGCAACAATGTGTTGTTCAATACAGTCTTTTTTGTATTTTGTATTATTCACTTTTATCTAATTATTCACATCTACAGTTCATGACCGTAAGCTATATAACTGTCATATTTATGATGAAATTGTTTTTCATCTCAAATATTCGACGGACCTGCATCGGATTTTTATGAGTATAATGGAAGTTAGACGATCCAAAGAACAAAAGATTTAATAATTACGACGGAAAACAGATTGCTGGAAATCAATGTTTACAATTATTCCTTTGTTCTTTTGCAGGATGTTACTGTTACAAAAGGAAATGAATTTGAGGATTATTTCCTAAAAAGGGAGCTACTTATGGGGATCTATGAAAAAGGTTTTTGAAAAACCTTCACCTATATGGTAATTCGGTTTATGATATAATGGTTTTACTTGGTATGCTATGTAAACTAAACGGGCTTCTTAACTTCTGACATTGGTATTTTTTTTAATTATGATATTCGTGAATCATCTATTATCTTAGTACAAACTCATGATTTTGACAAAAAAAATTCGGTTCAAACCCGCACAATTGGATGTCTTGGTTTGTTCTCTCCCAAAACCATGGTTAACCAATTGGGAAAATTACGTGATAACATAATAGAGCTTTAAATGTATTGTTGTTTTATATTTTGTTATTTTATGCTTATTTCTTGACCAGTATTCAAAGACCTGTCAAGCATCCATCACAACTGATCTCATTGAGATTATTTCTAGAGCATCTGCGTTGGTGGGTTAATTGTTGTGATTTTCTGTTACTTTGGCAAGAGCCGCCCGCCGGTCTTGAAATAAAACCATATAATTTTTTTTCAAAAGTTTCATAAATAATATGTTTTAGATGAGATTTAATGTTGAACTTTAACTCAAGCTATACAATAAAGTCGAGCAACATGAAAATCAAAGTTTTATAAGGTGCTTTTTGCAGGGTATTCATTTGCATAAGACGGGTCTGCTTATTATAGATTATGTGTGAGTTGATTCTGTTTAGACGTGCAGTAAAAAGAGAAAGCATTTTTGAGCTTATATCTGTAGGGGTTTCAAAACCTCGGTGAGCATACACTCTCTCTACCTACCAAAGTCAGAGCATCTTCAGTTTATGGGTTAATATCTGTTTTTTGTGTGGTATGGCTACATGTCCATGTTTTAACTTGCAGGCCTATTGAATCATTGATTAAATGACCTGTATACTTGCATATGGTGCACAATTTGGAAATTGGTTAGGGGCCAGACCCATTCCACTTGACTGGGAAAGGATGTGGGAGGTATTGTTCTACAGAAAACTTTAAACTTTGGATAGTTTTCATAGGAAGCTTATTACAATAGAATTTTGTTTTGCATCATGGTACCATAAAAAGAATTATATATATAATGAGATAGACGTGCTAGATGGATTGGGTAACATGTCAAAAGCGGTGGGTTTAAACGTGTTATTTTAAGGTATGCGTCGTAGGGGGGTCGGGTGACCTGTTCTTCTTTGAGCTCATTTTTTTTTATTAAAAATGGACTCATGGTGACTTTTAATTTGTGTCAGTTTGTTAATATTCTCAATTAAAGTACTTTTATTTGTCTTTAGCTTCTAAAACAAACTGTTATAGTTATGGGGAACCGGAGGAAAACACGACATACTCAAGAAAACATTAGTGAGCATTTTATTTGACTTAAACTTCCAAGAGAACCGTTGTACTTGGCTTTAACATCCAAAAAGAACAATTGATTTTTTTGCAAGTCAGGATAAAATGATTAAGGTGTTCAATTTTAAAGCTTTTTTTGGTGATACGATATTTATGCTTATGAGAATGAATACTTCATTTTTACGATAATTTACTAAGATGTGACATGTTCAAGACTTACAATTGATTGAGCACTAAGTATTTGATGGGCCTCTCGAGAAAGCCATCCAGATGATGATATGAGTTTAATAAAGTTGTAAAACGATGCTTTGCAACAATTATTTTTGTATTCATATTTACATGTATTTTACCGTATTATGTAATACAAATTAGTAGTTATATATGTGTGCAGGTGCATTCGGTCCACCCCTGAAGAGCTGGAGAGACTTCATGTGGGTATTTTTTAAATATATTATTTTTTTTTCTTTTTTGCTTTTGGGTATTATTAATTCTTAGAGTTAATAGCTAAAATGGATGTTTTAGTTTCTTTTTAAAGATAAAGTTTAAAGATTCAATTTATCATGTTCTTGAAATATTATGAAATTCATGGTGATTTGAAGCATAGATCTTCATGTGGGTATTCTTAATTTTTTTTGTATTACTGTTTTGCTTTTGAGTATCATTATTTCTTAGTGTTCATAGCTACAATGGTTACTTCAGTTTCTATTTAAAGATTCAATTTTTTCATGTTCTTGAATAATTACGAAATGCAGGGTGATTTGAACTTTTGGTTGGGATGCATATGATTCTTTTATGCAGCATGATGTTCAAGAACTCAATAGGATTCTTTGTGAGAAATTTGAAGATAAAATAAAGGGAACACTTTTGGAAGGCCCAATTCAACAATTATTTGAAGGGCATTATATGAACTACATTGTATGCATAAATGTAGACTACAAATCAACAAGGAATGAATCATTTTATGGTACATGTCTCTACTTAACAATTTCATTTTATTTATAATATCTAGAGGTGGCAAAAGGGTTGGATTAGCTAGGTTGGGTAACGGGTTATGGGCGACTCTCAAAGGACCTTTTTGGGTGTTTATCAAAACAGGTTGGGTCGGATCGACACTTAGCTTTGTCCACTTTTCTTTTGCTAATAGGAAGAATTGCATAAAATGGTAATGTACCAAGGATAATTTTTACTTGGGGGCATGCACTTCACTTTTGCCTAATAAAGCGTAACTACGATTTCAATAGGCTCACAAAGGGTAATCTTGGCATAAGTATGCTATCTTTGTACGCCTTTTTTTCGCCAGAGTGCTACTCTTTTGGTAAGTAGAAGTTAAGTTTTTTTATACGTTTTTAAAAGTAATTTACCTTTTCTTGGGCAAAAGTGAAGTAAATGCACTCAGTTACAATTGACCAACTATGCAATTTTTTCCATTAATTACAAACAAAAAACTGTATTATCATAAATATCATATAGTTTCTTTTAAATAAAACGGTTTAGAATGTTGAAAGCATTAGAATATTTATTTGTTAGGTGACTTTTGAGTTGTTAACCTATTTAACATGTATGAAATTTAGCTATTTTTTTCATAGGTCACATGTTTGACCTGTTATTAAACATATACAATCTCAATGGGCCTATTTTCATTATAAATGGGCTGAAAGTGCCACATATAATAATATCTATCTTCTTCCTGAACATGGCATGTCTATGCTTCTTTTGACAAGTATGTGGAGGTGGAACAACTTGAAGGTAATAATAAGTATCATACTTGAGCAACATGGGTTACAGGTTGGGAGGATTTCCTTTTAACTTTTTACTCTTTTGGAGCCAAGTTTCAAGTTTTTTGTGATGGGATAGGTTAAGTATGCACAGTTTGATTAATTATAAAATTTGGCCATAGGATTATTGTGTTACTTGATCAGAAGTGAATATATAGTATAATATTACATAATTTATGATTTAACTACTAAAAAATTTGAGGACTTACACTAATTCAGGATAAACTTGCCAGGTAACTCTCAATGGTAGATTGGGAAAAAATAGGCAGGTTAGGTAACGAGTCAATACAGGTGGGTCAGACTGATCCTTCAACCTTTAAGATCCATTTTATACTTTTTTTTTTAAATATGCTAATGTTTAACTATGATTATTGAAACTATATTATTACCATATTAATCTAATTCTATGAAACATGAACATGAACTTTTAGGATGCAAGGAAAGGTGTTTTGTTCATTGATTTCCCTGTTGTTCTTCAGCTCTGATGAATGCTATTAGTTAACATTAAATCAATAGTACAATAATGTAATTTTATATGTAAATTAAATACTAATTATTAAATAATTTTTTTTGCTCTTTTCATCCCGTTTGACCAGCTCTTATTTTAGCCAATTTATATGATTTTATCTATTTATGATAAAAAATATAATCCATTCTTTAAACATGGACCATTGGAAATCTACCTCATATCATGAAAACTGGGACTCAATTGTGAGGTAAACGAACTGCGTTTGATGTTTAATTGATAATTACATTTGATGTCTCTGCGTCGTCCTTCCACCACATGCCCTTTCAACAATAAACAAAAAAAATTGTATTGTGTGTTTGAATGTTTTATGTGAATAATAGATTATGTGTAAATTTTATATGATCTATTTTAATTCGAACTTTTTGTATTGCATGAAGTGAAAAGCCTTTTGGATTATCTAAAGCAAACAAAGTTCCTGCTTAATAAATTATTAAAATACCATAATCAGTTCGTCTCTGTTGATGCTCTTTGCTTTTCAATTTACACAAGTGTGTTTTTTACATGTTGGGTGATTCAGTTCGTCGATATGTGGTTTATAACAAACGGGTTTTAGGGTTATGTTTTCCTTTTTATATTTTGTATAGATATGTTTATTCTTTTTGTTCTGCAGCTATAACAGAATCAATGGTAATATTTCTGTGAAACTCTAATGTGATTATGTGAAAAGAAAACTTATTAGTGGGTTTTAGATGATGGATATGTGTAGTTTAACTTTAAATTAATAGTATGAATGTAAATGTGACTACATAAGTTGAAAAATATTTATTCATTTAAATTGATACAATCATAAAAGGTTAGAGATAGTTTCAGTTAATTATATTTTGGGTAAACTTTTTTTTTATTAAAATGCCATTTTCGTCCTTGAGGTTTGGCCAGTTTTGCAACTTCCGTCCAATGGTTTGTGTTTTCGCATCTAGATCCAAAAGGTTAACTCCATCCGCGAAAAAACAAACCTTTGGAAGAAGTCGCAAAACTGGCCAAGCCTCAAGGATGAAAATGACATTTTACTTTTTTTTTTTAATCTGGCCCGTTTGAGATAGTATATTGTTAATGATGCCAGGTATGTTAAACTGAAAAATAGTGAGTCAAACATCTAAAATGGGTCAAAACAGGATGCATCGTGTTGACTCGCAAATAATCAATGTGTTAGTTATGATTACTAAAATCATGTTTTTACATTAATATATAATGTTTCAAGTAAAACAGTTTAGGAGCTTCTATACAACTAAACCAGACTTTGGGTGATTTGCAGCATGCTGGACCCATTTGACCTGTTCCCCTTTAAGGTAAACTTTTTTTGAGTAGCAACAGGTATGGTTGTTCCAGTCATGAGATAGTATCCCAGTCTTTGTGATTTTATGTTTAAATAATTGGATTAGGATGATGAAATTTAAAGTGGAGGATTTTATTCCATTATTATATTTAGATTAGGGTCCTCGGGTTTGTTCAGTACAATTACTTCCTACATCTCTAAATTATGTGAAACTTCGAACTTTCGCCACCAGAAAAAGACATGAAAAAAACGAGAGGGGGCATTTTTAATCATTTGGTTTGTAAAGAAATCGTTTTTAACAGTTATGATTTCACTTCTGAAGGGTTGTAGCAAGCTCTTCAGTCCGAAGGTGGTTGTGCATTACCATGGAATTAGGGTGATTGGCTAATGGATATAGTGAAGCAAAGATTGAAATTACGGACTGTCATGACGTATAAAGGTGTGTTTAACTTTGATTTTAAGGACTCTAACCAAAATTGAGTCCGCCTAATGATGAATTTGAACCAGTTTAATTAAGCTTTTTATTGTAGATGCAGCTAAACTTTTTTTTTTATTTGACCCATTGAGACTATATTGTTAATGATGGCAGGTATGTGAAACTGAAAAAATGTGTGAGCCAATCCACAGACGGAGAAATTGCTGTTGGTGGGATTCCAAAGTGGTCAGAACGACTAAAACAAGCTCCATCACGGGCCGTATTGATTAAAAACGGAAATGACGTGTTTGATGCCGCCACACGCCATTGGGAAAGAAGGATTTTTCACTATAAGAGTTCATTAAACTTAAAACTGGGGAGTCCTGCGGTAAGAAATGTGATGGATATGAATGCGTTTTTTGGTCATTTTGCTGCTGCTTTAGCATCCGATCCGTTGTGGGTGATGAATGTTGTTTGATGAAGAGTGCAAAACACGATCGTTAAGTGTGTTATAATAAGTGTTTTATTGTGATTGTAAGTGATTATGCGCGTTGAATGTGTTAACTACGAGTTTTTATGGTTTTACAGGTTAATCGGATTAATTCGGTAAAGTTAGAGAGCGTAGTGATAAAACGGGACAAGCTCGGATAATTATTGGAGAGATATCACACTAAATGGTGTTGTTCGGGATTGGTTTCGGACTGAATACTAGCTTGGAGTTGCGAGAAATATAAAAGTTTGAAGTCTAGGAGCATATGAAGGCAGAATAATAAAGTCAAGGGGCCTTTGAGTACTTTATCTAAAGTTGAAACATAGCCTAAGGTGTTTGTTTGATTTTGGCGGCACATGTGGACAAAAAGGCAACAATATTCACGTGAACAATCTTAGGCAACAACATCACAATTAACATTATCATCAATTGGGCCAATAAGAAACATCACGTGAAGGTGGATTAGTGGACATAGTTGGGCCGCACATGTTAACAGTGTGGGCCGACTTGAGGGACTTTGGAGAAGGTGGCAGCCGTAAAACATAAGGGACGGAGAAGGTTTTCGAAATCATCATCGATATACACATATCTCTTGGCAGTCGCACACGGAAGGGAGGAGATATCATCGCTCAGCCTCTGAATATCGTCCAACAACCATGAGCGGCTAGGCTCTTTGTGGCTTCCTCCAGACAGATGGTTCAGTTAGGTTTTATTTATTTTCAGTTTTATTCATGTTTGGAATTACTTTTGGATTGACAAACCTTTATAAGTAATTTGATGTGTTGATTTTGTTTGAACTATTTGCTTGTGTTTTTGAGTCCTTACTTTACAATTTGTTCGGTTGATGACAAAACCTTGTAGCGGATTGGGTGACATAGAGTAGGTTGATTCACGCTAGTGAATAGGGTTAATTGACTTATAAGAGATCTGATGACAAAGACCCGTTTTCAGTAACCAATCAAACTAATCAACTTTCTCACACTATGTCTATGTGGTGTCAATTATTGAATTAAAATGAGATTTTGTAAACCTAGAACCTGAAGTTTGGAGGAGGTTACCTTTACTACTATTGTTTTCTAAATCACGTTAGTTTAGACTTTATTTTCTAAAAAACAACCAAACCAATCAATTAATTATTTTATTTAGTTAATTTAGATAGAAAACCAATTCTGACCACATACTCCTCGTGGACCGACACCCTACTTACCCTAACTAGTTAAGGTATTTAGGAACTTTTTATAAATATTTTTTTTGACCGACCAAACGACATCGATCAAAATGTGTTGTTGCAGACCGCAAGCCTTCAACTTTGGGTGTCATTTATGATAGGGCTTATTGGTGTTTATCATGACTGGTAATTTTCTTATAGTTTTATTTTGCTTTAAAACTATTATATTCGTTTTTCAATATTTGCACAACTTTATATCATTATTTTGTGATGTCTCTAGGTGTGAACCTTTCTCAAGTTATGCTCAAACTTATGATTTCATTCATGTGGTTGCAATTGAATCCCTCATAAAGGATCCAGTTACCGGCAAAAACAGGTAATTTATTGTTGTTTGCTACAATTTATGATCTTATAACTAAAACGATAGCATATCATATTGCTTTTTTTTTTAATTTCTTTTATGTGTCCATAGTGTAACTAATGTTGGAGAAGTCTATACCTTTTTGTTTCCACTTTTTGCCGCCTTATTTTGCGGGGCTTCAATTTTACAACAAGGTTCCCAAGCACAAAATTACTATTGCTGCAAGTCCTTTTTTAGACGGGAGGGTAATTGTTAGGAAGATTGCAAATGGTTTCTTTTTCACAAATGGATGGACAAAAGTAGCTAAAGATGTGTTTGGGGGTTTTGGTTCTTTGCTTTTATGTCAGGTGATGGAATAATCTTACTTCCCTATGACTACTTTTAATGTGAATTGCGTTCAAAACGTACTACCTACTGAAGCACCTCTCAAGAATGTTCAAGACATCTTAGAAGAACATGTTATTGATGTTGATGCTGATAATTCAGATGAAGAAGATGATTTAGACAATCGTTTGATTAATGAGGAGCGTGTCTACGGCATAACCAATCTTGGAATTGAGTGTAATAATCAAACTGTACATAGCAAAAACTATACTCTCCAATGTGATTGTGCATATCAAAATATATCGTGTTTGTATGCTTCAAAGGTTGGTGACGGTGGTGTTAAAGCCTTGGAGAATTCATGATAGTTTTTTTATTGGTACATGTTAAGTGTTATGATAAAGAACGGACACAACATTAATAAAGTTCTAATAATCTGTTATAATAAATAAAAGTTTTTTTTTTGTGTCGTGGGTCATCCAGTGAGGCAAGTTTCTGCCTCCGGTTCTTGCCCAAAGTTTCTGACCCTACTCGCAACACTAATGACTACAACTTTCAATTTAAAAAAATTATAAAATAACTTTCTTCGCAACCCTAATGACCACAACTTTCAATTCAAAACAATTATAAAACAAGTTTCTGACATAGTTCGATTAATATAAAGTAAATTTTCCTACCCGCGAAGTTCGCGGATGATAACCTAGTTATTTATATATACTACAAAAAGATTAACTATTTTGTAGACAAGTTTAACTATTTGATGGACAAGTAGTGTCGTATATTATCTATAAGTTTGACAAAAGGTTCATCCATTTACTTGATAAATCTAGAGGTAAATCTTGATATTCATGGTAAATGTGATATAATATCCTTAACATATATTATTCGAAAACATTTTCTTTTATAATATTTTAAAAATCATTTAATTTTTATGTTACATTTTAATTTTTGTTGGTAATAGATAAATCCTTTTAAAGATATAAACATTTAAGATAAAATAAATAATTCCTAAATCAATATTTAAAAAAATGATTTTTAGGTTATTCGGTACAGTTTTTTCTGTTTTCATAAATGCAAAACCGTAACTGAACCGTAAATTTTGATTCGATGTTTTCGGTAATTTGGTTTAATCGATTTTTCTGGTTTCAATTAGAATTTTTTTTAGTTTTCTGCTCAGCCCTAGCTAGAATAGTGCTTCCTTCTTGATCTTGTTATTCTAGAATGAACCATATACACATTCTCAATTTTGATTTGGTGTTGGTCAAATGAGTAAAATCAACTCCACAATTGAACTCTTTATTCAAACTTTTAGTGAGTGTAAAATAAACCACACTAGGCCCTTCAAAATTCATTCATTAGTTTTGGACATGATACAAACAAACGTCCAAACTTCATTCTTGTTGAAGGTGATCTGAAAACCATCTGTCAACCGACGAATTAACCTGATGATTAGAGTCAGCTTCAAAGCAAACAGGCCTACGCTTACTACTTTTTGTATGCCAAACATCTACAACTTCGTTCAAATGATTGATCAGACCAACATCTTTGTATGTTGATCCAAAAACAACCAACATATTCATTACTTTCAACTTCCAGAATAGTAGCAGCATGGAATTTTCAGTTTGTAGGTTCTTAGATCAGGAAATTGTAGCCGTAGGTTTTAACGTTTCGTGAAACAACTATGGATTTTGAGAACTTATTAGTTGACCCAATGAATGAATATGATCAAAAATCTTTGTATGCTTTAGGAAACATAAGCTCGATCAGCAATAATCAATTGGCATTGGAAGAGAGGATCTTCAGTGGAATTCGGGGGAGAAATTAAGGCTAATAAAGGAGTTGGGTAGGTCGCATGAACACTAAATTTGTCCCGCTAATCGCTTCATTTATTTATACTTTGTCTGCTTCATATTTGGTTTAGGTGTCGCCGCTATTTCAGGTACCATGTGGTAAAGAGAGGTAGCATGCGTGTTTGATTCAAGTTTCAGGGTGATTAGGCTTGGTTTGGTTTGGGGGTCAACAGAGTTCCTCATGCGAGTTGCTGGAAAAACACAGGGGAGGTCTACATTGGAGGCAGCAAGAGGGTGGGATGAATTCATCAAAAGGGTTAAGGGTATATAGTCATTGTCCACAAACTTGACATATTCTTTAACAAAAGTGTTGGAACCCAATCTTGTTACAAAATTAAAACCACATAACTCATAACATACAACTTTTCAAACTTAAGTGTGACTAAGGTCAAACCACAAAACTATATGTGTAATAAGTAATAAACTCTTTTGAGTTTTATCCAGATCTTCACTTTTTTACTCACATTCTTTAGTTATAGTCGTTAGTGTATTTGTATGTGTAATCTAATCAACCTTAAAACCCAAGATGATTAAGCATTCACACACTAATTCTATAGCAAATACACCATGGCAGTTTAGATCAAATCATCATTCTGCCCCTACAAAAATTGTTCAAATCACGTGTCCACGACCTATAATTCTCTTTCTCAATTTCGCAATTCAATAGCATTGTCAACGATGTTGATACAAACTCTCATGGCCCGCCATAAGTATAATACAGCACTAAAGAAATCTTCAATAGGTCTTACATTTAGACAAAAATATGAGAGAATAATCATTTTATGTTATATATATTAGTGTCCAACCGTCCATATCAAACTACGTATATGGTCATGAAATACATGAACGGATTTTGCATAACAATCTATCTTCGCATACAGTTAGAAATGTCTTGAAATCTGGCATACTGTGTTAAGAGAATGAAATAGATGAGCGAAAGAAAGTATATACTCTTAACAAACCTTTTCTGCATCTAATGTTTATACATTCCAAGACATTTCTAAAGTAGATACGTAAAATAATATCGCGTATTACATGACGTAAAAACTTGTTTAACATGCACACTAGCTCATAAACATACAACAAAAAGAGATACTCTCATGGACATGGACATGGATGGAAGGAAGAGTATAACTTTGAAATATATTTGTAACAAAATGTTACTTGCCGAGTTGCGGAGTCGATCTCTTTCATGTATTTAACATTTCTATATCTAATATGGTAATTTTCATTTCTGTTCAGTTGACCGACCATTCAAATGCTGTAAACTTACCTTGTGGTTTCTTCATTATGTTATCCAAGTACCATCTCACATATCTGTCATCCATGTCAAACATGAAATCCATTCCCCTTATCTACCAAATCAAAACATAGCCATGTGTTACTATTACTTCTTTTATTGTACCAGCAAAATACAGATCTTAGTGAAAAAAAAAAACGAACAATTACCTGAATCAAACAACATGAAATGAGTGCAGCCGCTTGTCCACGAGCAACTGATTCACCATTCACTAAAATCAAACCCTTCCCGATATTTTTAAGAGTAAATGTGCCATCGGTCTCCATCTTTATAGTAGCCTGACAAACACGTTGACAGTTACTACAAAGTATAACTTTTTAGTTATTGAAGATTTGGTAACAAACCTGTTGCCTAGATATCATGTTGGCATGACTTTCTTTTCTTAGATCAATATCAACTTCAGTGTCATCTGTTGATCTACCTACTGTGACCTCTGTTTTCTTGATATAGTAATTAAAATGACGGCTGTAAAAGACAGCAAAAGAACCTAGAGATGACACGACTCTTTGTGATGAAGACTGCTCTAATCTACTTATTGACCTTTTACAGTGTCTATATTCACCACTTTTAGCTGTAATCAACAAAGCGAGTCAGTTAACAATGCTTATACAAAATGTGCGTCGTAAATTGAATGAAATATCGAGTTAACCAGTAACCACCTTCATTGGTAATCCACGAGTCCTGAGCATATTCATAGTCCAGTTTACGAATCTGAAAGAATAAACACAAATATTGGAAGAGGAAAAATGGTCTCAATAAATGGTGTAAACATCACACAAAAGGATTGCAAAGTTTACCAACGCTTCAATATCAGGTAAGCAAGGTAGGTCACTATCACTGTTGGAGTTGTTATCGTCTGATATAGAAAGATTATGATCCACTGATACAGAAGATAAATCTGGACCATCCATCAGTGGTTGAGTAAAAGATGACATTAGGTCAATCAAATCTGCAGTTTCGTTTTTAACACATGAAGATGGTATATCAGAATCTTCGGTATCAGGAAAACAAGGTAGATCACTATCAGTTTTATGGTCTGATATAGAAGGATTATGATCCATTGATACAGACTTAAGAGTGCAACCAACATACGGATTTGAAGAATCAAATTCGGAAGATAAACTTTGATCATCCATCTGTGACTGAGTAAAACATGACGCGGGGTCACTAGAATCTGTAACCGTTCGGGGTCTAACAGAAGGCGTTGGTATTTCTGGATCTTCAATATCAGGAACGCAAGGTAAATCACTATGACTGTTACGGTCTGATACCGAAGGATTATGATCCATTGACACAGACTTATGAGTGCAACCAACACATAGGTTTGCAAAATTAAATTCAGAAGATACAGCTGGATCATCCATCTGCGAATTAGTAAAACATGTTGCGGGCTCGATAGAATCTGTAGCGGTTTCGGGTCTAACAGAAGGGGATGGTATTTCCGGATCACTGTTATGATGGTCTGATATAGAAGGATTATGATCCATTGATACAGATTTAGGAGTGCAACCAACATGCGGATTTGCATAATCAAATTCAGAAGATAAACCTGAACCATCCATCTTTGACTGAGTGAGAGATGATGCAGGGTCAATAGAATCTGGAGCAGTTCGGCATCTAGCAGAAGGAGATTGATGAATCCGCAAGAAAATATTATCGTCGCATGGTCTTTCTGGATCTTCAGTCTCAAGGTCACTATCATTGTCAGAGTAGTCATGGTCTGATATAGAAGGATTATGATCCATTGATACCGATTTATAAGTGTCACCGACATGTGGATTTGCAGAATCGTATTCAGATTGTAAACTAGGACCATCCATATGTGTCTGAGAAAAAGAGGGTGATGGGTCAATAGACTCTGTAGCAGTTATGGGTCTAACATAAGGAGATGGACGAGTCACCGAGAAAATATTATCATTGCACGGTATTTCTGGATCTTCTGTATTTAAAATGCAAGTAAATTTCCCTTCACTAAGATGAACAGGGTCGAGGTGTGAGATTGACGTTGACTCCACGTCATCTTCACTGTGACAGACATCGTGCTCATCATCATGAAATGAGGGATCTTCTAGAACATTTTCAGGAGAATCTAGTAACTGTGAATCAGGAATGTTATCAACTGTGTCTTCTGTATTCAAACTGCAAATGATATAATTCTCATCTGAGAAGCTTGGTAGCGAAACGGGAAGACTTGCGTATTCAACTTCTGTACCATCACTAGAATTATACCAGTCGTCTTTATCATGCATATGAGTGTCATCTTTGGGTTCAATAACCGGGTCAAAAAAAGTCATCAGATTATCTGTTAGTAAAACACAAACAGTTTCAGTAAGTTGGCACGATCCATCTTCTCTCATGGATCCATTCATATAATCATTTTGAACTGACTCATAACATTCGGGAGCTGATTTATCAACTAAATTAGTAGTTGCAATACTCCCGAAACTGTTTTCAAGACAGGCACTGAAGATAACATGAGCCTTGTGATTAACCGTAGCATGATCTTGAAGTTTTTTGCATTTGTCAAAGAAACTTAAATCTGGAGATTTAAATGATTCAAATTTTAGCCTACTTCTCGTGCGATAATAATGTGTGCAGATGCTCCCTCCTTTTCTCTTATTAGGGGTCTTTTTGTTTCCTTTAGCAAGTGCTTCCAAGGAAGCTCCAGCCTGTTAAAATAGGCCCCACTTATGAAATAATCAAATAAATCAGAAAAGACTAGGCTACAACATTGTAATCTTGTATGAACTTCACAAAACAAACATCCATTGTCAGAATCTAATCCAACGAATCAAGTTCCAACCCAGTGACTATCCTAATTTTTTGCTGCCACACACACCATCTGAGGTCCTTTAAAGGTGTATGAAATGTAAAGTGCTCTTTACTCTTGCTCACCGAATAAACCATGATCAACAAGAAGGATATTATAAGAATAGGATCATAATCCTGTAAGAAAACCTGATTGCAGTTGAATTAAAAGAAATGCAGGAACCAAATCTTCTTCATCCCACAAGTTCAATAATACTAGATCAACAAGTAGCAAACTTCTTCCATATATATTATACAAAATACCACAACCCATGTAATTTATTTCTCATACTATTTAAAAGATGTTATTATTTGATCACATGAGGTTTACCTCAGAACTTCAGTGATGATATGATATTATCATTGTTCATGATTTTCTGTTATTGCTAATTTGATGTCCGCGATATATAAAGCGCATTAAGCTACTCTTTAGCGGTGAAGTCGGATTTGCATCTGAATTTGTTAAAATATGTTATGTGTGTTGTCTACCATTATTTCAAATATAAACGTTGGTTTTCTAATCTTTTTTTCCAAAGGCTCATAGCTTTAGAAACTGATACCTGTAGTTAGCAAAATTAAGGGGCATGTAGATAAATCCACATTGATGGGTGTATAACTATTTGAGTAGGGGTCCAATATGCGTCTATTGTATCTTCTGAATGCTGGAGTCGGTATATATGAACTGTCCTTAAGAATATGTTTATGGGCCATATACTGTTGCGTAAATTACAGAAATAGAGATTCCCAGTACGATTAACAAAAAATTAACAAATAACAAGCTTCTGCCATATTATATTATACCAAGACCACAGCCAGCCATTGTAGTTCATTTCTCATACTATTTCAAAGTCATTATTATTTGCTCACATTAGACTTACCCCCCCCCCCCCCCCCCCCCCCCCCACACACACACACACACACTCTGCAAACGTCTTAAATCCTACCGGACCGGACATCTCTATTTTCCCTAATTTAGGCCCATAAACATGCTGCATATATTTCTGATTTCATTCTCCGCTACCATTCAGTCAATACAATATTGAATCCCCACTCAAATAGTTACACACTCATCAATGTGAATTTATCTACATTCCACTTAATTCAGCTATCTATTCAAACCTATATACACACATTACATATCTACTACAGTCCTGATCAGTTAAAGTATGAACAATTTTGTTAACATATTTTAACAAATACATATGCAAATCCGAATTCACCACTAATTAGTAGCTAAATGCACTCTATAAGGCAAACACCACAGCTGGAATGCATGAATTCATCAGAAATGACAAACAAAAAACGATAATCAGCTACGAATATAACATTTGATACCTCGATTGAACATTTTAGCAGCAGCTTATCTTCACAAGCTTTCATGTTCTTCACAAGCAAGCAATGAGTGCTTAAAATGTAGGATTTCGAACTGAATTCGTTTCCAGTTGAGAATTGGAGACGAATTTGAATCAGTGTGAAGCTTTTCCGGAGTATCAATTAGTTTTAGAGGGGTAGTGCTAAAAATAATTGAGTGTCCGTACAGCTAGGTTTCTGGGCTTCTCAACCCCTTCAAAATTTTATGTTATTAATTTTAAACTCACAACTTACCAAAGTGTTAATAACTAATCCCTTTACTTTACTTGTGGCCCAGTGTTAAGAGGCTTGGGTTGTCAAATAGAGACTCAAGTTCTATTCTCACTTGTGTGATATGGGGTGGATCCGTGGATATAGGTAATGAAGAATTTGAACTAGGTCTTGTGTAAGGTTGTCAGTTCGATTCCCAAGTCCAATCGGGTTTTCGTCCCACCGTGTGTTATGCCAGAGAGTTCTGCTCTTATGGTGATGCAACGATTGTCAAGTGGCAGCCGGGGGTATGGTTTCTCGGGGGAACGCTCAAAAAACCAAACTTTGAAGCTAGCGTGGGCTTGGATTAGACAACATAGTCTGGCCAAAGTGGGGCTCTCCGATTTGAAAAGTGTGGTAACCTTATACATGAAGTTCACCGTTCAAAAAAAGTCTTAATAACTGAACTGTTTAATAATTAGCGTTGTGGAATAACTACCCTGCAATTATTTAACAATAATTATTTGATTTTTTATTTATTTATTTTTTAAATATAAATGACATATAAATAAATAAAACTACATTATATCAAAATAAAATTATAAATTACACTAAAACTAAAGAGAGTTAAAATAAAAGTTATGTTAAAATTAAATAAAAAAAACACATGAAATGAAATTAAAATAAAGACTAATAGAAAGACGTTTTGCGGATGCGTTCACAAATTTGTTGTTTCCTTTGCTCGAAAAGTACTTGTTTTTCATCCGATAAACCCAAATAGTTTTTTATTATTTTTTTTTTAGGAAAGCAAGGTCGGCCACGATGCATTCGTATTCTCTAAAACCGGTTAGCCGATCAATTTTTTCGTCCAAACTTTCGACAATGAAAACTTTATCGGGTTTAGATGTAGTACTTTTGAAGGATAATGCTCAAAATTTATTGCCCCTGCTTTGCTTTTGTCTCTTCCCATTGGACGGACTAGTCGTTCTGGTTCCGGTTTGATCTTGTCGTCCAATAATTCGGATCTCCCAACACACGATTTGGGATCTTGTCATAAGCATGTGATGTCACGAATTTAAGAAGAACGCATTCAAGAAGGTGGCACAAGAGCCGCATACCACCTAATAATGGGTGTACTACAAGAGGAGGAGTCGAGTGGTGATTTGTGGGTCATTATAAGTTTTTAAAGGTTTCAAGTTTTGAATCTTAAATAATAATAATAATAATAATAATAATAATAATAATAATAATAATAATAATAATCTTTGCAAATCGGTTTATTATCTTTTATTCACAACATATACACGACCAGGTTAAATGAATGCTACCATATTTTAAAACATCGGGTTCCTAGGAACCCATTCGGTTTGTAACTTTTAGTGAAAACCTATATATAAAATACAGTAGGAACCCAAAAATAAATTATGGGTGAACCCATTTCAAAATCTATGTAGTGTTCCACTAGTATAATCCGCGCTTTCCAATCTTCAGATCCCGAGTTTTATTCACACATCTAGCGTTTTAATTATATGTTTTCGTTCTTTTTTATTGTAAAACCCATAACTAAATACTAGTTAGGGTTAAAACAAACACATATCCCGCCTCCACGACTGCACCTTATCCAGCCCTCTAATATTTTTTTTCTTTATGAAAAAACAACCGTCTCCTCTACAGCTCAGCTACTCTTGCTCGTCACATTTTTTCTATATGTATATTCTCTAGTGTCAACTGAGACGTAAGTATTAACATTTAAACAAATCTTTTTTGCCATCGTGTGATTATGTTTGCTTGCTAGATGTTTAGCTATTCACATTTTGAGGTCTCTGGAAAGGGAATGATGAATTTTATGAGACCTTCAAATACTTTTTATTCACTTTTAAAATTTTTCTATTGACCACTCATTTATAAAATATGTTTACAATACATTTGACCCACGTTCTTCTTGGTTTATTTTTTTTATTATTAGTCCCTGTCTTATATTAAAGTTTGTTTCAATGGTCGAGTATTTTTTTTAGACATATAACTTACATAAGCAGCAGCCAACAAGTTGTACATACCACTATTTGCTTGCTTAGATGATAGCACAACATTTGTTATGATCTAAGAACCGCTCATTTAACTTTATATGCACCCACAGTTCATAGAAAAGTAACCATTACATTGTGATATAAGTCCACAATTGGTGGCAGAGATGAACCTCACGTTGACTATGAATCTGGCACAATGCATACTTATGTTATTTGGGATAGGAATGCCAAGAAGCATTGAAAAAAAAGGTGATAAAGACCGACCCAACCTGATAATTTTAACGTCGAGTTGACCGGAATTCGAACACCTAAAAAAGTGAACCCAGTGAAAAAGATCCTAGATCCATTACTGCTACAACATCGAAGAATAACAAATTGCTACAAATGGGACTATGACCATGATGCATTGGTTATTCTACTCGAATGTTTTTACCAACTCTTAGTCCCAATCTCCCAGAAGAGATGACAGGAGATGTTTTGTCACCTGCAAACACCTTGAAACATTATCCTACATGATAAGACATCGACAAGTTAAGTAACTATTTAAGTAGTGTTCTCTTATACAATACAAAAAATGTAACTCCATGTCTTATTTTAAAGCTACTTATTATTCCTATATAAACATTGATTCATATGAAGTCGCACCCCTGTTCTTCTAAGCTTGTCTCATTGCAGAGCAAACATAGATGTACCGATATGTTCGACTTTTAGTTGACTTGTTCACGAGCTGATGTGAGCCGAGCCAGGTCAAGTCCGGGCTTGATTATAAACCGAGTCGGCTCCGTTTAGATTTGAAACCGAGCTGAGAATCTTAGATTTTTTAACTGAGCTGGCTCGGCTCAGTTTGATTAGGCTAAAATTTAAAAAGAAATATTAACACATAGCTTTTAAAAATTTAATAGTCTAAGATATCATACAATAGTTCATAAGGACACATCCAAAATAAGTTCGGCCTACTATATTACAAGCCAAAATCAAGTTCAAACAAACAAAATAAGTTTCAAATCTCAACGAAATACAATGTAAGTTCATTAGCATCCTAAACAACTCCCAAACATGTCATAGATATCTAATGACAATCCTAAATGCATGCAAATAATAACCAAATTTATATAATACATTATATGTATATAAAAATAAAGCATATTAAAAGTAAAATAATCCGAGCTGAGCTAACAAGCGAGCCAAACCAAGCCAATTTGGCTCGTTACGAACCAAGCCGGCTCGGCTCAATTTCAAACCGAGCCATATCAAGCAGGCTTTTTCCAAGTTAAATCCAAAGGACCTTCAAGTCGTGAGCTTTTTGCACAGCCCTACTTGCAAGGATATGAAGTTTCGGATAAGTATTGTAAATTGAGCAAAGTTGAGGGCAAGAGATGGAAGTTTGCCTATTATTCTTCTTCCATTGGAGTCTCTTTGACGAATTACCACCACCGGTCTTTATGGAAGCATCCACCACTCTCTCTCCCCCGTTCCAACAC
The DNA here is from genome assembly GCA_030545235.1 of Helianthus tuberosus. NCBI lineage: Eukaryota > Viridiplantae > Streptophyta > Magnoliopsida > Asterales > Asteraceae > Helianthus > Helianthus tuberosus. Next base: position 49,179,749 of record CM060404.1, on the reverse strand, counting down.
CGGTGGTTACACACATCTCCGCCTATACATCATGAATCCGCCATGAGGTTCCACAACCTTCAACGAATCACCACCGCTCTTCATCCACCTCACCGCTATCCAATCCAATTTCCTCTCACTAACACAAATCATCTCAAATCCAATTCAAATCTCAACTGCACCATGAACGATATTTCAGCCGATAATCTCAAGGGTAAAAAGGAAACGCAAAAGTATCCGGAGATCCCTCCCCCGCCGGAGAAACCGTTGCCCGGAGATTGCTGCGGCAGCGGCTGTGTTCGGTGCGTTTGGGACGTCTATTTTGAAGAACTTGCAGAATATAACAAACTTTATAAACGAGAATAAGGTTTTTGCAGATATTATTATATTTTTGCTACTTACAGATCCGTTTGTTGTAATATTATTAGATTTTTGGTTTAAAATGATTGAATTTGATTATTGAAATTGTTTGAATGATGTTACATGATTTCCTATTTCATTCTGTATATGTGTTTGGTCGCCACAAGGATTTTCGACCGCTGATCATTGCTTCCTGCTTGTTTATAAGTGTGATATTAAACTCCCAATTTAAGGACCTCAAAAGTTTGTCCAATTCTGAAATCATGTGTGGTTCGTCTCGAGCTATTAGGATTCCGCCTGGTCTTAAAATCCTGTCGGTTTCTGCCATTAAGCCTTTAATCCTGCACCGCTCTTTCACCTTTGAAAACAAATGGTCTGCGTGGAGAAGGTCGTATGTTCTAGGGTATGTGCTAAACGACTCGCACCAGTCGTGGTAGATTCCAATGAGACCCCGTTCGAAGATCGTTGGTAGTGTATCGTGTGGTGAATCGACATTCACTACGTTTAACACCCATAGGTTTACATCCTTTAGTGCTGCAGCGAACCTGTCAACATAGGCTGATCAATCACAACAAGTTACAGGCTTAGGGTTGTGCTAAACGTACCCCCCCTCGTCACATTAGTAGTATACTAGCATTCCCCATTTTCAAACTAACAGACGAAAAAACACTTCATTTGATGCTTTCAAGAGCGCCAAGGGGGGGGGGGGGGGGGGGGTACGTTTAGAGAACCCTATAGGCTTATAATGATCGGATACTTTCATTTAGCACTTACCCACCATAGACAGCTCTCATGTCCATAACATTCCGGACATTCGACCAGTCAATCCCTAAGTTATTCATGTAAGTCTTGGTGATCACTCGTGTCCAGTGTTCATAATCTTGTGTAAAGTCAAGTGGAGCAGGTTTCCCGTAGATTCCTGTTTGGGTTTGATTTAACCAGTAGGGAGGTTTTTGAACCCGGAGCGGCCATTCTTCAGGCCAATGTGAACCTCTTTCCATCTCCCCCATTGGCATCATATGGATACATGTTTGTAAAGGCACGTACCAAGCAAAATTAGGATCGTCGTCAGGTTTACACATGGGAGGTTGGTGTCTCTTTACTACATTGTAGCATTCATTTGAATCTGGTTTGTGGTAGATCGCAACACCCATCGTGTTCGGCTTGTCCTTCTTGATGCTCACAAGCTCCCAACACATTGCCACCGTTAGAGCAGACATCTCTGGTTCATAAGTATACAGAACGTTATTTCAAGAGTTCAATAACTTAACAGTCTTAAGAGTATAGTAGGTTAGTACCATAAAAATATATTTTCTTATTTTTTACGAAAAAGTCTCAATAAAAAGTTCCTAATTTTTTTTTATTTTTTATGGTATTAACCCTTAAAGTATTATACCTTTCCATGCTTGGACATCTTCTTCGAGTGTTCCGTAAACAGGTGTTGCTGACCAAATGAAATAGCCTCCAGGACGAAGCATGCGATTAACCTCCAAAAGAAGGATGCCACCATCCTTATGCCAAGGTACTTTACATCGAACACAATGAACAAGATCAAACACCCTACTTGGAAACGGAAGGCGTTGAGTGCCCATGACAGCAGAGATCGCAGGTATGCCTCTTTCTAATGCGAATTGGATTTGAGACTCTTGATCGTCTTTAGGTGCGAACGACATTGTTAAAACCTCTTTATCAAAGAGGTACCCTCCAAAATTCGCTACACCACATCCTATATCGAGAACCACTCGTGTGTGCCTCCCCCACGCGATATCGGGCACCACCTGTTGATCTTAGAAAGATAATAGACCGATTGAAAAGATATCACAAGACATATATAAAAGTTGATAGTTTGGTTTTTTTACCTCTTGTAAAAAGTCGCTATAATGAAGAGCACCTTTTAGGAATGTTATGAATTCCCCTGTCACCTTTATCCAGTTTTGGTTACCTTTAAATTCTGATAAGGCCTTGTTTGGCATATTATGGAGCCATATCTGTCATTTCGTTACATTCTGGTTATAATATATATATCGTCTGATGTTTTATGCATAGTTTTCAGAACCAAACCGGCCGGACTGAACCAGAACATGCTACATAACCAGTCTGGTTAAGTCTATTTAAACCATATGTATTTGGGTCAGCCGGTTACCGGTCATATTTTAATTCTAATTTTTTTTTGTCATCTGATTTTTGAAATTGAACCGGGGGTCTCACCGGAAGCAGCCTCTCTATTCCTCTGGGGTAGAGGTAAGGCTGTCTATATCTTACCCTTCTCAGACCCTACGTTAGCTTTGCTATTGGTGGGATTTACTGAGTATGGTGATGATTTTTGAAATCGGTTGATGGGTCTGACCAATGGCCTGGTATAGCGGCAGGTTCAATGAACGGCCTGGTCATGAAAACATTAATTTTATTTTTATGTGCATATATAAAGAGTATATGTACTTTATCTCTACTTTGAGGCCATGAAACAGGTGTCTTATAATCATCTGGAAGTGGGACTAGACAAACAGGAGGCTCATTTGGACATTGTCTCTTTATCCCATTATCCAAACAAGGCATATACTCTGTCCCAGCTGTCACATTACATAATCCCCATTTGTAACTGTCAATATAACCGTTAACATCACCTTTAGCCACACTTGAGTCCCCTGCTTTCATAGGTATAGTGGCATTGGCCCCAATAAGTTCTACCTTTGCTTGCTCCATTTTGTTTCTAACATCTCTTGCTTCTTGATTTTCGACATGCGCTTGTGTCTCAGCTGCTATAGAATGCGATTCTATCGGCCCGTCATCTTCCTGTTCCTGTTCATCTTGATTATCTGTCCCCTTCTTTTGTTCTTGGTTGGCCGTATCTTCCAAATCGCGGATGTCATCCTCTTGATTTATGGCATCACTTTGTTGGTCATCGGTTACTTCGTTCTTTTGTGTTTTATGTTTATGTTTACGTTCATCGTCTGTCGATGTTTTTTCTTTAGATCCATCTGAGTTATCTTCAATATCCGAAGTTGAAATTTCGATTTCTTGTTCCTCTTGGTGTTCTTCAGCCTCTTGTTTCCCGGCATCACTGTCATTCAAACTTTCCGCATCATCATCGTCAACAACATTGTTTGCGCCTTCTTGTTTAGGTTCTGCTTCGATTTCAGCTAACCAATCCCGATCGTCATCTAGCTTATTATTATAACTCTGTCCCGTTTCCTGATCATCTTTTGTTGTCACTTCATCATCATGTGGTGCAACATCTATACGCAGATCACTATGTTTATCTTCATAAACACTTGTAACATTAGTCGAATCCACATGTTTATCTTGAGTGGTATCAATGGGGATTTTACGATTCGATTTTAAAAACGACGAATCATCATAGGAGGTATTTGATGGAGAAGTTATAGAGTTGGAGGTTAGCATCCAGATGCCGAAAACACAAACCATGACAAGCAGCAGCGTAGTGACGGTGGACGAACAGGAACCGCCGGATGGTCTCTTGTTACCACGAGGTTTTCCGATCGCCATAGGCAGAGGAGTTGACGAGGGGGAAAAGACACGAAGAAAGATCAAAGAGAAGGTTAAGCAAGTTTTGTGGAGCTGGTATGTCTTAAGATCCATAATAATAGGGGGTAATTTATTTGTTGCACTTGTATCATGTAACATACATTAAGTGAATAAACTCCCTAACGTTACATGAAATGAAAATTGCGTAAATAAAATCCAAATGTCACATTTTGATTGGGCTTTTAAGAAATTAAACAAAGTGACCATGTTATGTTATGGGATTAATTAATCATGTGTTTGCTTGTTTAAGAAAAAGCTTAGAGTCGGGTCTTTTCCCCGATCCCTCGGCACGGACGCCAGCCCTCTCTCCCGCTCGTATATTTGGTCTTTGAATGTTCTTGTTACAATGTATTTTAACTCGAGAATAAAGGAAGTTTGTAGCCCTATTTGTGCTAGATTATCCCACGGACGTTTGTGAGGTGTCCATTTGCGGATTTCGGTCGGCTTAACATACATTTGGTACACACCAACTTGGGAGGAAATTCCAGATCATTTTCATTCAAAATCCTATTTCACCCACACTCCCTTCTCTCTTATAATTGCTTGAATTTCATTCGGATGAGGAGCCTTATAAAAATCGTATCGATTCTTATCAAAGAAAGACAAAATTTAACTGAGTTTGTTCAAACAGAAAATTCCTATTTGATATAGCTATTTGTGCAAGTATTTTACGATTAAGAAACAATTGTCTCTTGTACAGATCATTTATGAATCTACTGTAACTATAGCGTACCCTCTTTCGCGATTTCCGCATTTATCCGAGTGATCCACAAACGAAGAAAATTGATTTTTTTGCCTATCCCTATCCTTATTTTTTTGTTGAGTAACAAGTCTTGGGGTGTTAAATGCGCTATAACTTAAAGCCTATATTTTTAGGTATTAAATGTTTTACCATTTATAATGTATCCCATGTCATTCTTTTAGTTCTTCTTAATTTAAATTATTAGAAATCCACTCCTCTAATTTCAACTGTCGATGGTGATGGAGTGAGGTGGTGGCGATATATGAACACTATATATAACACAAATAATTAAAAGTTTGATTATGATAATCACTGGAAAATGAAAATGGTAACAGGTGTCATGTCACTACTATACATGCTCCAACATGCCAAATACATAAAATTTGAAAACCCCCAAAAGTTTGATGTATAAAAAGGTATGTTTCAAACAAAATACATACAAAGAAATTATATATATATATATATATATATAGGGTAAGGTTCATGTGAGAACCACCCTTATTGCGAGAACCGCGAGAACCAATGTGAAAAAGTGACAATTTTGTAAATACCAAATAACTTTTAAAAAAAACACGCTTACCTGCTTTACTATATCGGACTTCAAGCCAAAATTAAACTACATTTAATACAAACTTTCATGTCCACTCTCCAAAATTCTGAGTACATCCAGGTCTCTCAACGATTATCAACCTGAATCTATCAACAATTCGTCGATTACAATCGATTTCATCATCGTCTCGAATACATCATCACTTCACCATCATCAGTTCACCATATCGAAGCATCTGGATTGAGATTTTATCTCAGATTTGAGATTTTACCAGCAGTTATTACATATTTCGTCATATAATCGAGGTTAGTTCCCAAAATTCGTCCAGTGATTATAAGAATAGACGATTCAATGAGTGTGTCCCTAAGACGGTATCGCCGGAATTAATCGCCGTCGAAATCGCCGCCGCCAACGAAATCATTGACGGATTGGTAATATAGATATGGTCATATTAATCGAGACACCGTTTGCAAGTTTATACAATTCGTTTATATTGTTATATGATAGATAATTTGTCGTTTGTACTTTTATATGATAGATTATTTGTCGATTCAAGATTCGTTTTGTATTGTATTGTATTGTGTGATATATAGCTATGCACATGTGCATATTTTGACATCATAGGTTTAACAGAATTGGCTATTAAGGTAATTCTTGTGTAATATGTGGTTATGCACATGTGCATAGATTGTAATAATAAGTCAATATGCACATGTGCATAGTGTGCAATAACATGTGAATAAGGTAGTTAATGTTGATGCATGTGACATTAGATAAGGTATTTAGTTGTATTTTGGTGTGATGTATAGTTATGCACATTTGTATTTAATGTTAGATTATGTTAATAAGGTAGTGTTATGTGATATATAGATATGCACATGTGCATAGCTTGACAAAATATGTTAATATGCACATGTGCATAATTTGCCATAATTTGTATTTAATGTTAGATTATGTTAATAAGTCTATGGGATTTTGTCGCTGAATGGTGCAAGTTGGGATCAATATTCGTGCTAGATCTGAAGGATTTTGTGTATCTGCATCAGCGATACTGCGGATCTAAAAAATGGAAACAGGTTATGCTCTCAACCATTCAGATTATGCTATTGTTTATATGGAGAAACATGAATGATGTTTTTAATATGAAGCAAACGAATCTGACACGTCTGAAGGAGGAAGTTAACACGCTTGGGTTTCTTTGGATTAAAAATAGGGCAAAGTGCAACGCTTTAAGTATCTGTTTTTTATCAGTAACACTCGGTAAGGATCTGATTATTACCAGTAGATATATATATTGTTATTTAGGTATCTGTTTTTTATCAGTAATTTTGAAGTAATTCTGATTTCCATCAATGATTTATATAAATGTGATTCAACTCGTTGATCTGTTAACTGTGCTTGTTATGTTATCGCACATATCTTATACAGTGCCATAGCCGACCTAGTATGTATATGTGAACCAAATAAAGTTAATAATATCATTCATGTGCATAGTGAGTTTGAGCAGATTTGTTTAGGATACGTGTATATGATTGTGGGTAATTAGAAAATGCTGGTGTTGTTGTTTTAGGTAATGCACATGTGCATAGTGAACTTGAGAAATTTTGTGTAAGATACGTGGTTTTGTGTAATTAGGATATGATGGTGTTATTGTGATTTTTTGTAATTAGGATATGATGGTGTTATTGTTTCATGTGATTCACATGTGCATAGCAAACATGAGCAGCTTTGTTTAATATACGTGTATATGATTCTGTGTAATTAGATTTTGTTGATGTTGTTGTTTAAATTAATGCATATTTGCATATTGAATTTGAGCACATAACATTAAACTTTACATATGGATTGATTTTAAGCATCATTATAAGAATATGTGATGCACATGTGCATATAGATGCACAAATTCATATCGTTACAGTGATGAAAAAGGTTGTTTAATGCACATACTAATTGAAATTGCATGTTTGATTATATTATGTTTCAATTATTATTATAGGAAAAAAATGGAAAAAAGCGAAGAAAATAACACTTTTGTTGAGATCGAATGACAAAGGAGCAACAAAACTGCCAGATGATAAGGAAGGTGAATACAAAAGTGTTAAGTGAAAAGCCAAAAAAGGTTGGTTATCAGTCGATGATGCAGTTGGTAATATATGCACATGTGCAGCCAATTGTTACTTTCTGTTGAACGTTGTTCTTTGATGTCACGTGCGGTTACGGCAGGATAAAGAAATACAAGGAATATGACAAGTAGACGAATGCACGATGTGATGGATCTTATGTGATGGATGATAAGGGCGACAAGACAGTGGAAAACATTAATGAAAGAAAGTTGGATAGAACGATGTTATATTGAAAATCATGGTTGTTTTTTGTATGATGGTTTATATGTTGGTTATTTTCTTTTAACGATAATTTATATTTGTTTATTGGACGATGACAACTATGTGGTCGTTAATTACATAATTTGATGTAATATGGTATAGTATATGTTGGAAATGCACATGTGCATAAGGTAAATTAGTATGAACAGTGGTGATATATGATGTGTTACCGAATGATTATATTCAATTTACAACGTTTTCAAATGTTATATGGTGGTTGATATAGTATATGTTAGAAATACACAAGTGTGTAATATTGTGACGTAAATGATTGTGTTGCCTATGCACATGTGCATATTTATATATTATGATGCATAGTGGTAATTCATGATGGTGTTTGGTATAGGATATGTAGTTTACAATGTTGTATGGTGTATGGTATAATATATGTTGGAAATGCCCAGGCACATATTGATGTGATATAATGTGTGGCATAAATTATGTTGGCAATGCACATGTGCATAACGTAAAGGTAGTAATGTTTAATGGTGTTTGACATAGTATATGGTGGCAATGCACATGTGCATAATGTATACGTTGCAATGTATAATAGGTGGATTGAAAATGGAGTACATGCACTTAAAACATAATGACGTTAGAAACAATGAATCGACAAGTTTAGATGCTACAGTTTCAATATTGAAAATGCACGCGTTGGGTAATGCACATGTGCATGTGTTGAAACAGTGGACATATTGGTAATTTATGTTAAATGGACATGAATAAAACAATGAATATTACACTGTTAAGTAGATAAACAATAAGTATAAACAATGAATGTAAAGAAAAACAAGTGATAATCAATATATAAGTAGTTGCGTGTGGAAAATCCAGTTGTTGTATAATAAGTGTTGTACATCATCACAATGTCCTCCTAGTGATTAAACGTTCTATTTAGAGTAGGGAATTCAGCATCAACATCAGTGCCAACCCCACCCATCTTGACCCGTCTTCACTCTGGTGTTTCTCAGCACGCCATAAGATGCATAAACTCCACCCATGCCTCCCCGGTTGTCGGCTTGTTCTTCCATTTTTTTGTAGTTGTCAGCCACCCAAGACCCTTTGTTTAATGCCATAATCGACGGTTCAAGATCATTTTTTTATAGCTTGCATGATTCGTTATTTTTTTTAGCCTCATCAATCGACAGCCTAAACACTTATCCTATATTGGATAGAAGACACTTATATCCCAGCAGGTAGGGATACAAGATATAATGCTTACATTTAGGTGGAAGTATAAATCGAGGTGAAGAATTATAATGACAAATGAAGTACATAATTGGATAGTCATCCATAAGGCACCTGTTCAGAATCCATACATAAATAGAATCCATACATAAACAGAATCCATACATCAACGACATGGTATAATTTTCAACATAATGCACATATGCATATAAGTTAATACAATATCATTTACAATCAACATGCACATGTGCATATACAATTCTCTCAATCTAAAACAAGCTTTTCAAGACAACGATTTAGCTCATCAATTTCTATTACATAAAGATAATATAATGCATTATATAGGTAAGATGAAAACCCATCATAGATAATTCCCAATACCAACATCACTGTAATACCTCTCCTTTTGTGACCAGCTCTAAGGTTTTTATTTTTTTAAGTCCTATTTTGAGATTGAAATTGACTTGTAAGATAGCTTATGTTTCAGTTTAATACTTATAACAATAATAGATTTAACAAGCCTTAAAATTGACCAATTAACATATAACTTTAACAAAATACCAACTTAATGCATACTTAAATAACAACTACAAGTAAAAACTAAAGTGAATGTAAACATAAATTACAAACTATACCATCTATTGACAAATTAAAGATTTATATATAAACCTTTTACCTGAGAAGATACCACTTGGCTAAAAATTCACCATCACTTCTGACCTGCAACTACCACCAAACACCAAACAATAATGCCTAATTTATTTGGGATTTGAATAGAATAAAACCTGTTAGAGTATGCTATATGTAAAATTGAATTACTTACAGCAGCCATCGTCATGTCATTGCAACTTGTTTCGATTCCAGAACAACCAAATAATCTTTCAAAACGAGATTCGAATCAAGGGCAAATCATAAATTGAAATCATAGCATAAACATCTGAATTGGTTTCGAAAACTAAAACCTACAGATGCCGTAGGTTCAACTCCAACACGAGATGAGTCAGACGAAGCCATGTGTAGCCGAAATCAGTATCCCAACGCCGTAATCAGTATCCCAATCGAATCCCCTGTAAGATCGCCGCCGTGAAACTCACCGCCGTAGATCTCCGTCGCCGATTAAGCAAAATCTCCAGCGAAACCCTAGATTGTGAATGACGATGGTGAACAGGGGCTGAAATAAGAGGAGAGCGTGTTTTTTTATTAAATGTCACTTAATTACAAATTTGCCATGTGTTCACATTGGTTCTCGCGGTTCTCGCAATAAGGGGTGGTTCCTAACGGATCTTTGTCCTATATATATATATATAGGGAGAAGATCATGCGAGAACCACCTCTTATTGCGAGAACCGCGAGAACCAATGTGAACACAACAAAAAATGCCTAAAAATAGCTAAAAATCACACAAATTTTTTTTTTAATATTTTTTATATAAAAATCGCTACTTTTCGAAAGAAAAAAAAATTTGGCCACTAAAAGTAGCGATTTGAGCATAAAAAATATTAAAAAAAAAATTAGATTTTTTTTTTATTTTTTTAGGTTTTTTGGGGGTTAGTTTTTAGCATTTTAGCTTGGGGGGGGGTTAGGTTTTTGGGGGGTTGGGGGGGGGGGGGGGTTAGGTTTTTTTTTAGGTTTTTTGGGGGTTTTAGTTTTTAGCATTTAGCTAGGGGGGGGGGTTAGGTTTTTTTTTTTTTGGGGGGGGGGGGGTTTAGGTTTTTTTGGGGGGTGGGGGTTAGGTTTTTTTAGGGTTTTTTTAGCTATTTTAGGTTGTGTTCACATTGGTTCTCGCGGTTCTCGCAATAAGGGTGGTTCTCGCATGATCTCCTCCCTATATATATATATATATATAGGGTAGGGTTCCAGCGTGAACAACCTTCCAAGAGTGAACTGCGTGAACAAATCTGGTCCCTTGATTTCCTTTTTAGTTATTAAGGGTAGGATTGTAATTATATAAAAATTAGATTTAAATCATTATTTTAATAATTGAATTAAGTTACATCTTTCCTATTTTAAATTCATTATCCACAATAGTTTTATTTTTTAAGAAGATAATTATCAAAACAAAAAACAAATCACCAGATTCAATTTCAATTTTTAAGATCAACATTAACTTTCAGATTTCATCACCAGAATTCAAATTTTGATCTATAAGAGCCACGTAACCTTCATATTTCAACGGGATACATATGTGTACTTGGATATGAATAAAATAGTACGCATGTGTACTCAGCATCGTACATATGTGTAATTAGCTACATAATACATACATAGAAACAAATACCTATAAAACTATTTTATATTTAACAAATTACAAGTTTCATAATGTTTTTCAAACCAAGCAAAAAAAACATACAATTACAAGTTTCTGTTTTGTAAAAACAATAAACCCAACATAATCGGAAAAATAAAAAACATAGTCTTTTACAACTATTCGCCACGTTGTATGCTGAGTCATCCTTATCGGCCAAGCAAACAAACATACCATTACAAGTTCCAGCATACTTCTTCCTTAACCGGGTCACAATATAAATTAACCGGGTCACGTCAGCCAAGCTCATACGTGAATCATCCTTATCGACCTTCCATCTCCACTTTTCTCGTTAACGATATCTCCTATAATAGCCCAAAAAAAACTCAGCAACTAATACTTTGCATAATTCACAAGTGTACATCATCAACTTTAAACATTCAATATACAAAAAATTCTGAGATATCACAAAAACATACGCCATACACATGTGTACATCGCATTAAAAACAGAGCAAAATCGGAATACACATGTGTACACCAGCCTCAAAACAGAGCATAATAAACAAAAACACATTGTGCATATGCGTACAACCCAGTGTACAATGTTCATCACATTTTCCCAAAAAAAAAAAAAAACAATACCAATAATCGGAATACACATGTGTACGTCGATTACCAATTCAACATCAAAACAATCCAAACAAGTTTTCCAAAAAATTGAATCAAAATAATATCATTCGTATATCTAACAGTGAGTTTAAAGTAACAAAATTCGTATATTAAAAAAGGGCCAAATAAATTGCAGCAAAAAGCTTAAGTGAGTTTACTGAACTTTTTAAAAATTGCCCAAAGTAATGAGTTTTTAGAAGTCTAAGGACTTTTAAAGTTTATTTATAAATGAAGTCGTTTATTGCAATATACCCCAATAAGAAAGCATAATAAAAATCCATAAATGGATTGTACAGAATCAAGAATATACATACCTACCTTTAAATGGTATAGATCTGACAGCAGAGTAAGGTTATTCGAGGATCAGGGGCATTTGTGAGTGGGAGTTTTGTTTTTTCCGTTCACCTATTTTTTCCGTCCCCTGTTTTTTTCTTCCCCTGTTTTTTCCGTTCACCTTCCTCGAAGCCCTAAATCGATCGATCTTTGTCCCCTGTTTTTTCCGTTCCCTTCCTCGATGCCGGTGATGAAGCTTGTCCACTGATTTCCGTTCACCTTCCACGATGCCGGCGATGAAAATTAGCTGGTTTTTCCGGCGGTTTGAATGATCCGACGTCGTTCTTCGTGTTTTATTTGCCGTCGCCAATGAAGGTTAGAGAGAAAGAGGATTTGAGTTCTTGTTTTAAAAAGGAAATCAAAAGATTGATAAAACAAACCTATAGATAATTATGGGATTTAATTAAATCAGAAAATATGGAAACAATCTAGTTTCTTGATTTTAAATAACCAATTAATATAATTACACTTTTACCCTTTTGATTTTAATAAAACAATAAAAAGTAACCTAATAATTACAATCATGCCACCCATTCAAAATATCAAGATCATAATAATCAATGGTCCAAATCAGTTTGCGCAGTTCACTCTTAGGATTTTATTCACGTTTGAACCTAATCCTATATATATATATATATATAGGGGAAGGTTCATTTGAGAAGAAAATTTTATTGAGAAGAAAAATAATAAAAGGGTATAATTGTAAAACATTAAATAGTTTTTTTTTCTCATCTCATTTATTATTAATTTTTTTAGTAATTAATTAGTCATTAAGACTATAATCCTCCAAACTAAATATTTTTGCCTACACACATCAAAAGTTATCCTACACCTTTCGAAATTTATCCTACACATATTGAAATTTATCATACACAACTCGTAATTTATCCTACACGCCTCGTATTTATCCTACACTTTAAATGAATTTTTATTTTTATTTTTTGTGAAAAATATATATCTTAAAAATAAGTTACAAATTTAATATAGTTAGTTATTAAAGATGAAACTAACAATTAATGATGTATGTAAGTTTACTAATATACCCTTATAGTTACATTAAGTACAAATATTAAATGAAGTCTAATGAAGCATTCCTATTGGTTGAAATTTCTTCTTTTTTCTTCTTACAAAGAATTTCTTCTCATTTGAACCCTCCACTATATATATATATATATATAGAATTGCGCTAAAATAAGAACCACCTCGAGTTGTAAGAACCGTGAGAACTTTTTGATCCGGGGCGAGGTGGACCAAATTTTCTTTTTCATAAACGTAGATGCGTGTATTATAAACACATTTGTAAAAAAAAATTCAAAAAAAAAAATGTCGTGTGTGTAGTTTTGAGCACCACAAGTTTGTGTTTACGGGTACCGTAAATTTTCCGGTAAGATTTACGGTACCCGTAAACACAAACTTGTGGTGCTCAAAACTACACACAACATTTTTTTTTGAATTTTTTTACACATGTATTTACAATACACGCATCTACGTTTATGAAAAAAAAATTTGGTCCACCTCGCCCCGTACGGTGTAGTTCTCACGGTTCTTACAACTCGAGGTGGTTCTCATTTTAGCGGTCCCCTATATATATATAGAGAGAGAGAGAGAAAGGTTAACATACAAAAAACCTTATCGTACTTCACATACGCGACAAGCGTAACCGTCGGATCAGGGTATAATCACGCATGGAACATATAATCACGCATGGGAACATATAATCACGCATGGGATTAGTTTTTTTTTTTATAATCACGCATGGAATCCAAAATCACGCACGTTATTTTGATCAAAATTGTAATTACGCATGTTATACACTTGGTCGCGTACGTTAATGTACGATCATGCCTTTTGTACATTATATTTTCTCTCTATATATATATATATTATTAAAAAGTAAGTTGGCTATGTGAGTGAAAATGTATTGTAGCTAAGCTAAGAATACATGTGTTATTGATGTACACGTTATTACTGAAATTTACTCTTAAACATTACGGTTATTAATAAAATCCATATAAGAAACTGATAAAAAAAAAAAAAAAATCCTAGCTTAGCTAGTTCTAAGTGAATGATTAAAAATAACACTTAAATTTGTTTTTTTTTTTCAAAATAACCATGCAGCAATATAAACGTGGAGTTGTGTTTATTAAGATTTAAGAAACGTAATTATCGATCACCGTCCGTCAAATTTTACTATAAGATAAAACAAACACATTAAAACAGAATATATATATATATACACACACATATAGCAATACAAGCAACGAGTAGTTTGTGTTTATTAAGAAACGTAGTTAACTATCGTTTTCATCTAGAATCCCTAATTACGTGGTGCCATCATAACTAACTGGTTTAACGTACGAAACTTCTTTTTGTGGTCACAACAGGCTGCCTCTAGCAGGATTAAATTATCTTGACGTGGTTTATAGATAATTATAATTATAATTGTATGCTAATTTTATGTATTTTATTTCATTCTGTAATTTTAAACGTAATAAAATAACTATATGTTCAAGATACTATGTTGTTTAAATCGGACATGTTTAGTATATATACTTTTTTAAAGGCAATGTTACTAAGATTCAAAATTTTGACCTCCTTTCTTAGCTCTAATGACTTTGCTATTGATCCAACCCCGTCCTAATAATTTTATTATAATGATAGATAAAACATATAGGGACTATTTTTTTTTTTTAACTTAGTGGATTTCTTAGCTCTAATGACTTTGCTATTGATCCAACCCCGTCCTAATAATTTTATTATAATGTTAGATAAAACATATAGGGACTATTTTTTTTTTTTTTTAACTTAGTGGACTCCTATACTAAAAGGGGGATATGCGCGGATAAAATTTTAAATAACAGTTATTAAATAACTATGAACTATTTTTTTTAACTCTAAATTTGTATTAACGAAGGATTATTGGAGTATATCTATCTCCACTAGGAGTAATGCCTATACATCAATTCAGGAGGAAACTCAATAAATATGGCAAAAACCCTCTTGTGGGAATCGAACCCAGAACATATTGGTCTCAAAGCCTTACCCCACCTTCAAGATGCCACTAGGCTATAAAGCGATGGACAATTACTATGAACTATTAAGAAATAGAATTTATAGTGAGACATAATACAATGCAACAAATACGTTCCGACATTATCACTTCAAGAAATAAATTATAGAAAGATAGTTATTAAAACCTTCGTAGGTAAGATCATTCAGGTTCTTTTCTTTTAAAACTTCAAGCATTAGGAAGTAACTTATGCATTAATATTTGTACAAGCAAATTGAAATAGTGAAAGTGTGAGGATAAAGAATTTTGGTAATTAATTTAGGGGTAGTTAACTTATTCGCCACTTGTGTCCTAGTGGTAGAGAGACTTGGGTTCTTCAATAGAGGCTCAAGTTCAATCATCACTTGTGTCACCTTGTAGAGATTTTAGGCTCTATTCTGAGTCCACCCAGGTTTTCGTCCCACCTTGTGTTACACCAGAGAGTTATGCTCTTTTGTCCCACCTTCGTCCAAATTAGAGAGCCTCATTTCCATTTCTTGGCTTTGTAGTCCCTAAGACTAACATCATTTGTTTTTGCTATTAAAAGTAAAGGTATAAATCTCGGTTTTAGTCCTCTAATGTGTTTTCTTTGCTTGTAGGGACAATGAACGATTACATCAGCATCAAGACATACCCAAGATAGAGGAGTCTCATCATCTCCATAGGCAATGTTTTCAGGACAGGACCAGAGGTTGACCGGTCGCCTTATGGGGTCAAAAGTCAGATCGGTCCGACAGGTTCTACTGGATTTAAGACCTGGATTACGTCATAAATTATATAAAAATATATATGAAATATAGTATAAAAACTAAACATAACAAAAATTAAGTATAAAAACTAAAGTTAACAAAAATATAGTATAAAAATTAAAAAAACACACAAAGGGGTAAACATGTCATAAAGTAAAATTCGAGGGGTGTAAATTACAACTTGAAGGGTAAAATCTTTTGAATTCTTCTCAAGTCCTGATCATGTCAATCAGGTATCAATTTGAGTTTGGTTTATCTTCTGAATCAACAACAGTGTAGTTAATTCAGTGTAACCTTGCTCTGATACCAATTGTTGGATCTGAGACTGTGTGGTTTTGATAAAAACCAGTTTAAACAAATTTAGAAATTCATCAAAGCAGTAAAAAATTAACACATCAAGCAATACATAACTAGATTTGGAAAGATGATTGTCAAATATATGGGAAAATTACCGCAGTGGCCTTTGACCAAGGCAATTTACAAAACTAGCCATTTGACCAGGCATAAAAAAGCCCGGTCACGCTCCCCCATCCCAGTGAACCGTCATTTTTATGCACCTTCAATCCAGCCACAACCAAGCTGACACGTGTCCTCCTAGCTGAACCGGCTTTATGCCGCTTCATGCCCAAGCCGAGCCGTTTCATCCCAAGCCGAGCCGCTTCGCCCCCTGCCCCACAAGCTAGCCAAGCCGCTACAAGTACAAGCCATGACCTTTCAAGGCCAAGCCGAGCCGCTACGTTTTTGTGTATATATGTTTACCACAAGCTAGCCAAGATTTATGGTGTTAATTTTTCAAAACTCTTGTTAAATTTCAGTAGTATTTTTAAAAAAAATATCAAAATACATCAAAATATGTCAAATTGGTTTTTGAAGATATGCCTTGGCTATTACTGGGTAAGTATAATTGGGTACTGTTTTCATAAATTTTTTTATCACTTTCATCAAGAGATAAATTTAAATCAGGAACTTTGAAATTGTTTAAAGATGCACAATCAGAAGAATCAACATATCCTCCTTGAATGACATATAATTTAAATAATTCAAACGGTTTACTCTGAGCCAAATTAAAGAAAAAAACAACATCATTATCATTCATTATATCGATCGGATCTGTAAACGAAGACATCCGGTAGGATATCCGAGTAATATTTTGAATATCACACATCTTGCGAATATAACTTAAAAAAGTGATGTAGGAAAAATTGGTTTCAACTTCTAAACCACGTCTAGTAATACAATCGTGACCGGCAACATACTCGATGTTCCCGTTAACAACCTCCCAGTTTCCCCCGGTGTATATCACAAACTTAACACCCATGAGTTATACTAAACGTGACCAAAGTATGTATTCTAACAAAGAAAACGAGAAGACAAAAAACACATGTGTGCAAAATCCAGATGTTATATATATAGTTACGAAATTATACATAAAAAACACATGTAAAGGCTTGGGCATGTGTTGAAAGGTCATAAAATTCAAATGAAACGGCTTGGGGTAGGTGGCAATGCTGAAGCGGCTTAGATCCAGGGTGTAGCGGCTCGGGATGGGGCGAAGCGGCTCGGCTTGGCCATGAAACGGCATGGCTTGGCAGTACCACAAAGCGGCATAAATCAGAGATTGGGCGAAGCGGCTCGGCTTGGGATGAAACGGCTCGGCTTGGGCATGAAGCGGCATAAAGCCGGTTCAGCTAGGAGGACACGTGTCAGCTTGGTTGTGGCTGGATTGAAGGTGCATAAAAATGACGGTTCACTGGGATGGGGGAGCGTGACCGGGCTTTTTTATGCCTGGTCAAATGGCTAGTTTTGTAAATTGCCTTGGTCAAAGGCCACTGCGGTAATTTTCCCTTCATATATTCATTCTAATTTCACTACAATCAAAAGTACAAGTACACTCCCACTCACCAAGTACATTCTCTCTCTTACTTCTTATGCTTTTCTCTCTCTAAATCTATCATTAGAGTATATATAGCTGTAAGAGTTAAGTTTTTACATTGATCAGTATTATATTTATAACAGGAGAACTGTTAGTGACTTTACCATGAAAGCGGCCCTAAACAATTTATTAAATGATGTAACTGCCAGCAGTTTGCAAAACTGTTGGACAGTTGGGTTAAACAACTGTTACATTGAAACTATTGGAAATACTTGGAAGTGCATGGGAAACCAAAACTGCTGGAAGAATTCCAACACTTTTGGAATCCAGTACTTCTATCTCCTGTGTTGACATGTTGACCAGTCTTTGGGTCTTCAGCTTTGACTTGTTAACTCAAAAGGTGACTTGTACTTTGCCTTTCTAGCATTTATACTTTGTATTCCAACACTTTAACCCAGTAGTTCTGTTCCAAGCTATTTTGGTTGGTTATTAGTGAAGTTTTCAACGGGGGAACTTCTGGTACTTTGATCATTCTTTAGTCTTATTCCATGAGGCAAGGAAGATGATCCATTTGAGTTTTGACTTTTATCATCAGCAGATTTTATATAATCCAACACCACATAATTTCTGTAAGCGATAATTAATTGGTGAGTGCCAACGTGTCAAGTCCTTAAGGCCCCTTATGAAAATTTTCCTTAAATAAATCGTATATTTCAAACATCTAACTTATTGCTTCCTCATAACAAGTTCCAGGCCTTACCTATAATAATTATACTACTAAACGGTAAACGAAATAAAAAAATCAGCATCAAATGATACAATTTGACACTTTTTTTTCCGGGCACGAACTACAAACGATCATTCACTCTTCTTCGAAGATATGAAAAATCGATTTGATTGAATTGAAAAGCTTACAATTAAATTCCAAAAACATTACGGGGATCCTGAATAGGGTACTTATAATAATATTTCATAAACTCCTAAACATAAAAGATTTGAGAATTTCCACATAAGATGATTAATCAAGTTTGTCCACATCGTAGATGATACCCCTTTAATTAAGAAAAATCCTTAGTGACAAATAATACATGAACACAAAAACATAAAAACACCTTATGTCCTCTTTAACACCGACCATGTCAATTTCTTTAAATCTAACACTAAAATCTGTCCAATAACATTAACAAAACGGTGATATATGATAACACCTTCTCTTTTATGACGTCATCATTTATTAGACTTTTAGCATCATCCTACAATCCTATCCAAAAAGAGTACAAGTGTACAACAGAAGGTATTTGTGTGGAAAAAAAAAATTTACTCTTGAATGCTTCTGTATACAATTGCAAGATTTGAATTACTTTAACAGCGAGATACACCTTATTATCAAAATCATCACCTCTTAAATAGTGTAGGGCTGCCAATAGATATATGTATAAGACACGATTAGACCTGTTTACATAAAAGTACACAATATGATTTTCTACTTTTTTAAAATAAATAAAATTATGAGGTTAGAATCCATCATTTCTTCCTCTTGATACATAAAACATAAAATTGTGTTATGGACATGAGATATAAAATAGTTAAACAAGTTGTATTCATGTTTAATACTTGTGTTATACTCGTCATCAGAGACCTGTTAAACCCGATAAGACACAATTTGTCAGCCCTAAAATAGAGTGAGATAAACCTTATCATCAAACTATCTCATGCAAAAGAATTATCTAGTCAAGTATTAAATTACTACTTATCTTTTTTTTTTTTTTTTTGAAAAGTGACTATTATTCACAAAGCCCACCCCAAAGCAGGGGTGACAAACAACAACAACCGACTACATTACATTAAAATTACATCAATCATCCCAACTAATTACTAATAGTTCTATGCAAAGATCTATTTTTATACCATAAATACCCAAAAGACTTAATATTTTGAATAATCTTCTCCGCTTCGACCGGTATATTAGAAAACCTCTTCTCGTTCCTCGCCTTCCAGATGCACCAACACGCCACCATAATAATCCCTTTAATCGCTTCCTTCTTCGGCTTTCCTTCGCTAATATGCTCAACAAACTCGATCAAGTCTTGCACCGAATATGCGTAAATCGGGCTCACTTTACACCACCCGTTTATATGATTCCAAACTATCGAAGCAACCAAACAACAGGTGGTCTGTGGATTCCTCCCCATCATGGCACATCATACACATTGTGTCACCATCAAAACAGTTCCTAGCTTGCAATGCCAAAAGCGATGGAATGCGATTTCGGACCGTCCGCCACATGAATATATTAATCTTTTTTGGAACCCACTTTGTCCACTTGAAAACATACCTGGAATTATGATCATTGTTGCTCCAAATAAACTCCTTAGCAGCCTTAATCGAAAACACATTCTGATACCACCGTTCCAAACCCACTTGTCGCGCCCCCTTTTTTTAGACACTCTATCCAGCATTTCAATGAAAAAATTCCATTCACTAATTTCTTCAGTCGTGCTTGGATTTCTCGCCCATCGCCATCGACCCATAAACACTCGTCTATCGAATTGAAACGATCCTCCACCAAACATCTTTTTTCAGTCTCTAGTCTGAATAAAAGGGGAAAACCATCTTTAAGAGGTTCAGCGCAAACCCAAGGGTCGAGCCAAAACCGAATACTAGGTAAACATATACTATTTTCAATAAGCATTCTTCTAGGTAAGGGTGATCGGGGCACTCGCGGGGAGGGTGTTCGGTGACCCCATTCCCCGATCGGGAACACTGCCGCCATCACCGCGGGGACCCAAATCGGGGAGGGGAATCGGGGAGGAGACACCGCTTGAAGGAGGAGAGAGATGGTGGGCCATCATTTTTTCAACCAATCAAAACATTTTTTTTTCTTTTTGAATAAAAAAACAAGTCCTTAAGAGGGGAGTGCCGCCATCAAATTGAGGGTGTGAGGGGAGTTTAAGAGGGAAGTTGACGTGGCATAACGTGGCATAACCTAATTGGGTGTGCGTAAGAGAGGGGACTCCCCTAAGAGAGGAGTGCCCCTCTCACCCTAAACATATGTAATGGCCTATTAATTGACAATATAATACTCTTGTAAATACGCTTTTCTATAACTGTTTAAAAAAAATCTTTCATGTTCCAACTTCTTATGTAAGAAACATATATTGTGAGTAAAAATACATAAGGGTGTATGTAGTGGTTAGACACTTGAAAGTGGTAAACTTTAAAATCAACCAATGAGAGTGTGTCATGTCAAAGCGGTAAACTATGCTCAAAAGTGTTGGCCATTATACTTCATGAATTGGTAAACTATTTAAAAAAAAGTGTGATTGGTTGAGAGTCATGGACCCCACCCCACACACCCCCCTCTCTCTCCTACCCTCCCTCTCGCCGCATCGGCAACCCATCACCGAATTGGCAAACTTTGAGTGGTAAACTTATGTTGGCGGTGGTGTTCCCAATTGGTAAGCTAAGTTTACCGCATGAAACCGCACCCCACTCCGTATACCCTAAGTGATTTGTCAATCACGAACAAACTGAAAATCATCTATACAACCATTCGTATAAGTGCTCTTAAACTGTTTCTCTTTAGATTGGTCGGTTTTTAAGTCGCCCGGTTGAACTAGGGAACCAGATATATAATTGGTTGGACATTTTAGTTTTCCTTTCTTTCCAAAATCTGATTTAGTGATTCATTTGGTTTTCCCACCTATATATTTTATTTATTCTTAACTTCCTATTTTGTTAACATTAGTTTCACATTGTTTTTTGAATGTGTGTGTATATATATATATATGTATTTATCTAATTTATGAATTTATCGCTTGTGGTCGAGTGGTTGGAAGATTTGGGTTTTCCTTGGAGACCTAAGTTCAATCCTCACTAGTGCCACATTTGATGGAAAAAGGCAATTAAAGCTAGTTCTCCCAGACCTTAGGTCAAGAGTTCGAGCCCCCGAGCCACCCCGGGTTTTAGTCCACCGTGCGTTACGCCAGAGAGATCTCTTTTGTGGCGGCGCAAGCCCCTGCTACTAGCAGTGGGTGGTATGGTTTTCCGGGGAACGCCGTTAGCCAAACTTTGACGCAAGTGTAGGCCCGGTTTAGACAACATAGTCTGACTAGAGTGGGGTTAGAGCCCTCTGTTTGAGAGGGTGTGAGATCTCACTCTCAATGAGTTGAAAAAAACTTATTACATTAGTGGTTTTATTACCGGACTCGATCAAAACATTGCAAACGTAATCCAACTTATTCTCTCTTATTGATTTAACATGGTAGGCTGAACATGAAATGATCATCATCCGTGTTTAAAACATGTCAAATATATTCATGATTGACAAATCACTTATGTATTTTTTATATTATCGTTTTTTAATTTAATTTTGTCATATGATTTTATTTACTCGTTAGAATATTTTATTATTAACCGGAGTTCAATTTATAAAAAATCTCTTCTCTTCTCTCTCTCTACTGACCGCCGGTTGGCTCGACGGAAAGTCTGATCGGCTTGACCACTATCCCTAACACCCCTTAGATATTTCCCATTCGCCGTCCGGGCTCAGTTTTTGTCTACTCGTGTCCTTTCATTATGTCGTTTGGTATTTCCTCTCTTGCCGGAACTTCTTCCTCGATTGCTTAGTAGGTCTGACCTCGGTCGCGGCTATTTTATATAGTTTAGCTAGACTGTATCGAATCTTATTAACCTTTCATTGGGTCGTTTCCGGGCGAGATTGAGGCGGTCGGTGTCCTATGGAGTTTGATCCGGGTAGGGGCGGTGATGATGCTGGTGGTGACGGTCCTTGGATTGACGTAAATTCCAATAAACATAAGAAAACTCGTGGAAATGACTTTCATTGTGCAAAACTTACCGGAGAGAACTACGAGAACTATTTTAAGGTCGGCCTTCCAACCTTTCGGTTTCGTTTCAGATGCATACGTAGCCCGTAAAAGAGACAAAAGAGGTAATTGTTTCGGATTCATTCGATAAAGGGGGGTTGAGAATGTGGACGCTATTTTGGTAGAAATGAATACGGTGATAATCCTTGAAGCGAAGGTATCGGTCTCGCTAGCTAAGTATGATAAGAACCATAATAGGTTTATCTATACATCGAAGGTTGTTGGGGAGAAGGTTTGGAGACCAAAGGATTCGTCAGGAATAGTTCCACCTCATAATAATACTTCAGGTCTCCGGGGGTCTACGATAAGGGACGGTAAATCGTTTGCTAGCTTATTCCACAATGGTTGTCCGGAAGGTAATTCAGGGTCTTTTCCTAGCTCTAAAACTATCTCTATTGACTTTAATGGGTCTAAATACCCTCTGCATTGTATGGGTCGTGCCATCCATGGTGTGGCTTATGATTTAGAGTCCTTGAACAATCGGAATATGGTTCTTACCAAGGAGGGGCTGAGTAATTTCGGTGGGTCTTACATCAGTGGTCTTAGCGTTCTATTGACTCTTGGGACCCCTGCTATGGTTAAAGACGTAATGACAAACCAGTCGACAATCTTGTCTAAGGTTTTTAGTAGTTTTCATGTTTGGAAGGAGGAAGATCTACCATTGGACCGCGTTGTGTACCTCCGCATTTCTGGGGTCCCGGTACATCTCCGAGATAGCTCGGTGTATGACGAAATTGGTGGCCTTTTCGGTAGAGTTGTGCAGGAATCAACCTTCTCATGGACGGAATCTGATAATTCGGAATGTTCGGTCCTGGTCCTTGTTCCACTTGGGAAAAGGATTGAGGAATCGGTTGTTATCTCTTGGAAATATAGGAGATTCGTGGTTTGGGTTGCCAAGGATATTGATGCATGGAAACCAGATCTGGATGATGAGAACTCAGTGGCCAATATGGTTAATAAACCGGTGGACGAACCGGACGGTTATTCAGAAGACAACAACGGTGGGGAACAAAATATGATGGATGACGTGGAAGACGGTGAAATCCGGTCGCCGGAGGTTGATGAACCGTCACCGGTGAAAGCAGATAAAACGCCTACTACCGTTCCATCTGGTTCTCCTATCGTCTCGAAACTTGAAAGGCCGGTGGAGTATGAAAAGTCAGATGAGGTTTTGGGGCTGCATGGGAATTGTGGAAACATGCATGGTGATGATGCTATTCCTAGGGAATCTAAGAATGATTTTGTGGGACCTGATGGTTTGGCGGCGGACAAGGATAGAGATTTGAATAGGAGGGAGGAAAGAGAAAGTTCTAAAGTGGATCAATTTTACCAGTATGGGCCTACCCCTTTGATTGGGCTTGGAAAGAGAAACAGGAATCTTCGAAGCCCACCTTCGGATAGGTCAATGCAGGGCCCACCTAACAGGGGTTTTTGTCATGACCCACTTGGGGATCCGCTGTTTGATCTTAACCGACCTTCGTCATCTGCAGAATCACGAAGCCAAGAACCACCTGGTGAAGACTATCATGATCAATCGGTACCGATCATTCCCTCTCGTCAGTCGGATCCGGGAGCTTCAGTTCCGTCTAATCCTACTGGTACTCCGATGGCCGATTTTGTATCTGAGGAAGTTAGGGCTTCCATATCGATTGGGTCTGTAGTGGGCATAAATCTGCAAGGATTCGAGGATGCCACCCGATCTTTGATTCTTGGTGAAGGTGTTAACACAGGTAATCAATGAATTTTCTATCAGTTAATTTGAGGGGGATTCGGGATTCCCGAAAAGTCGACTGGGTAAGGGGAATAAAATCCACTTATGGTGTTCTTTTTCTGGCCATTCAAGAAACTAAAATTAGGGCAGCGTCTAATTTTATGTTTAACGGGTTTTGGGGTCGCTCGGCATACAACTTGGAAGTTGTCGATGCAGAGGGTAGGTCCGGGGGGCTTGCTTGCCTTTGGAATTCGGCTGTTTTCAATTGTGTCGGTGTGATAAAAGATCGTTTCTTCTTGGTTCTATCGGGATCTGTGTATCCGTCTGGTACTCGGATTAACTTGGTCAACGTGTACGCCTCTAATGATGCCTTAGTAAGAAGGAAGATTTGGAATAAATTGGTGGGTATAAAAAACTCAATTCAAGGGCTGTGGGTTTTGATGGGGGATTTTAACGAAGTCAGGTGTGAATCGGAGAGACTAAATTCTGAATTCAATGCCTCAAATGCGGAATACTTCAACCAATTTATTTTATCCGCGGGTCTTTGTGAATATCATATGGGAGGTGGGAATTTCACTTATATTTCAGACCGGGGGGACAAATTGAGCAAATTGGATAGATTCCTTGTGTGCTTGGGTTTTATGGAGAAATGGCCAACGGCGTCAGTAACAGCGCTTAACAGAGATGCATCAGATCATCGACCAATCCTGTTATCCACGACCCCTACGGACTACGATCATATCCCCATTCGATGTTTTAATTCCTGGATGGAGCTACCTGGTTTTTCCAGCCTAGTGCATCAGGTATGTCATAATTTTGTTTTCAATGGTCCTGCAGATATGGCTCTCTCGGTCAAGTTGTGATGGTTAAAAAACAATATTAAAGCTTGGCTTAAAGTCGAAAAAGAAAGATCGGATGGTGTATATCTTGTTAAGAAGAATCGGATTGGTCAGTTGGAAACGTTGGCGGAGACGAGGCCGTTGGAGGTTAGAGAGTTGAATGAAAGGGCAGAGTGTATTAGTTTTATTATGGACTCGGATCGCAGGAAACAATTGGATGCCAAGCAAAAATCCCGGTCTAGGTGGGCCCTCGAAGGAGATGAAAATTCCGCTTTCTATCATAATGTCATTAATGCCAATATAAGTAATAACCGTATTAATGGCTTAATGGTTAATGGGGCATGGTGCTCGGATCCGGTGGCCGTTAAAGATTCTTTCTTTGAATTCTTTGCTAATCAATTTGTGGAACCGATGGACGCTCGACCTACCATTACGTGTCAGAATTTGGTTTCCCTATCTTCGGCTGAAGCAAGCTCACTTGTTGAACCTTTTTCTCTTATGGAAATTAAGGAAGCTATTTGGGGTTGCGTCGGTGATCGGGCCCCTGGCCCGGATGGCTTCAATTTCAAATTTATTAAAAAACATTGGGATCTTTTTCAGGGCGATTTCTATAAAGTTTTTCAAGATTTCTACACGAATGGTTCTATTAGTCGGTGTTGTTCTTCTTCATTTATAGCCTTAATTCCTAAAATAAAAGACCCAACTTCTCCTGCTAACTTCCGCCCTATTAGTTTGATTGGTGTGGTTAATAAAGCTATTTCGAAAGTCCTGGTGAACCGGCTTAAAAAAGTGGTTGGTAAGCTCGTGTCGGAGGAACAATCTGCTTTCTTGGCGGGGAGAAATATTTCGGATGGCCCACTTATTCTAAATGAAGCCATTGCTTGGTTAAAGAAGGAAAAAAAATCTGGTATGATCTTTAAGGTTGACATTAATAAAGCGTATGATTCGCTTAATTGGAAGTATCTAGATTCGGTAATGGACCAAATGAATTTTCCGGAACGTTGGAGGGTTTGGATTATGGCAACTCTTGTTTCTTCTAGAGCGTCAGTGTTAGTGAATGGTTCTCCTACAATGGAATTCGAATGTTCACGTGGGCTACGACAAGGAGATCCTTTGTCTCATTTCTTGTTTGTCATTGCAATTGAGGCACTGTCGGGTATTATGAAAACGGCTATCTCGGAAGGTATTTTCAAGGGTTTAAGATGTACATCCAATGGTCCGGTGCTTTCCCATCTTATGTATGCGGACGACGTTGTTTTTCTTGGGGAATGGATGGGTGAGAATGCACTTAATTTGCGAAGAATTTTGAGGTGTTTTTATTTGGTTTCTGGCCTGAAAGTGAATCTTGCTAAATGCTCCGTTTATGGGGTTGGGGTGGATGATGAAGGGGTTCATCAAATGGCAACTATGTTGGGTTGTAAAAATGGCTCTTTCCCCTTTAAACACTTGGGCTTGATGGTAGGTGCAAATATGAACCTTATCCGCAATTGGAAGCCGGTTATAGATGTTTTTAAAACTCGGTTATCGAATTGGAAAGCAAAGAATCTTTCCTATGGGGGTAGAATTATCCTTTTAAAATCGGTTTTGAACTCGTTGCCAACCTACTACTTTTCGCTATACAAAGCTCCGTCAAAAGTCTTAGAGATATTGGAAAGGTTGAGGAGGGTTTTCTTTTGGGGTGGCACGGATGAAAATTCTCATATGAGTTGGATGGCTTGGGAGAAGGTAATTGCTCCAATGGAGTATGGTGGTTTGGGGTTTGGATCTCTACGGGACGCAAACTTAGCTATGCTATCAAAATGGTGGTGGAGATTTACGACGGAAAAGGATAGTTTATGGAGAAGAGTCGTTTGGGCGATTCATAACAACAATAGGTCTTGGGCTCCTATTCCGGCTAAGGTGTCAATGGCTGGCCCGTGGAAACAAATCGTCGGAATTCGCGAACAACTAAATCAGGTTGGTATCAATCTTCCG
Organism: Helianthus tuberosus; assembly: GCA_030545235.1. Classification (NCBI taxonomy): domain Eukaryota; kingdom Viridiplantae; phylum Streptophyta; class Magnoliopsida; order Asterales; family Asteraceae; genus Helianthus; species Helianthus tuberosus. Next base: position 49,152,670 of record CM060404.1, on the reverse strand, counting down.
GTTTCGATTTGGAGTAGAGTGAGGAGTGGGTCGAAAACAACCTTCTGGCTTGATTTCTGGATCGGAGATCAGCCTTTATATGTCGATTTTCCACTATTATTCGCTCTTGAAACTGATAGGTCCTGTCTTGTGTCCGATCGGGTCTCGTGGGGTACTAATAGGATAAATGTATCCTGGAGCTGGAACCGTATTGGTTTGTCAGTAACCGAAAAACAGGAACTGCTTAATCTGCTGCTTCTTCTTTGTGATTTTAATGGCGGCAATGGACCAGACTCTTGGGTGTGGAAATACGACAATTCGGAGGTTTTCTCAGTGGCCAGCATAAAAAAATTGCAGCTGCTGAATCAAGATCGGTCCCGGAATATGTGTTTAACTGGAACAAGTTCGTTCCAAAGAAGGTGGGGATCGTTCCCTGGCGTGCTATATCGGAAAGGTTACCTACTCGAGCAGCTTTGGCAGCAAGGAACATCCAAATAGCGGACACCCGGTGCTTGTTCTGTGGCGAATATGAAGAGACCTGTGACCATCTTTTTGTGGCCTGTCACTTCACTCAGTCAATTTGGCTTATAGTGGCCCAATGGTGTAGATCTCCCCCTATTATTGCTTTCAGCTTAAGGGATCTATTAAATGCCCATGAAACTGTGAATGGATCCAAAAAGAAGAAAATGGTGTTTAATGCTATCGTTCAGGTTGTCATTTGGAGTGTATGGAGGATGCGAAATGAAGTCCTTTTCGGCCAGGCGTCTCCGTGTATTACTAAGGTTATTGAAGAAATTAAATCGATGGCTTTTCACTGGATCAAAAATCGCTCGGGCTCGTCCCATTGGTCGTGGAATGAATGGCGAAGTTTTAATTTAAGCATGTAACATATTTTGTGGAGTTTCTGGCTTTGGTTTTTTCATGTGGGGTGTCATGGTTTGTAAATTTGATGTCTAGCGACTTGCTAGTTGATTAATAAAAATTTTGTTGGCCGTTTAAAAAAAAAAGAATATTTTATTAAATATTACCTAATTACTAGGCTGGTCCCCATAATGCCACTCATAATCCCTTCATTAGTAACATAAAGAAAGTTTATCCACATGCATTTAAGTATTGAATTTATTGGATGGGCATTAACTAATTAATAATATTAATGTCAATTATTCACTTTTTATAGTTCTTTTGCTTTTTATAAATTATATTTTATTATTTATGCTTTATGCTTTTGTAGGAGAAAAGACACCTACATGCAAATTGCTGCTCCCTTACTCCGTTTTTTCAGGAACACTATATATTTTAAACTATTTATTATTATTTAGGCAAATTGAAAAATAGTAATCACTGTCTTTCTGAAATTGGTCGATAATAATCCCAAGTCAGTTATTAGCCAATAATAATCCGACCTCGTCCAATTTTTTTTGTAAAATAGTCCGCCGTGAAAATAGCTTAACGGAGTTAAGTGTTTTTCCGAATTACAAACCGATGTTTTTCGAGGTAAGTTTTACATCAATCGACTCGTATACTCGTTCTGATCAAAAGCCCTAAAACATCGGTTTGTAATTCAGAAAAACACTTAACTCCGTTAAGCTTATTTTAACGGCAGACTATTTTACAAAAAAAATTGGACGATGTCGGATTTTTATTGGCTAATAACTGACTTGGGATTATTATCGGCCAATTTCAGAAAGATAAGATTATTATTTTCCAATTTGCCTATTATTTAAACGTACATATTTATTTATATTCGACTGAAAATCAATTTAGTTATTTTCTTAACGTATTTAAGTTCACTAAATCCTTTTGATAAAATCAATTTAGTTATTTTCTTAACATATTTAAGTTCGCTAAATCCTTTTGATTATGTCGGTTTAAACAAGTCGACTAATTTACTAATAATGAAACAAGCCCAATCTTTAACAGTTTTTTACGAGTCAAACTTCGAACTTTAAATATAGTGTTAGAAACGAGTTGAGTTTGAGCTCTGTCAAGTTAGACATGCCGTACTCAAGTTTAGATGGACTAGGGCTTAAACTCGACTAGTTAAAACCTGTAATTAATATATGGTTTTGAGGATTTTTATAGAAAGAGAATAAAATACATAAAGCATGGCAGGAAACAAATCTAATAAAGCTCACCATATTCTTGTGTTAATAGAGTAGTGGTGGTTTTAGAATATAGAAAAAATATCATATACAAATGCGATTATTATACAAAACGTATAAATGGCATGAAAAAGTAAATAAAAGTGTGGTGAGATTTTCGTAACTATTCTATTCGTAGAGTAATTTTTTTTTTTTTTTTGATGAACTAGTAAAGTAATTATAATACACTTGTAGAGTAATATTGAATGACTAGTTGTTTGATGCACTTTTAGAGTAATTTTGAATGATATCTTGTAGTAGTATGTTAGTGATGAACTGGTAGAGTAATTATGATGCACTTTGTAGAGTAATTTTAAATTGTATGTTATTTGATGAACTTGTATAGTAATTGCTTAATGTTATTTTGAATAACTAGTAGATTAATTATGACACATTTATAGAGTAATTTTGAATTTTATTTTGTTTTATTTACTTGTAGAGTAATTTTGATAATATTCTGAGAATAGAATAATTACGAAAATGTCACTACGTTTTTTTTACATTTCCCCGCCATTCGTCCTTTAATACGATAACTCTAATTGTATGAGATCTTTACTCTTAGAATATAATATTTTTTTGGTTTTAAGTATTATATTTTTCAAAGAGAAAAGTGCCCGAATAGTCTATGTGGTTTGCTCTGTTTTCACATATAGTCTCTACATTTCTAAAATTACAGCTATAGTCCCCAACTTTTGCAATTTTATTCTCGAATAATCCCTGGCGCGGATCGAGGTTAGTTTTCTAAGTTAAGTGTGTGTGAAATGACCTAACTACCCTTAGTCTTAAATTAATAACTAAAAAATTAAAAAAAGTATAATTAATATTTAAATTTTGTGTGGGACCCACCACATACCCCACCCACTTCATCTTCCGCACTCTAAACCACCCACCACCACCATCTACTGGATCTCGAGCACTCTCGAGGTACCTATTGGATCAAAAGAAGTACCCCGAAAGTAACTCGAGTCCACCACCATTTCCAGGGAAAACCCGGTAACTCACCCGTACATAGGCACGAAGGTGAAATTAAGGATAAAACCTGTTTGGCTCAAGGATCGAACCCATGTTTCCCTGTGTCTCCTATCATTGCCCACCAATGCCACATTCTGCATCAAATGAGAGTTGAACCTGCATCTCCCAAAAGAAATGCAAACCTTCCATCACTTGATCTAAAGATCATTGACAGTCTTTGGTTGCCACTGATAGCCATTTTGTCACTAATGGTTCTTTTGCCACTAATCTTACTAATCTTAGTTAGCCACTGATAGTGATTTTGTCACTAATCATTCTTTTGCCACTAATCTTAGTTTCAACCGATCTTAGATTTTCATACATATTTTAGACATCCATGTTTATAAATATAAACTTGCATTCATATATATATATATATATAGAAACGGGATCAGGAGAAAACGCCCAAAAGTGTGAGAACGGTGAGAACACATCCTAGCCCAACACGTGGCGCGGGACATTATCAGGGTCCGAGGGGTTTTTTTGTCTTTTCATGTCACACCCCGATATTTCCACGTATTACTGGTGGGGAGTATCGTGACGTAGTTGATATCATCATAGTCAATAATCACAGTTTAGATGCACAGCGAAAGTCTAAAATAATTTATACAAACTGATTCGAAAGTAACATTAAATATTACACAACGGATTGTAAGATGGATCCACAGGCGGATCAAAACAAAAGAAACATTTGTTCAACAGACTTAAAGTGATAAAAGCTTGCATGACTCTTTATTTAATCACTCAGGAGTTCCAACCCATTTCGCTTAGTACCTGCACTTAATCTTTTTGAAAATATGTCAGTTTACACTGGTAAATACAATTAACTGACTCTTTTTGAAAAGTGTTTTTAAAATTGATTTAAATGCACAAGGCACAAAAATTCTTTTATAACTTGGACAATTATTGAAAATAATCTTGTAAAAGATTTATATGTTTGTCATCAATTCAGTAGCCCGGGTTAGAAGTACCGGGTTAAAGATTAATAGACACACAACGTAATATAAGCCCACGACGAGTAACCTCAACAAGCGGGGTACATCATTCTACATACGCACTGGCAGGTGTATGCCTACACCCCGTGCTTAAGTCGTGGCCATTTCAATGAATGAGCCGAGCATATCCAGGACATGGTCATTAACCCCCCAAAGGTTTAGATCAAACAAAACAGATTAAACAGGTTATCTCAATGATTTGACCATTATTCGATTAAAGATTCAATACCCGACCAAGCGGTATTATTAAATACCGTATCCCAAGCCCGTATAAGGGAAAATAAGTTAAAAGTATTTACCTGAGCTAAAATAAAATTTTAATCCTAGCCGTATATCAATCAGCAAGTACAGATAGCTTTTACCGGGCTCCTAATCTGGAACGAAGGTTTTAATAACCTATTAGATTCCTAATGGGTCTTACTTAAGTTTGAACTTAGACCGGTTAGTTTTAATGAAAGGTTTACGGTTCAAAACGCACGATTAAGCGAAGACCGGATTAGAATGTGATTTAGACCCGACAAGTATGAAGACTTGTATAATATGGGTAGACTAAACACATTATGGATTTTAAAGTGAAAATGATAAGGTTTGACCCGTTTGGCTAATTTATGCAAACTAGTTACATAAACCGTACCGAACGCGTATATGCATAACGTGTCACACCCCAACCGATGGCGGAAACATCGGGGCATGGCACTGGGCGAAACAGATTGTCCAGAAGTTTCCATAACAATTATCATTACCAATCAATTTAAAATAACATGTCCCATACCATGTCTCAAAAGGTAAACAAATTATTACAGACAAAATCTATGCAAATAGTTCGATTCCGAGCTTTCGTTAGATTGTCTCGAATTTGGAAAATTTTGTCTGTCGTTTCTTGCAATAGCTCGAGACCGGTTAATTGCGAATGCCCGATCTCTTGCCACACAATAGGCGATCGACATCTTCTTCCGTATAAAGCCTCGAATGGTGCCATTTGAATGCTGGAATGATAACTGTTGTTATACGAGAATTCGACTAACGGCATGTATTTATCCCAATTACCACCGAAGTCTATGACACACGAACGGAGCATGTCTTCAAGAGTACGAATCGTTCTTTCAGTCTGACCGTCGGTTTGAGGGTTGAGAGCGGTACTTAGATTAAGCGTTGTACCGAGAGCCGTTTGAAACGTTTCCCACAGTCGCGAGGTAAACCGAGCATCACGGTCAGAGATGATGTCGCGAGGCGTCCCATGATTACAAATGATCTCGTCGGTGTAGATTCGGGCTAATCGTTCTACCTTGTAGTCTTCCCGTATTGGCAAGAAGTGAGTTGATTTGGTCAAACGGTCCACAACAACCCAAATGCTGTCGTGACCTGATGACGTGTGCGGAAGCTTTGTTATGAAGTCCATAGCTATACTCTCCCACTTCCAGACAGGGATCGGCGGTTGTTCGAGTAAGCCAGAGGGTCGTTGATGTTCAGCCTTGATTCTCGCACATGTCAGGCATTTTCCAACGTAGAGAGCAATATCCCTTTTCATGCCCGGCCACCAGTACTTGTAGCGAAGATCCTGGTACATTTTGTCGGCACCGGGATTAATAGAATACCGGGATTTGTGGACTTTGTCCATCAAAACCTGTCGCAAATCGGTCCGTTTGGGGATCCAAATTTGGTCCAGAAAGTGGAATATCCCATTTGATTTACTCACAAGCTGGGCTCCATCGTGATAGATTCTTTCCTTCTTCAGAGTGCGTTCATTAAAACATGCATGCTGGGCTTCACGGATGAGGGTTTCGAGATCGTATTGGGCCTGGACGTTACGAGTGCTAAGCAGATAGTTCCGTCTGCTGAGTGCGTCGGCAACAACATTTGCTTTGCCTAGGTGATAACGAATCTCACAGTCGTAATCGTTGAGAAGTTCTACCCATCGGCGTTGACGCATATTAAGTTCCTTCTGATTAAAGATATGTTATAGGCTCCTATGATCGGTGAAGATCGTTCACTTTGTACCATACAGGTAGTGTCGCCAAATCTTTAACGCAAAAACAACTGCGCCTAGCTCGAGATCGTGGGTTGTATAGTTCTTCTCATGGATTTTGAGCTGACGAGATGCGTAAGCTATAACCTTATCCCGTTGCATGAGAACACAACCAAGACCAAGGTTGGAAGCATCACAGTAGACAATGAAATCATCGTTTTCGTCGGGTAATGTGAGAACAGGAGCATTGCAAAGCATGTGCTTGAGGGTTTGGAAAGCAGTCTCTTGTTCAGTTCCCCAAACAAAAGGCTTGTCTTTGTGCGTGAGAGCGGTAAGCGGCACATCGATCTTTGAGAATCCTTCGATAAATCGTCGATAATAGCCCGCTAGCCCGAGAAAAAAACGGACTTCAGACGGGTTCTTAGGTGTAATCCAACTCTTAACGGCTTCAATCTTCGCGGGATCGACGTGAATACCTTGATTATTAACAATGCGACCCAGAAACTGAACCTCCTCCAACCAGAATTCATACTTGGAAAACTTGGCATAGAGTCGATTCCCCTGGAGTAGCTCGAGAACCAAACGTAGATGTTGCGCATGTTCGGTTTACGACTTGGAATAGATCAAGACATTGTCGATGAATACGATGACGAAACGGTCGAGATATGGTTTACACACGTGATTCATCAGATCCATGAAAACCGCTGCGTTGGTTAAGCCAAAGGGCATAACAACGAATTCGTAGTGGCCGTATCGAGTGCGAAACGCTGTTTTGGGTATATCCTCCTCTTGAATGTGTAGTTGGTGATATCCTGAGCGTAGATCGATCTTCGAGAAACACGTGGCACCTTGTAGTTGATCAAACAAATCATCAATGCGGGGTAGGGTATAGCGGTTCTTGATAGTTAACTTATTCAATTCCCGATAGTCGATGCACATCCTGAACGACCCATCCTTCTTTTTGACGAAAATGACTGGCGCGCCCCAAGGAGAGGTGCTCGGGCGAATGAAGCCTTTCTCAAGTAATTCCTGGAGTTGGTTTGAGAGTTCACGCATTTCGGACGGCGCGAGTCGGTAAGGAGCTTTGGCAATAGGGTTGGCTCCAGGAATGAGGTCGATACGAAAGTCGATATCACGACTTGGAGGTAAACCTGGAAGATCTTCAGGAAACACATTAGGAAATTCACGAACCATAGGAACGTCTTTCACCTCCGTCTTTCCTTTCTTTTCCTTCTCCGCTACTACAATGTTAGCCAAGAAAGCTCTGTATTCCTTGCGGAGATACTTGCTAGCTTGGACACACGACATGAGCTTGAGACCCTTCGAAACGGTTTCACCATAGACACACAATACATCACCATTCGCGAGCGAAAATCGGATCATCTTATCGAAGCACACAACTTCAGCATGGTTTTCGCGAAGAAGGTCCATGCCTACTATGACATCAAAACTTCCGAGTTGCATCAGAATAAGGTCGATTGGGAAGATGTGATTGTTGAGCTCAAGAGTACAATCACGAAGAACATAATTAACGGAGACAGTTCTTCCGGTAGCGACTTCAACATCGAACGTCGAGGAGAGTTGGGAGCGTTTACGACTAAGGAGCTTCTCGAATTCGAACGACACAAAGCAATTATCGGCTCCAGTATCAAATAAACATGAAGCATAAATACCATTCACAAGGAACGTACCATTGACCACGTTGTTGTCGGCTTGGGCTTGGCGCACATTGATGTTGAAAGTTCGTGCGCGTGCTGCTTGTTGCTGTTGTTGCTGGTGTTGCTGCTGTTGCTGAGGCTGCTGCTGCTGGGGCTCTTGTTTCACAACCCTGTTTGGGCACATGTTGGTGAAATGGTTAAGATCGCCACATGCGAAGCAGGCTCTGGCGTTGATCGCGGGTGCCGGAGGAGCTTGTTGACCCTGAGGGGCAGTGAGTAGAGCTTGATGAGCAGGAGCTTGTCGAGCACGGCAGTTGGCAGTGAAATAGCCGTACATATTGCAATGAGCACAAAAACGGCAAGCGATGGTAGTCGGGTGGTGGTAGGTACAAGTAGGGCAAAGCTGGTGTGGCCCAGTGTATGCACGCTTAGCAAGCGGTGCATTTGCCACAGGCGCCGCTACTTGACGCTGTTGGGCTGGTACAGCTTGTATCGGTGCAGCAGTGATCGCACAGTTCTTGTTGCTGGAGCTGTTCTTTCTCTTGTTCTTCCTCTTGTTGCTCGATGCGGTGGTGGTTTCAGCAGTTGGTGCGGCGGTGGTAGCTTGATGCAGGTGCTTTGAGGTTTTATCCCAGACACCAGCCTTGACCCGCTTGTCGTTGATTTCAGCGGCCAGTAGGTAAGTCTCTTCAATCGTCTTAGTCTTAGCCGCTTGCACGAAATCTGCAACACAGTCAGGCAGGGCTCGGATATACTTCTTGATTGCCATGTCTGAGGTCTTGACTTGGTCAGGGCAGATGATGCTGAGTTGTTTGAAGTGAGCAGTGAGAGCAGCATTTTTATCTTCCTTCTGCTTTATGTGCCAGAATTCATCTTCTAACTTTTGGCGCTCATGAGGAGGGCAGAATTCTTCCAGCATGACCTCCTTGAGTTCATCCCACGACAGGCCGTAGGCTGCATCGTTCCCTCGTTTGTTTCTTTCGGCCGTCCACCAGTCTAGTGCGCGGGACTGGATGACGCCGGTAGCATTTAGAGTGCGGAGGTCGTCTGGGCAACCGCTCTGTCGTAGAGTGACCTCAATGGAATCAAACCATTAGAACAACACTGTAGGGCCTTCCTCGCCAGTGAATTCCTTTGGCCCACAAGACTTGAACTGCTTGAAATTGAAGGGAGCTTTGGGGGTAGCTTTAGGAGTTTCGGTTCTCGACTCCTCAGATGATTTGCTGACGTTCTCGTAGACATCACTCACGGCTTTTGCTACTTGTTTAGCGATGATAGCAGCAAGACATTTGTCTCTCTTTTCTTGACGAGAAAGTGGTGGGTGGCGGGATCCAGATGACATTGTCTACAATAGACATCATCACAGGACTCAACACAACGTATTCGGATCTCACCTCACATGTCTACTACTTACTAAAGCTTAGGAATACGCAATGTAACATGTATCACATAAACACATAGGCTCATAATCACAGATTCACATAACACACAGGCACATAAGCACATAGAGCACAGAATCCACCAAAGCACATAATCATTTAATTGCAAGAAGGCAGTCAGAATACAGAAACCTATCATTCAAAGTTCGCGAGCGTTCGAATATAGCGATCGCGTTTAATATATCTAGTCGTGTAGTATAAGCGTATAACGTAGCATAAAGTCGTCCATAATTCAGCGATTTGTTAACGTTTTGAGATAGGAATGCAGTGCGAGTCGTGCGTGTCGATCGAAGTGAAAGCAAAAATCGAGTAAATCTCCAAAATTTTAACACATAAACAGGTAAACACACAAAATCACACAAAACCAACGAATCATCATAGTCAGCAGTTGCGGGCTCAGAATCGAAACACATAAAAATCGAGAAATAGATTGTCTGCGGCTAGTAGACTTCGACTACCCAAAGTGGTTCAACTATTCTCAAGGACTGGTTGTGCACACTTGACCTTCAAGACTATGCCTTTGCCTCGATTCTTGGGCGTTTGGCACATATCCCGTTAGTCATATTGTGACTTTAGGTCGTTGGAGTCCGTCGAGACTTTGGTGAGAGTTTTGTAAAATGGGCGGAACAAGTCGTCAAGGTTAGGGTTTCACCCCTGTCTTAACAACTTTGTCCCTGTTTTGATAAAATAGAGGAGATTATTCATCAAAATACGGATTTCACTCCTGATTTGGCATAATTCTCCCCATTTGTAGATAAAAAATGCGGGTTGATTGAGCAACTTTAGTCGAGAGTTTACGGTTTTCACACCTAATCTTGACTTAGTTGCTCTTTCTTAGTTGAAAATTCGAGTGCGGTGATAGTGTAGCATAAGCGAGAATAGCGAGAAATAGCGGTAAGCTCATACATAATCCCTAACGGATATGCACAAGTCGGTCCTTTTGGTTCCTAACTATAGACTAGGTCTCTAAGACATCGACCTGGACTAGGTCGAGTCTTGCCTAATTCCCTATAGTTATGGCTCTGATACCAATCTGTCACACCCCAACCGATGGCGAAAACATCGGGGCATGGCACTGAGCGAAACAGATTGTCCAGAAGTTTCCATAACAATTATCATTACCAATCAATTTAAAATAACATGTCCCATACCATGTCTCAAAAGGTAAACAAATTATTACAGAAAAAATCTAGGCAAATAGTTCTATTCCGACAACTCAGATTTTCAAAATAGGGCAATTGTTTATCTGCTTCTAGAGACCCTTGATTTAATTAGTACAGACAACTATTTGTTGGCCTCTAGAGCCTTATTCTAGCCTCGATTTCCTAGCAGATGTGCATCCTAAGCACCTGTCACATACGTTAGAATAAATTCAATACATATAATGTAAAGGTGAGCATACAAGTTTGATAATAGCATATAGAGTTCGAATTTCGTTCACGCATAACCAGCACGTACACATAGAGAAATGAAGCACGTTAGTTATTGACATAGATCCATCGATACCAATGACTGCGGGTTGACTGCCTGAGGCAGTTCGCAATACATGATTACCACCTTAATCCATGCAAGTAATTGTCCTTAACACCCCCTGCGAACAGGTGCTGAGTCCAAACTATAGTACTGTCGTTGCTAAGGCAGGTAGACAGCATTCCATGTGTAAACATAACAAACAAGCATTCATAAGCCACGTATAACATGCATTAACGGTTAGCGTTCAAATAGTATTGAGTAGTGTGTTGATTGTGATTTGAATATTTGTAACGTATGCAACACCCAAAAGTGCATAAAGCAAAAAGGGATCGAGTATACTCACAGCGATGATGGATTGAAGGGAGTGCTTAGAGCGTAAGGTTAGCCTGATCAGAACGATAGCATAACGATAAGTGACGCGTAAAACGATGCAAGGTGTAATTGGCTCGGACAGTAGCTCGGTCGGATTGGTAATCCGATCGGACGGTCCGGTCGTGCGGATGACAATCCGTTCGGATGGTCATCCGGTCGGACAGGTTGTCCGGTCGGATGACTATTCGAGTGGATTGTTTCTTCCTTTGATGTGTTTGTGTATGATGGCTTGTCCTTTGAAGTTTTCGTTGTAGCATTTTGAAAACATTGAAGTATCTCTACCTTTCAAGTCGGTCGATCGGACGGTCGGTCGTGCGGACGACAATCCGCTCGTACGACTTATCCGGTCGGACGGAGACTCGGGTGGCAAGGTTACTTAGTGAGAACAAATCCACAGCAGGTTGTCACTCGATCGGACAACAGTCCGGTCGGGTGGCATCCTCAGTGCATTGAACACGTTGAAAATTGTTCGAGTGTTAAAGTCCAAGTATCTCATGATCCGAAGAGTAATCCGGTCGGATTGGTAGTCCGATCGGATCACAATTCGTTCAATACTCAAACTTCAGATAAAATTGGTTAAGTGTGGGACCCAAGGTGTAAGCCGTTCGGATGACCTAGTCGCTCGGATGGCTTATCCGTTCGGACAGTAGTCCGGTCAGATAGCACTCCATGCTGGTCATTCCGTTCGTCTTTCACTTGGCCGTTTTGATTGTTTGTTGCTTTTATCGAGACGTTTTGACAACGTGCTAACCAACGGAACCCCATCTTAACCCAAGTGACCCGATCAAACAGGAATCACCCTAGTTCGACCAGTTAACCGGTTCAAGATGGTTGTTCTTGGTTAACCCTAAATCGGTGGTCTCGTGAGTAGAATCCAGATCTTGAACTAGTACAACACCGCGAATGAGTAGAAGACTAAAACAAGGTCCGAATCTATCGGTTTTGAGTGCATTGAGTGTAAAAGAGTTGAAAGAAAGTTAGAAACCATCTTTCAATCCTTTTCCACCATGAAAGTGTTTAGATCTCTACAAGATCTTTGTTTATTTGTGTGGAAATCGGTTGGATCCAAGTTGTTCTTGATGGATTGAAGCCAAAACATGAAGTTCATAAGAACACCATGATGACGTCATCCTAGAACACCTCAAATCTAGTGATTTCACGGTTAAAAGTTAAGATTCAAAAGATAGAAAGGTGTAGGAGTGCGTGTAGATTAAGGATGTACAAGATTTAGGGTGAGATCTTACCGGAATCGAGAGAAATCGGAGAAAAGGTGAGGAGAGCGTGCTGTTCGGTCAGAGAGTTGCCAAAAGTAGAAAGTTTGAGAGTGACATGGGTATTTATAGAGTTACCCAAAGAGGAAAGTGTTGGCCGGTCGGATGGCACCCCGCCCGGATGACCTATCCGGTCGGATGTCATCTCGGTCGGATGGCATCCTTGCACCATGACCAAGTGGCAGCCCGGTCGGATGGCTTATCCGGCCGGATGGCACTTGGTTCGGGTGTTTGGCGTGACGATTTTTGAGGTTTCGATTTCGATTGCTAGCGATGCGAATGCGATAGAGTTTCCTAGTCAAATTACTTTTAATCCCAACTATTCATATCTAGCACTGTCCCTTCTCCACTAATTATCATAGTTCGATTTCGTTTGAGTACGATTACGTTTCGATTGATTATCACAACACAATATAAATAAACATGCACAAGTAACACGTAAGGCACACACACACGTATAACAATAACCAAGATGCGTAATTCGAGTTGCGAGTGCGATTGTGATTCGATGTCGATTTGATTAGCATAGTTTGATTATCGTTTAGTTAACTTTATCGCATTGTTACTTCCTATAGTTCACAGTCGTAAGTTGATTGATTAACGAATAACATACGTCGATTATTGTGATTATTGACACTTACTCCACATAATACAACTAAAGTAAACACATAAAAGAAATTCAGTACTAGTCAAGTCGCGCGAAATCGGTCGTTGACTTTGACCTTGACTTTGACTTTGACTTTAGAAACACGGGGTGTTACATAACGGGTAACCGAATGAGTCATGTACAAGTTCCATAAGTTATTATGCTTAAATTATGTTGTGATATCAGTAGGATATCTTCCATTATGCACAAAGCGAATTTAAAACCAATTTAAGCCCCGAAAGGGTATTTTGGTCATTTTAAAGTTTATAAAAGAGGTTAAATAGCAATCTGAGGTTCTGGTCTAAAATAATCAGTAAAAATATTTATTTTAACAAGTTACATCAGTAAGATATCATATACATGTGAACTTTATCTTTTATGGCCAAACTATGCACCGTAGGGGCATTTTGATCATTTCACATATGTTATAAAGGTCAAATTTGGAAATCTGAGTTCAAAACTTTTACTTACTGTTAAAGTAAAAAAAATTGCTTATGATATCAGTAGGTAATAAGTTTTAGGTGCTAAATATGGTTTTAAACCATACTATGCGCCTAAATCGCATAAAAGTCGGTATTTGACGATATTCGGGTTAATTAAGGAAATCTGAGAATTTGATCAGCCTCTACTGTTTAAAATAATTTATTTGATGAATAAAATCAGTAGAAAAAGATTTGATATGTAAAGGATGTGTAAAACTCATTTTATTAGCAAAAAGGGCATTATCGTCAATTACCGAGTCTATGCAAGAACCCTATGTTATGATCAGTTTAAAATTTAACAAAAATTTCCAAAAATCCCTAAATATAATATCTTAACAGTAGGTGGCAAGTTTGGTGCCAAAATTTGGGTTTAAATAGGTTTTATGCCAAAAATGCCGTTTAATTATTAAAAAGCTTTCATTTTACGATATCGCGCATAACTTCCATTTTATACCACAAAGTGATGTCAAACTTTTAGGACATACTTAAATAACAGTAATAAAGGTTTTTGTCCTCTCACATTTCCAAAAATTTCGTTTTAATATCAAAAGGGCATAATGGTCAACTTTTAAGCATTTAACGGAAACATGCAATGAACTAGGATTTCTATGGAACCAAGTTGTATAACCTCAGAGGGTTTTACTAACCTATAATATGGTCCTAAAGGAACCCTAAGGCATATCTAAAACAAACTAAATCGGGTCAGAACTGAAAGTCAAAGCAAAAGTCTACTTTTGCGACTTTCGGTTCCGAACCGAGCCTAAACTCAGAATTGTCGGGTTGAACATGCCTAGACATGTTCTTATATTATTTACCAAGTTATTTTAATGTTAAAACATGTTCCATAACCTCTGCATTGTTAGTTATGAATTAATTTGTAAAAACTGATTCTGTTGACTTTTTATTAATAAGTTTGACCCGATAATTGACCAAGTAAAAATGATAATCAGTAGGTGCCCTTTTAAGGGTTTATTACCTACATAATTACCAACTCGTAGCCACTTTGAATTCGAATAATGGCTGGACCGTTTGTGATTAATCACAAAGTCAAAGCTTATTTACGATAACTTTGACTTTCGGTCATTAAGCTAATAAAACTTGAACTTAGGACGCTAAGAACACTTACTAGAGTACTTAGCACGAATTTTGAACAGAGGAAAGCTTCCTTTAGCTCCAGGAGGCTTCAGGTAGAGAGTTGTGAAGTAAAACTCAAATGTGCAAGTGAACTAGTGCAACAAAGGAGGCTTTATATAGGACTTTGATGACTTCTAAGATCAAACCACATGCCCCTAGAGGTAATTCAGATGATCCCAAGTGTCCCTAGGCCAGTAAAACCATCAAACAAGCCCCTAGATTCGATCAAAACCATGCAAAGGTGAAGAGAAGGGCAGAACCTGCACCTGTGCATGGATTCTGCCCAGATGTTGCCGTCGCGCTGCGCCACGGCAGAAAGGGTCCCCCGTGGCGCGACGCCACCACATGTTTTACCTGCTATTAAAGTTTCAAACTTGACATATTCACCCCTGGACCTTATAAAACGTAATATTTTCCATTTTAGGCACATTTAACCCATATAACTTATATTTTTATGATCCATGAGATATAAATTAATATCGTTAGGTCCGGTTTCGATAAACGATAACCGAAAACACAAGTTTTGCCTCGTTGACACTTTAAACCCCTTATTTACGAAAGTTGTCGTATTTATCTCAAACGATATCGAAACCTCGTGAAATTTTTGTCACTTATTCTTGGGAGTATAATTAGTCATTACAAATCTCCGGGTTCGTTAAAAGGTCACTCAAAGGTATTACTTAAACATGTTGACACATTTAACCCTCTCGTCTTGTAAACTTTCACTTTCTTCCACAAACGTTTTCATACGATTCATGATTCATTCGTTTAAGGGTATAAACATCGTGTAGGGTCGTTGAAAGGAAAAATTTTCAAATGTTGACACTTTGGATCCTCTTACACACATACTCTCTTCGTTTGTCAACTTTAGTCCCTCGTAATCAATTCGTTACACGTTTAAAATTTAATGACACGTGTCGACACTATATTGGACATGATTTTTTCGAGGGGTTACATCCTCACCCCCTTGAAAGAAATCTCGACCTCGAGATTTGCTGAAATAAATGAGGGTACTTCTGTTTCATTGTGGATTTAACCTCCCACGTGTATTCTGGGCCTCTTCGGGCATCCCATTTTACTTTTACAATCGGCACATGCTTCTTTCAAAGCTTCTTAACCTGTCGATCCTCGATCGACAAAGGTCTTTCAACGAACTTCAAGCTCTCATCTATCTGCACGTCCTTATGCGACATTGCTAGCGACTCATCGGCTAGGCATTTCTTTAAATTGCAGATGTGGAATACATTATGTATTCCACTAAGCTCTTCTGGCAGATTTAGCTTATAAGCTATAGTTCCGACACATTCGATGATCTTGAATGGTCCTATGTATCTTGGGCTTAGCTTGCCCTTTTTGCCAAAACGCATCACCCCTTTCCAGGGTGACACCTTGAGTAACACCTTGTCACCTACCTCGAATTTCAGAGGTTTACGCCTTTTATCTGCGTAGCTTTTTTGCCTATCCTTGGCAGCTTTGAGACGATCACGGATCTGTACAATCTTATCTGTCATCTCCAGGACTATATCAGGTCCTGACAGTTGGACATCTCCAACTTCCGCCCAACAAACTGGCTTTCTACACTTTCTTTCGTACAAAGCTTCGAAAGGTGCTGCTTGAATACTCGAATGATAACTATTATTGCATGAGAATTCAATTAAAGGAAGATGGTCATCCCAACTTCCACCCAAATCTATAACACAAGCTCGTAACATATCCTGAAGCGTTCGGATTGTACGCTCGCTTTGACCATCCGTTTGAGGATGATAAGCAGTGCTGAAATTTAGTCGAGTGCCTAAAGATTGCTGAAAGCTTTTCCAAAAATACGATGTGTATCTCGTATCCCTGTCAGAGATAACAGACACTGGCACTCCGTGAAGAGATACAATCTCATCCACGTACAACTGAGCTAACTTGTCGGAGCTGTGAGTTTCTTTAATCGGAAAGAAGTGGGCTGACTTAGTCAACCTGTCGACTATAACCCAAATAGTATCATTTCCTCGCTTTGTATTTGGTAACTTAGTGATAAAATCCATGGTTACCATTTCCTATTTCCACGTGGGAAGTTCAGGCTGTTGAAGCAAACCTAACGGCTTCTGATGTTCTGCTTTAACTTGTGCGCACGTCAGACATTTAGCCACATAAGTGGCTATATATTTCTTCAAACCTATCCACCAACAATTTGCCTTTAAATCATGGTACATCTTATCACTGCTAGGATGAACAGAATATTTGGAGCTATGGGCTTCTTGAAGGATCACAACTCGAAGTCCTACATAAATTGGAACCCATATTCGACCATTCAATCTTAGGATTCCATCCTTGCCATATGATAATTGTTCAGCAGTTACGCCTAACTTCTCATTCGGATAGTTAGCTTCTAATACAGCTTCCTTTTGAGCGGCTAACAACTTTTCATTTAAGCTGTTCTTTAATTCAATGCTCTTGGCATTGATTCTAATAGGCTTAACCATTTCCTTTCTGCTCAAAGCATCAGCGACTACATTCGCTTTGCCTGGATGATATTGGATTTCACAATCATAATCATTTAGTGTCTCCATCCATCGACGCTGTCTCATGTTAAGATCCTTCTGGTTAAACAGATGCTGAAGGCTCTTGTGATCAGAATAGATCACACACTTGATTCCATATAAATAATGCCTCCAAAGTTTTAGTGCAAATACAACGCACCCAATTCCAAATCGTGGGTGGTGTAGTTCTTTTCATGCACCTTTAATTGACGTGAAGCATAGGCAATAACCTTGCCCTTCTACATAAGCACACATCCCATTCATGTGTGCGATGCGTCACAATAAACCACAAATTCTTCAATTCCTTCTGGCAATGTCAACACAGGTGCATTGCTTAACTTCTGTATAAGAATATCAAAGGATTCTTATTGCTTGGGACCCCAGTCAAATTTGACATTCTTGCGAGTCAACGAAGTTAGAGGTGCTGCAATCCTTGAAAAGTTTTCGATGAAACATCGATAGTAACCTGCAAGACCCAAGAAGCTGCGTATCTCTGTAGGAGTCTTAGGCTCTTGCCAATTCATAATCGCTTCAATATTAGCGGGATCCACCTGGATACCACGCTCACTCACTACGTGTCCAAGAAATTGGACTTCACAAAGCCAAAACTCGCATTTAGAAAACTTTCCGTAGAGCTTTTCTTGCTGTAGAAGTTTACGGATACACCGAAGATGTCTTTCATGATCGGCTTGATCTTCGAGTAAATAGGAATGTCATCAATGAAGACAATGACAAACTTGTCCAAGTATGGCTTGCAAACGCGATTCATGAGATCCATGAACACTGCAGGTGCATTAGTGAACCCGAAAGGCATCACTAAGAACTCATAGTGACCATAGCGAGTTCTGAATGCAGTTTTATGCACATCTTCATCTCTGACCTTCAGTTGATGGTATCCTGACCTTAAATCAATCTTGGAGAAATAACTTGCCCCTTGCAGCTGATCGAACAAATCGTCAATCCTGTGCAATGGATATCTGTTCTTGATTGTAACCTTATTCAGCTCGCGATAATCGATGCATAGACGCATCAAGCCATCCTTCTTTTTTACAAACAGAATCGGTGCTCCCCAAGGGGACGAGCTAGGTCGAATAAAACCCTTTTCCAACAAATCATCCAACTGAGTCCTTAACTCTTTCATCTCAGTTGGTGCTAACCGATAAGGTGCTCTTGCAATTGGTGCAGCTCCAGGATTAATATCGATTCTGAACTCCACTTGCCTATCTGGGGGTAAACCAGGTAGTTCTTCAGGGAATACTTCTGGATATTCAGAAATGACGGGGATGTCTTCAATCTTGGGCTTTGGTTCATCAATGGTTACATGTGCCATGTAAATGACACAACCTTTCTTTATACACCTCGATGCCTTAAGCATGGACACCTGCTTAGGTAACCCGTACTGTGTATCTCCTTGTATTGTTAACGGCTCACCATAAGGAGTCTTGATAACCACTTCCTTCTTATCACATACGATTTGGGCTTGGTTATGAGATAACCAATCCATGCCTAGCACTATGTCGAATCCTGCTAGTTTTAACGGAAGCAAGGACAACGGAAAAGAGTGATTCCTAATGGATATAAAACATCCATCTAGAACTGTTGAGGCAGTTTCTATAGTACCATTGGCTAATTCTACTTCATACTTTATGCTTAGAGTCTTAACAGGCAGATTTAATAACTTACAAAATTTATAATCCACAAAATACTTATCTGCACCCGAATCAAACAATACTCTAGCATAAACATCATTGATAGGAAAGGTACCTGTTATCACATTATCGTTCTGAATGGCCTCCTGAGCATTCATCTGAAAGACCCGAGCATTGGTCTTTTTAGCCTCCTCGGGCTTCTTCGCATATTTTGGGCAGTTAGTCTTGATATGCCCCTTCTCGTTACAATTGTAACAAGTTGCATCCTTCATCTTCTTGCAATCCAAGGTCTTATGCTCGTTTGATTTGCAGATCCCACAAGCTCTAGGCTGTGATTGGGATTTTGATTTGAACCTGCACTTCCCTAGATGACGCTTCCTGCAAGTTTTACACTTGGGTTTCTCACCCGACTGCTGATTATCCTTATCAAACCCTGAACCCTTCTTGTGATCAGAGTTCCCCTTTTTCTTTTTGTCGGAGCGATGAGAACTCTCATCCTCCCGCTTTCGCTTCCCATCATCAGAAACCTTAACAGACTTGTTTCTGATAGCATCCAAGGTAAGAGATAGAGACATATCTGCCACAGACCTAAATGTGGTAGGTCGGGATGCTTTCACGTTCCCTTTGATCTCTGGGGCTAAACCTCCAATAAATCGAGCTATCCTCTTTGATTCCGGTGTAACCAGATAAGGAACCAACCGCGACATGGTGTTGAAGCTCATAAGATATGCCTGACAGTCTAAGTTCTTCATGACCAATGTCAAGAAGTCAGTCTCGCTTTTCTCAACTTCATGTTGAGGACATAAATTTTCCTTGATTAGAGCAACAAACTAATCCCACGTCAAGTTATACAACGGGATCTTCCCTGTAGCTTGGATCAATGACCTCCACCAAGCTAAAGCTTCTCCTTTAAAGGACTGTGAAACAAACTTCACAATGTCTTGCTCTGCACATCCACTAATATCAACCACAGTATCCATCTCATCGAGCCAAGTCATACAATCAATGGCTCCTTTCTCCCCTGTGAAGTCTCTGGGCTTGTAGGAGACGAAATATTTATATGAGCAGGTCTTAACACGCCGCTCCTGATTGAGCACAATTCGCTTAGATGGAACACTCCTTTGATTTGACGAATGATGAGTTTCGTCCTTATGAGATACATGAGTCTTGGAGGGTGGTTTTGGATGAGGTACAGATAGGGTCTTGCTATGAGTACCACTTGATTCCTTGAATTGCCTGTCCATAGCTCGAGTGACGACATTATCAATCATGGCTTGCAGATCTGCACCAGCTACATTAATCCTGGTGGTGTCATTATTCTCTCGAGGGTGACTGTTAACTTCTTCTAATTCAGCCATGTAGCTTGATTGCTACATAAAAATGATGACAATGATTTATTCAGAAGTCTATTATGGATTGTCATTTTGACGATTCATTAACCATGGTAACAACAAACCATATCGGTTAATTTGTTAGTCACATTTATTTAGGATTTTTCATTATAATTAATCCTTAATTGTAATTTATTAAAATATTAGAATGGCACAAAAGGCCTAGTCACAAGGACAGTTTTAAATTATAAGCCATGATCTTATAGGATCGAGACATTAAGGCCTGAACATAGTTCATCACCTTTTCTTGACAGGGAGTCGTAGACTACAACTGTCTTTTGTCTTATAAGACAATAAGTATGGCCCGTAGGCACTTCATCACTAATGGATGTTTAAATTAAAATAGAGAAAAGAAATTGGAAGAATCCAACATAAGGATGACTTGTGTGATTTTATCGAATCACATTTTGCCAGGAGTGCTAACATGTTTTCAGATGTTAACAAGGATTTGAATCTTGAAAAGGTTTTACCATCTGGGCCATGTCTAAAATGACATATAGGCTAGGTTATACCTTCAAGATTTTCTTTCAATATTTATTGGCAGATCAATTACAAAAAGGAATGATATTTTGATTTAGGTCATAATATATACGTATACGTCTAATGCCAAAGTAAAATTTTTTTTAAAAAAGAAACTTTTCATAGATGGTTCTAATTATTACAACAATTGCCCTGAACGGGTCTTAAACAATTAAATCTGTCCACGCAGGGACTAAAATAAATATGTCCTTATAAGGACTACTTAAAGAAATGAAATATAACAAAAGGAGTTTCTTCTTCATTTCATTTCTGGAAATTTTCTCCTTGGTTCACTGTGTGCGGTACGGATACCGAAGGTTTTGGCGAATAGTCAAAATCGTCCATACTAGGAACCTTTGCAAAAATGGAATCCAAGGATTCTATGGTTAATGAATAATATGGATCACGAATAGGGTCAGGACAGGTATAATCCAAGTTTGGGATTCCAAGGCTTGGAGGTAAGAAATATGGGTCATTCAGGTCCATAGGTATCATCTTTGGAGTGGGAACCTCAGGGACAGTTGGTATGGACTTCTCCGATGTTGGCTTCTCATTTGAAGTTTCAAAAGTCTTAGGTAAAGAATCTGGAATATGGTTAATGGTTTCAACTGGTTTGATTTTGGGAATGGGTCCAAAAAGATCCTTCCTCCATACTGGTCGTACGCTTATCCTAGCCGTGGTACGAAGTTTAACGTTCTTAGGCTTTGGCTTTGGAGAGCATCCACCAATAGCAGCTTTACTCGGCGACATGATCCTGAGATGCATAAATATCGAAAACATAGTATACTTATTAGGGATGAGATTATTCCTAGTTCATGTCTAGACTCAGAAGTTAAGGAATGTGCAACTGTGTCATTGAGATTAAACACAAAAGACTTGTGTTTAATTCACTCAATGTTGGCTCTGATACCAACCTGTCACACCCCGATATTTCCACGTATTACCGGTGGGGAGTATCGTGATGTAGTTGATATCATCATAGTCAATAATCACAGTTTAGATGCACAGCGGAAGTCTAAAATAATTTATACAAACCGATTCGAAAGTAACATAAAATATTACACAACGGGTTGTAAGATGGATCCACAGGCGGATCAAAACAAAAGAAACATTTGTTCAACAGACTTAAAGTGATAAAAGCTTACAAGACTCTTTATTTAATCACTCAGGAGTTCCAGCCCATTTCGCTTAGTACCTACACTTAATCTTTTTGAAAATACGTCAGTTTACACTGGTAAATACAATTAACTGACTCTTTTTGAAAAGTGTTTATAAAATTGATTTAAATGCACAAGGCACAAAAATTCTTTTATAACTAGGGACAATTATTGAAAATAATCTTGTAAAAGATTTATATGTTTGTCATCCATTCAGTAGCCCGGGTTAGAAGTACCGGGTTAAAGATTAATAGACACACCACGAAATATAAGCCCACGGCGAGTAACCTCAACAAGCGGGTACATCTTTCTACATACGCACTGGCAGGTGTATGTCTACACCCCGTGCTTAAGTCGTGGCCATTTCAATGAATGAGCCGAGGATATCCAGGACATGGTCATTAACCCCCCAAAGGTTTAGATCAAACAAAATAGATTAAACGGGTTATCTCAATGATTTAACCATTATTCGATTAAAGATTCAATACCCTACCAAGCGGTATTATTAAATACCGTATCCCAAGCCCGTATAAGGGAAAATAAGTTATAAGTATTTAACTGAGCTAAAATAAAAATTTTATCCCAGCCGTATATCAATCAGCAAGTACAGATAGCTTTTACCGGGCTCCTAATCTGGAACGAAGGTTTTAATAACCTATTAGATTCCTAACTGGTCTTACTTAAGTTTAAACCTAGACCGGTTAGTTTTAATGAAAGGTTTACGGTTCAAAACGCACGATTAAGCGAAGACCGGATTATAATGTGATTTAGACCCTACAAGTATGAAGACTTATATAATATGGGTAGATTAAATACATTCTGGATTTTGAAGTGAAAATGATAAGGTTTGACCCGTTTCGGCTAATTTATGCAAAGTAGTTACATAAACCGTACCGAACGCGTATATGCATAACGGGTAACCGAATGAGTCATGTACAAGTTCCATAAGTTATTATGCTTAAATTATGTTGTGATATCAGTAGGATATCTTCCATTATGCCCAAAACGAATTTAAAACCAATTTAAGCCCCGAAAGGGTATTTTGGTCATTTTAAAGTTTATAAAAGAGGTTAAATAGCAATCTGAGGTTCTGGTCTAAAATAATCAGCAAAAATATTTATTTTAACGAGCTACATCAGTAAGATATCATATATATGTGAACTTTATCTTTTATGGCCAAACTATGCACCGTAGGGGCATTTTGGTCATTTCACATATGTTATAAAAGGTCAAATTTGGAAATCTGAGTTCAAAACTTTTACTTACTATTAAAGTATAAAAATTTGCTTATAATATCAGTAGGTAATAAGTTTTAGGTGCTAAATATGGTTTTAAACCATACTATGCGCCTAAATCGCATAAAAGTCGGTATTTGACGATATTCGGGTTAATTAAGGAAATCTGAGATTTTGATCAGTCTTTACTGTTTAAAATAATTTATTTGATGAATAAAATCAGTAGAAAAATATTTGATACGTAAAGGATGTGTAAAACTCATTTTATTAGCAAAAAGAGCATTATCGTCAATTACCGAGTCTATGCAAGAACCCTATGTTATGATCAGTTTAAAATTTAAAAAATTTTTCCAAAAATCCCTAAATATAATATCTTAACAGTAGGTAGCAAGTTTGGTGCCAAAATTTGGGTTTAAATAGGTTTTATGCCAAAAATACCGTTTAATTAATAAAAAGCTTTCATTTTACGATATCGCGCATAACTTCCATTTTAGACCACAAACTGATGTCAAACTTTTAGGACATACTTAAATATCATTAATAAAGGTTTTTGTCCTCTCACATTTCCAAAAATTTCGTTTTAATATCCAAAGGGCATAATGGTCAACTTTTAAGCATTTAACGGAAACATGCAATGAACTAGGATTTCTATGGAACCAAGTTGTATAACCTCAGAGGGTTTTACTAACCTATAATATGGTCCTAAAAGAACCCTAATGCATATCTAAAACAAACTAAATCGGGTCAGAACTGAAAGTCAAAGCAAAAGTCTACTTTTGCGACTTTCGGTTCCGAACCGAGCTTAAACTCAGAATATTCGGTTTGAACATGCCTAGACATGTTCTTATATTATTTACCAAGTTATTTTAATGTTAAAACATGTTCCATAACCTCTGCATTGTTAGTTATGAATTAATTTGTAAAAACTGATCCTGTTGACTTTTTATTAATAAGTTTGACCCGACAATTGACCTAGTAAAAGTGATAATCAGTAGGTGCCCTTTTACGGGTTTATTACCTACATAATTACCAACTCATAGCCACTTTCAATTCGAATAATGGCTGGACCGTTTGTGATTAATCACAAAGTCAAAGCTTATTTACGATAACTTTGACTTTCGGTCATTAAGCTAATAAAACTTGAACTTAGGAAGCTAAGAACACTTACTAGAGTACTTAGCCTGAATTTTGAACAGAGGAAAGCTTCCTTTAGCTCCAGGAGGCTTCATGTCACACCCCGATATTTCCACGTATTACCGGTGGGCCCGGTGGGGAGTATCGTGACGTAGTTGATATCATCATGGTCAAACAACACAATTTTAAATGCACAGCGGAAGCAAAAGATAGATTTATTTCAACCGAATAAATTGTAATATTAAGTATCACAAAATAGTTGAAACAGATCCACAGGCGGATCAAATAAAAAGGAAGCATAGTTCATCAGACTTAAAATGCATCCAAGATTGCGAGACTCTTATTGATGCTAAGGAGAGGCCAGCCTATTTCGAGTACTACTTGCACTTAACCTTTTTGGGAAAATACGCCAGTTTACACTGGTAAATACATTTAACTGGCTCATTTTGAAAAGGTTTAGAAAATTAATTTGAATGCACAAGGCACAAAATATTTTATAACTTGGGATAATTATTTGTATATAAACTTGTAAAAGAATTACATGTTTCTTATACGTTAAGTAGCCCGGATTGACGCCGGGTTAAAGATTAATAGACACACCACATGATATAGTCCCGCGGCGAGTTATTCCCGAAACCGGCGGTTATACCTTATTATTTATATATGCACTGTCGGGTGTACGCCTACACCCCGTGCTTAGGTCGTGGCCATTTCGTAAAATGATGCCAAGGATATCCGGGACATTGTCATTAACCCCTCAAAGGCTTTAAGCAAACAAAACAATTTAAACGGGACATTTCAATAATTTAATCTTCATACAATTAAAAATTCAATGCCCGACCAAGCGGTATTTTATATACCGTATCCCAAGCCCGTATAGGGAAAATAAGTTAAAAGTATTTACCTGAGCAAGTATAATTCACAAATAGCAAGTGCAAATAGCTTTTACCGGGTCTCCTAGTCTGGAACAAAGGTTTATAATAACCTTTAGATTCCTAACGGGTCTTTAATTAAGCCTAAACTTAGACCGGTTTATAATAACCTATTAGATTCCTAATCTAGACCCCAAACTGATGTCAAATTTTAGGGACAAGTCTAATAATTAGTAACTAAGGTTTCTATTCTTTTACATTTTCAAAAATCACATTTTAAGGTTATATGGGCATAATAGTCAACATTTAAGCATTTAACGGAAACATGCATATGAATCGGATAACTAATGAACCAAGTTGTATAATCACAGAGGGTTATACTAACATGAATCCTGGTCGTAATAAGGCTCTAAGGCATTTCTAAAACATGCTACATTGAGTCAGAACTGAAAGTCAAAGCAAAAGTCCATTTATGCGACTTTTGGTTCCGAACCGAGCCTAAACTGAAAATTGTCGGGTTGAACATGTTTAGACATGTTCTTACATTAATTACCAAGTTATATTAATGATAAAACAGGTTGCATGGCTCCTACATTGCTAATTATGCATTAATTTAACCCCTGTAGTTTGCAATTTCTCACTATCTTCCACAATTAGCTTCGTATGATCCATAATTCATTCGTTTAAGGTTATAAACGTCGTGTAGGGTTATTGTAAGGTATATTTATCCATTGTTGACACTTTGAACCCTTATATTCACATACTTTCTTTGTTTGTCAACTTTAGTCCTTCATAGGTGATCTTTTACACGTTTAAAGCTCATGACACGTGCCAATACATTATTGGACATAAATTTACGAGGTGTTACATCCTCACCCCCTTAAAAGAAATCTCGACCTCGAGATTTACTGAAATAAATGAGGGTATTTTTCTTTCATTGTGGACTCTACCTCCCACGTATACTCGGGACCTCTACGGGCATCCCATATAACCTTTACAATCGACACTTGCTTCCTTCGAAGCTTCTTGACCTGTCGATCCTCGATCGACAAGGGTTTTTCAACAAACTTTAAGCTCTCATCTATGTGCACATCCTTATGTGACATGACTAGTGACTCATCAGCTAGACATTTCTTCAGATTGCAGATGTGGAATACGTTATGAATACCACTGAGCTCTTCAGGCAAGTTTAACTTATAGGCCACGGATCCGACACATTCGATGATCTCAAATGGTCCTATATACCTTGGGCTTAACTTACCTTTCTTACCAAATCGCATCACTCCCTTCCAGGGTGATACTTTATGCAACACTTTGTCACCAACCTCGAACTTTAGAGGTTTACGTCTTAAGTCTGCGTAGCTTTTCTGCCTATCTCTGGCAGCCTTGAGATGATCTCTTATCTGCACAATCTTATCTGTCGTCTCCAGGACTATATCGGGTCCTGTTAGTTGGACATCTCCAACTTCTGCCCAACAAACGGGCGTTCTGCACTTCCTTCCATACAAAGCTTCAAATGGTGCAGCTTGGATACTAGAGTGATAGCTATTATTGTATGAAAACTCAATCAATGGAAGATGTTCATCCCAACTTCCACCTAGGTCAATAACACAAGCCCTTAACATATCTTCCAGTGTTTGAATCGTTCGCTAACGTTGAGCATCCGTTTGCGGATGATAAGCAGTGCTGAAGTTCAGCCGAGTGCCTAGGGATTGCTGAAAATTTTTCCAGAAGTGAGATGTATACCTTGTATCCCTATCAGAAATGATAGATACTGGCACCCCGTGGAGAGATACAATCTCGTCCACGTACAACTGAGCTAACTTATCTGAGCTATGTGTTTCCTTAATAGGTAGGAAGTGAGCTGACTTAGTCAGTCTATCCACTATCACACAAATAGTATCGTTTCCTTTCTTTGTCTTGGGTAACTTGGTGATAAAATCCATTGTCACCATTTCCCACTTCCAGGTGGGAAGTTCAGGCTGTTGTAGTAAACCTGACGGCTTTTGGTGTTCAGCTTTGACTTGCGCGCATGTCAAACATTTGGCTACATAGGTAGCTATAGACTTCTTTAAGCCTATCCACCAAAAATTTGCCTTCAGATCTTGGTACATCTTATCAGCCCCAGGATGAACGGAGTACTTAGAACTGTGGGCTTCCTGGAGGATCACATCCCTAAGTCCTCCATAAATTGGAACCCATATTCGTCCATTTAATCTCAGGATTCCGTCTTTGCCATCGGATAACTGTTCAGCAGTTACTCCTAGCTTCTCATCCGGATAGTTAGCTTCTAGTACAACTTCTTTCTATGCAGCTAACACTCTTTCATTCAAACTATTCTTTAATTCAATGCTCTTGGCATTGATTCTTATGGGCTTCACCCTTTCCTTTCTACTTAAGGCATCAGCAACCACATTTGCCTTGCCTGGATGGTATCGGATTTCACAATCATAGTCATTTAGAGTTTCCATCCATCGTCGCTGCCTCATGTTTAAGTCCTTCTGATTAAACAAGTGTTGGAGGCTCTTGTGATCAGAATAGATCACACATTTGGTACCATACAAATAATGCCTCCATAGTTTTAGTGCAAATACAACGGCACCCAACTCCAAGTCATGGGTGGTGTAATTCTTTTCATGCACCTTTAACTGACGTGACGCATAGGCAATGACCTTGCCTTTATGCATAAGCACACTGTCACACCCCCAAAATCCACCATGCGGAGTATCACCGCTTGGAGGCGTGACATGACCAGGATCGAGCCACCAATCACATTGAACAACATAATTAAGTAAATAAAACCAAACACAATACGATTGGTGACCAAAAGGATGTAAACCGATTTTAGGTTAACAGCGGAAGCATAAATCATAAGTTCAAAACATAAGTCCATAGTTCATAAGTTTAAAGTCCAAAACGTAGGTTTAATAAGTTCATAAAGTTTATTCATTAAGTACGGGACATATGAGTTCGCATCCCACAACGACCACCTCCATATGCAAGCTTGATGCGTGTGAAGTGTTATATATATTAGGTGTATATTTTAAGCCCCTTTAACACTTTTTAGCCAAGTTTTAAATTTATAAAACACGATATTTTACTAACACTAAACACACATATGGGCAAGTGCACCCATCGTGAGCGTAGTATAGTGTTGGCAAGATACCGAGGTCGTCCAAGGACACAAGAGCTTTTAGTACCGGTTTATCCTCAACGTCTAATCAAAATAAAAAGTTTAGAAAAATGTTTTAAACTAAGAAAAATAAAAACTAACTAAAATGCTGAAAATAAAAATAAAAAGAAAAAACAGATAGACAAGATGAATCACTTGGTTCCGACTCGTATCTAGTATAACCTTTGATTATTTCCGCACTTTTGCACATATTTAAGAGATTATCTTAGTTATTGTAGTAGGCCCCTCTTTTGAAGGTGACGTTACCCTCACCCCAGTAGTTTGAGTCAGCAAGGATACAATCCTAAAAGGGTGGATTATTGGAAGATAATTAATTAAGTTATTAATGCAAATTATGGTAGGCCCCGCTTTTGGCGCTGACGTTACCCTCGGCTAAGTAGTCTGAGTCAGCAGGGATACAGTCCTAAATAGCCGGGTTATAGTATTAATAGTAGTTAACTTATGAGGGGATCAAAGAGTTTGGACCCCCGCCATCCAATACCGTGAAGCATTGAAGGAGGTCCTACTAAATTTGACCCAGGTCCATTGCAGGACCTCTAAACGCTGAACAATGGCAAGACCTTTACCAAACCGTTCCCTTAACCCCCGACCAGGTAGCCAACATACCTCCATATAGACCGTGGAGATATGAATGGTGAAAATCTTTTATTTTATATAGACAGTAAAATAATGCCAAGACACCATGGACAAACGATAAGGAAAGATCACCTTCAACATAAGTAACTAGTTATTAAAGTCATTAATACAAAACCAAATAAAAAGTGCAAAAGATTAGAAATAAAAAGTATTATACTAGACACTTTGTCTTCACCAAGTGATGTAAGAGACTTAGGCAAACATGGCCTTGATTGTCAAGAACTCTTACGATCAATCTTGGATCCCGAGACGACTCACACACTCTACGATGGACAATGGATGATGGTGGTGGATGATGGTGTTGTGATGGTTGTGGGTGGTGGATGAAGTGTGAGAGAGGTGGTGTGCCAAGGGATGAGTTGAAATGAAACCAAGCACTCCTATTTATAGGCTGAACAGAAGGCTGGGCACGGCCCCGTGTCCGCTGGACACGCCCCCGTGCCTGTCTGACATTCTCTCTCTTCATTAATTGTAATTCGCAATTACAATTAATGCGCCTGCTGTACTTTCGCCACGCCCCCGTGTTCACTGGACACGGCCCCGTGGTGGGCAATAGAAGCTTCTATAGGTTTGTCTTTTCTGCTGCTTCTTGGGCACGGCCCCGTGCTGGCTGAGCACGGGGCGTGTTCAGTCTTCTGCCTTCTCTATTTTGCTTGGGAAGATGCCGTTGAGGGGTCGGGCAGTCCACTTATGTTCCTTTTCTTGTATTTATGTTAGATTTAGCTGTCTTTTTGCTTCTTTTGTGAATTTGAGCTCATTTAATCCTGAAAATACAAAAGGAAGACAAAAACACTCTTTTTCCAACATTAGTACTTAAAAAGGGTTAGTTTTATGCCTCATTTGATGTAATTTATATGTTGCATTTTACACACATCAAATACCCCCACACTTGAACTTTTTCTTGTCCTCAAGCAAAACTCTTTAATATGTGGCTTACACTCCCAAATGGAATGGGTAGAAGAGAAGGTTTTGGCTTGTCATAGAGTGTTGGGAATCCAAGATCTTTTTGGGTTTTATTTTTATCTATTTACAATCCTATTCGTTATGATTTGTTTAGAACGTTTCATAGGAGAAATTACTTATTTAGGCATAACATGCCTTTTTAAAATTCCATTTATATACAAGTTCACATACCTCACGGGAGAAATCACTCACACTCGGCCGAAGGTGTATTTTTAGTGAATCACTCGAGAGCGGCATGGAACTTATTCCTACCATAAGCTTGCCAAGCAATCAATCCTCCTCCTTTTTAACTTTTATACCTTTGTAAATATCAAGAGGACTTTGTGGGTGAAGGGTTAGGCTTGGGTTAAAGGTAGGTGGTTGGGTTAGTGGTTAGTGGTTAGTAGAAAAAGGGTGAAAAAGCGTAACAAGTGTCGGTTTTCGTAGGACTTTCTATTTTTGTAACTTTTATTTTGATGAAGCTATTATTCAAACAAAGTTATTTTTGATGAACTTGTTTGTTTATTTTCTTTTGCTTCATCATCAACACATTTTTTTTTGATCGATCATACGAAAAACCGAACTTGTTACTAAAACAAAGGGTTAAAAATGAAAAAGGTTTTGGTGGGTAAAAGGGTGTTTGGTTTGGGTTATGAAATGAAAGGGTTTAGGCTCAAAGGGGCTAACTAGGGGGATTTTGGGTAGGTGGTAAAAAAAAAATAATAATAATGGTGTAGAAATAAAAAGGTTAGTCCTAATGCCTCCATCATTTACTTACTTGGGTTTAAGTTGGTAACGACCGGGAATGAATCGTTGTGGCAAGTTCTAGAGTCGTAAGAACCAAGCGGCTATTCACACAAGAAACGAAAAATGAGCATTTAGTCTAAAGATGTAAATTTGTATGCTCAATAAAGGCTCAAAAACTCACTTTTTGTGGGAACGGGTTTTTCTATGTGATCAAGTATATATAATCAAATTTTAACTAAGCTTGTCATGCCGTTTCATAATTTTCTTATGTTGGTTCTTGTTATCACGACGCTCTCGGTTGTAAATTTGTAAAAATATAACCTTATTAATCTTATGATTCCTAACTTAAACTTTAGACAAGTAAAAAAAATGATTTTTTTTTGAAAAAATTTGGGGTGTTTAGCGGTTCCAATAGAGTTTTGTGTAAGGCTTGTTATTAGGACTTGCAAAATTTCAAGGTTTTAGCATCCCCCCCACACTTAAATTACACATTGTCCTCAATGTGTCCCAAAAATAAATTTTTAGGTTGATTAGATGTGTAAAATGGTGTTAAAAGCAAAGATTTATGTTACTGGCAGTCTGGACACGGCCCCGTGGGGACCGGACACGGCCCCGTGTTCAGGTGCCAGTAACAAAAATTAAAGAAAAGAAACAGAAGCCTGGACACGGGGGCGTGTCTGGTGAACACGGCCCGTGTCCAGTTACCTGAACTGGGCATTTTTCTGCAGGGTGTTCAGCACGGGGCCGTGTTGGTTGGACACGGCCCGTGTTGAACCTTCTGTAATGGAGAGATTGATGCCGGGTTGCCTTGTTCTTGTGCATGGGGTCATTTTTCTCGTTCCCCTTTTCATCCCTTACCACCATGAGTGTGTTTTATTCCTGAAAATTAAAACTAACTAGAAAACATAAAAATTAATCTAAACTAAACTAAGGATAGTTCCGCGGAATGCCTCTGTGGTGCGCCACGTTTATAAGGGTCCTTGGCTAGACCCACCTTATCAGGTGGTTCTGGCTCATCTTCAATTAGGGGGTCGTCATTGCCGAATGGATATTTCATTGATCGCTCAAGGTCGACACTTCTTTTAAATGCCCCTAATTGAAGAGGTAGATTTTTGAACTTCCGGTTTTTCATAGCTTCGTGAGTTTTTACAAATGGTCGTCCCAACACTAGAGGAGCGTCATCAAGAATGACAAAGTCGGTCGGGATTACCATTTGATTCGTTTGAACCAATACATCTTCAACTACACCGATTGATTTTATTATTTTCCGATTGGATAGAAAAATGGGTATTTGAAGTGGAGAAAAATCACTAATACTTAATTTTTCGAAAATGTAGTTAGGCATTATGTTAACACAAAGATCTTTATCGATTGTGACATTACTAATAAACGAATTTTGAAAGAAACATGGAACCGGTGTAATGTTAATTTCAAATGGGTCTTCTTTTATTAGTGAGGTTTGATCATTAGTTAACTTAACACTTACCGTTTCGTCAATTTTAGTGTTAGTGCTTAATTCTTTTAAAAACTTAGCATGAGGGGGTACTAAACAATGATTTTCAAAAGAAGGTGACAAGAGATTAATTTTTTCAAAATTAGACTCTTCTTGAATTTTAACGTTGTTGGACTCACCTTTTTCGTTGTTTAACTCATGTGTCGGTTTTTCACTTATTTGTTCTTCCATTTTAACACTTTCAGTTATCTCTTCCTTTTTTAACTCTTCTCTTGCGCGGGACTCCTCTTCCCTTGCGCGAGCTTCTTTTATACATCGATCGATAACTCTAATGTGTTCTAATATCCTATCGGTCACTTCGGTTATAGAAAAAGAATCGGTATTTTCTAAGCTTGAATCCGGTTGTTCGATCCTTTCTTCCTCATAATACCCATATGAAGTCGATGGTTCGCACCATTGTTCTTCATTGTAAGTATATGATGGATAAGGGTCGTAATTTTGTTCTTTGTAATACTCATATGAGGTGGGTTGTTCACGCCATGATTCCTCATAATAAGCATACGAAGGTGGTGGCTCATACCTTGGTTCCTCAAAGTATGAGTAAGAAGGCTCATACCTTGGTTCATCAAAATATGAGTATGAGGGAGGAGGTTCATACCTTTGGTCTTCATAGGATGTGTATGAAGTCGATGGCTCGTACCTGGGCTCCTTATAGTAGGTGTATGAATTGGATGGTTGATATGAGTGATTGTATTGAACCGAGCGTGAGTTGCGACAATTAGTGCAATAATTACCCCTATAATCATCCTCATCATAGGTGTAGTTGTAACCTCCTGAGTATTGATCCATAAGAATCACTCAGCAGACCACAACCAAGTCTCGAGATCAGAAAACAAAAATAAAAACGGAAACAGAGGCTGGACACGGCCCCGTGTCTGGTGAACACGGCCCCGTGTTCAGGATCTGTATCTGGGCGTTTTAATTAAATTTACTGATTTCGTTGAGCACGGGGGCGTGTTCAGTGAGCACGGCCCCGTGTTCAGACTCTGTATCTGGGTATCTAACTAAAAATATGCAGCACGGGGACGTGTTCAGTGAGCACGGCCCCGTGTTCAGGCTACTGTAAATGCAAACTAAACTAAAATGCAGAAAAATGTGCGCGCGTGTTGAAAAGGTTTTGAAAAACTGATTAGGCCGTCGATTTTAAGCTTTCTTAAAATCCTTGTGTCCCCGGCAACGGCGCCAAAAACTTGATGCGTGTGAAGTGTTATATATATTAGGTGTATATTTTAAGCCCCTTTAACACTTTTTAGCCAAGTTTTAAATTTATAAAACACGATATTTTACTAACACTAAACACACATATGGGCAAGTGCACCCATCGTGAGCGTAGTATAGTGTTGGCAAGATACCGAGGTCGTCCAAGGACACAAGAGCTTTTAGTACCGGTTTATCCTCAACGTCTAATCAAAATAAAAAGTTTAGAAAAATGTTTTAAACTAAGAAAAATAAAAACTAACTAAAATGCTGAAAATAAAAATAAAAAGAAAAAACAGATAGACAAGATGAATCACTTGGTTCCGACTCGTATCTAGTATAACCTTTGATTATTTCCGCACTTTTGCACATATT
The DNA here is from genome assembly GCA_030545235.1 of Helianthus tuberosus. NCBI lineage: Eukaryota > Viridiplantae > Streptophyta > Magnoliopsida > Asterales > Asteraceae > Helianthus > Helianthus tuberosus. The sequence goes on along the minus strand of CM060404.1, from coordinate 49,119,015 downwards.
TAAGAGATTATCTTAGTTATTGTAGTAGGCCCCTCTTTTGAAGGTGACGTTACCCTCACCCCAGTAGTTTGAGTCAGCAAGGATACAATCCTAAAAGGGTGGATTATTGGAAGATAATTAATTAAGTTATTAATGCAAATTATGGTAGGCCCCGCTTTTGGCGCTGACGTTACCCTCGGCTAAGTAGTCTGAGTCAGCAGGGATACAGTCCTAAATAGCCGGGTTATAGTATTAATAGTAGTTAACTTATGAGGGGATCAAAGAGTTTAGACCCCCGCCATCCAATACCGTGAAGCATTGAAGGAGGTCCTACTAAATTTGACCCAGGTCCATTGCAGGACCTCTAAACGCTGAACAATGGCAAGACCTTTACCAAACCGTTCCCTTAACCCCCGACCAGGTAGCCAACATACCTCCATATAGACCGTGGAGATATGAATGGTGAAAATCTTTTATTTTATATAGACAGTAAAATAATGCCAAGACACCACGGACAAACGATAAGGAAAGATCACCTTCAACATAAGTAACTAGTTATTAAAGTCATTAATACAAAACCAAATAAAAAGTGCAAAAGATTAGAAATAAAAAGTATTATACTAGACACTTTGTCTTCACCAAGTGATGTAAGAGACTTAGGCAAACATGGCCTTGATTGTCAAGAACTCTTACGATCAATCTTGGATCCCGAGACGACTCACACACTCTACGATGGACAATGGATGATGGTGGTGGATGATGGTGGTGGGTGGTGGATGAAGTGTGAGAGAGGTGGTGTGCCAAGGGATGAGTTGAAATGAAACCAAGCACTCCTATTTATAGGCTGAACAGAAGGCTGGGCACGGCCCCGTGTCCGCTGGACACGCCCCCGTGCCTGTCTGACATTCTCTCTCTTCATTAATTGTAATTCGCAATTACAATTAATGCGCCTGCTGTACTTTCGCCACGCCCCCGTGTTCACTGGACACGGCCCCGTGGTGGGCAATAGAAGCTTCTATAGGTTTGTCTTTTCTGCTGCTTCTTGGGCACGGCCCCGTGCTGGCTGAGCACGGGGCGTGTTCAGTCTTCTGTCTTCTCTATTTTGCTTGGGAAGATGCCGTTGAGGGGTCGGGCAGTCCACTTATGTTCCTTTTCTTGTATTTATGTTAGATTTAGCTGTCTTTTTGCTTCTTTTGTGAATTTGAGCTCATTTAATCCTGAAAATACAAAAGGAAGACAAAAACACTCTTTTTCCAACATTAGTACTTAAAAAGGGTTAGTTTTATGCCTCATTTGATGTAATTTATATGTTGCATTTTACACACATCAAATACCCCCACACTTGAACTTTTGCTTGTCCTCAAGCAAAACTCTTTAATATGTGGCTTACACTCCCAAATGGAATGGGTAGAAGAGAAGGTTTTGGCTTGTCATAGAGTGTTGGGAATCCAAGATCTTTTTGGGTTTTATTTTTATTGAATGTCTTAAACGTTCCAAATTTTATTGTGTAAAAATCTCGGGGTCCAGTTCACTACCAATATTTTATAAAAATTCATTTTCCGGACTGATCTCAGATTTATCTATTTCTGACCACAGTCCACAGAACAATTTATTAAAAATTCATTATAAGTCCGATTTACGAAATTCCAGTGGGGTAATTACAAATACATCGGTGGTCATCTACAATACAAGTTTCAGGATCCAAATCTACACAGAACCCGAGTTATGATAGAAAACAAAACATATATTTTCAGCAGAAAAATGCAGCTCTTGTTGCTGTTACGAAATGACGCTTTAAAAATAGTAAACGAAGTCCAAAAATTACAATTCCGGTGCCATTAGAACCGTATTTCATAATAACACGTTTTAGACTCAAAATATCAGTTTTTCGTAGTGTTTATGACCTGTTTACAGCCAACTAAAGTTGGCTGTAAAACCGGGACAGATTCTGTTTTCACTCTTTAACTTCCTAGTTCGTGTTCGATTGATTTCCATTAGCAAGTTTATTAATCACAACAACATTAAACATCAATACTAACCAGCAAAACATCATATAATCAACCAAGAATCATAACAAAACTAGTTTCAAAAGTTTTACACTAACATTCATTCATTAACCACCATGTTTATTATTTTTAGTGGACTTTTAGTTTTGAACTCTAGTGTTCATGATTTTTATCCGACAAAATTCTTATTAACCACTTTAGACAAGCTTAAGAAGGTGATTAGAATCACTTACTACTAGCTCGTGGCTAGGGAAGAAACTAGACGAAGAACGGGTGGTTAATAGCGATGTGAAGAGGTCCTTGGCAATCCGTAAGCTCCGGGCTTCCTCGTATGAGATCCTTCACACTTGAGTGCACTTGGAATAATTTTAATGAAATTGAAAAGTGGGTGTGGTGTGGCTTGCGTGATCGGCCGAGAATAGCAAGGGGAAAGAAAGAAAGGCAATTTTTTTGTAAAGTGTTTTTGAATGCAAGTAGTGCTTATCCTCAAGTCTCATTATAAACCATCATTTTCTATTAACCAATGTATATTATGTCTTAAAGATATTAAGCATATGTAAATAAAATAATCAAGAAACCTAGTGGGGTGTCCCCCATGGGAACCGAACTCGTTCAAGGGGGGAGGTTTCATGGTTGATTTTGAACTAAATAGTTAGTGTTAGTTTAATAGTTTAGAGATTTAAATTAGTTATTAGTGGGTAGTAAATTATAACGGGTGTTAGGGTATTCGGGGACCCTAACTGGCTCAGAAAAAGAAAAATAGTGTCAATGACAATATTTTTATGCTCCGAGTTAAGTCCGGTTGTTCGGTTGGATACTGTTCCGTTAAAGTGCTTAATTAATCCGTAAAATGTCTTTTATGTATATTTTTGTAACACTTTTAGTTTCCAACACTTAGGAAATTATAACGGACTATTTAGTGACTTTTCTGCATACTACTAGTATGTTAACAAGCACACGTAAGCATAACACAGATATCAGAAAGCAGTTAAGTAATTCCACACAGTCGTCAAGCACTTTCATTATCAATAATAAATTGTACGGAATACATGGAATTTTGAGGGTTGTCACATTCTCCCCCTGTTAAGAGAATTTCATCCCGAAATTTAGCGCGTGGTTACTGAGGAAGCTAGTTAAGTTGCGTTGTTTTCCTGATTTTCCTGGGGTGTCACACACACACCCCATACCGGTGTGTGATGCATCACAATACACCACAAATTCATCAATTCCATCAGGCAACGTCAATACTGGAGCATTGCTCAACTTCTGCTTCAGAATATCGAAAGATTCTTGCTGCTTAGGCCCCCAGTCAAACTTGCTATTCTTTCGAGTTAGTAAAGTCAGGGGTGCTGCAATTCTTGAGAAGTTTTCAATAAAACGCCTATAATATCCTGCCAGACCTAGAAAACTGCGATTCTCAGTGGGCATCTTCGGTTCTTGCCAATTCATGACAGCTTCAACTTTAGCGGGATCTACTTGGATACCACGCTCACTAACTACATGTCCAAGGAATTGGACTTCACGAAGCCAGAATTCACACTTCGAAAACTTGGCATAGAGCTTCTCCTGCTGAAGTAATTCCAGAATGCATCGAAGATGCTTCTCATGGTCGGCCTGATTCTTTGAATAAATCAAAATGTCGTCAATGAAGACGATAACAAATTTGTCCAAGTATGGCTTGCAGACACGGTTCATGAGATCCATGAACGCTGCTGGTGCATTAGTGAGCCCAAAAGGCATCACTAAGAACTCGTAATGACCATAACGAGTCCTAAATGCAGTCTTGTGTACATCTTCATCTTTAACTTTCAGTTGATGGTAGCCTGATCTCAAGTCGATCTTGGAGAAGTAACTAGCCCCTTGAAGTTGATCGAACAGATCGTCAATCCTGGGCAATGGATATCTATTCTTGATAGTGACCTTATTAAGCTCGCGATAATCGATGCATAGTCGCATCGATCCATCCTTCTTCTTCACAAACAGGATTGGTGCTCCCCAAGGAGATGAACTAGGACGAATGAAACCTTTTGCCAATAAGTCGTCCAGCTGAGTCCTCAACTCTTTCATCTCTGTTGGTGCCAACCTGTAAGGTGCCCTTGCAACAGGTGCTGCTCCTAGAATAATGTCAATTCTGAATTCTACTTGCCTATCTGGTGGCAAACCAGGTAGTTCTTCAGGGAATACTTCGGGATATTCAGAAATGACGGGGATATCTTCAATCTTAGGCTTCGGCTCATCAATAGTCACTTGTGCCATGTAGATGACACAACCCTTCTTCAAACACCTAGATGCCTTGTGCATAAACACTTGCTCAGGCAGTCCATACTGGGTATCTCCCTGAATGGTAAGTGGCTCACCAGACGGAGTCTTGACCACCACTTGCTTCTTGTTGCACACAATATGAGCTTGATTGCGGGATAACCAATCCATGCCTATTACTATGTCGAAACCGGCTAACTTCAAAGGAAGTAAGGACAAAGGAAAAGAGTGGTTCCTAATGGATATGAAACATCCATCTAACACGGTTGATGCGGTTTCTATGGTGCCATCGGCTAATTCAACCTCATATTTTATGCTTAGGGTTCTAACAGGTAGGTTTAACAACTTACAAAACTTATCATCAACAAATGACTTATCTGCTCCAGAATCAAATAACACCCTTGCATAAATATCATTAATAAGGAAGGTACCTGTTATGACATTATCATTCTGGATCACCTCTTGTGCGTTCATCTGGAAGACCCTAGCATTGGTCTTTTTCCCATCCTCAGCCTTCTTTGCAAACTTCGGGCAGTTGGACTTGATATGCCCTTTTTCGTTGCAGTTGTAGCATGTCGCGTCCTTTATTTTCTTACAGTCCAATGTCTTGTGCTCAGAAGATTTACAAATCCCACAAACTCTCGGCTGTGACTGGGATTTTGATTCGTATCTGCATTTCCCGAAATGGTGCTTCTTACAGATCTTACACTTGGGCTTATCCCCTGACTGTTGACCATCCTTTTTAGTTCCAGAACTCTTCTTGTGGTCATTGTTTCCCTTACGCTTCTTGTCTGAACGTCGTGAGTTGTCATCCTCACGCTTCCTCTTCTCAGCGTCTGTGTTTCTCAGCGATCTCTGCCTGACCGCGTCCAAAGTAAGGGACAATGATATATCAGCTGCAGACCGAAAAGTAGCTGGTCTAGAGGCCTTCACACTGGCCTTGATTTCTGGGGCCAAACCCCCAATGAAACGAGCTATCCTCTTGGGTTCCGGAGTCACCAGATACGGAACCAGTCTTGACATAGTATTGAAGCTCGTAAGGTAGGCTTGACAATCTAGGTTTTTCATAACCAACGACAAGAAATTAGCTTCAATCTTTTCAACCTCGTGCTGAGGGCAGTAGTTTTCCTTAATGAGAGTAACAAACTGATCCCATGTCAGATTGTACAATGGGATTTTCCCAGTGGCTTGAATCAAAGACCTCCACCACGCTAGTGCCTCGCCTTTGAACGACTGAGATACAAACTTTACCACATCCTTATCAGCGCAACCACTGATATCCACCACAGTGTCCATCTCGTCTAACCATGACATGCAATCAACTGCTCCTTTCTCCCCAGTGAAATCCCTGGGTTTGCAGGAGACACAGTATTTATAGGTGCAACCTTTAGCACGTGGTTCTTGGTTTAACACAACTCTCTTAGATGGAACACTCCTCTGATTTGTTGAGTAATGAGAATCACTTTTATGAGCGGTATGAGTTCTAGAGGGTGGTTTAGAGTGTGGCACAGACTGGGTCCTTACATGGGTACCACTGGATTCATTGAACTGCCTGTCCAAAGCTCGCGTAACAGCATTATCTATTAACGATTGTAATTCTTCTCCTGCTACGTTGACCCTGGAGGTGTCATGATTTTCTCTGGGGTGACTGTTGGCTTTGTCTGACCCGGCCATGTAGCTTGATTGCTACATAAAATAATGATTTTAATTCATTCAGAGGTCTATAATAGTTTTATCATCCTAGATGATTTATTAATCATGGTATTTAAGAAACCATTTTGATTAATTAAGCATATAATTATTCAGGATTTTCATTATATAAGTCCTTAGTTATAACTAAAGTATATTAATGGCAAAAAGGCCTAGTCACGTGGACGGTTTTAAATCTTTAATCATGATCTTATAGGGTCATGGTATTGAGGTTTTAATTATAATTCATTACCTCTTCTTAACAGGGGGTCGAAGACCACGACTGTCTTTTGTCTTATAAGACAATGAGTATAGCCCGTAGGCATTATATCCCTAATGGATGTTTTAATTAATTAAAGTATTTGGGATAATGCAATTTTATCGAATTACATTTTGTCAAGAGTGTTAACATGTTTTCAGATGTTAACAAGGATTGGAACCTTTTAAATAGGTTTTACCATCTTGGTCATGTCTGCAACGACATATAGACTAGGTTTTACCTTTAAGATTCTTTTTAATATTTAACGCAGAACAATCCTAAATTGAGGTGTTAATAAGGACCTGAATCTAATTTGAGGAATTACCATCTTGGCCCTGTCTTATAATGACACATGGCTAAGTTTTGTCCATTTTTAGATTTTTATTATTTTATTATAATGGTGGGTCTCATAAGAGGAATGTTATATTTTCATTTATTTCACATATTATATTTATGCATATAATTTAATCAAAAATGAAAATTTAAAGTAACCATTCCATTAAAATTTAAACAAGTTCATGTTTGCCCTAAACGGGACTTCTACAGAAATAACACGCCATCGCAGGGGCTAAACTAACAAATATACCCACGCAGGGGTCAACAGAAAGACATGCCCACGCAGGGGCAGAATACAGAAACAAATGTCCACGCAGGGACATGATTACAACACTAAAAACAAACAAATAAATAAAGGATTTAATGATCCTTTTTGTTTTTCCCTTTAATTAAGTTTGCCAGACTCTTGAACATTCCTCAGTTTTGCCTACGATCTTCCCGCACTTCATGCCGCACCTCATTAATCCTTTGCAGAATCTCCTGATGCTGCGGTGGCGACATCACTGGCGGCTGCGGGGGTTGCTGATATAGCGGAGGTTGAGGATGTGGCGGTTGATGATACCCATAAGGTGGGTACCGATAGTGTGGGTATCCGGCTTGATATGGGACCCCAAAGGATCCTTCCGGATGATGGGCATTGTAGTTTGCCGCTGCTACCAGGTAAGGGTCGGCCTCGGCATAGTTGTAGTTGGTGTGGATCGGCTGCTCAAAGGGATTATTCGCCGCCGCACCGGTGTATGTAGGTATAGGGTCGCCAAAGCCCAACGGTTGTGGCGCGACAGGCGCCGAGTTTACTTCCGAGACGGGGTTTGAAGGCCCACTCATCTGCGGGTCTTCATGGAGTGGCGGGTAGCGGCTGCCACTCGAAGGTTGAGGGGTGCTGATACGCACTCCTCCTCGCACGGACATCCGTGCGTCCGATCTCCTTCGCCTCGGTGGCTCCGGAGGCTGTTGCTGAGCTGGTGGTGGTGGCGGAGTGACCGCGACAAAACGAGAATCCTCGGAGGGATCCTGCTGCTGCAGTGGTGAGTTGTGGTAACTGGGAGTAAACACCCAGTCGATCTGTCGGAACCTTTCCTCATAGCTGTCGGGACCATTATAAGGTGATCCCACAAAAGGTGACCCATCCGAAATTTCGATGGGGTGGTTAGGGGTTCCGGACGGTGGCTCTGCGGGATCAGTGTCCTTATCCATGTCCATTGCATGGTCGCCTGAGAAGTGGTCTTCAGGTCCTAGTGGGTTAAAACCCACTGGTTCTCCAAGGTAGTTTTCCGGGTTGAACCGGCTCTGGAAAAAGGGCGTTGGGTCATCAAAAGGTGAGTTGTGGCCCTGGAGAGGAATGTAAGATTGGTGGGAATTATGGGGCTCATTTTCAGAATGAGGCCTAAAGGAGTATTGAAAAGAAGGGGAGGAGCTCAGCGAAACTGAGCGCCTTGCTGGTTCAATATAGGTCCTCCAGTTATCTTGAGGACTTCGGCTAAGTGAATCTGATGGTGTTCGCCGGTGCGAAGGCCCGGCCTCATGATCATTCGGGGCGACGAGTGGCCCCTTTCCTCTTCCTCTTCCTCTCCCTCTCACTCTTGGTGGCATCTTGTTCAACCTGTCAAAACAAACAAAGTATACAACAAGAAAATATAAAAAACAAAGTTAGAATTAAAACAAAATTTTGGATTAATCCTAAGTTCTTTGTCTAGACTCGAGAATCGAGGAATGTGCAACTGTGTCACTGAGATTAAACACAAAATGCTAGTGTTTAATTCACTCAATGTTGGCTCTGATACCAACCTGTCACACCCCGATATTTCCACGTATTACCGGTGGGCCCGGTGGGAGTATCGTGACGTAGTTGATATCATCATAGTCAAACAACACAATTTTAAATGCACAGCGGAAGCAAAAGATAGATTTATTTCAACCGAATAAATTGTAATATTAAGTATCACAAAATAGTTGAAACAGATCCACAGGCGGATCAAATAAAAAGGAAGCATAGTTCATCAGACTTAAAATGCATCCAAGCTTGCGAGACTCTTATTGATGCTAAGGAGAGGCCAGCCTATTTCGAGTAGTACCTGCACTTAACCTTTTAATGAAAATACGTCAGTTTACACTGGTAAATACAATTAACTGACTCATTTTGAAAAGGTTTAGAAAATTAATTTGAATGTACAAGGCACAAAATATTCTATAACTTGGGATAATTATTTGTATATAAACTTGTAAAAGAATTACATGTTTCTTATACGTTCAGTAGCTCGGATTGATGCCGGGTTAAAGATTAATAAACACACCACATGATATAGTCCCGCGACGAGTTATTCCCGAAACCGGCGGTTATACCTTATTATTTATATATGCACTATCGGGTGTACGCCTACACCCCGTGCTTAGGTCGTGGCCATTTCGTAAAATGATGCCAAGGATATCCGGGACATGGTCATTAACCCCCCAAAGGCTTTAAGCAAACAAAACAATTTAAACGGGACATTTCAATAATTTAATCTTCATACAATTAAAAATTCAATGCCCGACAAAGCGGTATTTTATATACCGTACCCCAAGTCCGTATAGGGAAAATAAGTTAAAAGTATTTACCTGAGCAAGTATAATTCACAAATAGCAAGTGCAAATAGCTTTTACCGGGTCTCCTAGTCTGGAACAAAGGTTTATAATAACCTATTAGATTCCTAACGGGTCTTTAATTAAGCCTAAACTTAGACCGGATAGTTTTAAAGGAAGATACGGTTCAACCGCACGATTAAGCGAAGACCGGAATAGAATGTGATTTAGACCCGACAAGTTTGAAGACTTGTATAATATGGGTAAACTAAACACATTCTGGATTTTGAGACAAAAATGATAAGGTTTGACCCGTTTCGGTCAATTTATGCAAACTAGTTACATAAACCGAACCGAACGCGCAAGATGCGTAACGGGTAACCATATGAGTCATATACAGGTTTTCCTAAGTTAATATGCCTTAAATATGTTGTGACATCAGTAAGATATCTTCTATTATACCCAAAACGAATTTAAACTCAAACTATGCCCCGTAGGGGCATTTTGGTCATTTTAAAGGTTATAAAAGAGTTTAAATAATAATCTGAGTTACAGGTCTGATATAATCAGTAAAATACTTAATTTAATAAGTTATAACAGTAGGATATTACATATATGTGAAATTTATCATTTATAACCAAACTATGCACATTAGGGGCATTTTGGTAATTTTACATAGGCTTAAAAGGTCAAAACTGAAAATCTGAGTTTAAAACTTTTGCTTACTGTTAAAATATAAAAATTTACTAAAAATATCAGTAGGCATCAAACCTTATATGTTTAAAATAGTTTTGATACATACTATGTGTTAAAAATGCTTAAAAAGGCGATTTTGAGCTATTTCTGGGTTTTTAAAGGAAAGCTGATATTTTTATTATTCCAGAAGGCTCAAAATGTTTTATTTATCATATTAGATCATTAGAAAAAGGTTTGGTATCAAAATAATTTGTAAAACTCATTTTATAGCCCAAAAGGGCAAAACCGACAATTACCGAATCAAGCTTAGAACTCTATGTTATGCTCAGCCTAAAATTAAATAAAAATCTTCAAAAATACCAAAATATTATTTTATATCAGTGGGTAAAAAGTTTGGTATTAAAAATTGGGTTTAGATAGGCTATATGCTAATTACGTCGTTTAATTTATAAAAAGCTTTCTAATTACGCTAATGAGCATAACTCCTAATCTAGACCCCAACTGATGTCAAATTTTAGGGACAAGTCTAATAATTAGTAACTAAGGTTTCTATTCTTTTACATTTTCAAAAATCACATTTTAAGGTCATATGGGCATAATAGTCAACATTTAAGCATTTAACGGAAACATGCATATGAATCGGATAACTAATGAACCAAGTTGTATAATCACAGAGGGTTATACTAACATGAAACATGGTCCTAATAAGGCTCTAAGGCATTTCTAAAACATGCTACATTGAGTCAGAACTGAAAGTCAAAGCAAAAGTCCATTTATGCGACTTTCGGTTCCGAACCGAGCCTAAACTGAAAATTGTCGGGTTGAACATGTTTAGACATGTTCTTACATTAATTGCCAAGTTATATTAATGATAAAACAGGTTGCATGGCTCCTACATTGCTAATTATGCATTAATTTGAAAATAAGCTTTCTGTTGACTTTTTAAGATTAACTTTGACCCGACAATTGACCTACTTAGAGTGGAAATCAGAGGGTGCCCTTTTAAGGGTTTATTGCCCACATAATTACCAACTCATAGGTACTTTCAATTTGAAATTTGACTGGACAAATTATGATTAATTACGAAGTCAAACTCTAATTACGACGGTTTGACTTTAGGCTTATTAACTAAGTAAAACTGAATTAAGAAGGGTTATGGAAGCTTACAATAGTCCTATGCACGACTAATGACTTATAGGAAATGTCCTTGAGCTCCAGCAAACTCCAGAAGTTGAGTTGTGAGAGTTTTGAAGTGAATGACAAATTGTTGCAACCAAGTTCTTCTTATATAGTGAATTCAATTCCACAAGATCATGCCAAATAGGTATATGATTGATCCCAGATGCTTACAAGTGCCACCCTATGCATGAAATCCCATTTGCACAGCCCCTGGTATGTAAAACAAAGCTCTAAAGGCGGTGCAACAGGCTGAACTGGCACCTGCAGGTATTTTTCTGTCGCTGGCATGCTGAGGCGGCCCCCGTAAGGGTCCTGCCTGATCTTACGCGGCCCGTGTGGCTTCCCAGAACCAGCCAAACAAGTTTCAGCAATTGCATTTTTGGTCCCTGGTCCTTGTATACATGGTTTTGAGTTTATTTCTTGCACTTTTGGCCCTCTAACTTGACTTTTAAGGGCTCCATGACATATCCAAACACCGTTAAGTCCTCGGTTAACCTTGTGTTCACCCATAAGGCCCTAGAATTCAACGTTGACGCTTTTAACCCCTCGTATACGAATATTGTCATAACTTTCTCATACGATAATGAAACTTGGTGAAATTTTTACCACATATTCTAGTGAGTATAATTTATCGTTACAAAGCTTCGAGTTCGCTAAAAGGTCACTCAGAGGTATACTTTCAATATGTTGACACGTTTAACCCCTATAGTTTGCAATTTCTCACTATCTTCCACAATTAGCTTCGTATGATCCATAATTCATTCGTTTAAGGTTATAAACGTCGTGTAGGGTTATTGTAAGGTATATTTATCCATTGTTGACACTTTGAACCCTTATATTCACATACTTTCTTTGTTTGTCAACTTTAGTCCTTCATAGGTGATCTTTTACACGTTTAAAGCTCATGACACGTGTCAATACATTATTGGACATAAATTTACGAGGTGTTTCACTTCAGGTAGAGAGTTGTGAAATAAAACTCAAATGTGAAAGTGAACTAGTGCAACAAAGGGGGTTTATATAGGACGTTGATGGCTTCTAAGATCAAACCACATGTCCCTAGAGGTAATTCAGATGATCCCAAGTGTCCCTAGGCCAGTAAAACCATCAAACAAGCCCCTAGATTCGATCAAAACCATGCAAAGGTGAAGAGAAGGGCAGAACCTGCACCTGTGCATGGATTCTGCCCAGATGTTGCCGTCGCCCTGCGCCACGGCAGAAATGGTCCCCCGTGGCACGACACCACCACATGTTTTACCAGCTATTCAAGTTTCAAACTCGACGTATTCACCCCTGGACCTTATAAAACGTAATATTTTCCATTTTAGGCACATTTAACCCATATAACTTATATTTTTATGATCCATGAGATATAACCAAACATCGTTAGGTTCGGTTTCGATAAACCATAACCGAAAACACAAGTTTTGCCTCGTTGACGCTTTAAACCCCTTATTTACGAAAGTTGTCGTATTTATCTCAAACGATATCGAAACCTCGTGAAATTTTTGTCACTTATTCTTGGGAGTTTAATTAGTCGTTACAAAGCTCCGGGTTCATTAAAAGGTCACTCAGAGGTATTAGTTAAGCATGTTGACACATTTAACCCTCTCGTCTTGTAAACTTTTAGTTTCTTCCACAAACAGTTTCATACGATTCATGATTCATTCGTCTAAGGGTATAAACATCGTATAGGGTCGTTGAAAGGCAAAATTTTCAAATGTTGACACTTTGGATCCTCTTAAACACATACTTTCTTCGTTTGTCAACTTTAGTCCCTCGTAATCAATTCGTTACACGTTTAAAATTTCATGACACGTGTCGATACTATATTGGACATGATTTTTTTCGAGGGGTTACATTTTAGTATTCTTCTCTTTTCCCGATTTTCGCGTTTGACATGCTGCTTTATTTTTTGCCTGCAAGATAATTTTGGCGTTATCTAGAATCATTAATCACTTGGCGTTTTACTGTTTTTCTCAGATTTCTTCTCGTTGAATTAATTCTTTTTTTGTCACATAGTTAATTTTTTTGGCGTTATGGCTTTTTCTATGTCATTTTTTTGGCGTTTTGGATCCTTTTGTTAATAATTGATTACCATAGATTAATATTTTATAAAATTACAATAATACAAAATCAAAATAAACTAATAGTCTTCCGTGGGTGGGATTACATCAGAGATGTACCCATCGCTTTGTTCATCACTTTCTTCAGATTCATCATCATCTAATTTTAGATTTGCATATAACTCCATTAGCTCGTCTCTTCTTTACTGCAGCCTATTCTTGAATATCACTGCATCCTTGGATTTTGGATCGTTTGAAGGTTCTAAATCACAGAGTTATTCAATGATAGATAGCAACCCTGTCTTCAACATTTCTTCCATTGGCAATGAATATTGCACCCCGTTTTTATAAGTCACTTCAAGCGTTCCTTCTTCCTCATGCATCACCCAACTGCTAAGTTTTGGTAGAGGAGTATCGTCAATATCATCATCATATTCATTATCTTCTGTCGAAAATTTTCTCTTCAGTCTTTTTATTACAGTTCGGGTTCTTTCACAATCGTTGGCCATTGGAACCCCAAGGGCCAGGATATCCCTCTGAACCCCTTCATTCATTCCAAGCATGGCTTTGATTGTCCTTACCTTTACCCTTCTCCTATCAGAGAACTTTATGATGAATCGTTTCTCTTTCCTTTCAAACCTCCATGCAATAACCTTAGCCATTTTTAAATTTTTTGGCGTTTTGGACAATATGTGGCGTTTTAGTCAATGTTTTTGGCGTGTTTGAGCTTGTGTTCTCATGGTCTTCTTTTATGTTGACTTTTTTTCCCGCGCATGACATGTAATTATGGACTTTTGAAAAAGATAAATAAATTTAATTCCCCAAGTATTTTGCTTTCAATATAATAAATGTTAGTAAATTATGTTTTCCGTCGTTTCATTTTACTGTTTTTGCAGTTACCGTGTTTTGTTTTCAGACTCAACTGTTTTTATGGTGTAACACGTCTAATCTTGACGGCTGTAATTATGACGTTTTGTTTTCCACTGGCGTTTAGATAACGATTGGACTTTTTTTTATATTCTTTGCACATTGTTTCATGCTTTTTTTATAATAGTAGTTGTTCAAAGTAAGTTTATTATAGTTTGTTAGTTTTTTGGGGGCGTTTTTATGGCATAATGGCATTTCACAAGCATTTGCTCATTTTGGCGTTTTATTATATTCTTCATTATAGTATTAATGTACTTTTGTTGTTTATTAACTGAAATTATAAAACAAACAACAGATAAAGAAAAAAAAAACAAAATAGAAGCAATTTATGATCTAAATCTTCAGTGTCATCAGTCTCTTTTTTCTTTTGAAACTACAAGAACTGTCACAAATAAATGGCGTTTTGGGTTTTGCGTGGTTTATTTTCTTTGTTCATGTGTTGAAGTGTCTTTGTGGATGTTAGAGACATAGATCAACCCTTTGTGGGTGGATGCTATCTGCCCGTCGTCTTCATTATAATCATCGAGGCCAAAGTACCATTTACACTGGGATAGGTCTCTTCTAATCATCCAAACCTTCTTCAAGAACAAAGATGACAGAATGACATATGGGTGTCATCAGTCTCTCTTTTTTGAATTTTGTCCATCTCATGCAGCAAAATCTTACTACACTCACGTAATAAATCATTCAGCGAAACTTCATGCAGAACATTACTGAGTATCAAAGAAAAGATGTTTGCCATCGTTTTATTTTTTGACGTTTTACATTGAGTTGTATTTTTTTTTTCGAAACCACTGTGTTTTTTTTGTGTTTTTTTTTTTTGTGTGATAAACGGAAGGTGGTGAGACGTTTCTATTTATAGATTTTTTTTGGCGCGTAGTTTAGGGGGGATATTATTTTTATAACAAAAAATGTAATTAACATTTATCCGGATGTAAGGTTTGGCGTTATATATTATGGCGTTTCATGTTTTGTGGCGTTTTTGTAGCCAGAGAACTTAAATTATAACACAGAAAAAAGTATGCAGCTTTAAAATTGACGCTTTGTATTTATTTGGCATTTTATTTTTCAATGGCGTTTTATGTGAGAAATGATGTTTTACCTTTTTTACCATTAATGAAGCGCGTCCACGTAATAAAATTGATGTTATTTACGAAAACGCCACCGCGCCAATCTAGTCCATATATTGTTTTGATCGGACGATCCATAAGCGTTCTCACCGTTCTCACACTTTCTACCGTTTTCTCTAAATCCTGACCCATATATATATATAGGGGGCCGCTAAAATGAAAACCACCTCCAGTTGTAAGAACCGTGAGAACTACACCGTACGGGGCGAGGTGGACCAAAATTTTTTTTCATAAACGTAGATGCGTGTATTATAAACACATTTGTAAAAAAAAATGTCGTGTGTGTTTTTTTGAATTTTAAACTAGGTATTTATAATACACGCATCTACGTTTATGAAAAAAAAAATTTGGTCCACCTCACCCCGTACGGTGTAGTTCTCACGGTTCTTACAACTAAAGGTGATTTTCATTTTAGCGGTCCCCTATATATATATATATATATATATATATATGGGTCATGATTTAGAGAAAACGGTGAAAAGTGTGAGAACAGTGAGAACGATTTTGGTGGTGACATGTGACATTGATGCTAAATCACACTAAGGGGTAATATTGTCAAAAAACTCACTCACATTAACTGTGTGTTCAAAATAAAACGCCATAAAAACACCCAATTCAGAAAAAAAAAACCATGAAAATACCCGGTTAAAAACGCCATAAAACACCCAGTTTAGAAAAACGACATGAAAATACCTAGTTAAAACGCCATAAAAACACCTAGTTCAGAAAAACGTCATGAAAATACATAGTTAAAACGCAATAAAAATACCTAGTTTAGAAAAACGTCATGAAAATACATAGTCTAAAATGCCATAAAGACACCTAGTTCAGAAAAACGCCATGAAAATACCTAGTCTAAAACGACATAAAACACCCAGTTCAGAAAAACGCTATAAAACCCAGTTAATTTTTTTCGAAAAGTATATCAATAGTATACTCGTTGGAAAGATAAAAAAACGCTGAGTTTTATGGTGTAATTTTTTCAAAAAATAATCACGTATAAAAAGGTTATTGTCGTTTAAATATGATGGGTGAAAATGGCATGTGATTAGCATGTGCATATTTGTTTGGATCTTCCTATTTTACCCCCTCATATTAGTTCCAATGCCCCTATTATTTACAAAAAAATGTCACCGCATCAATCTCAGCCACAAACCACTAAGATCTTGTGGCTGAGAATTGTTCTCACCATTCTCACACTTTGAGGAGTTCTCTTCAGATCATGTTCCTATATATATATATATATATAGGGGACCGCTAAAATGAAAATCACCTCCAGTTGTAAGAACAATGAGAACTACACCGTACGGGGCGAGTTAGACCAAATTTTTTTTATAAACGTAGATGCGTGTATTATAAACACATTTGTAAAAAAAAAAAAAATGTCGTGTGTGTAGTTTTGAGCACCACAAGTTTGTGTTTACGGGTACCGTATTGATTTTTTTACGGTACCCGTAAACACAAACTTGTGGTGCTCAAAACTACACACACGACTTTTTTTTTTGAATTTTTTTTACAAATGTTTTTATAATACACGCATCTACGTTTATGAAAAAAAAAATTTGGTCCAACTCACCCCGGTTCAAAAAGTTCTCATGGTTCTTACAACTGGAGCTGGTTTTCATTTTAGCGGTCCCCTATATATATATATATATATATTGTTACCTTTATAAAAGCAAATAACCAATTCTACCATTTTATTTAATGGGAACAAATATGATCAAATTGTGTTTAAAAAAATAAAACAAAATATAGGTTATTGCACAAAGAAAAGAGAAAAAATTACATTGTTGGTCCTTATGGTTTCTATCAAATTTCATTGTCGGATACTAATATTTATTTTTGCAAAATTAGGTATTAAAATTCAAATTTGTCACAATGTTAAGTACTAAGGCCAAACCTTATTAACTTTTTTATTAAGTCTTAATAAAATAACTAAAATGCCCTTTAATAATTAACCTTTTTTAGTCATTTTTGTTAAACTTAGAAACCGCAGTGATTATATGTGTTAAATAACCGAACTTGTTAAATCAGACGAAAAGAAAGCCCGCCTTTCAGGGGGTCTTCTCTGACAAAGTCATCGGATTCTGGCCATATCGGATCCGTAAAATTTGTTCGTTTAACTCGTTTTTTTTTTCGTTAATGTTTATCTCCATCATAATTAAAACTAACAACTCGTTTTTGTCACGTAGAAACTGCAAATTATGCTTATCCGCTAACCCGTTTAACTCTGAAATTCCCATCATTCTATCGATCCGTTTTATCTTCAATTCGAGTACAAATATTTGCCTCTTGACCTAATGCGACCTCATTCCCACACAAGTTTTGCAAATTCGTTCTCGGATGGTCCCTGGTGTGGATGAGGGTTAGTCTTCTCAGTTAAGTGAGTTTGAAATTACAAAAATACCCTTACTAAAAAAATAAAAATTAAACACTAAAATATAATTCTTTTTTTTAACGGCCAACCAATCCTCCAAATGGGCTACTGGCGAAATTCACCACATCGGGATACACTCGTCTCTGAACTGGGGAAAACTCTCACCTAGGGCAGAAGCCCGTGAACACTCGCCCAAAGACACGACAGTGCGGTAAGGTAAAACTCATTCAGTTCAAGGATCGAACTATCGATCGCCGCCTACTCGCCTAGTCTCCCATCATCACCAGGTGCCATTGAAAACTAATGGGGAGAAGCAGGAATTGAACTTGGGTCTCTTGGAAACCCCAGTCTCTCCATTACCACTCCACCACAAGCTCATTGGCACTAAAATATAATTCTTTCGCAGCTATGCAATGAGCACAAAGTGAACTATTCTTTCGCCTTTTACTAAAATATAATTCTAATTAACATTTAGAATTTAATGGGCCCCACCATTAACTAAAACAATTTAATTAAAATAAAGCCTTGTGGGCCCTTCCCCACCCTCACCTCTTCTTCCACCACATGCAACCACCATATCACCACCCACCTCGACTATAACCACCACCTGCAACCACTTTTACCCTGCTATTCTATCGTCAACTCCACCAATGGGTGTTTCTGGACTGCCCTAATATTAACAAGTCGTTATAGTTCACCTAGAAAGTCAAAATTAACAAAGTACCATCTAATACTAAAATCAAATATACCCAAATAACAAAATTGGGTACATAACCATCAAACACCATATTCCAGTTACGCAAAATCAATAAAATGGATTAAAAATGGATTAAAAAACTAATGCATATCCTACATGGATCCTTATTCTCTGTTCCTTCTCCTCCAAAGCTTGTTATTATTATTGACTGAACCAACATTTTTGTATAGCTGAGACGGCACAATTTAAAAACGGATCTGAGAAATTAGGGCAGCCCAGAAACACCCACTGGAAGGTTTCGGATCTGAGAAATTAGGGTGTTCGAAGATGACACCGGTGGTGGTGGTGGAAAGTGATCTTGTGAAAAGGAAGGAGACTGAAGAGGGTTTGAGAAGGCGGGTGAGGGCCGCAATTGGTGGAGTTGACGGCAGAATTGCAGGGTGTGATTAGTGGGAGGTAGACGGCGGTGTTTGATGTTGGTGGTGACGAGAGGAGATGGTGATTTGGTGAGTTGCAGGTGGAGGATGACAAAGGTGGAGTGGTGTCGTGGTGGTGGTACAACGATGAGGGGCTTTGGACGGGAAGGTGAAGGTGGATGGTATACAACGGAGGTGAAAGGTGACGGTGGAAGGATGGTAGGGAATGGTGGAGGAGATCGGAGGTGGCTGGAGATATGGAGAGGTTGAGGAAGAAGGTCGGAGATTGCAGGTTTTATGAAGAAGAAGTGGGTGTGGGACCAAGGCTTTATTTAATTAAATTATTTTATTTATTAGATTTTTAATATTAAGCGTATTTTTGTAATTTCAAACTCACTTAACTGAGAAAAGTAACCCTCATCCACACCAGAGACTATTCGAGAATGAATTTGCAAAACTTGGGGACTATAGCCGTAATTTTAAAAATGTAGGGACTATAGGTGAAATCTGGGCAAACCACAGGGACTATCCGGGCACTTTTCTCTTTAGATTAAGTTAAATAGTTTATTTTACTAGCATATTATTTATAAACTCAAAGTTTATTGAGTTTATAAACAATAAACTTCAAATACATTTAATTTTATAAAAAATTTATAAATAAAACAGAAAACATTACTTTAAATCATTTTAGTCAAATATAATTAATTAAAAAAATAGACCCTCTAGTTATTAAAGGGCATTTTAGTCATTTTTGTAAGACTTAACAAAAAAGTTAACAAAGTTTGGACTTAGTACTCAGCATTGTGAGAATGTTTGGCCTTAGTACACAACATTATGAAAAAATTATAACGTTAATACCTGATTTTGCAACAAAAAATTATTAGTACCCGACATTGAAATTTGACAGAAACCACAAAGACCAACGTGTAAATTTTTCAAGAAAAGAAAGACAGCCTGTATATATATATAGTGTTAAAGGAATGAAGAAAAGCAGAGAGGTCGGGATTAAAACCGTGACCTTTACATCTAGACATGGGTACAACCAGTGACCAAGAAGCTTGAATATTATTATTTCTATACATAGGATTAAAACCGTGACATCTACGTCTAGGCCGGGATTAAAACCATGACCTTTACGTCATGGGTACAACCAGTGACCAAGAAGCCTGAATATTATTATTTCTGGACATAGGATTAAACCGGTGACATCTACGTCTAGGAAGGGATTAATTTCCTAATTTTTAATCAAATTTTGGTTAATTAATTAGCATTTTATTTTATTCCTTTATACAAAAACTAACTATACCATGATTTTTAAAAGGCCATAACTTTTTCGTATGTTAATATATATATATATATTTTAAATTACACCATAAAAGTGAACATTTTATACTCGTTAGTTTGAGTATAGCATTGCTATAATTTTTTAATTAAAAAATTGATATGTTACGTGATTAACAGTGTTCAGGGGTAACCAATAACTGAATCGTTAACTGAAATCGAACCAAAATCAACCAAAGACGGAATTAGCTAAAAACCAATTAGCTAAAAACCAATTAACTAAAAAATAAATTAACCAAAAACAGATTATCATTTTTTACCCCCGTTTAACCAAAATTAACCAAACCGAACCATTCATATTTTCATATATTTATAGTGTTTATACCTCCAATTCATATTTCATATTTTATACCTTCATTTCATGTATTTATAACTCAATTTTATGTATTTTTAAGCAAAAGTTTTAGCACAAGTTTTATTTTGGCTATTAACCAAATTTAATGAATCAAACCAAAACCTGTCGATTTAACCGAATAAATCTAACTGATTAACCGAAAACCAATTAATTAACAAAATAAACTAACCGATGACTTGTGTTTCGCTTCGGTTAAAGATAATAACCGTACCAACCGAAACATGCATACCCTCACAGCATCTATGTTTCACGCCACATATACGGGTACCCTTCTAGTGACCCAATATAAGTTTTAACAAATTTTCATAGAGCTCATGAAGTTTGAATAGTCTAAAAACAATTAGTTAGCGTGTCAATTTTAGTTACGTTAACTTTATTAGTATTTTAAAGAGATTAGATATAAAAGATAGATAACAGCTAGTAGAAAAATATTTAATTAACTTCCATTATTTTAAGTAATATTGAAAACAATAATAAAATAATTAAAAGCTAATGCAAACTTTATTTCCGTTTTAAACCATACCCGTATGGTTTTGTCTTTTGTTTAATTCAAAAAAGGAAAGCCACCAAAAGTACCGGATTTTGTTGGATAAAAGATCCAATACAAAAAAAGGGCATGTCATCATCTACATGCCAATATTTTACCCTAATTACTGGACTTGCATGTTTCAACTTTTAAACACCTTTTGTCTCCCTATGTGATCAGATCCTCCCTTTCTTCAGAAGACACCTGCCTTAGGGCAGACATGAACGTTTCTAGTTGGTCACCGCTGTTGTTCTTGTTTTGAAGGTTAGTTCCCTCCTGGCTGGAGGGTGTGTCGAAGGAAAGCCTGGCCCTGAGGCTCTCGAGTCTTTCCTGTCTCTTCAGGTCTTCAAGATACTTGGTTATCTTTTCCCTGTGCATGGCCACGAAATCAGGAGTGATATGCTCCGTTTCTCCTGGGTTTTCTACCTGGTTCTCGTTACCTTCTTCATGAGTAATATCTTCTATGGTGACTTTATTCAAATAGTTTTGTGCCGTCTGAGTGACACGCGAGTTATGCGGGGTTGTCATGTTGTTTCTGACAGGATAAGCTGTTCTCAGGACGTCGAGTGTTTGTGTGGGAACACCGGGCAGGCTGATGTCCCACGGATGGCGCCAATGTCGAATACCCAACCCACGGATGACGTTTGATGGATCTTCGGTGACGTCAAGAGCTCTTATCCTTGCTTGCTACAAAAGAATAAACCGTTAGCCTCGCCACGGGGGACCCCGGGAGGGGGATCCGTGACCAAGCTCCGGCGTGAGAGTAAGTAAACTTGCCGGAAATGAGAGGAGCTTCTTCCGATGAGTATGATCACCGGGAGGTTTCCTCTTTGGTGTGAATCTTATTAATGTGTGTGTGTAGTAAATACGAGAGAATATTGGTCGGAAGTTAATGTGTGGGGAGTAAATGAGGGTATAGTAAATGAGTGAGAGCTGGAGATGATACCTGCCTTTGTTCTTGTGTGCCTTCTCTTATATAATAACCAGCCCTTATCTCATTAGATATTTCCCACATGTGATCTAACGGTTTTTGGAGGTTCTCGGGGAGTGCAGACACGTGTCTGACTCCCAGCGGCGAGATGTTTGCCTTAATTAATGTTCTAACCGGAGAAGTACAAGGTTTCAGACGGGATCCCATTCTTATCGAGCATTAAATAAGGTCTGCTGCCTTTGCTAGCTGTTTTCCCGCCTATTTCCGAAGTGGAGAAACCTTAGCGAGCAAGGTTATTATGATCGGTGGGCTTTTTAAATAATTGGGCTTCTAGATAAAAAGGCCCAAAGCGGGTAAAGTGGGTTTACCCACTGGCCCGTCGTCATAAACTAACCGATGACTTGTGTTTCGCTTCGGTTAAAGATAATAACCGTACCAACCGAAACATGCATACCCTCACAGCATCTATGTTTCACGCCACATATACGGGTACCCTTCTAGTGACCCAATATAAGTTTTAACAAATTTTCATAGAGCTCATGAAGTTTGAATAGTCTAAAAACAATTAGTTAGCGTGTCAATTTTAGTTACGTTAACTTTATTAGTATTTTAAAGAGATTAGATATAAAAGATAGATAACAGCTAGTAGAAAAATATTTAATTAACTTCCATTATTTTAAGTAATATTGAAAACAATAATAAAATAATTAAAAGCTAATGCAAACTTTATTTCCGTTTTAAACCATACCCGTATGGTTTTGTCTTTTGTTTAATTCAAAAAAGGAAAGCCACCAAAAGTACCGGATTTTGTTGGATAAAAGATCCAATACAAAAAAAGGGCATGTCATCATCTACATGCCAATATTTTACCCTAATTACTGGACTTGCATGTTTCAACTTTTAAACACCTTTTGTCTCCCTATGATCCACAGACACACCTTTAGTCGTGATGTTTATACATTAAAAAATAATAATAATAAGTAGGAATCGGTCACATCCAGTTTTATTTGATATTGAGAGAGATAGCTATCAGCCTATCACCTCATGTTTGATCAAGATAATAACAATCGACTCTCACTAGAATTCTGAAATAGTGTTAACTAGTACAGTTAACCAATGAGAAATTATCAGTTAATTAGCTCATCTCAAAAGTCAACAAGCTGTATACTTTAAAACAAGTTAAAATAACGTGTTTATTCCATTTCAAAGAGGACAATTTATTTGAATTGGATCAGTGTAAGGATATTTCATAGCTTTTAAGATCTAGATCAATATGTTGTCATTGTAAATTAAATGTACATTTGTGAATGTGTACACTGCAACTTATCTGCAGTGTAAGTATATTGTAGTTAATATTGTAACCCTAAATCTTAACACTGACGCTTATTTAATAAACCTTACAACAGATATATATATGAACATAAGACTGTTACCTACCAAATTAATTGTTATATGTTTTTTTAACGGCACAAGTTATATTTTTTGATGGGTTCTTTTTGACAAAACGGGTTATTTGACACTACATTTATTGGTTATATAAACATGGGCGAAGCTTTTAAGTGGCGAGAGGGGGAGGCCGACCCCCAAACTTTTCACTCAGTAATAAAGAGTATGTAGCTTTCGTATAGAAATTTTTGGGTATACACGTTTTCGAACCACCGTTTTATAGAAATTTTTACGTCTGGTTACTTCCGCCCTCCCGATCGGAATTCTCAACCTTCACCACTGTATATAAACCATTATATACGTTAATGGTTATATCTGAACAGTACATACCCAAGTGGACACAGTCAAAATGGTGAGCTAGCTCCATGGACCTTATATACTAGCTTCATACACTAGTGAAAATATGTTATTTAGCAACACCTTTGATACCAGCGACAATGTTAACCACATATTCCCAAGACATCTTCAAAGCCTGAAAATATGTCACTAAGAACGGACGCATATTTGACACGACTCTTTATATCTTTAAATTTTTTCATATCTTTAAATTACACTTTTCGTCCTTTATGTTTGTATCACATTGCAATGGATAGCCTTTAACTTCAATAATTACAGTCACAGTCTTTTTTTTGTAAAACTCGTTACACCATAGGTCCTTTAGCACTAACCAAATTAAAATTCTCAGTTAAGTCTATTCACTTAAGGGTATTATTGTCATTTCATGCTTTTATTTAAATTGTTTCTTAATAATATTTTTTTTTTTTTTTTTTTGAAGAAAAAGTTTTATTTCATATAAAAACTTTAAGGACAATTACACCAAGATAGCCGGTAAGCGGGCAACAAGCTGCGCCGCTACACCCTTTTGAATAGCGAAACCTAACCTAGTAAAAACGAAACCCCGATCTCTAAGAGACGAAATGTTGTTGTGAACAACCCGTTGGACCCGTTCAAGAAATCTGATGGCTTCTGGGGCTAGCGAGCCAAAGGTATCAAAGGCAAAAGGGATAAAGAAATGTTGATTATCCTCGCAGGCTTTTGCATGTTTGTCCATTTTCTTCGCTGCCGCCCTTGCAATCGCCTGACCAGGGACAAAACCTGTAATAATAAAATAAAAAGATTACATATATACATCATCATCATCCCTAATTCCTCAACCCTAAATCACCATCATCCTACCACCATGGACCCCCACCCCCACTATCTTCCCCAGTTCCACGAAATTACAAATTATGAAAACAAAAACAGAGCTCAACACATAAAAAATTGAGCAAACACCAACAAAATACGTAACCTTCCATGAAAAAAAAACAGATTACATTCCATTTCACACATTTCTTCAAAAACTTATAAACAACAAAATTCTCCAGAACTATCCAACAAAAAATCAAGCAAATCAAGCAAATTCAAGGCATAAAAATTCAAAAAATTCTACAAATTCAACGAAAAAATCAAGCAAATTCGGCATAACAGAACCACAAAACCATAGCAAATTCAACAAAAAAAAAACATAAAAACTCAAACAAATAATCTCAGATTCCACATGGCAA
Organism: Helianthus tuberosus; assembly: GCA_030545235.1. Taxonomy (NCBI): domain Eukaryota; kingdom Viridiplantae; phylum Streptophyta; class Magnoliopsida; order Asterales; family Asteraceae; genus Helianthus; species Helianthus tuberosus. The sequence goes on along the minus strand of CM060404.1, from coordinate 49,094,294 downwards.
CCAATTTCAAACCAAAATCACACGTCAAAAACCTCTAGAATCCTCCAGAACCATCCAAAATACAATAAAATAGAAACCTGAAAAAGCTCTGATTGGCTGCAATGGCGGACTGTAACACACGACACAAACTCCCAAAAAAATCCTTAGCGGAAACGACAAATGGGTTCAGATTTGAAGCTTCCAAAACATGAAATTGAAGACTTTGAAGGAACAGAGAAACCCTAAAAATGAGGGATGCGTGTGTGTTTATGTGAGAGATGGCTGAGTTGAGATAGGGTTTCATGGTGTTCTAGGGTTTCGGAATTTGGGAAGATGAAGCTGATGAACTCCGACACACACTCCTGCATCGTCTCCTTCGCTTCCTTCGTTATCTTCAGATCTAGTGGTGGGTTGGTGGTTGTTGGTGGGTGGTGGAGGGTTTGATGCTGATGACTGCTGGTCTGTTGAGGGAGAGAGTTTAAAGTGTGTGGTAGAGTGAGAGTGAAAGAGAAAAAGGGTAAATATATTTCATCTTATTTTTTTTTATTTATATTATAAATAACCAAGTAAAAAGACTAAACTGCCCTTAAGTGAATAAACTTAACTGAAAATTTTAACCTTGTTAGTGCTAAAAGACGAAAGATGTACTGAATTTTCCTAATAAAGGATTGTGACTGTAATTATTAAAGTTAAAGGTTATCCATTGCAATATGATACAAACATAAAGGACGAAAAGTGTAATTTATCCTTAAATTTTTCACATAATTTGTCTTTTTAGTGAATTTGTGAAAAGAGTTTTTATTATGTATCATTGTACTCTAATAACAAAATACATGTTTGTAACATCAAAGATTATGTGATCATTCAACCTACAAATTACATCTTTGGATTTTCATCTACACATATGGAGTTTCACCCTACATTCAGTGGCGGACCCAAGATTTTTTCCATGGGGGTGCGGAAGATTTTTAAAAATTTTAGGCCCCTAGGTACATAAGTAAAAAAATCGGTTGTATCGGGTCGGGTCGGGTCATGTAAGTCAAAAGAACATCAAACTAAATTTATATATTTGGCAAACACGTCAAACTTTGTAAAAAAATCGGTTGTATCGGGTCGGGTCGGATTCCGAAGGAAAAGTATCCAAATCAATTAGTTTGCGCCATAACGTCTCTACTCATGGTTCCTATCACAATCATATTGATCCATCATCCATGACCATAAATTCATCGTTCCAAAAATCATCTAAAAATCACCCCTAAAAATCATCTAAATAACATAATCATCAAGCCCTAGAATTGTTTAATCACCCCTAAAAATCATCTAAATAACATAATCATCAAAAAAATCATCTAAGGCAGTAAATCATCACGTAAAATCATCAAAAAAACCATCATAAAAATCATCTATGGCAGTAAATCATCAAGTAAAATCATTAAAAAAAACCAAAAAACTAACCTTGATGGTGTCGCTGCTGTGTTGCTGCTGCCTGGCCGGATTCCGGTCAGTTTCTGGCCGGAATTTTGACTGTCGCTGGCTGCTGTTGTTGCTGGCTTGGTGATGAAGTCGCTGGGCAGGATGTCGTGGAACAGAAACAGAAGGGCGGGAGGATATTGAAGGGGTTTTTGGGCAAATTGTTAATGTTTATTGTTGGGTATTGGGTAATTGACTAATGGCCTATTGGGCTTTTGTTTATTGTTGGGTATTGTTTATTGTTGGGTATTGGGTAATTGACTAATGGCCTATTGGGCTTTTGTTTATTGTTGGGTATTGGATAATGGATATGGACTAATGGACTAATGGGTTAAGCTTTGGTTTGGGTTTAAGTAGTATAATGGTAGTTTTTTTTATAAAAAATCAGACTTTACTAAAAAAAATTATAATATAAATCCATAATATTTTTTTACCCAAGGGGTGCGGATGAAAAATTCCAAGGGGTGCGACCGAAAAAATCTACGGGGTGCGGACGAAAAATTCCAAGGGGTGCGGACGGGATTTTCTTCGGAAAATTACACTAATTTTTTTTTTCTCGGGGGTGCGCCCGCCCACCTTGGCTTGGTGGTGGGTCCGCCCCTGAGCCTACATATACGGAGTTCAACCTGCATCTATGGATTTTAAGCGATACATATGTAATTTCAACCTACATTTTGTAAATGTTAAAGTTTTCATGTAACTTGTTTATATGTAATTATGTATGCACATGGATTTTAAGCGATACATATGTAATTTCAACGAACATATGTGTATTTTTTTGTTAACCTAGAATGTGATAAAATAATAAAAATAGTAATTACATATGTGTAGCTACCTATATGTGTTGTTTTGATTTTATTTTAACATAAAATGTGATAAAAAAACCAATGAAATTTACTACATGTATAAGATAGCTAAATATGTGCAGATAGTTATCTTTTTGTGTAACGCTTCGCATTTTGTACTTTATTTATTTATAAAGTTGTAATCGTATTCCTATTTTTGAAAACTTGTAATTGTACCGTATTCGTATTTCATTTCCCAACATTGTAATCCAAGACTTTGATCATAATGAAATTCCATTATTTTATACTTATACATGTTAAATACTTGTGTTATACGTTGCAATCTTCAACACACGTTCATACGCGAAAACCAATACTTGAAATACTTAAAGCATCAATTATATGTGCACTACACTCATACATTACACTTTTATGCTTGAAATACTTAAAACCGACTAAAATACGTGAAACTGGCCCAACATAACTCCCTCGTGCGAACCAAAACACTCGAACTGATGTAGACCCTCCTCGTGCGGGCATACCCCTCCTTCGCACGAACCAACCTACCCTCGCACGAACCTACCTTCCTTCGTGCGAACGTACCCTCTTTCGCACGAATGAACCCTCCTTCGCACGAATGAACCCTCCTTCGCACGGACTTGACCTTGTTCGCACCAAACACTCATCCGCACGAACCTCTCATCTACACGAAACGGAGCTGGCAACGGGTTACGGGCAGAGAATGTAAACAGTCGCGTTTTACCTACTTTTTTTCACTTTTTTACAACACCCAGTCAGTTCCTACTTTATTAATGACTTAAACCCTAATCTCATCCTATAAATAAGAGCCATCTTTCACTCCTAAACACTTTCCAAACACTTAAATCACTCCCAAATCTTTATAATTTCTCTATAATTTACAAGACTTGGCAAAAAGTTGCAAGCCTTCTAAGTGAGTTTTAGCTCACTTCCCTTTTTGTTTCTTCATGTTTTCTTCTACCATTATACTTGGACAACCTCTAAGAAGGTTTTCACAAGTTTGCCATGGCAAACTAAGCTGAAACCTCACCACATTTGAGGTCCAAAGTAGAGTTAAAATTTTGTTTTCTTTTATACTTTTGTAACTTGCATTTCTTGATTAAAAGTTGGTTAAATCTTTTACCCACCAAGCTCCCAACTAAGTTCATAGTTGTGAGTTTGTTTTGTGGTTGATTTCCATCAAGAAACAAGTTCAATAACTCTTTTAAATTATGCTCATACATGTTCCAAATGTTGAAACCATCCAAGATTCACCATCTTCAATATGGACGAACTTGTGTTTTGGTAAAAGTGTGAACCGTGGGAGCCTTGGCTTTGCAAACTAGTTCCACTACCTCACTTATGGACTTGGGTATGAACATCTAAATAGCTTCCAAGACTCAAAGTAACACAACCCCACGGCACCTCCAACATTTACCATGATGGGTATGGAACACCCGGGTTGATCTTACTTGGCTATTTGGCAAAGTTAGTTAGTTTATGTTATTCTTATTCATGACCAACTAAGTTTATCAACTATGTTGATAAACTTTGTGCTTTGGTGAATTCATACAAAAAGGTGTACATACCTCCATGCTTGACTTACATAATATCTAAGATAATACATGATGGACCAAATACAATAATACTATATAATATAAGATATAAAATATAAAATATATATATTTTAGCCGAATTCATGATACTAACCGGTTTATGGTTAGGTGTTATGAACTTTGGTTATTTTATCTTTGTTCTAAATTTCTCGTTTATGATTCTAATGGGCAAGTTAGGACCCATGAAATCATATAAAAACTTAGTGTCAAAATGAGTACTTAGACGAGATATATTTTCGTGTATACATACTTTTTGTACTTGAATTCCAATTCTGAATCCTTCGCCAAACCCGAATACTCATACACCTTCGTTTCCCCCATGTAGGGTAACTTCGGTGTTCCCATCTCAACAACTCATCAACTCTCGGTTTAATCGGAAAGCATTCAAAATCGTTAGTATACATGACTCCTTTTTTTTTACTTTTAACACTTTTGGGTGCAATACGTATATGCTATTAAACTCATGCAATCACATGCTTTATGCTTAAATCACAAATAAACAATCCAACATGCATGCTTAATAAGTTATACTTGAACTAATATATGCTAGAATTCTTTATGCTTTATACTTGTCATTAACTTCGTACGAGCCTCTCTTAACATGTATAGCGCTATAGGATTAATGACCGCCCGTATTTTTGAGGTCATGTTAAGTAAATATAATGGTCTATTCATTGCTATGATTAGATTACGCTAGCGGGAATCTTTAGGTTGTGTAACACCCGTAAAAGATTTCGTCCAATTGTGAGACGACACGTGTCCCAAATTTCCTACAAAGAAAAGAGAATTTATTGTTCAACTAAGTAACGATACATGTCTAATCCTCCAATTAATCCCGACTATGTGGAAGGAGGAACCTCCAATTAATCTCGACTATGTGGAAGGAGGAAGGACTCATATTCTACGTTCTTTGAAATGCGTTTCGTATCTCCGATTGATCCCAGTTCTGGGAAGGAGAGAAATTATTATTATGCGTCAACTAAAACGCGTCCCGGATCTCCGACTAGTCCAAATTATGAGGAAGGAGAGGGTCTAAAAGTGCCAAATGGCAAAAAGAGTCAAAGTCCAAGGGTTAATGATGTAAAATCTCAAAACATCATTCCTGGCAACTCCATACGGACCATAAGCTCTTTTAGCTTATGGACCGTAAGCTGGAAAAGAGATTTGTGTGCTGAGGTCCTTACGGACAGTAAGCAATTAACCCTTACGGTCCGTAAGGGGCCTCACTAGCAGTTTTCATGCTTGGTCTCCAAGCATAACCTCACAACTTGACACCTATCTTTTTTTGCCACCATTTCTTCTGGTTCTAACACATCTCTAGGCACATGTAATGATCTTATAACACTCCTCAACACATGGCAACATCCTACAATCTTTCTACAATTATAGATAGCCATCTTGTGCAAACTCTCAACTTGCTCATTTTCTCAATTCCTTCTCTATTCTCTCTTGGAGTGTTTCCTGATTCAAGGAAGCCTCCTACTAAGTTCAAGCTTCTCCTAGAACACAAGTAAGTGTTCTTTCATAGTCTATTTCATTTTATAGGCTAGTTATTAGCCAAAAGTCAAACAGTTTGACTTTCGGTTATGACCATTATTGTCAAGCCGATGTTCGATCTGAACATGGCTACGTGATCGTAATAATGAAGGTTATAATTCCCTGAGATCATACATTCTAAAGATCACGTTAAGTAGGCGAAACGACGAGTCGCATTTATATTAAATAAATGATAAAAAAACGTAAACTTTGCAAATTGCGCTAATCAAGTTTCTAACTATTAAAATTTGAGGGTTTGGCATCATATCAGTTTATAAGACATATCTTGTTTAGAGCTTAATTCTTATCAAAAGTCAAGCGGTTTGACTTTTGGTTTGACCTTCGATTCTGACCCATTTGGTCAATGGTAGAACTTGTTTAGAACTGATATTATGACCATATTAATATGACGTATAACTCTTAAAAGTTGTACCTCCTGGTCATTTTATTTAATAGGCCAAATGACAAGTCTAGTAATTATAAAAAAGGACGACTGCCCTTTTCATACTAAAAACTAAATAATTGGTTTTGAAACCAAAATGGTTAACCTTCTGACTTTAAAACAGAATGTATAAATGTTATACAATGTGTTTTGACACCTTAGATTTGTCATAAGACCTATCTAACCTTCCGAACCCACTTATACAAGCATAACTAGTTATACGAACCTAGTTCGTATAATTTAGGCGTAATGGATCTAGATGCTTCAAAACCTCTCCAAATTAGAATGCTTGGTTAAATAACCTTTATCCAATGAGTCATTGCACTCGGATAGGTATAAACCACATTCTATTCGATCCACGCTTAATCTAGCGAATCTATTCTTAAGTAACGAGTCATATCTAAAGGGGCTAACCTTTGACCCGTATACATTCTAACAAATAATAATTATGTTCATTCCAGACTATAGAACCCCCTGATAATCGGACTTAGGTCAATAATACTTTTACATGCGGCTTTTGCTAAATTATAATCTTATTGATTGGAAGTTAGTAAAAGGTAAATACTCTTAACTTATTTTGTTTTGAAACTTGGGGTATGGAGAATACGCCACTTGGAGCGGGTATTACTTAAATGAGTCGACTATAACTGCTCATAATGTAAGAACCTGGTTTAATCCGTTTTGCTTGATAACTGAAACAATTGGGGATTAATAGCACTGTGTCCGGGCGTTCCGACTCATGAACTATTATGGCCATACAGAATAGCGTGCAGGGGTAGGCATACCAACTGTAAGACACGTTTTATTCAACTTTGGTGTGTACCTTAATCATTACTGTTGTCAAAACGAGTCAGTTAATTGTATTTACCAGCGAAAGCTAACGTATTTTCAAAAGATTAAACCACAGGTACCAAACCGTACTATTAGGCTGGGAATCTGGGTCGACTAGAATGAAGGCTAAGGAATTTAAAACTCCTCAAGCTTAACGCCTATAATGTCTAAAGCTCTGTTTATTAGATCCCGCCCATGGCCTTATACTGAAACGCTTGTACGACTCTCATGATATATTCAGACTTTCATTAAATGAATATTTTTACTCTAATACTTCCGCTGCATTATTATATTGTGATAACTGCTACTCAACCGTCACGACCCATCCGGGCCCACCGGGAATCGGGGTGTGACAGGTTGACATGTATAGTTACATGCTAGTATTGTATGTTAGTTTTAAGTTATCAATTATACCATGTGGATTTGTTTAAACTTTTTTTACTTATGCTAGTAATCAAACTTGTTTACTTGTCAATACTTTTGTATTGAACTATACTTTGATATGCATTGCAGGAAATTGATGATGATGACGATGAACGGAATCTAGCAGGATGACTAGAAACGCACCTTTAAACTTTAGTACTTGTTGTATTTTGTTTTGTTTCAAACTTGTTGTAATTCTGTTTCGAACAATGTACTTGATGTTAGCAATTATATGAAATATTGTTTATTAAATACTTGTCGCCGTTAGTGTTATGAAGTCTCTTGCAATCTATTTTGTCCCACCATGATGTTTCCGCTATCGGTTGAGGTGTGACATTTTATGTAATTTTGTAAGAATTACATGCAGAAATAATTTCTTTTCATGTGCTGCCTACGGTACCTACACAACATAGGATATGTTTTAAATCACTAATTGGAAAAGGGAAAGAAAACTAATTTTTGTTTCGTTATGTGCAAGATATGTTTTAACACGTGTAGGATAAGTTTTGACAAGTGCTGAACATGCTTTGATATGGCACTTACATACGTGTAGGTCATTTTATTTTTGTGTAGGTTAAACATAGTTTTTCCTTGTTATCTATTTATGTATTTTGGAATAATAATGTGTAGAAGCTAATTAATTAGAGAGATTAGAGAGAAGTAACTAATCAAGCCGGGTGTTATAATGACTAACTTCCTTTTCATCTTTATCCTCCATAAAAGAGACACGTCATCATCCCATCCCAACCCATTCCATCCCCGTCCTCCATCACTATTCTAAGGCATGATGTTTCCCCTTTCATTTTTTTATTTTTAACTATTAAACACAAAGATAAAGAAAAGAGGGAGAGGCTCGTGGTGCACGTAGTAGATTCCATGATTATAACGAACTAGGGTGGGAGGCGTGGTGTTAGGTGCCTCCACAGTCCGCGTGCTACTCCCCCGACCATTCGGCTATCCACATACCCCATAGCCTTATAGAGATAAAAGATAACAAACTAGTGATTAGCTCGGTACCGGTATGGTATCGGAAGTACCGATCCCGAAAATTGCTAGAAATGGGTACTGACACCGAAAGTGTTTTGTATGATATGATATTCAAAGGTAAAAAGTGGGTAAAATACCGTGCCGAACTCAACCGAACCAAAAGTACCGATTTTGAAAAACGTTAAAAATGGGTACCGAATTGCAACCGAAATTCGAGTATGGTTCATTATTGGTATTTTTCGATACCCAATCAGGTTGCTTTTCTTCGTAACTAACTAGTAGGAGAGAGAAAAAGGATAACCATTTAATTAGAGAGTTAATTTTTTAATGTTTATAAATATATCCTTTTTATTTTTTAATATTGAATAAACAATATGTGGTCCATATCGGTTATATATTAATATTTTAATGTCTACAACTATGTTCTTTTGTTTTATTTTTATTTTTTAATGTCTACAAAATATATCTATAATTTGTCTTTCTATAATTTTGGAGTACTTGCAATTTGGCTCCATACTTTCAAGTTTTTGCTATTTGTCTCTCAACTTACATAACATTACACTCTACCACCATGTCGTCCTTTGATCATCAGTTAACCGTTATATCGAGGGACATAATGGTAAAATGGCAGCCCAAGCTTCTTATCCACCCATCCCCTTATCCCTTTCACAACCTACCCCTTCCATATTTCTTCATCACAACACCCACACCTCCACACTCTCGGTCGACGGCCAGCTGCCAGATCACCACCACACGCGCCGATCATTACCTGCTACACGATCATGATTAGATCCCTGTCGTACCTACATTACTATCGCACTACGACACTGTTGTTCGACGAGTTAAATTCGCATTGACAACTCTGGCAATCCATGGTAAACCACGATTTCTTTTAATATTTCTTATTTTAGGTTATTATAGAACCTTAGATTTTACATGATTTTAATTACTGCACTTGAAAGTGAACAGTAGCCGGAATTACTTGATTTTACTTAAAATTAAACTTGATTGTAGCCGTAGTTATGGTCGACGACACCCAGAACTACCGTCTAGTCCAGTTGACGGCGGTGCTTTGCTTTTTGAACTATCGGGCCTTCAATATTAGGTTTCAAGGGAATTCTTCAACTACCCTGCCATCAACAACGCCATCACCACCATTTCTCGCCATCACCACCATCTCTCGCCATCACCACCGTCTCCCGTCTTTACCAAGACTGTGTCTCTGTGTTTAATTATGTTATGTTTTTTTGTATAATTATCTTAGTTGTTAATGTATAATTATGGCTGGTTGTTTTGTAAAAATTACTGAATGATGAATGTTGAATGGTTTTTTGTAGTTTAACAGTTATGTGATCATGGTTATGTGTTCTATTGCTTTTTTTTTTTTTTTTTTTGTAGTTTAATATATGTTGGGGATCATGAATGTGTTTTATTATTATTGTTGTTGTTGTTGTTGTTGCTGCTGCTGCGATCATGGTATTGTGATTAGTTACAAGATATGCTGATTCATGAATAGGGGATCATGAATGTGTGATAGAATAGAAGTTTGACTTAGGAGAATGTTATAGTTTGACTTAGGAGTAAGTCAAACAGTGTGAGTCAAACTGCATAGTCTAACATTGTGTAAGTTAAACTACAAGATGAATCAATCATTATAGGTTGCAAATGTGAAACTATAAGTCAAACTTCAAGTCCAATGTAAGTCAAACTACACAGTTTTACAGCGTGTAACAGGTTCAATGTGCAAATATAAGTCAAACAGGTTTAATGTAATTGAAACAGGTTGGCTAGTGTAAGTCAAATGTGCAAATGTGAGTCAAACATGTTCAATGTAAGTGAAACATGTTGGCTAGTGTAAGTCAAATGTGCAAATGTAACTCAAACAGGTTCATTATAAGAGAAACAGCTTGGCTAGTGTAAGTTAAATGCGTAAATGTAAGTTAAACAAGTTGGCTAGTGTGGGGAAAGATTAAATAGTTTTTCTCTCGTCTCATTTATAATATCTTTGAATAATTAATTATTCATAAAAACTATCATCCTCCATAATAATTGTTTTTGCCTACACACATCATAATTTATCCTACACATTTTGAAATTTATCATACACATATTAAAAATTATCCTACACATATTGAAATTTATTATATACAGCTCGTCATTTATCCTACACGCCTCGTAATTTATCTTACACTTTGAATTATTTTTTTTTTTTGAAAAATTATATATTTTGAAAAGTAGCTACAAATTTAGTGTAGTTAGCTATTAAAGAGGAAGATTATAAATTAATGATCTATGTAGCTTTACCAATATACATTTACAATAACGTTAAATACAAATAAAGTAAAATGAAACATTCTCATTGTTTGATTATTTTTTCTTATCATTTGAACCCTCCACTGGCTAGTATAAGTAAAATGTGCAAATGTAAGTCAAACATGTTCATGTAAGTCAAACTACTATAGTGTGTGTCAAACAGGTTCATGTTTAGGTTTTTTTTTTCTTTTTTTGGGTTTTGTATTTTACTTTTCAATCCTTTAACTTTGTTAATATACATGTTTAATACTTCTACCTTAATTTTCATAATATACATGTTTAGTTCTTTGCTTTAAGTTTCTTAATATACATGTTTAGTCCCTCTACTTTAACAAAGTTTTCTTTTTTATTATTTAACTTTTTTATATACATTTTTAGTCACTCTACTTTAACTTTGACAATATACATGCTTTGTACCTCTACTTTTATTCCTTTTAGTATTTCGCATTTTAGTGTTTTTCCTTGCTAACGTGGCAAACGAAACCAACTTACGCCACAACACGCGGGATAAATTACTAGTGTGTGTGTGTATGTATATATATATATATATGTATATATGTAGGCTGGAGTTCTTCTACAAAACATGTTTTGTCTACAAAGTCTAAGAAGTGTTGTGGGCTATTGGATAAGTTACATTAATGATTAAGATTAAATGAGTGACATTGTTGTAATACGTGTGTTATAATTATTGATTAACTTATTGGATTAAGGGTATAAAGATAAATTCAGTGTGACTTAAATTCAGAAAACTCACATGCAAGTCCCCCAACCCGCGCACGCGTGTCCTTTTTAACCGTTGGTAACTTTTTATACAGAATTTGTTTTAAAAAAGTTACACGATAATAAGAAGCATTTTTTTAACTTTAATATGAGTGCCATATTACTATCATCTCCCTATATATATATATATATATCATTTTAACTAGTTGATTTGTTTTACCAAGAATGATGTGTTTTATATGATGGTGTGTTTTATAGTTTGGATATTATGTTATTTAAAGTATAAATGATCTGTTTTAAGGAATGATGTGTTTTATAGTGAGTAATTATGTGTTTTAATAAGGTCTCTGTGTGAATATATCTCTTTTAAAGTTTGGATTATTGGTTATAAGGATTGTGTGTTTTGTAGTTTAAATAATATGTTTTACCAAATATGATAAAACATTATTTGATCATTGGAAAATACGTATAACACAATATTTACCAAATCTGAAATGATAAAACACTATGCAAAGAAATAAACATTGCTACACGCAGTTAAACATTAAGTGAAGAAATAAACACTGGTATCACATGTAAACAAACATAAAACATCCGTCATATACCACATACTCAGTAAAACACAACACAACATACACAGTAAAATACAATACCACATACATAGTAAAACATAATATGATAACAAAATTACATTAATGATATGGAAAAAGACATGTTGAATACATATATATATATAATGGTCATTGTTGTCAAAATATGCAAACCTACAAGAAATACATGATAAAACATCGTATGATCGTCGCAAAAAAAGTTAAAACACATAATTTACCAAACTAGAATTGATAAAACACAATGTGAGGAAATAAATAGTGTTACATGCATATGAACAATATTTTAACACAAATCAGCTTGTCGTCTAAGAAAAAATAAGTTGTAACAGTTGGCCTTATTTACTAACCAATATTGTATGTTTTGCCTCAAGGAACTCACAACTTTGTTTTTTGATCACTTGGTGGAGACTTTCAAAATGGTTGTGGTCAGGTATCCTTTTTGAACTCAACATGTCACCCCACATAATCCTAGACACTCATCACTTTTGATGAATTTTTCCCATCTGTCTAGAACAACACAAGAGTAACATTTGTTATATCTGGCCCCTACAATTAATATTGTTTGTTTAGTACACAAGGAACACACGGTTGTGTTTTAGGTTAACCGAGTTGAAACATCCTTAGGAAGTTATCGATCCGTGTACCCATACTTAACTACACTTAGGGGGTATTTGGAAACTTCTGAATGGTTAAGTGCTGAACCAGTAAGAGGTCTAAACCATTAAGTGCTGAACCAGTAAGAGTTCTAAACCTTTAAGAGCCAGTATAATGCTTAACCATTCAGATGCAAATGTCTGACTAATTCAAATTAGAGGTCTTAACCATTCAGACTCGGTATAATGCTTAACCATTCGGAGGAAAGTGTCTGAACCATTTAGACATCTGCTTGCGAAACAAACAATCTGAATCATTAAGTGTTGAACCAGTAAGAGGTCTGAACCCATAAGAAACTAATTAAGAGCTAAATAAACAGCCCCTTAATGTATAGTTTTCCTCTAATCCATAGCCAATGCAACCAAAACGTGTAGGTCTAACATTCCTTATAAACCAACATCTCTCATGTTCATGATTGATGTCGAAGTTGACTACAAATCAAATAACAAACCACCCGACATAACCTTATATACCATGGGGTAAATGTATAAAAAGTATATTAAGGTCAAAATAGGTATCTAACAATTAAGAAACACTAAGTATAACAACTCACATATAACATCATGTTGATTTTCCATATCAAGAAGCTATGAATGAGATTGCTATGGTATGTGAAGTTAGAATCTAAGTGACTAAGGGTGTAAAGCACATAAGTGAAACTAGTAGTCGACATTATACAATAGATATCAAGAACTAAGCATTTGACAAGTTTTAAATAGTATAAAGAATTAGCAACCGTGATCATTATACAATTTGTAGACCCATTCCCATATTAGTTATCCTAAGTAAATGCAATAACTATGAGGTTGACTAAATCACTACAACAAAAGTTATTGAATATGAAAAACAAACTTTGATCTAACAATTTGGGCTTACTTCCTTATTTAAGAATGAAATCAACAAAACAAGATACTAAATACTCACATATGGTAACATTCATACTTAGATAGACTAATAACATTATATTAACAACCATGTATGTTGTATAAGAGAAAGAACCTAGAGTACTTAGCTCTAAGTATGGTCTATGGTTGATGAAAAAAGAACAAAAACATCATTATAAGTAAATGTGTCAATTCAAAACCATCTCCCCACACAACATCATCATCCTCCTTATCCTCCCTAAACATTCATTCTTGCATATGCTTGAATGTCACAAAACCATCATTATATGAAAATGATGTTTTTTCTACTAACAAACATATTACCCCACCATGCTTAGACCAAGTATGGATAAAGAAGTTTTTCTACTTATTATCTCTAGTTTCTTGGTTAAGAAATAACATCAAACACCTATGTATGTCATATAATGCGCATGCATTCTTTTTGCACTCATTTCTACATTCCCTTTGGTAAGACATAACATCAAACACCTAATGCGCATGGAACAAAGTTCTATACTAAGCAAAGGATCGTAGTAACTTTAACAGTTGCAATGAATCGATAATCATTGTTATTTTAGTTGGATTAGGTCAGTAGTTTAATTACACCCTCAAATAGAACTCATAATACATGTACTAGAAACAACAATGTGTATCCTTAACATCTCAAATGGTGAAAGATCACTACACGGATTAAAAATACCATACCATAACAAAGTTTTACTATCTTACATTAACGAAACTAGAAGATCAAATGAATGAAACCATGAATCATTGATGATTAGGAAACTTTGTTTCGAGGAATGCTTACAAATCACCGCATACAAATGTTTATCATGGCATTTCATAGAATAAGAAATTACATACTAAAGAAAAGGAACATAACGAGAAACAATAATCGTGTGGCCTAGAATGAGAGTGAAACAAAAAAGATGAAAAACACACATCTTTCATTTTTTTAATGAATATCATTCATTCTTAAATTAGATCAATGGATGAGAGGCGTTCTCAATGTTCGCACAAATTTAATTATTCTCATATGAGTCCATGTTTATGTGTATACATACGCATATGCATACGTGTACATATGTACATGTGCGTGCACATATAAATACACATGCACATTCAAAGAAACAATACCCATACACATATATGGAAACATACAAACCCATATCTATGATCAACATTAAATAAGAAACTTAATGTATGTGAGAAGTGCGATAAGATTTGATTAACTAAACTTGTATTTTTGGTTCAAAATTTTCAGTAATGGATATTATATTCTATTTGAGAAGTCCCATTTATATACTAGGATGTAATTCAAATGTAGGATTTTTTACACACACAATGTTATTAATATGCTCAAAATATGAAATTCCACATCAAAGTAAAGTTTTAATAAATCAAAGTCATGTTACACTTATCATAGATATGTAGTTTCTCATTACCCTCATCAGACATAACAAAACTTTTCTATTAGTGGAATTTACTAAGTATGATGAGGATGATGATAACGGAATATACATGTTTGTTCATTTTAGTGTGTGATTTTTCCCTTGCATATGTTCACGCCTTCATTCATGCATGAAGATGCACATGTAAATTACATGACTTTTATTACATGTGATTACTCAATCTTGACTCTTCAACTATTTCTCAATACTCGATTTAGACCTCTTGTTCCCTAATTTTCAAACATCCTTTAGTTGTAAATGGAATATATAGGCTAGCTTGTAGAATAAGATAAACCTATTGTGGTACTCGACATCTTATATCAACCAACAATGTATGTTTTGTCCACTAGGTGCTCACACATTTTTTTGTCTGGGTAGAAACTTTCTATAAGGTCACCCATAGATTACTCTCCTGAAGCACGTTTACATGTAGTGTTATCTTAGCCATAGTATTGTGTACAAAACATGTTGGTGATATTATATCCCTCTTGTGGGTGGGACTGAATGATACACAAGTGGCTATGATACAAACCATATTGTCATCTTTTTGTTTAAGAACATTCTTTTACACCTACGAATCACTTATCCTTACATTTGCAATGATCACTTTTGTAGGGGGCTCACACCATACCACTAGGTCATGGGTACCAACGAATATTGTTTGCATTAGATACTAGGAGTTCACAAGTTTGTTATTGGTTGTCTGCATTTGAAAATTCCAGAGAGCATCTGTCTATGGGTTACTCTCTTTCTCTCAAGCATGCTTAATTGTAAAGTTTTATTCTCATCCACACCAATTAGCCCAAGATGCGTTGATGATATTTGTTACGGAGCATTTGTTATAGCCCAAAATCTATACTATTGACATAATATAAACTCGAATGATGTAAGATTTGGCTAAAGTGTCACACTTATTCCATGACTTGATTGAAGTATATGTATAATTACCTCAAACTATGTGTTAGGTTAAACATCCGAGCTATGAAATTCGCACCCAGTGTAGTGATCAATTTTCTTAGTAAACTCTCACAATGAGTTTCTCATGACGAACGCCTTCCTAGGATTTACTTTGATTTAATGCTTTCACTAATTCTAGCCATGTATGCCATTTTTGTTGTAGTCAATATACACATACACAGATATATACACCCACACTTTAATATGTGTGTATATATACACATATATGTTTGGATAATTTAATAGATACTCCATTAGAATTGTTTTTGGAAAACATATAAATGTCTAGTTTACTAGATTATCAGAAACCATAACTAAGGTTGGAGGGTGTGGTAGAAAGCCTTTAGGGGCTTCATCACGCCACCTCAGCGCCATTTCATGTCCACATCACACAGAGGGCTTTAAAGCCCCTTTCTTTAACTTGGAGGGTGTGGATTAACTACCCACTTTACATTATAGCGCCCCCATTTTGACCTTTCCTTCATCGTTCAACATAAACTCACCTCGTTAATGTGCTGGCGAGCTGAAGATGGTGCCCCCGGGACGCTATGGAAGATAATGTAGCCGGGTGGCGCCATGCTACACCCTCCGGCCTAAAAGCGGTTTTTATAAGCTACTGAATCTCCAAATAAAACCATTGAGTGTCAGGCCGGTGGCCACCGACCCCTACTTTAAACCGGCTCGTAGATCCTTTGAGGTCAAGGGTTCGAAACCTGGTAGCCCCAGGCTCTTCAGTTCCCCTCGAGTTGGCAGGGGTTTCTCCGCCAGGCAGCTTTGTCAAGTCGCTAGCTTGGGAAGTGGGATCACTTCCGCGGTTGAGGGTACCGTGCATCTACCCTTTTTTTTAAATCTCCAAATAATAAACAACCGGCCAAAGTTCTTTATAAAAATGGGAAATCGCTAAACCTTATCAACCATTTTTCTTTGCTTGTTTGTCATCATCTTTTTTAAAAATAATTGCTTCAGTAAATGTGGGATGCAAACACCACTTAGGGGCTGTTTGTTTACCTCTTAATGAGACTCTTAATGTTTCAGACATTTTACTGGTTCAGCACTTAATGGTTCAAAATGTTTGTTTCACGAGCAGATGTCTAAATGGTTCAGACATTTGCCCCTGAATGGTTAAGATTTATACAGAATCTGAATGGTTAAGACCTCTAATCTGAATTGTTCAGACATTTGCCTCCGAACGGTTAAGCATTATACAGGCTCTTATGGTTCAGACATCTTACTGATTCATCACTTAGTGATTCAGACCTCTTACTAGTTCAGCACTTAATCATTCAGATGTTACCAAACAACCCCTTAATATTTAAGAAAATACCTTTGTCATATTATTTCCTTTTTCCCCTAATTAATTTCGAGTTAGGAGAAGACGCAAACTAACTACTTTTCCCAATCTTGATTTTACCTAAATCTGAATTATTGATGTGCAGTGGCGGATCCAGCCGGAGAAATCACTGGGTTCCTTTTTCCAAATCATACAAGGTTTACACTACAAAAAAACATTTTTTTCCAAATCATACAAGATTTACACTACAAAAAAACGTTTTTTTCCAAAAAGACTGGGTTCCTGGGAACCCGGTGATATAGCCTGAATCCGCCCCTGTTGATGTGGCTTCTTTTAGTGTGTTGAGAATTATATGTTTCAATTCCTAGAAGTTATCAATCTTCTACATAGTTAAATCTTATGCCAATTGCCCGTTTAATTCTAATCAATCACATCACTTATAAAGTATGAAAATAATCTTTTTTAACATCTTTTTTTAAACCTACAATTCAACCTTGCACTTTAAGGATTTAAAGTTTAAAGTTGCTTACAGACCCAAGCACCGAATCCGGTGGTGGATTTAGGAAATTTTTTCCTGAGGGGTGCAGAAAAAATTTAAAGATTTTAGTGCCCTAACTATATAAAAAAATTTGGTTCATAGCTGGTCCATAATCTTCAATTTTAACAATCATGTTCAACCTTTACCATTGTCCATAATTTTCAATTTTAATTTTCAAAAATTCAAGCCCTAGTTTTAAATGTTGATTAGTAATCATTTAAACAAACAAAGCTTAAAATAAAACAACAAAATCATTAAATACAACTCTAGAACAACTAAAAAAAAATCAAAAAACATAAAAAGATCAAACCCTTATACATCTATATTTTCTCATAGTCACCACATAAAACAACAAAAGACAATCAATAAAAAAAGAATAAATCTTTGGGTTGGGTTGAGTTTGGGCTTGGATAGTTGGGTTAATAGAATTAGATTGTAGATTGGGTTAAGTAAAGTAAATAAGTGGTTAAAGAATAATTGTGTTATATACTTATATATTCATAATAATCAGTGTTTAATTTTTTTTTATAAATTCATAATATTTTTTTCTAAGGAGGGCGGTAGAAATTTTTAAGGGGTGCGGTTGAAAAAATCCAAGGGATGCGGTTGGGATTTTTGACAAAAATTAGTATTAAAAAACTTTTTTCAAGGGG
This sequence comes from Helianthus tuberosus, assembly GCA_030545235.1. Taxonomy (NCBI): domain Eukaryota; kingdom Viridiplantae; phylum Streptophyta; class Magnoliopsida; order Asterales; family Asteraceae; genus Helianthus; species Helianthus tuberosus. Next base: position 49,076,135 of record CM060404.1, on the reverse strand, counting down.
TACGGCCGCCCACCCACCATCGTGGGTAGGAACGCCCCTGACCGTATCGTTATACTACTTGGTCATGGAAAAATAATCGATCATGTGTAACACCCCAAAAAATTCGTCCAATTACGTGACGACACGTGTCCAATTCTCCAACTAATCCCTACTACGTGAAGGGAGAAACCTCCAGCTAATTCCGACTATGTGGAAGGAGGAAGGACCTACACTGTACGTTCACTGAAACGTGTCCCGAATCTCCGAGTAATCCCAACTCTGGGAAGGAGAGGGACTATTATTGTGCGTTAACTGAAACACGTCGCAAATATGCAACTAATCCCCGCTGTGTGGAAGGACAGGGACTAAAACTTTATATATCAATAACTTATTAACCCAAGGGGTTTTTTGGGCAAATTTTGTAATTAGAAGTCCTTACGGACCATAAGGCCTTATGGCTTACGAACCGTAAGTCATTTGAACATCTGCGCGCCAAGAGGTCTTACGGACCGTAAGGCATCAATGCTTAACCTTTATCTAATGAGTCTTTACACTCGGATAGCTATAAACTACATTCTAATCAATCTACGCTTAATCTAACGAACCGATCTTATTCTTTAGTAACAGGTCATGTCTAAGGAATTAACCTATGACCCGTATACATTTAACAGATAACTGAATCAGTTCACTCCGAACTATAGAACCCCCCAGATATTTGGACTTGAGTTTTGATATTTTGACTTTACGACTTTTACTATACTAAAACCGTTATCGGTTGGAAGCTAGCTAAAAGGTAAATACTCTTAACTTATTTTGTTTTTAAACTTGAGGTATGGCGAATACGCTACTTGGAGCGGGTATTACATAAATGAGCCGTCTATGATTGCTCATAAATGTAAGAACCCGGTTTAATCCGTTATATTTGATAACTGAAACAATTTGGTACCATGTCCGGGCGTCCCGACTAATGAACTATTATGGCCATACAGAATAACGTGTCGGGTAGACATACTGACTATATGACACGTTATTCAATTTTGGTGTGTACCTTAATCATTATAGCACTGAAAATGACCGACTTTGATCTCTGGTTCCATTGTATGAAAAATATGTAAATCTGGCGACAAGATAAAATTCCAAGAAATGTTAAATGATTACCTACGGGTTTCCTTTATGTATAAAATTATTTTTTAAAAACTATTTTCAAAATGAGTCAGTTAATTGGATTTACCAGCGAAAGCTGACGTATTTTCAAAAGATTGAACTGCAGGTACCGAACTTTGATATTAGGCTGGGAATCCGGATTGGCTATGATAAATGCTATGGAATTTGCAACTCCTAGCTTAAGGCCTATGATGTCTAAGCTTCGTTTTATCTCGATCCCGCCTGTGGGCTTTTTTCTGAACACTTGAACAACTTTTATTTTGTATATTCAGACACTTTTAATGTTATTAATATTTTTACTGTTTATACTTCCGCTGCTTTATTATTAAATTGTGATGCTTTTATCCAATCGTCACGACCCATCTGGACTCACCGAAATCGGGGTTGTCATCATGTATCTGAAGTCAAATTTGATTTTAAAACTTAAAGAAAATCACTATACTTTTCAAGTTTCTCTAATTACATATTTGAATAAAGAGCTAAAATATAGTTATATATTTGACGTAAGTATGATGTGATTATGTGTTCTTAGGACCAGTCTAAACGAGACCAAGTAACTGACAGTTGGTAGCATGATCCGAGAGTAGAGGTCTTATATAGAAACATTGTTTCTAACTATATGTCAAGTGTTTTAAACAATTATGTTGAGTGTGATCGAACTTCTAAATTAACTTGTGTTGAAGTTGATTTTACCCTAGTAAAAACTACTCAATTAAAGAAAAATATGCAGTGTAAAACATATTATTCACTTTTTATTCTTATTTTGTACTTTAGGGTGGAGGTAGTAGTCATCAAATGGTGAGTGTGTAACTTATTTTCTAACCAATAATGTCATGCTATGTCAAGTCCCCACTCTACTCACCATTTTGCACTCAATCAATAGCAATAGTCAAACACATAGAGAGTGGTAAACAATTTATAAAAAAAAAAAAAAAAGATAAATTTGTGATTGGTTGGAAGGGGTTTGGACCCACCAGTATCACTCTCCCTCACCCACATCTCTCCTCTTCACCCTCGGTGAATACTCATCGATTTTGGCCCTCACCACTCACCGAACTGAACTCACCGAAGGGGTGGTATTCCCTTGCCGCTCGGTAAACACTACTCCCCGATCCACTCACCGAGACCACTCCTCCACCCTTATGCTTATATACACTCTTAATCTTTTCTTAAATAACTAATACCAACAAATAGTTACTGAAAAAGTACTTTTTTTTTTGGAAGGTGACTTTCTATGTACTGGACCATTGGTCACCGGGTTTATGTCAAAGACATTCCCCCGTCAGCCCAGCATCTGCGGACGCGATGTTCGATTGGGCCCCGGCCTGCCGCGTGAGCTGACTTCCGCCCGGAAACCATACTGCCCCCACACGAGAGACTCGCTGGGGTAACAGCTGGGTAAAACCGGGTTGCCCTCAAGACCGCACCATGCCTCGGTAGGATACGATCCATCATTGGGACGTCCCCCAGAATGCCCCAGCCGGGGATCGAACCGGAGACCTCCTAAGAGGAAACCGGCCCAACCACAACCATTTGGACCAACTGGGCTGGAGGGGGAAATTACTGAAAAAGTACTTGAAAAATGTAGGTATTTACATAAAAAGTAAAAAAAAAGGAAAAATAGGGGTCTCATTACAATACAAAAAGTTGACAAAATGGCTAAAAACTTGAAAATGAAGCCTCAGTTTGGAGGACCTTTAAGTAATTGACTCCCTTGAGTTTTTTCATACATCTCCCAGTGTGATAGAGATAGCTTACACAAGAGGAGAGAGAGAATAATAACAATAATAATATAAGATGAAATCCCCCAAAACAGGCAGCACCTATCAATGAAGGAATTAAAGAAGGAAGCAACAGCAGCAGCAAAGAACGAAAGAAAGAGGTTGCCTTAATGGCTATGGCGGCGTGGCAGACCTGTAAATTTTTAGCTTCTTTAATGCTCACGTACAGCAACCACACAATTGAATGAAAAAAAGTCTTTTCAATTTTTTTTTTCAAACCAGTTTCAGAAATGAGATGTGTTTTAAAGTTTGATTTTTCTTTTAAAACAATTAAGGTGTCTAGAATAAATATATAGGGTTAGGAGTGAAGACATAAATAGAGTTTAGGTTGTATTTTCATATGCTATGGATGAGTCACAATTGGGGTGTTGTAGGAGTACTTGTCACTTGCAGAACCTATGGCTGGCTTCTTCTCATTAGGATCTGCATCTTATCATAATCAACAAGACCCTAGCACCAACACAAACACAAACACCAACATACTACATCTTGCTTCAAATCCCACTTCTAACTCAAACCCTACGGAATCCAGCAGCTGGTTCTTGTACAGTTCAACAAGAAACACCCATGACCATCGCCCCACCACCACCAAAGACTTTGAGCTGTGGCAGCAGCAGCATCCCCCACAAGCTCACAACTTGCTAGCTGGGGCAGTTAATACTATGACTGGTGGTGGTGGTGGTGGGGATGAGGGGAGGCTTATTAATTTCTCAGATGAATCCACATGGGGATCTGCGGCTTTTGTGATGATGGGGCATGGTGTCAACGGCGGTGGTGCTAGTGGTGGTGTGAGCTGCCAGGACTGTGGTAACCAGGCTAAGAAAGACTGTCCACATATGAGGTGTAGAACTTGTTGCAAGAGCAGAGGGTTTCAGTGCCAAACGCACGTGAAAAGCACGTGGGTTCCGGCGGCTAAACGGCGTGAGAGACAACAGTATCTCTCCGCCACACAACAAGATCACAACCGCCGCCGTCTGCTTCCCAACACCAAAAGGGCAAGATCAACTCAAGATCATGATCAAAACACTAGTTTGGTTCATCCAATTACTACCACTGCTGCTACTACTACTGCTGTTGCGTACAACTCATCAGGTACATAAAATTCTCTATGATCCAATATTATTCTTTGGATTTTTTTTTTTTATTGTTGACTAATTTAAGTATTTTTCCCAAATGGTGTATTTTAAAAATTGTCTTCAATCAAGAAACCTAACTGCTTCCTAAGAAAAACCTACACATAGTTGTTTGTGCTCGTGTGTGCATTAGATCATCCTTAGCTTTCCATTTTTTGAAAAAAAAAATAGACTTACAATCATATTTTATAATTTCATGGGGTCTTTGATCTTTTTGTATTTTGTTTCTTTAATTACATTAGTTAGTTTGTAATAATATATACATATATATAAAGATTAGTAGTAGCAAACGTGAATAAGAATAGCCTCTAATTTGCCATCCCGTGACGAGATTGTTGGAGGGAGGGAAAGTTGATATGATGAAAGTGATCAAGACTTTTATTATATTTTTTTGTACATTAACATATTTTCAATAAGAGAAGCCTAAACGTCCATACAATACTCAATTGTTATATATAATCACTAGACCATAATTGTAAATGCTATTGAAAAATTAAATCTTTTTTACTATAATGATTGTTTGTGTTGTGGAACTAGGGTTTGAGCTAGGTAATTTTCCATCAGAATTGACAACTCCAGCAAACTTCAGATGTGTAAGGGTAAGCTCGATCGATGAAACTGACGATCAATTCGCGTATCAAGCCGCGGTGAATATTGGAGGACATTTGTTTAAAGGAATTCTGTATGATCAAGGCCCGGAAAGCCAATACATGGGGGGAGACACCTCTTCTGGAGGCAGTGCCGGGATCCCTCAGCTGAATCTCACCACAACCTCCCGGGGTAATTCTACCGCGGCAGCAAATTTTATCGGTCATTCTTTATATCCTTCTCTCGGTGGCAACGATTACATGACGAGTACACAATTTTTCCATCAAATTTCAAGAGATTAACCACTCGTCAATCATCGCTTAATAATGAATATCTACGGTTCTACACACGAATTGCAGTTGTTAATTAGTGTTGTTTTGGGGCTGTTTATGTCACAACCTACAATATATTAGCTCAAAATATTAAGGTTGTGATTTTTTTTTCTCATTATATTTCCGTTACACATTCCGATGCAAAGTTGAATTTAAGGTCCAAATATTTTATACCCTTGTCCTAAATATTTCTTGATTAGCATAGGGTGATGGGCATTTTAGTAGCAGACAATACCCAGGATTTCTGTCCATGTTGTTTGTTTTGGTGTTTTATTTGTTTGTTTTTTTTAATAAAGAAATACTATTGGCTTCTTAAATTCAATTCTTTGTCTATGTGTCTCGTGGTTTGAATTTGTCCCAAAAAAATCTTCTTTTTCTTCCTCCATTTGCGCCTTAAAGCTGGAATCCCCTCCCATTTTTTGTGTTCTTTTATTCGGTTTTTTGAGCCCTCCAGCCATGCAACAAAAGTATAACCACAAAATTACACACACTCTCTCTCTATAGAGGCTTCTTTCATTTCATGTTATAGAACTTGTGTCTAAGGCTAGAGGGTGTGGGATGGAGCCCTTGGGGGTTATAAAGGACACCTCAGCGCCACGTAGGCGCCACGTCAGCCAAGTGGGCTTTATAACGCCCCCTTTAATATGGAGGGTGTGGTATAACCCCCTAGGGGCGCTATAGAGAAAAAAAAAAATTTGATTGGTGCAAACAAGTGGGCCCCACCTGATACCCCCTTCTCCACTCGTTACCATGTTGGCGAGATGTGTATGGCGCCCCTCCTTAACATGGAGGGTGTGGGTGTATAGCGCCCGGGGCGCTATAGAGGCTGAGGTGGCGGGTATGGCGCCCCCCACACCCTCCGGCCTAAATGAGTATTACCAAGTGTTTTAAACAGAACAAAACGTTTATGAATTCGATGCTAGTTTGTTAAGGGTGTACGGTGTGGGACTCGGCAACGGGCGGCAAAGCAGTTTGCTGATCGGCAAACACCCGCGCCGATCTTTTGGCGACGCGGCAAACCAAACAAATCGGTGACAGGTTACCGAGTTGGGAAAGAAGGAATGTGGAAGGTGGGCCAGCTATTAACGGTAATATTACCGTTCAAATAAAAAAAAATATTTTTTCTTTAAAAAATTAAACTATAAATATCAAACCAAACTATAACCAAATACCTTCAAATATATATCCAACCAAACCAAAAATACCACCAATTCTTCCCAAACATTTACAAAACAAAATGGCTGATGAACTCCCGTTATGGTTCCCACCCATGAGTAGCGACGATTCATCCGATAGTAGCATTCTTTTTTTTCAAAATCTCATCGAAGAAGCCGAACTTCAAGACACGGGCACATCTAACCGAAGGAGATATATTGAACGTCAACGTGAGGAGGGGCATGAGACACTCATGGCAGATTATTTTGTCGAAGACCCGAAGTACAACGAAGATATCTTTCGGCATAGGTTCCGTATGTCGAAACGTTTGTTTCTAAAAATTGTGGCCGACGTGGGCGAGTTGATGGATGAAGACACGCATTGGAGACTAAAACACGATCTCATAGATCATCTCGCAAGTCAAGTTTTACCACACCTTTTGCTCGATTCCGACGAAGACTAGTTTAAATTGTTTCAAGTTAATGTAATTTTATTGTTTTTTAATTTAGTGTAATTTTGATGTTTTTAATTTAATTTATGAAAGTTTATTGTTTTTTAATTTAATGTATTTATTCTACATTTATTAATATTAAATAAAATAGTGCACAAAAAAAATAATAATAAAAGTTTACCACTTCAGCAAGTGTTTAAACCATTGCCAACACTTTTCAGCAAAGTTTAAACACTTTTGACTGATTGATATGATGCGCTCTGATTGATCGGTTTTTTGGTTTGCCACTCCAAAGTGTTTAACCACTCCCTACACCCTAACACCACATATATTTAACCAATTTAATATTAAAAAACTAATAGAACATGCTCAAGTGGGTCTAAAGGTTTGACCTTATTTTATTATCCTCTAGCTGCATCGAGCCACAAAAACAACACATATTTTCAAGTGTTTGGTTCTAGAAAGGGCTTAATTTTTTGTAAATGAAAAATCACCATATGAGATATGAGGATTCTAAATGAGTTTTTTTGTCCAACAATGGTGCTTTGATCCCCAAATAGAAAGTGCTCAAGAGAATAATATCGTTTGATGTTTTTAAATGCAATTTAAGATACAGTTGAATTATATATATACTAACATAAACTAGGCATCATGTATAGCAATAATTTGGGTCTTTATGATGCATTATTAAACTTTGTTTTCCTGTTTTAGTTGCTGCTGTTCGATCTTGTCCACGAAACTACTAAAATGACATTTAAGTGAACATTTTATACTGTGACACCTATATGTATAAGCCTTTTCCATTATTGATCGTTAGGACTCTATTATGTTCCTCCCTCTTTGTTAGGTGTAATTTCATTTATATCCTTATGATATCAACTTGAATCTCACAGCAAGTTTTGTGTTATGAGGTACGGTTTATTTATATCCTCTATTATATATATACACATACATATATAGGGGAAGGTTCATTTGAGAAGAAATTTAACGTGAGAAGAAAAAGAAGAAAGGGCATATTAGTAAAATGATATTTCATTTATAACTCATATCATTAATTTTTCTCTCTTTAATTAATTAGTCAACTAATCATTAATTATCCTACATATAATCTACAAAACCTACACATATCAAAATTGTCCTACATATATCCTACACATTATAGAATTTTATCCTACACAGTCAAAATTTATCCTACACACCTCGAAATATATCCTACACAACTCGTGATTTATCCTACACAACTAGTAATTTATTCTACACTTTAAATTAAGTTGTTTTTTTAATTTGAAAAAAGTATATATTTTGAAAAGGAGTTACAAATTTAATTTAACTAGTTATTAAAGGGGAGGGATACACGTTAATGATTTATTTAAGTTTACCAATATATTCTTATATTAAAATTAAATACAAATATCAAATGAAGTAAAATGAAGCATTCTTATTGGTTGAAACTTCTTCTTTTTTCTTCTTTCAAAAAAACTCTTCTCATTTGAACCCTCCACTACATATATAATGTTAAAACCAAATACAAACAGGTTAATCAAACTAAACATATGGATAACTAGAGTGATAATAACTTATTACTCTTGTTCAAACGAAAATCACTTTAGTTATTCGTATGTTTAGGATATAAATTATATATATATTTAGCTGCCTAATTAAGTCGAGTCGGTTGACAGGCGCATTGTATAATGGTTAACCAAGAGGTTTGAGAATCACATGGTTTTTACTGTTGTTAATTAGTTAATCTCACCAAAACGATACCTTAGGCTACTCGGTATGGTTGAGGCTCATCCTTGGAGGATGACCTTCCACATAAGCGTCACGCCATAGTCCTTGGAGGATGCCCCTCCAAGGATGAAACCAAGGAAATGGAGGATGAGCCTACCCCACTAAGTTAATTTTTTTTTTTTTTAATTTTGGCAAATTAAATATGCAATATATATATAAAACTAAAATTAATATAAACTCTAAAATAAATATTAATTCCAACATTACATTAAAAAAACCAACATATTCTTAAAAAATTATAAAAACTACTAGTCTTCATCCGGCATGTAGTCGTTAGATTCGTTTTGTGCGCCAAGTCGTCTGCGATACGTAAGAACAGTCGACAGCTCATTCGAAACCGACGTCGAAACATCGTGTCCGTGTATACAGGTTCTCGGCAAAATAATCAGCCACTAAATTATCATGGTCGGCTGTATATTAACAACGAAAAATAAATTAAATTCATTATTAACACTGTAAAAAATTAAATACATTATTAAATTTAAATAAAGATACACTAAAAAACTAAAATACCTTCTCGGTCTCGGTTTAAGGCGGCTGCCCTAGTTTGCCGTTGTGACGACCTTTCAGCCTCTTCGCCCTCCTCCATGATCATCTGCGCCACGTGCATAATGAAGTTTGAAAAAAAATAATCTGTCCTCACCCGAAGATGACGAACACCACGATGAATAAGAAGACGAAGACATGCCTATTTTTTTATAAAAGTATGATAGTGTATAAAAAATGAGAGAGAATGAAATAATTTTGGGTTAAAAGTGGGTGAAAAAGGGGGTATATTTATAAAGTGAGATTTGAAAAATATAATTTTTTTATCCAACGGCTAGTGCACCACAACGGTCAAATTTTTTGTCTTCTTCCGCCCGTCTCCAACGTCCCACCCTTGACGATTTGGACGACGCCGAACCATCCGGGACGGTGTTTGGAGGCAGAGCCGTTCCAACGTTTTTGTAGGCCCTAAGCGGACTACGAAGTGGAGGCCCTTTTGCAAAACTTATAGAGTTAATAGAAAAATTAGCTGCTAAAGTTAACCTACGTTTAGTAATTAGCCCTAATTTTGCCCATAAATTCTCCTCCAATCCCGACAGACCCGACGCCATGAGTGATTACCGTTAGTGATAGCCTATAACCTAGAAAATCGAAAGAACAGGTTGCGATAGGAGGTAGGAACGATGACTGCGGCTCAATTTTCGGGATTTTTGGCGCTGATTCACGGAATTCGGATGAGGTCGAGTGGTAGATGGTTGCTACAGACTGTAGTTATGTATGTGGTTTAATTTTGAAACTGGGTCTTGAATGTGGGCATTTTTTCCTAAACATTTTTTATCTGTGTAACTTTATTAAAAAAACATGGTTTAGTTTTGCTTTTTATTTGAGCCTTATACGTATACAATATATAAAACTTTACTAAAAATTGGAGGCCCTTGATTTTTTATGGCCCTAGGCCCGTGCCTAGATTGATAAGCCTAACGAGCCGGCCCTGTTTGGAGGCGTCGCCGGGCCTGGAGGACCCCCACACCGAGTGCCCTTAAAAAAAGATAATGGAAGTAAGAGATGTTATTCAGGGAGTTCACTTATTAAGCACCTTGCTGAGATCAATAAAAATTCAGCGTGACTGATTGACAAGATATATTGTCCTGCCTTCATTACATTTTCTTCATCTACAGTGGTGCTCTGTGCTTTGGACATGAAATTTCATCTTTTACATATATCTCCTCTGTACAATATCCATCTTTAAGTGAGCGTCAATATTCAACATTTTCTTTTGTTGATGCACGTTTAAAAATCATCCTGAACAGATGGCTAACATGTATATACATAAATGGGGCTCACACACATGCACACACACGAAATAAGAACAATTGGGAACCAGATCTAGGTTGTCAATCTTCCACATAAAAAAGTTCCCATGGTGGCGTTTTATCAATCAAGCGCAATTTATTTGCTTTAAAACATAAAAAAGGCCATGGTCAAGTCTGTAACACCCTGGCCCAATTAAAGCTGACGTGTCACACAAAACAGTAAATCAGAAACAACATTAATAATTTAAATTAGAACACTTACCATCAATTAAAAACCAAAGTCTTACAACGCTTTTAAAGAAAACACCCATCAAAAATTTTCAGCCGCTCAAAACATTTATAAAACTCTTCGTCTTCCAATCCCCAGACTTTTTCACTCTCTTTACACATTTCCCCAATTCCTACGAGTGTTTGTTTTAAGAATAAGAAGAAACAAAAAAGGAAACACGGCTCTCATTAACGGAAAGATCAATAGCCATAACATAACAATAGCAATAACATTTGTATAAAATTATTGTGGAACTAACCATGTGGGATGATGATAATGATCGATAACAATGTGTACGTTAGTTGCCAAGCTCACTCGCCAATAATAACATTACCATATGTTGAACAATCAATGATGAACTAATACGATAACAATGACAATGTATTGGTACGATCAAATACTATACGATGAATAACCAATGCGATAATAATGACAATGTAATGGTACGATCAATACTATAGATGATCAATCAATGATGAGCCAATGTGATAACAATGACAATGTAACGACATGATCAATACCATACAATTATCAATCAATGATGAGCCAATGTGATAGCAATGACAATGTAACAGTACGATCAATCAATAGGGAGTCAATACGATGACAATCTATGTGGAGATACCCATGCGAGTCAATAACAATAAAGAATAAACACTTTGTACATTAGTTACAGACTAATGCACCAACATGTAGAGGGGATGTGGGCACACATACCTATCCCAATACAAATATAAATACAATAACTATAATATCCTAAGATCGATCCAAACGTCACTCAATAATCAATAACCAATAAGTGCTACTCTCAGCACACAATACAATATAGAGATGTCGTGGGCCTTTCGCACCGCCACTGATGGTGCATGTAAACTATGCCGGCGATAACGCCCTATGTCCCCATAGGTGGATGTCCTCGAGTATTGAGACCAATGAAACGGTACACTCAAGTCAATGGCAATATAATAACGATGAACTAACGCTTGATAATGTTTAATCAATATCAATACCGATAAGCAATGATCAATAATTAGGAACATACGATAATGAGTATAAAGAACATAACTTATCGCATGCATATCAATGACAAAATTTCGATACAATACATAAGTATCTTAAGGTACTACAACCTCTTTCCAACTATTGAGAAGGTATAACTAACCTCTACCAGCCTTGAGCATGTTTTTAAAACATCTATTGACTGTTAAGCAGCTACTACAACCTCTACCAAATGTTGAGTAGGTTCACAACCTTTTTACAAACTTGTAAATGCATTTAAGCCACAGTAAGAAGTTCAAGTAACGGTCACAAGAGACTACGATATGACGAATTTAACTACTACAAGGACAATGGGAAAACAATTACACTACGAGTAAAGACCAAGAATCCGATTGTATGAGGACGACGAAAACAATACAACGCTACAATTAAAAACAACAAAATCCATATGATATGTGTAACAATAAATCATAGAATAGTGATGATTAATGTTTCATGACTCAAGTAACAGTTTTAAATAAACGATTTTTGAATAACTACGATATTATGAAATGATAAAAATATTACACTACGAATGAAGGATCAAAAATCCATACATTATAAGAAATATGAAAACAATATTATTCTAAAAGAAAAAGATCATAGAATCTTTACCTTAGTATAACAAACAAAGCAATTACAAAAACCAACTTTCTCAAAACATATGCTGACCTTGATAGTCGAGTAGAAACGAACGAATCAGAAAGTGACAACCGTATTAGTTCACGGTTTCGTGACGGTTGAACCATCACTCATATGCTTTCATGATGCTTCGCAGATACGGGATTGGATATCGGTTTGGATTCTAAAACATCGGATGATTTGGAGCTTGACATGACCTTTTCGACTAAGAGCATCGGCTACGACATTCCCTTTTACGAGGATGGTAGCGATTCTCGCAATCGTAGTCGTTTAACAACTCGGCCTATCGTCATTGGCGCATGTTAAGTTCCTTTTGATTGAAGACATGTTGGACGCTTTTGTGATCGGTAAAGATCACGCATTTCGTACCATAAAGGTAGCGTCTCCATATCTTGAGAGCAAAAAACAACCAAACCAAGCTCAAGGTAGTGAGTGGTGTAGTTCTTTTCGTGGATCTTGACTTGTGTTGATGCGTATGCAGTAACCTTGTATCCTTGCATAAGGACACAACCGAGGCCTAGGTTAGAAGCATCACAATAGACAAGGAGATCATCCTTTCAATCGGGAAGAGCTAGGATAAGGGCATTGTAAAGCAAGTCTTTGAGAGTTTGGAAAGACTCCTCTTGTCCGGGGCCCCAAACAAAAGGTTTATCATTTTGGGTTAGCGAGGTGAGAGGTACTGTGATTTTTGAGAAGTTGGAGATGAATCAACGGTAATAATCCGCTAATCCGAGGAAGGAACGAATTTCGGATGGATATTTTGGTGCAATCCAGCTTTTGACGGCTTCCATTTTCGCAGGGTCGATGTGAATACCCTTATCGTTCACAATGTGACCGGAAATTGAACTTCCTTTAGCCAAATTCACACTTGAAGAATTTGGCGTATAGTCGTTCGTCACGAAGGAGTTCCAAGATTAAACGCAAATGTCACTCATGTTCAACCTTGTTCTTGGCATAGATGAGGATATCGTTTTATGAATACAATCACAAAATGATCTAAGTATCGCTTACGCATACGGTTCATCAAATCCATGAAGACTGCGGGGACATTGGTCAGATCGAAGGGCATGACCACGAACTCGTAGTAACCATATTTAGTACGAAAAGCGGTTTTGGGAATGTCCTCTTCGAGGAATCGAAGTTGATGATAACTAGAACGAAGATCGATCTTTGAGAAACACGTCGCGCCTTGAAGCTGATCGAAGAGGTCGTCGATGCGAGGGACGGGATAATGATTCTTGACGGTGAGTTTGTGGAGTTCATGGTAATTAATGCACATTAAAAAAGAACCATCCTTCTTTTTAACAAGAAGGACCGGAGCACCCCAAGGAGAAGTAATAGGCGTATGAAGCCTTTATCAAGTAATTCTTGAAGTTGGCTTGATAGCTCTTACATCTCTGAAGGTGCAAGATGGTTTGGGATTTAGAAACGGGTGTAGCGTAGGGTATGAGGTCAATACAAAAGTCAACGGAACGAGAAGGAGGAGGACCGGGTAGGTCTTCGGGAAAGACTTCGGGAAAATCACGAATGATTGAAACATCACTTATGCTTTTTCCTTCGCCCTTCTTTTCAACAACGTGGGCTAGAAAGGAAAAGTACTCCTTTCGCCAGTACTTGTTCGCTTGAATGCATGACATAAGCTTGAGACCCTTTGAGGGTTTCTTGCCATAGATGTGCAAGGTGTCACCGGGCGGAAGTGGGAGACGAATGAATATTTTGAAACAAACGACTTCAGCACTGAATTTGCGAAGCCAATACATGCCTTCTATGATATCAAAGCTACCCAATTCCATGGGTATGAGTTCTACTGGGATTTCATGCTCGTTGAGATTAATGGTACAATCATGGAGAACGAAATCATTGGTTACGGATTTTCTGTTGGCAACTTCGACATTAAAAGAATTTGGTAGCTTAGATCGTGTACATTTAAGTAATGTTTCGAATTCAAAGGATACAAAACTTTTATCTGCACCAGTATCAAATAGCATAGAAGCACATTGTCGCCATTTTTCACTTGGTTGGCGTTGATGACGAATGCACGACCACAAGGCATTTGAGGCGTTTGAGCTTGAGCTTGGGTGTTGCGTTGTGGGCATTGCGAGCGCATGGCCGTTGTTCGCTGGTTGTTGATTCTGGTTTTGGGCTTGAGCTTGGTTTCCTTGTGGTTTAGGACCACTTTGGCATTGGGTGTTAAAGTGCCCAAACCGATTGCACGTAGTGCAGTGGCGACACACAGTTGTGGCTTGGTAGTGGTAGCTGCAAGTGTTACACTTGGGAAAAGTCCTAGTGTAGGCTCGCTTGGCCGGCTCGGGGTTTGGGTTGGTGAGTTGTCGTTGTTGTTGGGGTTGGTTTCATAATGGCAAAATTGTGGCTTGGCTGTTTACGCTTCTTACCGCTAGAGTTGGCTTTGGGTGGTGGTTTGGATGGAGTGGGCTCGGTGATGGGTTCGGTGGTGGCTTGGCTAATGGTCTTGGTAGGACCCTTTGGTTACAAGGATCCATCCTTGACTTGGTTGTGAGAAATTTGGTGGCCAAGCGGAAAGTTTTCTCGAGAGTGTCGGGCTCGGTGGAATCCACGGCATCGCGAACGACCGGTGGAAGTCCCTAGTGTATTTATGTATGACTCGTCTGGTGGTGTTGACTTAATGGGGACATAACACACTAAGTTGCTTGAATTTAGTAGTGTAGGTTAGGTTGTCACCCTCAATTTGTTTGAGGTGCCAAAATTCCTCTTTGAGTTTCTACAACTCGTGAGGAGGACAAAACTCCCCAATCATTAGTTGTTTCACCTCTTCCCAAGGCAAAGCGTAAGCGGTGTCATTCCCACGGAGTTTCTTCTAGTTCTTCCACCAATCGAGTGCCCTCGATTTGAAGACACCGGTGGCATTGCGGGTCCGGAGGTGATCGGGGCATTCACTATTGATGAATGTGACCTTGATATCGTCAAACCACTGAAGCATAGCAGTGGCACCATCGTTGCCCATGAAAGTGGCAGGGTTACAAGCAATGAATTGCTTATAGGTGAAGTTAGTTTTGGGAGGAGTGACCTTGGAGTCGACCGAGGCGTTTGGGCTAGTAGTGGCTTGGATATGGTTGACAATGTCGGGTATGACCTTGGCCATTTGCTTGGCCGTGAAGGTCATCATTTCCTTGTTTCAGCTAATTTGCGAGCTTCTCTTGGAGCTGGAAAGTTTCTTGGAAGACATCTACAAGATCGAGTAGGATAGAGGATGATACTTGATCATTAGGTGTTTAAAAATAATTTGCATGATAGTATGTCATGTAGCACGTAAGTTTCACATAGTTCACATAAGTATGGCATGCATTTACTTAAACATAACCAAATAATAATGAAAGAGTCGTAAATTTCGTTTGTTCTTGAATATTATTATTGTTTTAGATTGCGAGTATAGCGTGATTTGGGATTTCGACTTTTGAAATGAAGAGGGTATCAAGTATAAAACACATTGAAATTGATATAACATAAAAGAGGTTCAATGTAAAATCTTGAAGTGTCTCGAAAAAAACTAAGACTATTCCAAAGTGATTGAAAATTCTTTTGAGTTCGGGAAGCATGCTTTGGCCTAATAGGTAGAATATACTCGCCGAAGTTTCGGTTAACGGCATTCACCCTTCCGGTTACTACATGTCCCTAGTCAATCGAATGTTCGAGACCTTGGCGAGATTGAAAATTGAGGAGTGGGACTAGTTATCAAGGTGTGGATATCACTCCCAGCTTGATAATGTCGTTCCCTAAATGTGGTTGGTGCTTTCCAAATGAGATAAGGAACTAAATCCGACTCGTTGGTAAGGGTCCACTAGAATGAGAATTGTAAAATTTCCATCAAGGCTAGGAATTCACTCATATCTTGATGGTATAATTTCGTAAAATCAATAAACGTGAATTGAGAGTTATCACCAAAGTAAGGGTTTTACGCCTATTTTGGTGAGATCGTCCCATTTGTGAAATGAGAGTGTCTTCGTATCTTCGTATTTGTGGTATCATTTGTCTTAGGAAAGACATGTATATTTTGAGATAAAAAATAGGCAAGAAAAAAATAGGGAGAATTTATGTAATTTTAAGCAAGATATCAAGAATTTGAGATAAAAAAAATAGGCAAGAAGAAAATAGGGAGAGTTTATGTAATTTTAAGCAAGATATCAAGAATATTAAAGTATGGGTTCCTCAACTATAGACTAGGTCAAACCATGACAATATTTCCCGATTCCCTATAGTTATGGCTCTGATACCAATCTGTCACACCCCAACTGATGGCGGAAACATCGGAGTGAGATGAACTATTTTGTTCCAAACAACATAACTTGCTATAAATGATAATAATTTTAATTTCATTGATAACTAAAAGTAGTACATTGTCTCAAAGTGGGAAATACAATAATTGGAAATACAACATGACAAGGAAATACATAAACTTAAATAGTGTGTTTCTAATTCCATCCTAATATATTTCTTGAAATGTCTCATCATCAATTTCTTGCAATATATATTAGAGTAACGCTCAACACATAAAGCATTGGTGAACATACAAGTTTGTCTACTAGCATATGAACAAAATAAGATCTCCTAATTCACTAAGACAACCAAGTGAGTAAACTAGACGAGTGCATTTCAAACATGGATAGTATTTGAAGACTTGGTGTAGTTTGTTCACTTTGTTTTCTTGAAAGTTCTTTGGTGACTTAGGGAATTGACTAAATAATTTGCTAAGTAACAAGTGAAGTGGTGGAATCTAAGTTGGAGAACCAAGGTTTCCATTGTTCACAACTAACCAAAACACAAGTCTTTCAACATTAAAGGTTAAAGGCTTGGTTGGTTGCAACACTTTGTTTGTCACGTGGGACCTTTTAGGGCGGTAAGTAATTGAGGTTATGGACCTCTAATCCTTTGAAAATTAACCATAACACAAGCCCCACAACATGAGTTTTGTTGGGAACAAGGATGGTGCAAGATTTCCACAAGATAAACAAGTAACAAAAACAAGTAGTAAAAGTTTATAAATTAAAAAGTAAATCTGACTTTGGACTTCAAGTTTGGTGATGTACCACCTTGTTACAACTTGGTGAACATTGGATAAGATCCTTAGAGGTTGTCCATGGAGTTCTATGCAAGAAAGACATGAGAAAGATAGAAGAAAGGTGTTCAAACTCACTGTTTTAAACACAAGTGCAATATGCCAAGCACTTGAAGAATTTGAGCTAGATTGATGCTTTGGAAGTGTTTAGGATTGTATGGAGGCTCCTATTTATAATGGTGTTGATTAGGGTTAGTCATAAATGGGTTAGTTGGGAGTTATTAGGTGAAAAGAAGTGAATTTCGGACCAAAGTCGCGAGCCGGCAACTTTTTACCGCGCTGAGCCTCCTTGCGGACCATAAGGCAAATGTCTTGCGGTCCGTAAGGCTTGTCAAAAAACAAAAAAAAAAAAATCCATTTTGGCCCTTGTTGTTTGGTGGTTTGCCCAATTATGCAATTTCTTCAATATGTTTAGTGTTTTAGGGCATTTTAAGGTATGATTATAAGCATACTATAGTATGATAGGTATGAATAATGTTCCGTACATAAAATAAACACCCAGTATGGTTCGGTTCTCGCATATGAAATGCGTATTTGTGATTGATTAAGTATCACGTATGTATGAACAAACAAGTAGGTCAAAACTTAACAAATTGATCGATTCTTGAGTCTAAAACTAAGTACAAAGAGTCTTCTATCCAATAATATTGGTTACATAATTTTAAATAAGTCTACATTAATCTCTTTGAGTTTATAAAAACGTTTATCAAAACTGATTTCGAAATAGAAACTGTGGGTCGTTTTACGAGAGTTATAACTCACTCAATATAACTCTAAACGCCTAAAATTTATACATGTCATAATACAATGAGTCCTTGTAAGTTTTCAACTGGTTTTACAGTTTTCCAATAAAATCTAAATTTTTAGTGATTTTTGGTGTAAACCGCTACGGAAAAAACATTGTTACTACCTTTCAGTGTTGTACGAGTTTTCACAATTTTTCTACAAACTTTTAAAACGAAAATTAAAATATTTTTGAGTCTTGGATACTTATAGAAACAGTTCCTAAAAGTTTCATAATTTAGTTCGTCCATCTAGTATTTAAATAAAATCCATAACAAACCCTAAAAATCCCAATCCAAGCAGAATCTTCTAATTAATATAAACTATCAATTATAACATTCTTAAGTCACTTTACAAACATTATGAAACCCTACATTAACATTTTGGCATCATCATATTAGGGTTACCTCATTAAGCACTCGTGCTCGCAACTAGAGCTTAGGATTCATTGCAATTCATCAGGTGAGATTCATAGTCCGTTATCTATTTTCAAACTTTTGGGGTGAAACATGCACAAATCAAAACTCAAACAAATTCATTAAATACAAATCCTTAAAAACAATAATTTCTTAAAATTTACATTATTTTGAACGGCTCACTAAGATTTCATCATTAGGCACCTGGTGGTGGTGTGCCACATCAAACTTTTTCACAATCACCAGCTCGCAAGAGCCGACGGTTAGTACATTATGGGCCTATAAGAGCGACCCGCATCATACATCATAGGACATTCAGTGGGGGTGTACCTCAAGCTAGCATATCATTAGGTTTGATCGTGATCATAATAGTCTCGTGATGGTTTTTATATGTGTTTTATGAATAATTCTTATGAACTTTATTATCAAGGTTTTCATTTACTGCAAATCTTTGCTCTCAGTAACTACTTATAGTTGACATATTTTTTACATGTTTCAGGTAACCATGCTCAAAATTAGGGAAAAGTCAAGATCATATAGGAATGCCTTAGATATAAATTAAACAAGACAACTTTTATTTTCTTTTGTTTGGTTTGTTTGAATTCTAAAAAGATGCAATTTCTATTATAATTAATAGTAAATTACCTTTTATTGCCTTGGTCTCTTTTAACATGAAGTCACCACCGTTGATTCCACAGATGGTGAGGGTGTGATATTAACTATATGAGAACACAATACTTTTCGGCATGTCACATTTCATGAGACTATCTTCACCATGCTTTCTCATGTTTGTGTCACCCACATTTACTCCATCTGGCACTTCTGAGTTAACTCGCCCACAACCATTTGCAACTTAGCATCACATTTCATGAGACTATCTTCACCATGCTTTCTCATGTTTGGGCATGTTGAATTACTTTCTAGGATACACATTGTTATTTTTTCTTGCACCGAGGCAGAGCATGTGCCTTGCTCACACTAATGTTGAACTTCGTTGGACTATGTCTCTGTTTCACGACTTATGCATTACATTTCCTAGTCCTCCCACTTTGTGATGTAACAATCTTGATGCCATGCATTTAGCACCTAATCTAGTATTTCATCAACATACCAAATACCTAGAGGTTCATTTGCATTTTATTTAGGACATGGTGATAGCTTAGAGTCTTCTAGTTTGTTATGTGTCTAGTGTTCTCTAGATGTTGATCTCTTGATCAAAGGGTCTTCAGATTACGCATTCATCATTATCTTAGGTTATTGGTTGATTGTTATTTTTTGAATTTTCGTTTTATTTCATTAGTTTCCTTTATGTGTCTACTGAGAAGGTTTAAGCAAGTTTGTTACACTATTGTCTCTTAATTGTATCATCTTTAAGTATTTATACAAATGAAAGCCTTAATTTATCATATAAAACATAAAATACTTGAAAATCAACTTTTGTTCATTTGATTTGATTTAATCCGCAGTTTACTTTACATGCCAACAACAAACTTTGGATGAAAATAGATATCATTTGTTTCTTCAATCCTCAAAAATAATATTAGAGCTAAATCCCTTTATATTACTTTTTTTTCTATAATTTTGTCATTCATATATGATTCATGAGGAGCATATATAGAAAGTTAGAAACATATGTTCCTTTTGTAGAAATTCAATGGGGGAGGGTTTAGATAGAAAGTTAAAAACATATGTTCCTTTTGTAGAATTCCAATTCCATGGGGGAGGGTTCAGTACTAAAATCTACCAACAATATAGTCAATGAAGGCCTCCTTTATTCCAGGAGCGATGTTCGAGAATTGGGGTACAAATATTCATAAAAAAAGAAGAAGAATATGAAGAAATAAAGCACCATATTTCACCCCTCTCAATAACACTTTCTTTTCTTTTTAGTGTGATAGAACTAAAGCAAAAATAACAGGCTGAATGGAATGAATATATACATAATATATAACTAAGTAGGATATAATCCGTGTATTATACGGGTCGAATAAATAAATTTTATATACTAAATAATAAAACAATATATCTTAAAAAACCTCATTTATTGCACGGATTAAATAAATGTAATTTTATATACTAAATAATAAAAATTATATCTATAAGAATCATATTGTACAGGTTGAATAAATGTAATTTTATATACCAAATAATAAAAAAGTTATATCTTTATAACCACGTGTATTACACGGGTTGAATAAATGAAATATTGTTAACAAATAATAAAAAAAAGTTATATCTTTAAAAACCCTCGTGTATTACACGGCTTGAATAAATATGATTTTATATACCAAATAATAAGAAAATTATATTTAAAAAAACTAATGTATATACTCGGTGCGCCTCTCGTATTTGATTTCGATTTTTCAACAGGTTTATTTTTTACATTTATTAAGATAATGGTGGCTGGGGGTGAAACGGTGGAGATGGAGGTGGTTGTGGTGGTGAATGGCGGTGGTAGTGGTGGTGCACTTCGCTGGATTTACATGAACATCTAGTACTTCTTTGCCCAGATCTTGATCGCAAGCCTCACCTTTTGCGTTCTTCTTGTTTAATCTTGGTAAAGTTCCACAATTTATGCTGGAATGGTGAGAGGTAAAGTTGAGCTGAAAAGAATGGAGAACACAACAAGCAGGCAAGTGACCTTCACTAAGAGAAGAAATGGGCTTTTGAAGAAGGCTTATGAGCTTTCAGTTCTTTGTGATGCTGAGGTTAGTCATTAGTGAGGGAGAAAGACACGAGAGAGATATAGTTTAAAATGTATAGGTGGGGGGTAAGAGTGCAAGAGTGTGATATATGTAGGGTGGTATCTTGAGTAAGATATAAAACTAGAGTGGAAAAGACCATTATACCCTTTAACCGTTACTTACTTATGTTGACTTTAAACAGAAGTTGACAGCAGGGGGTAAACTTGCGACATAACACCAAACGTTGGGGGGTAAAATTGCAATTATTTCGTTAGGGGGGTTTTTATATTATAAAGGGTATAAAAAGTGGTTGTGAGTGGAGGAGAGAGAAAATGTTACTGTTCATCTGTATATTTGGGGGGACACTGTTCACCCAGTATATTTTTTTTAATATATATTGAAAGTGGTTGTGAGTGAAGGAGAGAGAAAAATGTGATGATAATATTATTTAATTGAAAAGGAGAGAGAAAAAATATTTGTTTTTAGTGGAAATATATTGATATAGGAGTTGTTTTTTAGTGGAATGTATGTATAATTTGATGGTTTGGATGTGAATGCTCTATTTTATATAAATTAATTGTGAATGGTGCTTTTATTTTTTTAGTAATTGTTTTACTTTTTGCTTATTTTTAGTAATTGTTTTAGTTTTTTAATAATACTTTTTATGATTTAATTTAACTTCATTTTCTTTTGAATAACTTGGGTTCTATGTTTAAATTTTTTTAGTATTGCGATATAATTTTTATTGAAACGGATATTGTGCCGGTATCATACCAAATGAACGGAACATCTTTACCAGTAACGACATTATTTTTAAATAGTGATTTTTTTAGTACTTGTTTTAGTTTTTTTAACAATAATTTTTTTCATCATTTAGTTTAGCTTCCTTCGAATAATTGAGTTTTATGATTACTTTTTTCAACAATGTGATATAAATTTTATTGAAAACATATATTGTGCCGCTATTGCACCAAACGGACCGAAACCAACCAAACATCTTTGTCGGTACTGATATTTATTTTTATCATTTTTTCTTTTGATAAACTAACACATACCATACTGTGCCAAACCAAACCGGACAACATATGGACCTGTGCTTGTATTGATTTTTATGGTTTTCTGTTTGAAAACGGACCCATGCCACTTCCGTATTGAACTAAACCGAAACCGATCGAACATTGGTATCAGTATCGGTATTTATTTCTATTGGTTTTTGTTTTTGATAAACTAACATTGTAATGCCCATCGGCACTGGTAACTGCATTCATATTTATGAATTCCGTTGTCAATAATTTTTCATTTATACAACCCTGTCTGCAATAATAAATGAATATAGGTTCTAGTACAATGCTGATTTTAACCGATCGATACCGTTTGAACAACATCGGTGTCGGTACCGGTGTTCGTTTTTATTGCTTTCGATCAATGTAAAACACGTGTTGATTTCTCTTTCCGTTACTATACCGAGTATTGATATCATACCGTCAAATTCCACTGCATAACGAACCGAACTGATACTGATCGAATTCCCAGCAAAGCACGGGGAAATCCCACTAGTATTTATTAATTCATATGGTAAACTTTACTTGTTATGGTAGGTTAATTTTTGGTTTTGTTTGTACAAGTTTATAGGTTGAGGGACTTGTTATTATATTTAAGTTTGAAGGTCAAACGTATCAATTTGGTATTCTAGAAGGGTCAACTGCAAAGTTGAAGGTTACAACTGATATCAAAGGAATGCGATAGGGTTTTTGGTTTAGTCTTCATCTTCTTAGAGGATTCACATCCAATCCACTAAAAATATACATACATTCCACTAAAAAAACAACTCCTATATCAATATATTTCCACTAAAAACAAATACTTTTTCTCTCTCATTTTCAATATATATTACATTTTCTCTCTCCTCCACTCACAACCACTTTCAATATATATTAAAAAAGTATAGGGGGTGAACAGTGTCCCCCCCAAATATACAGATGAACAGTAACATTTTCTCTCTCCTCCACTCACAACCACTTTTTATACTTCTTATATTTTAAAAACCCCCCACACAGATTTTGGTGGTTTGGATGAGAATGCTCTTAAACTTGTGATTTGTATTGCGTTCCATAAGCTCTCGTCTCTATTCTTGGTGTCAAAGTGATTGTCTTATAGATTTGTCTTCTTTGTATCTTGATGATCATGTTGATCATTTGGTATTATTTACTGTGTTTGTATTAGGGTTCTAACATCTTGGGTTGGGTTAATAATTCAATAAAACATCACATTCACTATTGTTGTATTCTTGAGTATATCCAACATGGGACAAACTCTTAACTACTTGAGGAATAACGCCTTAACTACTTATTTTATTCGTCAGTGTCTCTCTATTAGCTAATGGTTTTTTTTTTTGGGTCCTATGCTTAAATATTCAATAGGGTTGGTCTATTCGCACACGTTCTTTGTCTTTTTGCACACCTAAAGCGCCCCGCTTTGGCCATAGCGGGGCGCTTTAGGTGTGCAAAAAGACAAAGAGCGTGTGCAGTGGAGTTTGTGTTTTTTTTTTTTTGAAATAGGTGGGACGTGGGTTAGTTTGGTAGTGTTTTTTGGAGGAAAAAAATTGTATTTGAGTTTTATTATTATTATAAAATATTAGTATTACATATAATTCATAGTTGTTTTATAATTACGTTTTTTACGTCATTATTTTTATAGAACGTATATAATATAAGTGCGTCTTTATAAACTGTTAACCTAGTTTATTTTGTTAAATTAAACGAACACGTAAAATAAAATGTACAGAAAGCCATACAGAAAGCCATAAGAATTAAACGTAAACAATCCAAAACCAACGTGATGTAAATAGAAGATTAACAGCAATATATATATATATATATATATCAGTTTGTACATACAAAACAAAAAGGTACAACTGATTACATAATACATAACAAAACACTATACAAACAAACTAAGGTACTAATCCTCGTGCGGTGGGGACGGTGGGAGGGGAAGTGGAGGCAACCCGGCGAGCTCTCGTAGAGCAACGAGCGTCTCGACCATCCAGTCAATGAGTGCGCCCTGGCGTCTGAGGCGCCGGTCGAAGTCCCGAGCCACCGCACGCGCTACCGGAGGCAGGTCAGCGTAAACGTGCTGCGGGTACTGTGGCGGCTCAGGAGGTGGCTGAACTGGTGGTACCGGGATCTCCTCGACATGCTCCTCCTAAGCCGGATCCTCGAATACAGGCTGAGCCTGAGCCTGAGGCTGGCCCGGGTACTGATCGAGGCCCAGAGCCTGTAGCTGAGCCTGCCGAGCGGCCTCCTGAACATCAGCATGGGCTAACACTCCATCCCTCAGCTCAATAACAACCGGGATGACCTCCGGCAACACCTCCGCATGGCAAATCTGCCCGTCACTGCCCCTAAACCTCAGACCAACATCAAAGGTACGGGTGATCTGCATGCTAGATACTGACGCGCGGCCCAACCTGGTTGACGGGATCAGATCGGACAGCTCCGGATCACTCTCGGGCACGAGCCCTAGCGAGCGTGCAATGGCGGTGGTGTATGAGCCAGTGTGCAGCTGCCCGCGGAGCTGCCGGTGGTATGCACTCGCAAAGTAATCTGCCAGGCAGGCTGCTAGATCGCAGGGCTGGCCGCGAAGTAGGCAGTATAGAAAGAAAAGGTCACTGAGGTTGACCTTCTCCCTGCTGGTACCCCGCGGCACGATAGATGACGTGATAATATGGTGCAGGTATCGGTACAAGGGGTCTCTAATGGTGGTGGCCTTTTGCCAGGATTTCCCAAAGGGAACCCTGGAAATGGCCCTCCAGAAACTGATAAGCGTCTGCCTGTCCATCGCCCTAACCCCCTGCGTATATAAATCAGTATCAAGCTCGGGCTCTGTGTACAAACCTGTATGTACAGCAAACTCCCGCACACTCATCTGAAACTGCTGACCGGCGAGACGGAATGTAACCTCGTGGACTGGAAAATCCGGGTCCTCCACGTAATCCACCGGATGCGGCGCGTATGTAAACCTAGAAAGAAACTCGATCGTAAGCTCACGGTACGAGTCCTCCATCGCTATTTGAAAGAGGCGCGACCAAGGAGTATCTAGTCCAACTATATCACGCGTCCGCGCGGCCTCTCCCACGGTCTCCAGCAGGTCCCAGTCTATCCCTACATGCCCCCCAATCTCCATGGTGCGCAACCTAGCGCATCTCCTTGCCGCCCGTGACCCCTGCTCAAACTGCAGGTACGGACATACCTCCTCTCCCTCAGCCTCCATATGCTCAATATCCTCCGCCTCCTCGTGATCGGAATCCATCCCTGCACGTTTAAATACAAATAATATTAAATAAAAGATAATAAACAAATAATATTATTAAACAATTCAAATACACAAATAATATTAAATAAAAGATAATAAACAAATAATATTATTAAACAATTCAAACAATAAATAATAATAAACAAATAATAAAAAAAAATTAAACATGAACCAAAGCGCCCCGCTTTGGCCTCGGCGCGGCGCTTTGGTTCTTCGTTCTCAAAAACAGAACCAGCAAATCGATCAAAACCCCCTAAATCAAAACAAAATCAAACATATAAATTGAACCAAAATAATAAATGAAGTTCGATCGTACCTAATAGCGTTTGAAATCTGGAAAAAGAAAATCTTCGCCCTAGTGTGTGTAATCGCACCTTTGTGTGTGTGTTTTGTTTAGTGATAAAATGGGGGAGAAAGCTGCTCCGCTTCAGGTTAAACGAGGGACCAAAGCGCCCCGCTTTGGCCATAGCGGGGCGCTTCGGTTCATCTTTAAGGGCAAAGTGCCCCTCTTAGGTCAAAACGAGGCGCTTTGGGCCTTTTTTAAATTTTTTAAAATTGTTTTTAATTCACAAACGCGTCGATAATAGTCTAAATTTTACGCTTTTTCCATTATACATCATTTTTTAATATATATGGACTATACTGCAAGTTCCGGATCAAATCGGTTACGTGTGATGTCTTATTCCATTATATCGTAACATTTTGGTTTGAAAGCACAAGTACTCCTATGAGTAGTGTTATGTGTATCAGCCGCCTACCGTACATGTACATGACGTATTTTTTCATTAATTGTAGTATTATGATGTATATTGTCATTTTGGGTCGTACAAGTGCGTATTGAATCTGATTGGGTCGTGTCGGTGACATTCAGTTTTTAACGTGATGTAACGCATATATTGAACAAACACAAACCTGATTATTATTAAACAGATTTAACATACATCTTGAACATATGGGGTTACATTAAGGTCAGGGGGACGATACGTAAACATTTCGTAAGCGTTGATCTGATCCCTGTATAATGTATGTCAGGCTGCTGCGCGCTCTGTTCTGTTCGCTGTCTAGAGTAGGTTTGGGGGAGGCATTGGATAAAATCCTCCAAGCTCTACATGTATGAAATGCCCATCGTCGACGAACACAACCGCAACCACCAGGTGAGGTTGCTCAGCTTCGTTTGGCCCGCCCAGCAGAGGGAAAATTGTATCGTTCCCACGAATGTCGAAGGTATGAACAATCACACCGTATCGTTGAGCAATAAGAAACCCCGTCTCAGGCATCGTCATGTAATTTTCGATAGCTGCTCGTCCCACCCCCTTGAAATCGATCCGTCTAACCAGCGCATCATAATGTCCTATGTTTTCCGGATCGAAAACCTGCCTCCAAAGCGATTCGTTCATACGTAACTCCATTTTAAGTTGTTTCCGGATCATCAAATACGTATTTTGTTTCACTCCTAACCCAACAGCCACCGATCGAAACCCACAATGACCATCTGGTTTCACGTCCTTTATTCTCACGATGTATGGATGGATCACTTTGGGAATCTGAGATGCGTAGTTGCGGGTCGCTATTTCCGTCTTAGGACCGAGCTTGTTCATCGGGAAATCAGGGTGTAGGTTGAGCGGTTTGATATTCTTTTGTCTTCTAGAATCTTGGGATGATACGTACGAGCTGTGACGGGGAAGATCGTCTGAGGCCTCGACCCAAGTTTCTTCCGACGAAATGTACGAGCTTTTTCTATCGGCTTCAACCTTCCTTTGTTCCTGCGTTTTCAATGTTGGGCGACAACGATTTTTCTTCAGAACAACTGGAGGTTTTTTGTTATTGTTCCCTGGATTGAGGATTTGCTGAAACTTTTCAAAGAAGCTCCTTTTCACTTGAGGGGGTGTTGGATCGATCTGTCGTTTCAATTTTTCAAATTCCGCGTCTACATCGATATCCTCTATCTTAGTCCTTGCAGGCTTGAAGTCAAGCTTCTTCCAGAACACGTTTATCAAATTGATACGGATTTGCTGACCTGTGGACGAAAACAAATTAGGTGGCAAAATCATAACGACAAAAGTCAAAAATATTAATTACCGTTATTTTCCAACTTTTCCAAACGACAGGCACATGGCAAACCACAGCTGGTAAAAAGTTGGCAACCACAGCTTGCACCGTAGGCTCTCAACCCGTCTTCCTTACGTTTTAGTTCCATATTCAAAAGCTCAATCGCAAATATTGAACCCTTTCTGAGAATATTTGCAAGCATGGGATGATCCTTGTGGTGCTTCATCACTTTTCGGAGGCTTGTTTCAAAGCTACTACTAATATCGGCGTATTGTCTATCAACAACATGATCAACATACAGTACAAGTTTATCCAGTGTGTTGCGATGACTTGGAAAGTGACTTTTTAGTGTTGCATGCATGCCCTCAACCCTGTTGGTCGTAGTTTGGTGAAAGTTAATAGTTTTGTTAATCCAGCAAGATACAAACTTTTCACGGTACGGATCCAACCAGGATTTCATCAAATAATCAAAAACCTCTGAAATTAAAAAACGTAAATAGTCAGTTTTTGTTATTATATAAAATTTGAACATAATTATGTAAGAAATACTCACGTTCACGGCCATCTTCTTTCAGCTGTGCTTCAAGGTTTTCCAAGTTATACCTGTATATTTCCTCGGTCGTAGACTCGCACAATGTCCAAAATGTACGTACGAATTCTTTCCACTGCTTGTCAGAGAATTTCCTCTTGCTGTTCTTATTAATATTTTGTTGAATATGGAACCGACAAAGATACTTATGCGCTTTTGGAAAAACTTGTTCACACGCGTTAATTAGCGCAAATTCCCTGTCTGTTAAAATCACGCACGGTTCCATACATCCTACCAGTATAGACTTGATCCTCTGCAACACCCATAGGTAGTTCTCTAACTTCTCAGCGGAAATTACCGCACAAGCAGCCGTAAACGATTTGTTTGTCGACATCATGCCTACGACCTGAACAAATGGCAGGTTGTACATGTTCGTTTTGTAGGTGGCGTCAATCATTAGCACATGCGGGAAGGCACACCACATAGTGAATGATTTTTTGTGAACAAAGAAGACATCTTCAACTGTGTTCGATATCTCATTCGTGCGCATGTAATAAGTGTAATCTTTTTCGAGAAGAATGTTTTCAAGTTTTTGCATCGGAGACTTACCGACATTTTTTCCGGCGTTGATCTTCTGAACAGCGTTGTGTATATCTTTCGGAATAAGCTTTCTAGCCGGATTGTTTTTCATCAGCGTTCGCCAGATACTTTGGTTGGGAATATCTTGCTCTGCCAGCTCCTTAACCAGTTTTGTATCCTCCGAAGAAAGCCTTCTCGCATACGCGTGACCCTCTAAGTTTTCAATAGGAGTGTGGTTATGCTTCGCCTTCGTCACCTCGATCCTCCAAACACTTCCGGATGATTCCGAAAACCCGATCATCTCGAACGGGCAGCCTATTTTCTTGCTACCCGTTTTCCTCTGTGTAGCTATACTCTTATGCTCCCCACCAAAAGTACATTGAAACCAAATCTTGTAATTTTCTCCTCTTTTATTCGACCTCTTAATCATAATGAGGTAACCATTGTCTTTTGCCGTGTCTTGTACCCAACGCACCAACTCTTTACGTGACGAAAAGGTCTGCGTTGTATCAAACGAAAATGTAACCGGGTAACAGCCTTCCTCGTCAACAGACACATTCTCCGGCTCACCATCGTCACCGAGGTCCGAATAGACTTGATGTTCAAAGCTCTGTTGACAACCGTAACTGTGGTTTGGATAACACTCCTGCTGTACAAAGCTGTGCTCGCCACCGTAACCGAAATTCAAATAACCTTGTTATGCGTAAGGGTCCTCCACAGGGGTATTCAAATCCAGCGTCACCGTGTTATCACGATAACGAATGCCAGATACAACCTCTGCCTCCCTCAAGTTGGACGAGACCGGTTTCTCATACGAGTCAGAAATAGCGGTCCCCTCGTAAGAATCAGGAACAACTGACTCGTCAGAATATGGACCGAAAAGATAGTTTGCTTAACCACGACATCGTTTTTTCAAGACACGTAACTAATACAGCAAAACGGCGCGTTATTTTGAAGAAACACAAGTAATTTGGAAATCGACAAACAACAAAACCCCCGTATGTTTGTAAACAACATATTGAGTGCTTTATGTCTCGAACGCTAAATGTACTGTCTGAGCAGCTTGCTTTTAAAAGTGAAAATTTGGGGTCGAAGCGCCGCGCTATGGCCAAAGCGCGGCGCTTAGGGTTAACGACAAACCTCGTAATCAGCTTTATGTCTCTCAAACAGTAACTCATGTCTCAAACGTCAATCAAGTCACCTTTTGTCGAG
The DNA here is from genome assembly GCA_030545235.1 of Helianthus tuberosus. Lineage (NCBI taxonomy): Eukaryota > Viridiplantae > Streptophyta > Magnoliopsida > Asterales > Asteraceae > Helianthus > Helianthus tuberosus. Next base: position 49,046,356 of record CM060404.1, on the reverse strand, counting down.
CTAAGCGCCGCGCTATGGCCAAAGCGTGGCGCTTTGAGGTGTGAAAATAATTTTGGCCGTGTGTAATTAGCATGACCCTACTCAATATACATATGATATTAGTTAGACCATATGTAATTGTACCACGATTATGAGAGAGACCTGCTATGCCAGCAACACGCTCACGGCACATCGTGTTGCGTCATGGTCTCATGAGTAGGCCATGAGTATGGTGGTAATTGGTTGGGCCACAGTTGTGATAGAAAACGTGTTATGCAATTTAAATGAGGGGGCCAGGCGCAACATAACAACTCGCCATTTCTTTGTCTATTTATTATTATTATTTTTAATTCAAGACTTAATTTGATTTTTCCCAATTAGTTTGTGTTCTCTCTCCCCCTCTTATATATATGGGAAAGTTCTATGCAGAACACTAAATATTGCGAGAACACGCATAACAAAATGAATCACCCATTTTTACAATCCTAAAAACCTAAAAAGTATAAGAAAATGTTACAAATGTAAGATTTATTATTTCTCACACTAGAATTCAAAACAAAATATGAAAAATGTTCAATTTTTATATAACCTATACATATGTAGGTTATTTGTATGTTCAATTTCCAACATGTATGTAGGCTATGTGCAGGTAAAAATATATGGTTTTTTATGTATATATAATACACATATGAATGTAAGAAAAATAAAATTTTAAAAATATAAACCTTAAATCCCAAAATTTAGTGATTTAGAGTTGTTCTTTTTGTTCTCACATTAATTAGTGTTCTGTAATGATCCTCATCCTATATATATATATATATATATATATATATAGGTAAAGGGTAGGATACAAATCTCCTTATCGTACATTACGTACGCTACAATCTTAGCCGTCCGATCATCTTCCCGCATTGAATTCGCATGTTACAAAATTACCACATGCGAAATTGTTACAAAAAAACATGTTATTTCATCAAAATTATCACATGCGAAATTGTTACAAAAAACAACATGCGAATTCATAAAAAAATTATCACATGCGAAATTGTTATAAAAAAAAACATGTTATTTCATCAAAATTATCACAGGCGAAATTGGTACAAAAAAACATGCGAAATTGTTATAAAAAAACATGCGATTTTAAAATGCGGGAAGATGATCTGACGGCTGAGATTTTAGCGTACGTAATGTACGATAAGGGCATTTGTATGATAACCGGCCTCTCTCTCTCTCTCTCTCTATATATATAGAGGAATGTTCAAATGAAAACCACTAGTTATTGTGAAAACTTGAAAACTAATTAAAAATGCCAAAAAAAACATACCAATTTTTTTTTTTGCATAATAATTTTCGCTACTTTTAGTATATAAAAAAATTTCAAAATTTTTTTTTCTTTTTTGTAGTGCACATGATACACATGTGTAGTATTACACATGTGTAATACAAAAAAAAAAAAAAATTGAAAAAAAGTTTTATTTTTATATACAAAAAACCTGCGATTTTTTATAAAAAAAATTGAAAAAAAATTTTGGTGTGTTTCTTAGGCTTTTTTTAGTTAGTTTTCGAGTTTTCACAATAAAAGTGGTTTTCATTTGAACCATCCCCAAGATATATATATATATATATATATATATAGGCAAAAGATCAAATACAAATAATCTTAACATACAAATTGAAGGAAAACTAAAAAAGACAAGGTGACATTTTTGTAATTACCACCAACTATCAAAGTTACTATACAAATGTGAACTGAACCAAAAATACCTAAAAAACACAATTTTTTTAATATTTAAAAAAAAATCGCTACATTTTGTTAGCAAAAAAAAAAGTTGGGGTGAAGTGGGTCCACGTGAACTCGCCCACCAAGATATATAGTTCGAGCCACTAATGAAAAGATTGATGTGGTTCGGGCACATTTGAAGGCGGCTCAAGATAGACAAAAGTCGTATGCGGACAAAAGAAGGAGACCGATCGAGTTTCAGATTGGCGACAAAGTCATGCTTAAGGTACCCCCATGGAAGGGGGTTATCCGGTTTAGAAAGAGAGGAAAATTAAGCCCAAGATTTATTGGGCTGTTTACAATTATCGAATGAGTAGGGAAGGTAGCATACCGCCTTGAACTACCGGAAGAATTAAACAAAATTCATAACACGTTCCATGTGTCTCATCTTCGGAAATGTTTAGCGGACGAAACAACCTATATCCATTACGATGACATCGAGGTGGATGATAGACTTAACTATGTGGTGAAGCCCATTGCGATTTTGGATCGTAAGGTAAAAACCTTAAGAAATAAAGAAATCAATCAAGTAAAGGTCAAATGGGAACACCGGAAAGGTTCGGATACCACATGGGAATCCGAGGAGGAGATGCAACGACTCTACCCTACATTATTCGGTACGTTAACGGGTTTCGGGGACGAAACCTTTCTCAGGGGGGTGGACTTGTAACACCCCAAAAATATAAAACTTTAAATTTATTATAAAGTATTAATCAAACAAGAACCGACTAACTAGGAGCTCATAACCTTGTTAGCTACAAGTCTAGAAGTAACTTTTAGTAAGGTTAAACACTTAAAATTTATAGTTAAATGATAAGTGAGGGACCAAACTAGTCAAAAACTGAAAGTTAAATGCTGAAATAGTAAACAAAACACACCAACCACACAGTGGTGGGTGTGTATCGATCGAACTGAGGAGGGGCGACCATGAGCTTTCTCCAAACCCTAGTTTCACACAAAAATTCACAAATTGAAGCCCCTAATCTGCTTTAAATCAAGTCCCGTACATAAATTAGTGATCACCTCCTAGTAGGGATCAAAAGGTATGTAAAATTATGGTATTTTGTTTCGTCTTGAATTCTAGGTTAAATGTGAAAAACGAAAATTTAGTTTGATTACCTGATGCATGGATGAAATTAGAAGTGATATGAGGTTTAGGAACAAACCCTAGATGATTTCTTGACAAATCTTGCATGATACTTGTAAGGTTTTGTAATCACCATTGTAGGTGATTGAGGAGCTTGAAGAAACTTGATAAATACTAGAATTTTAGCTCTTGTTCTAGCACCATTTGAATTTAAGAAGTAAATTCAGAAAAATATTGATGTTAAGACATGAGTAGAATTGACTAATTGAAGTGAAATTAGATGATAATTATGAGTCATGAACTTGGTAATGTTTATGTGAAAATCAGACCCGCTAGGTGTTTGTTGAAATGCCTAAGCGGGGATTTAAATGTTAAAAATAGAATAAAAACGCAGATTTGATTATTGTTTATAATGATGCGTTAATAAACATGAAAAGAGTTCTAAACAAATTGTAAATTGAACTCTTTAGGCAAAGAGTCCGGATCGTCAAGCGGACAAGTCGGAGGGAATACGCGTGGGAAAGGTGTGTTCTAAAGGTACGAAATTTACCGTTTCGTTACATTACGTTTGCTTGTTAGTCTTATGTCGTCATATTGAAACATGGTAAACAAGATAAACCAATATGTCACGGAAGTGACTATGTGTCTTAAACAAGTAAAATGGGTCAAAACAAGTGATAGAAATGGATTTTTGAAACATCTTGAATGATGCATTAATTTCGGCATCCAAACGGGTCAAAACAAATTGAGTAGTGAACTTTGAAGTTAGTTACCATCACTTGATAGATGGTTATAAACAAAGTGTAAGCCGTGTAGCGGACACGCTAAATTAGTTGAGAAATTTAACCCCTAATAAGGGAGTTAAAGTTCGGAAACTTAAGCATGTCAAGTAGTATAAAAAGCCAAGTTGAAACCTTGGAAACAAGCATGTAGATTATTGCGTAAGCAATCCCTCGAAAGGGAAGCGAAACGCCATAGTTGGTAAAATCTAGATATGAATAAATAGCCTTAGACATGTGATAAACGTGTTCGAAATTAAATTACGGCGACGTAGGAATTGAATGGACAAAAACGGCAAAACAAGAAAGCATGTACAGCAGCTACCGTAAGTTACGGTGGCTACCGTAACTTACAGTAGCAAACAAAATGCTACGGAGGGTTCTTACTGCCTTACGGCAGACTACTGTTACAAAGGGGCCACCGTAACTTACGGTGGCTACCGTAAGTTACGGTAGCGCCCAGTCATGAATGCTGAAATTTTATATTCGTGGTTACTCGAAATTGTTTTTGAACATAGTTTCGATTATGTTAATTTCCAAGGACTTTAATACTAATGTTTATCCAAATTTTCAGTTTACAGGTAATACAAGTAAATGGATGATGATCAAGCAATGCATCCGAACCGAACACTCAAATCAACGCTTCCGCACTTGATCTATTTTGTTTTAAGAATATGTAAACACTAGTAGTTCTGTCTTGAATATTTGTGTAGTAAGGTTATAATGTGAATATTATGATTAGCTATGGTCTTAAAATCATTAAAGTTTTTGTAAACTCTAAATTTTTGTATTAAATGCAAGTTTTATATCTTTAAACTAGTTATATTAAGCCGGGTCTTACAAGTTGGTAATCAGAGCCCAAGGTTGTCAATAAAGTGTTCGGTTCAAGCTTGATCAAGCATCCGGTAAGAATTAATTGTTTAAATAGATCTAGAGAATATAGAAATGAAACATGTATGGATATGCACGAAAAGAGTGTGTAGATTCACTCAAACACGGAAATGCATGAAACAAGAACGGTCGAATCAAGTTACAAACTTGATTTAACCAAAACAAGTAAATCATATGTTATAAATGAAATGTTTAACAATTAATGTAAACATTTCAGTATTAAAGATGGCGGATGTAAGTAACAATGATGCGGTGCCGAGAGTCACCGAGCAAACAAGAGAAGTGATTGCCGAGGAGGTTGGAAAGGCAATCGAAAATAGTTTGTCTGGTTTCATCGGTAAGATCCAGAACACGGTACTATCAGTGGTTGAGGAAAGAATCAAGAAATTGGAAGATAATGCCAATCTAGCAAAGGAAAAGTCCGGAGGACGAAAGCCTTGTACATACAAGGAGTTCATGGCGTGCAAACCGCCAGTCTATAATGGGGAGGTTGACCCAATCATATGCCAACGATGGCTAAGCGACATCGAAGGGGTATTCGAGAGGACCCATTGCGATGAAGAGGACTACGTAGCCTATGGCACGGGTCAATTAAGGGGACAAGCGAAAGATTGGTGGGATAACAAAAAGAGAGAGATTGGTAGTGAAACGGATAAGGTCATGACATGGGAGGAGTTTAAGACACCATTTCTTAAACACCATAGCCCCAAGGCGGTCGTTAATAGAATCAAGGAAGAGTTCATGCAACTTAGACACAAAGGCGAGACCATAGACAAGATTACGGCAACGTTTATGGATAAGATGAAGTTTTGCAATGAATTGGTGACGAATGAAGAACAAAAGATATACTACTACTATAACATGTTGAGCGCCGAGTATAGGGAGTTTATGACTCCTTCAAAATACGAGACCCTTACCGAGATCATAAATGTTGCTCGGGAACGGGAGATTGAACTGAAAAAGCAGGTTGAACGGGGTGAACTAAGGGCACATGATGTTAATCCAAGCCCTACCAAAAAAGCACGAACAAACGAAATGGTGAAGAAATCGGATGCAAAAGGCGGGTCGCCAAGTTGCAAAATCCGCGGAAAGGGTCATAAGGGCGAATGCCGCTTCAAGGATAAACCTTGTCCCATATGTCGGAAGACGGGACACATGGCTACATCATGCCCGGAGGAAGTGACGGTTTGCTACAATTGTTATCGACCGGGTCACAAGAAGTCAGAATGCCCAGAACTGGTTGGAAAGAAAGACGGGCAAGACACGAAAGGTGAAGCCCCAAAAGCAAAGGCAAGATCTTTCCAATTGACTGCCGCTGAAGCAAAAGTTGAACCTGAAGTAGTCTCAGGTATATTTGCTGTAAACTCGATTCCTGCACGTGTATTATTTGATACGGGTGCTGCGAATAAATCCTTTATTTCATATGGATTTATTCGACATCCTTCATTTCTTCTGACAAAATTACCTATGCCCTTAGAAGTAGAGATAGGTAATAACAAGAGTTTTATTGTTTGTGATGTATGTGAAAACTGTAAATTGAGCATTGATGATGAAGAATACACGATAGATTTGATCCCGATGTCGATGGGAGAATTCCAAGTGATTGTGGGGATGGATTGGTTGTCCCGATTCCACGCGAAGGTGGTTTGTTTCCGAAAGGAAATAAAACTGACATCTCCTAGCGGAAAGCACGTCACGATATATGGTGAAAAAGGGGGTAGCCCGGTTGTATGCTCAATGCTAGAAGCCCATAAACTTATAAAACATGGATGCAAAGCCTACATGGTATACGCAAGCGAGTCGGAGAAATAACCCCTCAAAATTGGAGACGTGCCGGTGGTACGCGATTATGAAGACGTGTTCCCGGAAGAACTACCGGGAATACCACCAGAACGGGAGGTAGAGTTCGGAATCGAATTGATTCCGGACGCAAAACCTGTGGCCAAGGCACCGTATCGGCTCGCGCCATTGGAGCTACAAGAATTGATGTCTCAAATCCAAGAATTGCTCGACAAAGGGTTTATCCGACCAAGTATATCCCCGTGGGGCGCACCAGTTCTATTCATGAAAAAGAAATATGGCAGTATGCGCATGTGTATCGATTACCGAGAGTTAAACAAACTTACGGTAAAGAATCGATACCCACTTCCAAGAATTGATGACTTGTTCGACCAGCTGCAAGGAGCAAGTTGATTCTCAAAGATTGATCTCAGATCGGGTTATCACCAACTGAAAGTCAAGGAGGAAGATGTACCGAAGACGGCTTTTTGTACACGGTACGGGCATTATGAGTTCCTTGTAATGTCCTTTGGGTTGACTAATGCACCCGCGGCTTTCATGGACCCCATGAACCGGGTTTGCAAACCTATGCTGGACAAGTCAGTAATTGTATTTATCGATGACATTTTAGTTTATTCGAAGAATGAAGTCGAGCATGTTTATCATTTTCAAGAAGTGTTAGAGACACTCAGAAGAGAAAAACTGTATGCAAAATTTTCAAAGTGCGCTTTCTGGTTACGGGAGGTGCAATTTCTCGGGCATATCATTAGTGCCGACGTGGTACTAATGGATCCATCAAAAGTAGAAGTCGTGTCAAGATGGAACACTCCAAGGAACCCCTCGGAAATCCGAAGCTTTTTAGGGCTCGCGGGATATTATCAGAGATTCATACAAGACTTCTCTAAAATTGCCTTACCATTGACCAAACTAACTCGCAAGGAGGAAAAGTTTGTATGGGGCATCGAACAGGAGGAAGCTTTCCAAACGCTCAAGGAAAAGTTAACTCACGCTCCGGTGTTAACATTACCGGAAGGAGTTGACGACATGGTGGTTTACTCGGATGCGTCGCATTCGGGGCTTGGATGTGTTTTGATGCAACGAGGCAAGGTCATCGCCTATGCCTCGAGGCAATTGAAGATCCATGAAAAGAAATACCCGGCTCACGACTTGGAACTGGCGGCAGTGGTGTTTGCCTTAAAAATATGGAGACATTACTTGTATGGGGTAAAATGTACAATCTTTACTGACCATAAAAGTTTGAAATATTTCTTCGATCAGAAGGAATTAAATATGAGACAAAGGCGGTGGTTAGAAACGATCAAGGATTACGATTGTGAAATACACTACCACCCCGGGAAAGCCAATGTAGTGGCCGATGCGTTGAGCCGAAAGGAGGATTATGCCCCAATACGAGTACAATCATTGCAGCTCATTGTGACCTCGGGCTTACTTGAACGAATCCGAGAAGCACAAGTTGAAGCAGTGAAAGTGGAAAACTGGAGAAAGGAAAAAATTGTTGGCCAAGTTAAGGATCTCGAAGAAAGCAACCATGGTTTGAAAACACGTTTCGATAGAATTTGGGTTCCTAACACATGTGGAGTTAAAAAGCTTCTACTCGATGAAGCACACAAATCCCGTTATTCTATTCATCTGGGAGCGACCAAGATGTATAACGACTTGAAACAAAACTATTGGTGGCCCAGAATGAAGAGAGATGTTGTGAAATATGTGGAGAAGTGTTTGACCTGCTTGCAAGTCAAAGCAGAACACCAAAAGCCGTATGGTAAACTACAACCGTTGGATATCCCAATCTGGAAATGGGAACAAATCACAATGGACTTACTAACCAAGCTGCCCAAAACCAGCCGCGGTTTCGATGCCATATGGGTAGTTGTGGATAGATTGACAAAAAGCGCTCACTTCATTCCGATTCGTGAGACTTATACGTCAGAAAAGATGTTGGAGGTTTGCACTAATGAGATAGTAGCACGCCACGGAGTACTGGTATCCATCGTGTCCGATAGGGATACCCGGTTCACTTCAAATTTTTGGCGAGATTTCCAAGAACAAATGGGAACAAAGTTGTTCATTAGCACTGCGTACCATCCTCAGACGGATGGACAGAGTGAAAGAACAATACAAACATTGGAAGACATGCTACGGGCATATATAATCGACTTTGGAGGCAGTTGGGATGTCTATCTACCATTGGTCGAGTTTTAGTACAATAACAGCTTCCATGCTAGTATTGGGATGGCACCGTACGAAATGCTCTATGGTAGGAAATGCCGGACCCCGGTATGTTGGGGTGAAGTGGGTCCACTTGAACTCGCCCACCAAGATATAGTTCGAGCCACTAATGAAAAGATTGATGTGGTTCGGGCACATATGAAGGCGGCTCAAGATAGACAAAAGTCGTATGCGGACAAAAGAAGGAGACCGATCGAGTTTCAGATTGGCGACAAAGTCATGCTTAAGGTGTCCCCATGGAAGGGGGTTATCCGGTTTAGAAAGAGAGGAAAATTAAGCCCAAGATTTATTGGGCTGTTTACAATTATCGAATGAGTAGGGAAGGTAGCATACCGCCTTGAACTACCGGAAGAATTAAACAAAATTCATAACACGTTCCATGTGTCTCATCTTCGGAAATGTTTAGCGGACGAAACAACCTATATCCATTACGATGACATCGAGGTGGATGATAGACTTAACTATGTGGTGAAGCCCATTGCGATTTTGGATCGTAAGGTAAAAACCTTAAGAAATAGAGAAATCAATCAAGTAAAGGTCAAATGGGAACACCGGAAAGGTTCGGATACCACACGGGAATCCGAGGAGGAGATGCAACGACTCTACCCTACATTATTCGGTACGTTAAAGGGTTTCGGGGACGAAACCTTTCTAAGGGGGTGGACTTGTAACACCCCAAAAATATAAAACTTTAAATTTATTATAAAGTATTAATCAAACAAGAACCGACTAACTAGGAGCTCATAACCTCGTTAGCTACAAGTCTAGAAGTAACTTTTAGTAAGGTTAAACACTTAAAATTTATAGTTAAATGATAAGTGAGGGACCAAACTAGTCAAAAACTGAAAGTTAAATGCTGAAATAGTAAACAAAACACACCAACCACACACTGGTGGGTGTGTATCGATCGAACTGAGGAGGGGCGACCAGGAGCTTTCTCCAAACCCTAGTTTCACACAAAAATTCACAAATTGATGCCCCTAATCTGCTTTAAGTCAAGCCTCGTACATAAATTAGTGATCGCCTCCTAGTAGGGATCAAAAGGTATGTAAAATTATGGTATTTTGTTTCGTCTTGAATTCTAGGTTAAATGTGAAAAACGAAAATTTAGTTTGATTACCTGATGCATGGATGAAATTAGAAGTGATATGAGGTTTAGGAATAAACCCTAGATGATTTCTTGACAAATCTTGCATGATACTTGTAAGGTTTTGTAATCACCATTGTAGGTGATTGAGGAGCTTGAAGAAACTTGATAAATACTAGAATTTTAGCTCTTGTTCTAGCACCATTTGAATTTAAGAAGTAAATTCAGAAAAATATTGATGTTAAGACATGAGTAGAATTGACTAATTGAAGTGAAATTAGATGATAATTACGAGTCATGAACTTGGTAATGTTTATGTGAAAATCAGACACGCTAGGTGTTTGTTGAAATGCCTAAGCGGGGATTTAAATGTTAAAAATAGAATAAAAACGCAGATTTGATTATTGTTTATAATGATGCGTTAATAAACATGAAAAGAGTTCTAAACAAATTGTAAATTGAACTCTTTAGGCAAAGAGTCCGGATCGTCAAGCGGACAAGTCGGAGGGAATACGCGTGGGAAAGGTGTGCTCTAAAGGTACGGAATTTACCGTTTCGTTACATTACGTTTGCTTGTTAGTCTTATGTCGTCATATTGAAACATGGTAAACAAGATAAACCAATATGTCACGGAAGTGACTATGTGTCTTAAACAAGTAAAATGGGTCAAAACAAGTGATAGAAATGGATTTTTGAAACATCTTGAATGATGCATTAGTTTCGGCATCCAAACGGGTCAAAACAAATTGAGTAGTGAACTTTGAAGTTAGTTACCATCACTTGATAGATGGTTATAAACAAAGCGTAAGCCGTGTAGCGGACACGCTAAATTAGTTGAGAAATTTAACCCCTAATAAGGGAGTTAAAGTTCAGAAACTTAAGCATGTCAAGTAGTATAAAAAGCCAAGTTGAAACCTTGGAAACAAGCATGTAGATTATTGCGTAAGCAATCCCTCGAAAGGGAAGCGAAACGCCATAGTTGGTAAAATCTAGATATGAGTAAATAGCCTTAGACATGTGATAAACGTGTTCGAAATTAAATTACGGCGACGTAGGAATTGAATGGACAAAACGGCAAAACAAGAAAGCATGTACAGCAGCTACCGTAAGTTACGGTGGCTACCGTAACTTACGGTAGCAAACAAAATGCTACGGTGGGTTCTTACTGCCTTACGGCAGACTACTGTTACACAGGGGCCACCGTAACTTACGGTGGCTACCGTAAGTTACGGTAGCGCCCAGTCATGAATGCTGAAATTTTATATTCGTGGTTACTCGAAATTGTTTTTGAACATAGTTTCGATTATGTTAATTTCCAAGGACTTTAATACTAATGCTAACGGTCAGATGGACTTCTTCTCCTCAAGACTCGGGCGTATTTGTTATGTGAGAGACGTTGAACCCGAAAGACCAGGTCTATAACGTTCGAGTGGGGAATATTCGCCGGATCCTGGTTTATTAGGATAGTTTGTTGCATTTCTTTTACTATAAATAGATGGGGGCGGATCAGATTAAGGCACACAACTTTCACACACACTTTCGAACACTTTTGCTCTCTAGCTCACAGCAAACACTCTACACAGACACTTGTATTCAAATTACATTGTAACACCTAGGTGATCCGCATCACATCCTGCACTGTATCCTGATATTTGAAGTAATAGAAGAACAAGGCAGCTGCGATTGTCAGCTCCCGAGGTTTTGTGCCGGCGATCTAGATTGATCAAGGGCTTTCCTCGTACATCACGTGTCAACCTTTACTTTTTTGCTCATTGTTTGATCATAGATACAGCTCTATATCCTGAGCCGTATCCTGAAACTGTTTTTTACAATTAACTTGCTTAACATATTTTTCACACATAACTCTAGCACACTACCTCACTTAACTAATTTGATCACTTAATTGCTTCGGTAATTTTTGACCAAAACAATTTGGCGCCCACCGTGGGGCAAATGGTGCTCTCTTTACTAAATTTTTTTGTGAAATCGTTAATCGGTTTTCTGTTTTCAAAACTTTTTGCCACATTGTTTACAATGGCCTCAAGATCAAACATGTTCCACCATGTCTGCTACAACCTCCGCAACAATTGGCTCGGTGCTTCCACCTCCTCCTCCACGAATGCAAACTTCTTCACATGGAACTGAAGGTCATGTGACTCGGGATGTTATCCTCGCTCCCACTACTCAGGGATCTGGTCCTGTTTTGGCTTCTAATGATGAAATTCTGAATTTGTTTGATAGTGTACAGGAACAGATGAGGCAGCAGCAGGAAACTAATCGGATGCTGATGAGAGAGATACAACTCTTGAAATCCGGCCCAAGTAGACCTGCTGAAGAAACTGTCACTCCTTTGCAGCCTAGAGCTTTGAACTTCAGTTCTACAGTTTACACTAAAGATAACCGGGGGAATATTGTGCCCAGCCATCCTCAGAATCATACTCCTGAAATACCCTCATCAGTCAGGATGTCAACTGTGAGGAGCTCAGGATATGCTTCAGGATATGCCCAAAATCCTCAGACCAGTAACTTGTCAAATAATAATACTCTTGCTACTAACAATAATGGGTCTTTGTAGGATGCAGGTATGACGTCAACGTTTACTAGGGAACTTCAGAAATTGAAGGACATGATATCCAGTGTGCCTGGAGTGGTCCAGCCAATTCCGGAAGTATCCCAAGACAGCCACAGGATATCCCGCTTTGCATATCCTATCTGTGATGCTGAAATCCCAAAAAGATTTCAGACCCCCAACATGAAACTGTATGATGGGACTACAGATCCTGAAGAGTATGTTGCCCAATATAGAGAAAGAATGGGGATTAACCCTATCCCTCCAGAGCTCAAGGAAGCGTGCTTGTGCAAGGGTTTCGGTTCTACCTTGACAGGATCAGCCTTAAAATGGCTGTTAAATGTTCCTCCTCACTCAATTACTTCGTTTGCTCATTTGGTTAATTTATTTAATAGTCAGCTTTCTTGCAGTCGGAGCTTTGAGAAACTAACCAGTGATCTTTACAGGATAACTCAAGGGCCTCAGGAATCCTTGAGGGATTATGTGAACAAGTTTAGCCGGGAATCCTTGGATATCCCACATCTTGATGTTGCAACAGCTGTGCAGGCTTTTAAGATGGGGTTACAAAAGGATTCTCAGTTTTATCAGGATCTTGTAATGAATCCCTGCAGGAATCTCGACGAAGCTCGTAACAGGGCTTTGAGATATATCCGCTTGGAAGATGACAGAAAGATGCAAGAGAGGATGAATTCTACCTCAACCTACGAATCAACCAACAGGAAATCAGAATCCTCGTATAAACCATATCGCTCCAAGCCATATGGCAGAAATGATAACAAGAAAGTGAATGCTGTTGAAGACGAGGATCCTGAAGAATATCCTGAATTATCTGAATACTGCTTTTCTGTTAATATACCTGAGTTAATGTATGTTATGCAGGGTTTAGGAGACAAAGCTAGGTGGCCTCGAAAGAATCAGCAGAAAGCTGATTGGAAGGATAAATCCAAATGGTGTGCTTTCCATGAAGACTTCGGACATGTGACCGAGGATTGCATTGCTCTAAGGAAAGAAATAAGCTACCTATTGAGCAAGGGGTGTCTGAAGGATTTGCTGGGAAGAAAGAAGAATAAAGGGCAAGATCCTGAGAAGGATCCTGAACGAGCAGCATCACCCCCAGCAGATGCCAAAATAATTAACTTTATTTCAGGAGGATCCGACATTTGTGGGACTTCGTATTCTGCGGCCAAAAGACATGCAAAAGAGGCTAAGACTGAAAGGGGAGACAAACCAGCCAGGATGACTACCCTTACAACTGATAAAGTGATCACTTTCGACAGTGATGACCGGGATACTGAGCAGGATCCTCACCATGATGCTCTCGTAATAACATTATATGTTGCTAACCATTTTGTACGCATGATATTAGTTGATAATGGCAGATCTGTCAACATAGTTCAGCTGGAAACATTGAAGAGGATGAACGTATCTCCGATGGACATTACTTCAAAATCCATCGTGCTCGTTGGTTTCAGTGGAGAAGCTAGGAATACCGTAGGGGAGATAAAATTGCCAGTATATGTTGAAGGGGTCAACTCGATACAACGCTTCTGTGTGATGGACTCCCTATCATGTTATAACATCATACTAGGCAGGCCATGGATCCATGACATGAAGGCTGTGCCATCGACTTATCACCAGTGCATCAAGATCCCTACCCCTTGGGGGGTCGTCAAAGTTGATAGTGATCAGCAGGAGGCGAAGGAATGCTACTCATCCTCAATGAAATCCTCAACGAAGCCTAATCCAGCATAGCAATTAAAGATGCGGGCCTAGGATATCGTGGAGGTTTCAGAGCAGGATATGAAGAGAGTTATCCTGGATCAGAATAATCCTGATATCTCGGTGCTCGTAGGAACCAATATCCCTCAGGATATTGAAGAACAATTAACTAACTTTTTGAAGAGCAGGATGTCAACATTTGCATGGAAGCATGAGGATATGACAGGTATATCCAAAGACATTATTACTCACAAGCTTGGAATTGACAGGTCGTTCAAGCCTGTTCAGCAAAAAAGAAGGAAGTTCGCTCCTGAGCGAAATGCAATTATCCAAGAGGAAGTTGAAAGATTGCTGAAGTCCAAGATGATCAGAGAAGTCAAGTTTCCAAGATGGCTGGCAAATGTAGTCGTGGTACAGAAGAAAAATGGGAAATGGAGAGTCTGTGTAGATTACACGGACTTGAACAAGGCTTGTCCTAAAGACCCATTTCCTCTTCCCCATATTGATGCAATGGTGGATGCTACTGCCGGGCATGAGATGTTAACCTTCATGGATGCATCCTCAGGATTTCAGCAGATTCAAATGGAGCCTTTATTTTTATACTGCTATGCCTTTTGGTTTGAAAAATGCAGGTGCAACATACCAGAGATTGGTAAACATGATGTTCAAAGACAAGCTGGGGGACACCATGGAGGTATACATCGACGATATGGTGGTAAAATCAAAAAAGGCTGAGGATCACCTCCAGGATATTAAGGGAGCATTTGATATCCTGGATCACTATAACATGAAACTAAATCCTGCTAAGTGCCATTTCGAAGTGGGGGCAGGAAAGTTTCTAGGATATATGGTGACCAAAAGAGGAATAGAGGCAAGCCCGGAGCAGATTAAAGCCATCTTGGATATCAAATCACCTTCAAATATGAAGGATGTTCAACGGTTAACAGGGCGAGTTGCAGCATTGAACAGATTCATCTCAAGATCTTCCGAGAAATGCAAAGAATTTTATGACATCCTGAAGAAAAACAAGAAGTTTGAATGGGGGGAGAAGCATGAAGTAGCCCTGCAGGATTTGAAGCGGTATCTTTCAACTGCACCTCTATTGATGAAGCCTGAGAATGGTGAACCACTGTCCCTATACCTCGCAGTATCAGGGAATGCTGTAAGTGCTGTCCTTATAAAGGATCATGAAGGTCAGCAATATCCTGTCTATTATGTTAGTAAAAGTTTATTAGACGCTGAAACTAGATATTCTCATCTAGATAAATTGATATTAGCCCTAGTCATGGCATCAACAAAACTTAGACATTATTTTGAGACACATAGGATTCATCTTAAAACCAATTATCTTGTTAAAAACGTGCTTAGGAAACCCGAGATGTCAGGTAGGTTGGCTAAATGGTCAGTAAAACTGAGTGCTTATGATTTGATATATGAGCCTAGAAATGCCATAAAGTCTCAGGCTTTAGCTGACTTTGTGGCTGATTTCAGTAGTGACATTCAAAACGAAGTAGATTTAGAAGTACATCAGCTAGGAGAAAACTTAGAATGTTGGACATTGTATACTGATGGTGCATCTAACGTAAGAGGTGTAGGTTTAGGTATACTACTAAAATCGCCACAGGGGGACATATTACCCCAGGCTATTAGGTGTGAATTTCCTGCTACTAATAATGAGGCAGAGTATGAGGCTTTAATTGCAGGATTAGAGTTGGCTAAGAATATGAATGTCAAGAATTTGCAAGTATATGTTGACTCCTTGTTAATCACTAATCATTTTAATGGAACCTATGCAGTTAAAGGAGAGAAGTTAATCGAGTATCTCGAAATTCTCAAAAAATTAGCAGGATATTTCGATATTTTTACACTTGAACAGGTACCAAGGGAGGATAATGCTGAAGCTGATGCCTTGGCAAATTTGGGATCATCGGTCAGGATACCGGAAGGAACCCGAATACTAATATTACATATCCTATATCCTGCGACGAATCCTCAGGATAAGGAAGTAATAAGTATTCAGGATCCTGATGATGAGTATCCTGAGGAGGATCCTAAGTCCTGGACGGCTCCAATCATGAGATATCTCAAGGAAGGACACATCCCAAAGAATGAGAATCCTAAAGCCTTTAGAATGAAGGTATCACGATTCACTATTATAAATGATGTTTTGTATAAGAAATCCCTTGCAGGACCATATCTGAGGTGCTTGGAGGATCCTGAAACCAAAGAAGTACTCCAGGATATACATGAAGGGGATTGTGGTAACCATACTGGAGGCAGGTCCTTATTCTCAAAAGTATTAAGAACAGGATATTATTGGCCGACGACGAGGAAAGATGCCACAGAATATGCTCGAAGATGTGATGCATGTCAAAGACATAGTAACATATTACATCAGCCTGCTGAACCGCTGTATCCTATTGTTTCCCCTTGGCCGTTCATGAAATGGGGGATGGATATAGTGGGAAAGCTTCCAAAGGCTCCAGGAGGAAAGGTTTTCATGTTGGCAATGACAGATTATTTCTCCAAGTGGGTTGAAGCAGAAGCATTTGTTCAAGTTAGAGACCAAGTAGTATCCTTTATAAAGAGAAATATCCTGACCAGGTTCGGAGTACCAGCTGAAATCATTTGTGACAATGGATCCCAGTTTATAAGCAAGAGGACTACTGACTTTTGCAAAAGTTGGGGAATCAAAATGATCACGTCTACCCCGGTACATCCTCAAGCAAATGGACAAGTTGAATCCTCAAACAAGATAATTGTCAACAACTTGAAGAAGAGATTAAGAGCCATGAAAGGAAGATGGGCAGAAGAACTACCCTTTGTCTTGTGGGCTGATAGAATGACGGTAAAAAATGCAACAGGCCAAACTCCGTTTTCCTTGGTATTTGGAGCGAAAGCAGTGATTCCAACAGAGATGGTAATACCTACTGCGAGATCTATCCTCCGGAATCCTGAGCAGAATCCTGAAGTCTTATGCCAGGAACTGGATACTATTGATGAGACAAGAGATGCTGCAAGGCTAAGGATGGCAGCATATCAACAGAGGATATCTAAAGCATATAACAAGAATATAAGGACTAGAAGATTTCAGGTTGGAGATTGGGTATTAAGAAAAGCTTTTCAGAATACCACTAATCCTGCTGATGGAAAGTTGGCTCTGAAATGGGAAGGACCCTACGAGGTTGAATCAGAATCAGGAAAAGGAGCATACCGACTCAAGAATATGGAGGGGGATATGCTACCGAGATACTGGAATGCTATACACCTAAAACTCTACTTCAAGTGAGTATGGAATTTAAATTCCAACTCAGGATGGTATAAATTTTGTCTCTCTTATTAATTTTTTTATATTATTTATTATTTTGAACCTATTACTGACTTAAGCATCGGAGGGGTGTTAGCCAGCCTAACACCCACCTTAGCTTATAGTGGTTTGCCAGAATATACTTCGGGATATAGCACCAGGATACACACTCAGGATACTTCGGAAGATTAGAGGATTGGCCCCCTCTCTCACATTTAAGGGATCCTGATCCCTTCACAGGTTTGAAGGTATTCACCTTTCTTCCGAATTGGGTTTAAACACCCCGCCTGGAGCGCAAGTTATTCGGGAATAGTTCAAGGTGGCGGGACCAGTCCATGTAAAAGTGGCTGACAATTTCATCACTGTTGGCTATATCCTGAATCCTAAAGGTATATGAGGATTTATCACCCTCTCTCACGAAAGGGTATTTTCATACTCTCTAAGGTTTAAAGGTTTTCACCTTTCTAAGTCTTGGATTTTATACACTCCTGCCTGTAGCGCACGAAAATTTGGGATTTTCCCCAGGATTTGAAGGATTTATCTCCAGTATATTTTGGGTTTTACCCCTGTAACACAAAAATTGTCTATACAATTGGAACTATTGTTCAAACATTTTCTAAGTGTTTAAGGACTTCATGCACAGGGGACATTCCATCTAAAGAAATTGTATGATGCACAAAGGATCAAAGTTGAGCTAAGAGTCTCGAACTGGGGACATCTTAGTAGGAGAAGTCGCAAAAGGGATTGGAGATTAATACTAGGGTTAGACTCAGTTCCTGGTATGATCTTTCCTTTATAAACCTTACATAAATTTTATAATTCGGGTTAAAATTTAAGTATCCTGAAAAGGATATATCTTCAGGATATAACTTCAAAATGTGCTTTTGGGATGCGTTTCGGGATATTTGATTGAAATATTTGGAAGTGATACTAGTTTGAAATTAAAACCTTGATCAAACAAGTATTGTCAAAGCGAGTTTTAGAAAGTGGACTATCTTTTATTCTTTAGAAATATTCTCTAAAATTGATTGAATTTTTAGAAGTTCTATTTAATAAAAGTTTTCATAATGTGTAACTGAGTATATTGATCAAGATATTTTCAAAAGATAGTTGTTCAAAATTTTGCAAAGCTAAATCTATACTGAGAAATACAGAAAACGATTGTAAGTCAATTGAAAGATGAAATTATTTGAAATAGGCAATACCAGTTGATAACCGAAGGTTTCATCCTAAAACCTAGGACCCATCCACCTTCGGCTATCAAATTGTTCATAAGACAGGAAATAAAATTGTTCCAAACAAAAGCATAACTCTCAAATTTGAAGAAAACAAGTTTTAGGGGGCAGCGCCTTCTTCATTCATGGTAATTTCAGCAGCATCCGTATCGGGATCCGCCTCAGCATCCCTTTCAGCACCGATTGATTTTTCATTTGCTTTTGAAGATCCTTCAGCAGCAGGTTTGGCAAAAGTGCCGCCAAGGCTCTTTAGCTTTGTTTCCCAGGCGCTGACGTCCCAAGAAGGGCATTCGAAGCCCAGTGCTTTGGCTTCGTGAGCCATCTTTAGCCTGGCCTGGAGAAGGGAAGTGATGACAGAACTTTTAAGACTTTCCCAATAGTTGATCATATCTTGTTCATGTTGAGCCTGGGCAGCGTCAAGATCATTCTGAGCTTGAAGAGCAGCTTTGCTGAGAGCGGCCTGGCGTCTTGGATCATAGCCTTGAACTTGTCCTCGTAATGCCGAGATTTGGCGGCTGCAATCATACCCTGATCAGAGATGGTGACCTCAGCTTTCTTTAACTTGGATTCAAGCGTCTTGTTGAGCCCACATGATTCCTGATATAAGTGGACCAGACGTTCGAGACCCTGCAAATTAAAAGGACAGGTATTGGTTTTGTTAAATACTTGTAAGCAGTATAAGATGCAGGATATGACTCGAGGATATTAACCTGGTTGAGAAAAGAAGTCATGAACCCGCTTGCCTCAATAAACCCGTGATTCTCATAAGGAAATGTATCGGAAATGACGGGAGAATCGGGTTCTTTCCTTTTACGGGAGCTTGAACTCCGAGGCTTGGTGGCTGGCGAAGGTTTGGGGATGACAATGGCCTAAGAACTGCTGGGTTTGGATGAAGCCGTGGCCTTGGGACTAGGTTCCTTCTTGATCTGAACCTGATCAGAATAACTGTCCAGCTCATCGAGATCAAAGACTTCAGGGATTTTGGCCGGTGCTGCGAAAAGGGAAAAGTTTTACATCTTTATTATCCTTCATTATATTATATTGTGCTAATCATTTATTTTAAAGCAATCCTTACCAGACATTTCAGATGATGAGTATTGACTGGAACTCGGGATATGAGTGGTAAAACTCCTGTCGCTTGCAGGTAATTGATAAATAGTTTTGATTATTTTCTCTGATTCCGCAGTAGGGGGAGCTACTTCCTTGAAATTTACTGCAAAAGGTATCAAGAAGGAGGATATTAGCAAAAGATGAAAGTCTAAAGGCATATGGGAACATTCATGATCCTACCGGTGGTTAACCACTCCACCGGAAGGCTAGCACCCACATCAATGGAGTCTCGTTTGACAAAGAAGAACTTGCGTTGCCATCCGTCTTCGTTTTTGGTAGCTTTAAGGATAAGGGGTTTATTGGAAGTCGAAAAAAGCAAAAACCGGCTAGAACCGTGGGATCGGAGGCGGTAACCGATTGGTAGATCTTCGATACAAAGGTCGGGACGGTGAAGGTTTTTTATTTGGTTAAGTACGATTAATACCCTCCAGACCATGGGCATGGTCTGAGCAAAGGAGATTCCGGTAGTCCGGAAGAATTGCATCATAAATTCGGGAAAAGGGTATCGAAGACCTAGCGAGAAAGGGTATGCTGGGAAGCAAATCCAATCAGTAGAAGAAACATCCGATTGAATTGACCGATCGAATGGTCTAAAGACCGTGTTATCAGGGAAAGCACCGGAAGCTCTCAATGCCGCGATGTCTGCGTTATCAAAGGCGCAGACCTCCTTCTCAGGATTTTTGAGAAGATTCTGCTGAATGAAGGACTCTGATGATTCACCAGTTTGGGAGTAAGTTCTGGCAGCCATTGCAGATAGAGGAAGAAAGATTAACAAAAAATAAATGAGAAGTAGGGAATTACCTGGAGACTCCAATGGAGATATCTGCTTTTCAAACAAGAAGAGAGAAGATATAGGAGCATTGTGGATCTCCATCGAGTGAAAAGCGCGTTGGAAGTTATGATGTGATCTTGACCGTCGTCTCGATTAAATTGCCTTGATTTACGAGATAGAGTTTTTAAAATATATCCGTTGGATTGGTATACCAACAGATATATTTGGGGACAATTGTTATGGGTCATTTTCTGAGCGTACATATCCTGACTAATATCTTGCTTTTGGTTGTTTACTTGTGATCAGGATACTGGATTAGGATATTGCTAACATCCTGGGCGATATCCTGGTGTTAACTAAATTAGCCACGTGCAGGTTAGAGGCTGTGGGTTGCTAACGGTCAGATGGACTTCTTCTCCTCAAGACTCGGGCGTATTTGTTATGTGAGAGACGTTGAACCCGAAAGACTAGGTCTACAACGTTCGAGTGGGGAATATTCGCCGGATCCCGGTTTATTAGGATAGTTTGTTGCATTTCTTTTACTATAAATAGATGGGGGCGGATCAGATTAAGGCACGCAACTTTCACACACACTTTCGAACACTTTTGCTCTCTAGCTCACAGCAAACACTCTACACAGACACTTGTATTCAAATTACATTGTAACACCTAGGTGATCTGCATCACATCCTGCACTGTATCCTGATATTTGAAGTAATAGAAGAACAAGGCAGCTGCGATTGTCAGCTCCCGAGGTTTTGTGCCGGCGATCTAGACTGATCAAGGGCTTTCCTCGTACATCACGTGTCAACCTTTATTTTTTTGCTCATTGTTTGATCATAGATACAGCTCTATATCCTGAACCGTATCCTGAAACTGTTTTTTACAATTAACTTGGTTAACATATTTTTCACACATAACTCTAGCACACTACCTCACTTAACTAATTTGATCACTTAATTGCTTCGGTAATTTTTGACCAAACCACATCTGATTGTTGCAAACTATGTATAACACAAAATTTACCATATCCGAAATGATAAAACATTATTTGAAAAAATAAACATTGGTACAAGCAGTTAAAACACTATGCGAAGAAATAAACATTGGTATATGCATTATGCGTAGAAATAAACACTGGTGCTACATGTAAACAAATGCAAAACACACCGTCATATACCACATAGTAAGTCAAAACATAATGGCGCATACTCAGTAAAACACAATATGATAACAAAACTACATTAATGATACGGAAAAACACATGTTGAATACATATACAGGGGCGGAACCAGAGGGGGGTCAAGAGGGTCCGCTGACCCCCCCGGACATAGAAATTTGTAAGATTTTTATATGTAAAATCTGAGATTTTTCTAGGAAAAAACATGTTTTAAACTCTCTAGTTGTAGCCGGTAGAAAAGAGACTCTTATGATGACCCCCGACAAAGAAGTTTTGGTTCCGCCACTGTACATATATATAATGGTTGTTGTCAAAATATGTAAACCTGCAGGAAATATATATTAAAACACCATATGATCGTCGAAAAAAAAGTATAAGAGGGAATTTACCAAACTAGAACTGATAAAAGAATATGTGAAGAAATAAATAGTGTAACATGCATGTGAACGATAATTTTAACGCAATCTGCATGTCGACTAACTAAAAACACACTAGACTTACCATTCCCACAATCAGTAACTACATTAGAAATCGGAATTAACAACCGGTGTTAGCAAGCATTTTTCTAAATCTTCTTGTTCGATATGTTTTTGTGATGAATATTATAGAAGTAACTAAATATGTCATGGGTTTCTATGAAAATCTCAAATAATTAAACAGAATTATTTCTTCCATAATTACCTTAATTAGATAATTACTAAGATACCCTTGTATTAAAATAATAGAGATGACATATGTTATCACCAAAACACTTTCTACACATCGTAGGAAAAACCCACATTGTAGACAACTGTCAACCTATATATATATATAGGGGATGGATCATGAGAAAACTAGTTTAAATGAGAAAACAAAAAAACTAACTAAAAAGCCTAAAAAACATACCAATTTTTTTTTTAATTTTTATAAAAAAATCGCAGGTTTTATGCATGGAAAAAAAATTTCAAAAAAAAGAAATAAAAAAAATTCGTTGTATTAGACATGTGCACTATTACGGATATAGTGCACATGTGTAGTACACATATAATGCACATATACTGCACATGTGCAGTACAACAAAAAGATTTTTTTTTTTTTGAAAATTTTTTTCCAAGCATAAAAACTAGCGATTTTTTTATAAAAAATTGTAAAAAAAATGGTATGTTTTTTAACTTTTTTTAGGTTTTTTTAGTTAGTTTTCTAGTTTTCTAATTTAGATGTAGTTTTCTCATGATTCTCTCCATATATATATATATATATAGAGAGAGAGAGAGAGAGAGAGAGGAAGGTTCAAATGAAAATCACTAGTTATTGTGAAAACTCGAAAACTAATTAAAAAAGCCAATAAAACATACCAATTTTTTTTTGTAGTGCACATGTGTAATACATTTTTTTTTAAATTTATATATAAAAACCTGCGATTTTTATAAAAAAAATGAATTTTTTTTTTTGTGTTTTTTAGGCTTTTTTTAGTTAGTTTTTGAGTTTTCACAATAAAAGTGGTTTTCATTTGAACCATCCCCTATATATATATATATATATATGTATATGGTGGGGTTCTAGAGTAAACACTATCGTATTTGTGAACTGTGTGAACAAATCCTGACCATTGATTTATATCATCAAATCGTAAAATACACTAGTGTATTTTCATCATTAAATCTTGGCTATTGATTTACGTTGTTTCTTGCGGTTCTCGCAATAAAGGTAGTTCTCGCATGAACCCTACATTATATATATATTTCAGATGATAAACTAATGTTTTAATTATACTTAATGTTAACTTCTTAAAATTATTTGTTAAAATGCATTAAAAGTTCAAAATGGCCGACTCACCCTTTCCCCTCTCTCCAGGGTCGTCCCGGAGGATGATAAAAAAAACTTTTGGGCCCTGTGCGAGACAAAAAAAAATCGGGCCCCTCCCTATAATATAAACTCATCAATCATATATCAAAAAACCACAAGACGACGATAATTGTTAACAGAAAATAAAGAAAACAAAAGTAGTGTAGCAAAAAGAAGTGTAATATGTGTAAACATATCCAAATTAGTTTGAAAATACGAACATTTTCATACAAATAAAATTAATAGAACTAAATATTGAGTTCTTCTAAGTTTATTTTGTAAACGGTTGTAAGAAAAATAAAAAACCTAAAAATTTAAACAAGAAAACATGTAAAGTTTGTTATGTAAAAAGTTAAATGAGAAGAAAAAATGAAAGAACTTGCAAATTTATGAACGCCCAAATTTAGATGTTAAAATCAGAAATTAAATTAAAAAATAAGCCTGCAAAAGTTGCAATTGGTGTGAGTGGAGAAGTCAAAATCACAGATCAAGCTGAAATTAGCCCTTAAAGCCGAAAGGCCCAAACAACTAGTGAATGTGAAGAAGCCAAAATAAAAACAGCATGATTCGAACTTGGAACTGAGAAGTCTCAGGCAATTTTCGCATCCGCTGAGCTAAAGTTCAGTTTGTGTATTTTAAACTACAAAAAAGTCTATATATAAAATATATAATACTTGTTTTAAAACAACTTTGGGCCCATAGATGTTTTGGCCCTTTGCGTTTGCACCTCTCGCACAGGCCTAAAACCGGCCTTGCCTCTCACTTGGGTATTGCATATGTATAACTGGTGTAAGAGAACTCCCTCCTGCCGGCATTGCATACAAGCTATTGAAAAGGGGAAAAGTGGCGGACGTTAATTGTGTGGTGTGTAAAGATTTTCCGAAAACCCTTGACCATCTTCTGATTACATGTAGGTTGGCTAGATTGGTTTGGTCAAATGTGAATAATCGGTGCAATACAAACACATGTCCGGGTTGATTCGCTCCAGGAGGCCCCATGGTTCCAACAAATCTGTCACTCTTAGCGCCTATAAAGAAGACTATCCGGATGATATATATGGAAACACTATGGTTCCTTTGGTTAGCAAGGAATGATAAACTATTTAATGCAAAAGCTAAAACTTGGAAGGAGATCGTGGAAAGTATCAACTCAAATACGCTTATATGGCTCAAACATAGGGCAAGAATGCAAAATTTAGATCGACTTTGTGTGGTGTAATTTTAATTTTAAAGCTCTTGTTGTTTTGCCTGTTATCTTGCTAGTATGAAAAAAAAAAAGTTTGCGGTTTAAGAAAAAGCATACTGATATTAGGATATGATTTTTAATTTTTAGGCCATAGAAACATGAAAATGAATAGCGTAATTATAACCGTGATTTATAAAATGTTGGATGAACACAAAAAGTTGTCAAAGAGTGGCTGCTAGGTTTATACAATGCGGGCGGCAATTAAATCCAAACACATGCATTGGTTTCCCAATCAGGGTGGTCCATTGTCTATACATGTAAAAGACACACACTCAAACCCTAGTTAATTTAATTTAATCTAATCACCCGTACGATTTGCTTTTTCTTTTTCTTTTAAACAAGATGAAAAGATCTAGTATATATAAGATTAAGATCCTGTTCAGTATACATATTAGGTAAACAATATTTTATAATATCATTTTAAAAGATGAACATGTGCAAATAGAAATATTTGGATTTTTGTTGTTTGTTTTGTAGTATGTAGGGCTGGCAATTTATACACGATACACGAATACACGACACGAACCTACACGACCTTAACAGGTATCGTGTATGACCTTAACAGGTATCGTGTACTAAACAGGTAGACACGAAAAAACCTGTTAATTTTCGTGTCGTGTTCGTGTATAGCGTTTCGTGTTTTCGTGTCTTATCGTGTCTGTTCGTGTATAGCATTAATACATGTTAACACTTAACATCGAGTGGGTAAGATACCTGTTTACCTGTTAGATACCCGTTAATACATGTTAATACCTGTTAGATAGTTAGATACCCGTTAATACATGTTAATACATGTTTACCTGTTAGATACCCATTAATACATTATTATTCTAGTGTTCGTTAACAGGTACTAACAGGTAATTTTCGTGTATATCGTGTCGTGTTCGTGTATGGCTTATTGTGTATCGTGTCTTATCGTGTCGTGTCTTATCGTGTACGGGTATACACGATATGCCAGCCCTAGTAGTATGCATGTTTTAGATGGAGCCATCGAGGAAGCGACCAAAGCCACAAAAGGCATGTTTTTAAATAATATGTGAACAGTGACTAATTGATTTGCATATAAAATTGCTAGTTCTAGAATTTAAAGGAAGTATTACTTTGGATATAAAATGTAAACGAAGTCGGATTTATATCAATACGTATTAGATAGTGGAGAGGATCTTCTGGGCTAGCCCAGTTGGTCATGGCAATGAACGGGTATTAGGCCGGTCTCCGGTTCGAATCCCGGGAGCCACCCCGAGTTTTCTACTACAGTGCATTTACTCCAGCGGGTCGCTTTGTCACAACAGGCGGTCGGCTCGTGTGGAGGGTGCAACTCCTGTCAAGTGGCAGGGGGCTGGAAATTTTCTCGGGGAAAGCGATAAAGCTCCCACTTCCACCGAGGCGTGGGCCCGGTTAAGACAACATAGTCCTTGGGAATGGTAGTGGGGCGGGCCTGCGTTCAGCGGGTGTGTATGAACCGTCTGTTGTGAAGTACACCTTTAAAAAAATTAGATAGTGGAGAGAGGTAAAAAAAACTTAACATACCTTATTTGACCATCAAACTCTGTGCTAAGTAGCAACTGGACAAAAAATCCCGAGGGACCAAATTTGACTATCAAACACTGTGCTAAGTAGCTACTAAAAGACGCACAGAAATAAACATAAAACTAATAAAAGACAAAACTTATTTAACTTTTATAAACTGAAAAATTATAAAGTTTACAATGCAAAAAAAAAAAAAAAACACACACACAAAAGAGAAACAATCTACTATTTAGGGCATGTTTGGCTAAGATTATTTAACCTAAAAATGACTTTTTATGAAAAGAACTTATTGACTTATTACTTTTTGAAAATGAGTTTTTAAAAAAGTGTTTGAATTAGGGGAGGCGGGGTGGTGCGTGATGCAACTTCTACCACGCGTGGAACAATCAAAAAGTCCACCGCCACATAATAGTTCAACGCGTTATGGTTTGTACGTGATGGGTTTCCGTGATTTTTTTCACGCGTGAAAAATGGATGGATGTAAGGGGGTGTGGGGATTTATTGTTAGGTGTTGTGAGTGATGACCATTGCCACTAAAAAAGGTTGTGAGTGATGGAAAAATGGTTGATGACATGGCGAAACTTGATTGGGTGTTGTAAGTGATGAGTGAGTGATAAGTGATGACCACCCCCACCCCCTTAGCTTATAGGGTGGGAAAAGCCAATAAGTCAATAAGTTTTTTTTTTTTAAAGTGTTTGGCTTAGCTTATTGATGTAAAATGACTAAAAGGGCTCAAAAAGTTATAAACTGCTCAAAAAGTCACATCATCCTTACGTCTCAAAAATGATTTTTTTTCTCCTTTACAAAAAGTCATTTTAAAAAATTCTTTTAGGTTTTTTCAAACACAAAATCTCTTTATTAGCTTTTTGAAAAAGCTAATAAGTCAATAAGTTGGCTCAGAAAGCATAGAGAATATGCATAGGAGTGTTATATATGTAGTTTTCGTATAGAAATTTTTAGATATATACGTTTTCGATCCCCCTGTTCTATAGAAATTTTTGGATATATACGTTTTCAACCCACCGTCGGAAATCTCAAACTTCGCCACTGCACAGTGTGGAAAATTTAGTCTCATCATATGAAAGACTCCAATTTTCAACATATACATTTACCATGGCAGGGAATAATGCTTCCCTGCCTTTGGTCGAAATGGGCGGCCGCCCCTCTTCTATTGGACCAACCATTTTATTATTTTATATCCACTTTAAAATTACGGTTTTGCCCCAGTTTAAAAGTATGCTTTTCTCCCAACTAAAAAATATAATAACCCTTTTGCCATAGATTCAAAAATTACGATTTTGCCCTCAGCTTTTTATTTTACACCCGCTTTAAAATTACGGTTTTGCCCCCACTTTAAAATTACGTATTCGCTCCCAGTTCAAAATAAAATTATGCTTTTGCCCTCAGCTCAAAATTACGATTTTTCCCTCGGTGCAAAATTACGATTTCACCCTCAGTTTAAATTTACTTTTTTGCCCCCAGCTAAAAATAAAGTTATGGTTTTCCCCTACCTCAAAATTACGATTTTACACTCGGTTCAAAATTATGATTTTCCCCCGGTTCAAAATAAAAATATGACTTTACACCCAGCTAAACCGAAAATACGATTTCACCCTCGGTAAAAAAATTACGCTTTTACCCTCAGCCAAAATTACATTTCCACCCCAGTTCAAAATAAAATTTTGATTTTCCCCGGCTCAAAATTACGATTTTACACCAGTTTATTATTTTATATCCACTTTAAAATTGTGGTTTTTCCCCCCATTTTAAAATTACGTCTTTGCCCACAGTTCAAAATAAAAGTATGCTTTTGCCCTCAGCTAAAATTTACGATTTTCCCCTCGGTTCAAAATTACGATATCACCCTCAATTCAAACTTACGTTTTTTTGCCTCTGGTGCAAAATAAAAATATAGTTTTCCTCTAGCTAAAAATTAGGATTTTACCCTCGGGAAAAATTTTTGATTTTCCCCCAAGTAAAAATAAAAATATGACTTTGCCCTAGCTAAAAATCGTGCCAATGAGCTACCTAACACTCTTTTTACTTTTTCTTTCTAGCAAAACTATGGTACTATTTTTTTAATTGGTTAAGAATTATTCGGCCATCGCCCCGCAATGCGGACGGCCTAGTTGAAATACAAAATACCTGAAAGATATTAAATGCCATACAAAAATCTATTTTGTTTGCAAAAGTCAATGGCCTTTATTAATTACCAAATGAGAAGTAACAACAAGGAGTGTGAAACCCTAAAGAAAATCGATCTGTCCTGGCTTAACAAATACATGGTGCATGTCTGAAGCAAATTGGAGTTCCGATACTGCATTGACCTGCGAGTTTGACGCATGGAAGCTTTCCATTTGTCATTACGAAAGATGGTTTGAATGAATATATGGCTGAAAATGAGAGTTGGCTGAAAAAGTAAACAACTCGGGTTGCCTCGTTTATTAGTTATAATTATTTTTATATCTATAGTCTAAAAATATAACATAATAAATAGATTATCTAGTTATTTATAACTTAATTTTATACGTAATAATGATTATTATACAAATGTATTAAATAAAAAGTAGGTAAATGATAGCTCATTAATTAGACTCGCAAGTCAGCTCGAGCTCAATAAGTGAAGTTCGGATTGAATCTCGTTAATTAAACAACCTTAATTTTTACCTTGAGCTTGATCGAGCTCGTGCTCGTTTCAGTTCTGTTCGATTCGAGCTTTTAGTAATTGGATCTCGAGTGGTTCACAAACGACCTCGTTTACACCCTTGAATGCTCCTTTCCAACCCATTCAGCCCATATAAAGCCACTGTTCATTTATTAGTAGCCTAAAATAACGTAGTTGTTAATCACCCATAATGATCCAAAACTACAGGGGTGTAGCTTAGTTGATGAAACTTTCATCGTTCCTTTTAAGGAACTCACTTTACCAATCCAATATTTTAGCACTCTAGGGCTCTTCCAAATTCATTCTTTCTCTCTAGAATCCTAACAGTCGCCGGAGAATTCTGACAGTCGCCGGAAATGGCTCGACGATGAGAAACAACTTGGCATAGTGTGCGAGGTGCTTTGATTCTCCTTTCTATTGTGAATCAGCTGGTCACCTTTCTCCCTATTCTGATTGTGGTTTCATCCATTCGCCTTTCTGAGCTTGTCGGAGTTTTTGTTAGGTTCTCACACCAGTCTTCTTGATCTGTGGTTGGTTCTCCTTTTTGTCTCTAGAATCCCAACAGTCACCAGAGAAATCTGATAGTCGCTGGAATGGCTCGACGATGAGAAGCAACTTGGCATAGTGTGCGAGGTGCTTTGATTCTCCTTTCAACAGTGAATCAGTTTGTCACCTTTCTCCCTATTCTGATTGTGGCTTCATCCATTCGTTGTTCTGGGCTTGTCGGAGTTCGTGTTTGTGTGATTAGTTGTTGCTGAAACATGGGTTATGCGGGAAACAATAGAGGGGGAGGAGAATGGATTGATATCCCGTACCGGAGCAAGGCCGGGGGTACAAAAGGCTTGAAGGAGACCACGTTCTTCGTCTCGAATCTTCCAGGAGGTGTATCCAGGACGATGTTACGGAGGGTTTGCCAACCATTTGGTGTAGTCACGGATGCCTATGTGGCAAAGAAGAGGGACGCCAAAGGAAACTTTTTTGGCTTCGTCAGGTATGAAGGGGTACAAAATGTTAAGAATGTACTGGCGGGTCTGAATACAGTCAAGATATATGAAGCGAAGATTAACGCATTACTTGCACTATATGATCGGGACCATAGG
Source organism: Helianthus tuberosus (assembly GCA_030545235.1). NCBI lineage: Eukaryota > Viridiplantae > Streptophyta > Magnoliopsida > Asterales > Asteraceae > Helianthus > Helianthus tuberosus. The sequence goes on along the minus strand of CM060404.1, from coordinate 49,016,468 downwards.
AGGTTTGGAAACCAGCAACAGCAAGGGGCCAGTGGTCCGGTACCTCCTAGGTATCAACATTATCACCAACAGAAGCCGGTGGAGTTCAAAAGATGGCAACCGACTAATGTAGCAAAGGATGCTTCATACAAGGATATTTTGACGGGTGACAAAGGTCAGATTATGAAGAATAGGAAAGTTATTATTCTGAAAGATAAACTACCAGTGTATAATAACCATTGTCTAGGAAGGGCAATTTTTGGTGAAGCAAAGGACGTAAAAGCAATCGGTTACATGAGGTCTATGCTGAATAGGGGGGGCTATGTTGATGCACCATTATGCTATTTAGGGGGTTGCATTTTATGGTCGTCATGAAGGATAAGGAAGAGGCAAACCAGTTTCTAAATAGAAAGGAAGAATTATGGGGTGAGCATTTTGCTAGTGCTTTGTTATGGGTAGGCCAAGATGTTAAAATTGAACGGGTAACTGAGCTGAAAATAACTGGGTTACCTGTCCAATTCCGTGATTATGAAGTTTTTGATCAGATTGGGGCCTTGTTTGGAAGAATTATAAAAGGGTCTGGTTTCTCTTGGGCTGATTCAGATGTGTCCAGTGGGAGTTGTCATGTGCTCACTAGTAATATCGGCCTTGTTAATGAGGAAGTGGAGATAGTTTGGAAGAACATCAGGTTTTTAGTCAGAGTATCGGAGACCGGTAGTGGATGGTTTCAGGAGAACGTAATTAACACAATGCTATCGGAGTCAATGTCGCCGGAGGAATCGATGATTGGTGAAAATGGGAACGAAATGGATGAGGATTTGGAAGATGGGGAACTGAAGGAAAATGATGAAGCCTCGCCGGATGAAGAAGTCCAAGGATCGCCGGTGATAGAAAAGGTGCCAAAGGAATTCAGAGGGACGAAGTTGAACGATGGCATGCATGGGGAGCCTGATACGCCGCAATCCATGCACGAGTTGCATGGGAACCAGGAGAGAGAAACCCTTGGGAATCAGGAGAGAGAAACGATTAAGACGGTGGGTGAAGGGACCAAGAAAGTGAAAAAAACGGATAATTATGGGGGTGGGGCCCAGAAAGGAAATTTTGAATGTTTAAGTCCAGTGGAAACCAATCCAGTATTGGGCCTTGATCCAGGCACACAATCTAGGAAGAGGCCTAGAAGGGCTAGAAGCCCACAAGTGTGGTGCCCAGAAGAAAATAGAGGGGAGGAGCCGGTGTTTTCTCATATCCGTAATTTAGAAAGGTCTTTTGACCTAAATAAGGAGACACAACCTATGACGTCTACTACTGAGGTGCCGTACAACCAGGAACAGCAGTCATTTTCAAGGGTGATCGGTGAGGATCCGAATGATTCAAACGTCAACGGTGTGGGTAACTAAGGTGTTGGGGTTCAAGATACCGAGCCGAGAGATAATTCTGGGGAAGAAGATCAGATTCAGATGGAAGATCGGGCGGTGCAAGACGAGGTGAACAATACTAAGATTGTGGGTTCGTTAGTCGGCTTTCAGCTTGGTGGATATGATAAGCAGGTAAGTGAGCTTATTATTGGAGAACAATCAGGTTTCCAATGAATTTTATGACTATCAACTTAAGGGGGGGTCAGGGACCAAAGAAAGATAGATTGGATAAGGGGGTTAAAAACATCTCATGGGGTTCATTTTTTAGAAATTCAGGAAACAAAAATGGGGGGTATAACTGATTTTACGATTAACAAATATTGGGGGAGGTCAAGATTTGAAATGGCTCATGTGGATGCTGTTGGAAGGTCAGGGGGTTTAGTAAGCATGTGGGATCCGTCTGTTTTTTAGTGTAATGATGTAATTAAAAGCCAAAGGTTCATCTTAGTACAAGGGTGTTTAAAACATACGGGGGAACTATTAAACATTGTAAATGTTTATGCTTATAATGACCCGTTGGAGAGGAGAGCCTTGTGGGAAGAGCTGGTAGTACTGAGAAGATCACTGAAAGGTATGTGGGTGTTTGGCGGGGATTTTAATGACGTTAGAAAACCATGTGAAAGGTTTAATTCAGAATTTGTGGGTATAAATGCGGCGTTCTTCAACCAATTTATTGAACTAGCAGATCTGTTGGAATACCAAATGGGGGGCGAAAGTTCACATACCATTCAGATAACGGTCTTCATAAAAGTAAATTGGACCGGTTCTTGGTATGTAGAGATTTTCGAGATAAGTGGCCTACAGCCTCGGTTGTTGCTCTGTCAAACGTGGTTTCGGACCATTGCCCGGTTCTCTTGTCTTTAACATCACCGGATTTTGGGCCTATACCTACGAGAATCTTTAACTCCTGGCTAGACTTGCCTGGAGTTTTGGAGTTCACTCGACAAACATTGGAAGGTTTCGTGTTTGATGGTCCAGCGGATTTGGGATTAGCTGTTAAGCTGAAATGGATAAAGTTTAAAATCAAAGAACGGGTAAACGTGATCAAGGCTGAAAAGGAGGCGATGTATAAAGAAAAGATTGCAATTTTGGAGGATTTGGAGGTTAAAGCTGAAGAGAGGCTTCTCTCCCCAAATGATTTGGATACAAGAGCTGAATGTAAAAAAGTAATCATGGAGGTAGATAAGGTGAAAGCTATGGATTTGAGACAAAAGTCCCGGATAAAATGGGCCTTGGAAGGTGATGAGAATACAAATATTTTCCATAATGTAGTTAATGCTAATCAGTGTTCTAATAGGATAAATGGCCTGATGATAAATGGTTTATGGGAGACGGCTCCACCGCTTATAAAAGATACGGTATGTTCTTTCTTTGCTGAGAAGTTCAAGGAACCATACAATGCAAGACCAGGGCTGTTGTGTCCGGTAATGAATCTGATTTCGGAAGCAGATGCCGAAGTCCTAGTAGCCCCCTTTTCTCTATGAGAAATTTAGGATGTTGTGTGGGATTGTGCGAGAGACAAGGCACCAGGGCCGGATGGGGTTAATTTTAGGTTCATTAGGCGATGTTGGGAGTCTCTGCAAGATGATTTCGTGAGGGTTTTAGAGGAATTTCAGCTGAACGCGTCCATCTCGCAAGGGTGTACTTCTTCGTTCATAGCATTGATACCAAAGTGTACGGATCCGGGTGGGTTGGGGGATTACAGGCCAATTAGCCTCATTGGATGTATAAACAAGGTTATATCCAAGGTTTTGGCGAATCGAATGAAACTGGTGATTAACGAATTAATCTCTGAAGAACAAACCACATTTCTTGCAAATAGAAGCATCTTGGATGGGCCTCTTGTTTTAAATGAGCTAGTACCATGGCTGAGATCGAATAAAAAGGAAGGCTTTATTTTCAAGGTGGATATAGAAAAGGCTTACGACTCTCTGAACTGGGGATTCCTGGAAGATATCATGGATCAAATGAAGTTCCCGCTTCGATATAGAAGATGGGTCATGGCTACGGTTATAAATGCGCGGGCTTCAGTATTAGTTAATGGGTCACCGACATAGGAGTTTGCATGTGGTAGAGGGTTGAGACAAGGCGACCCGTTGTCTCCGTTCTTGTTCATAATTGCAATGGAAGCCTTAATAGGGGTGATGAAGAAGGCGTGCAACATTGGTCTCTACGAAGGCATTAGGTTCGTAAACAACGGTGCGGTCTTATCTCATTTTCTATATGCAGACGACGTTATTTTTGTAGGGAATTGGGAGGGCGCCAGTGTGCAGAATTTAAGAAGAATATTAAGATGTTTTTTTCTTAGCCTCGGGTCTCAGGGTTAATCTGTCAAAAAGCAGTGTTTTTGGAGTAAATGTTGGCAACGATAGGATACAAGATTTGGCGAATACATTGGGGTGTAGAGTTGGAAGTTTCCCCTTCAAGCATTTGGGGCTCCAAGTGGGGGCTAACATGAATGTAATCAAGCATTGGCAGCCGATTATAGACATATTCCGGAAAAGACTAGTGATTTGGAAGGCGAATACACTTTCCTTTGGAGGTAGACTGACCTTGATAAAATCGGTATTGAATGCTCTCCCTACGTATTACTTCTCTCTATACAGAGCTCCGGCGGGTGTAATCGATCAACTAGAGAGGTTAAGACGGGAGTTTTTATGGGGAATAACACCGGAGAAAGGAAAGATGTGTTGGGTTGCTTGGCCGAATGTTATGACTCCAAAGGATCTAGGGGGTGGGGGTTGGGTCATTAAAAGATGCAAATTTGGCCATGCTTGCCAAATGGTGGTGGAGGTTCAAAACAGATCCGGAGAGTCTGTGGCGAAAGGTTATATGGAGCATTCATCATAGCGAGAGAACGTGGAATCCTATACCAAGGAAGTTAACAATTGCAGGGCCTTGGAAACAAGTGGTTAGAGTAGCAGGCGACTTGGAAGAATTTGGGATAAGTCTGGTTAGATGTTGTCGGGTTATTCCAGGAGAAAACAGTACGGTTGCTTTTTGGAAAGAATGCTGGTTAGGAGGAGATACACTACAAATCAGATTTCCAGGCTTGTATGGCTTAGAAAGAGTTAAGAATGTAAGGATATCGGAGCGGGTAAAAGTGGTAGATGGAGGGATAGTACTGGAGTTTAACTGGTTATGGCGGATGAAGTGGCTGAATTGCAGATGCTGACTTCGGAACTGGGTGCAGCAGTATTGGGGAATGGGGAAGATCGCTGGAGCTGGAGTCTGGAAGAATCAGGGATGTTTTTGGTAAAGAGTCTAAAAAACAGCCTGCAAGCGGTTCGGTTCTCGGACCTGGGAAACGAGTTCGTGTGGAACAACTGGATACCGACTAAGGTTAACTTTCTAGCATGGAGACTATCTTTAGATCGGATTCCAACGCTTGTAGCTTTAGCTCGAAGGAATGTCGCCGTCGGTGAAACACGATGTAAAATCTGTGGAATGTTTGATGAGGACGTGGATCATTTATTTGTGGGATGCGAGCTAGCGCAGAAGGTCTGGGATCTTGTGTCAAAATGGTGCAAGATATCGGGTATCTATGGTTTTGGAATCAAGGATATTTTGGTTTGGCACAAACAGGTTAGAGGATGTAAAAAATGGAGGAAACTTGTATATGGTATTATGCAGATAGCACTATGGGTTGTATAGAGAAGTAGGAATGATTTGGTGTTTAATGGGAAAGAAGTTAAGATCGATCAAATAATGAACGAGATAAAGCAATTGGGGTTCTTATGGATCGGAAGCCGTTCGAGTCTTAAAGAGATAAGTTGGGTAGATTGGTGTAATTTTGAAAATTCTGGAAAGTGGCTGTAATGTAGTATTTTAAACTGGATGTAATGTGGTGTGGGCTAACATTTGGTTGGCCCTTTTGATTAATGAATAAAATTTGTTGGCCGTTCAAAAAAAAAAAAATTTAGCACTCTAATACGCAAATATATAAGTGTGATGCACAAATATATAAACTCAGAATTTTTTCATCAACTTGTTAAAGTTTTGCATTATTGAAAATACAACAAACGTACATGTGAACTGTTAGAGCAAAAATCCCTCACGTAGAGCTCCAATTATTGATCTATCTATAGATATCACATGAAGCACTTGAACCAAACAAAGTTGTGTAATTTGCGAAACTAGGTCACTCAAGCCTCATCGCAGGAAGAAACGATGACCAAGAATTCCTCCATGTGACCAAGAATCGTCGTGAAAATAAGTATTAATTTAGATAACAAATCCTAATTTTTGTTACAGAAGTTAGACCGAAAGAAAAAGAAGGGCTCAGAAAATTAACCATCATAACCTATAACTGAACCATAACTAGTATTATCAAACCGCTATTAACCGATAACCGACACAACCAATATGGTTATGGTTATAAAACTTTGTGAACTGACCAATCGATTATGGTTACGATTATGAAGCTTTTGTTAACCAATATAACCTAAATCAAACAGAACTTGTAATGTTAAGCCTATATAATGGATATATTTTTACATAAACCATATAAAAGTTTTTAAGTAAGTTAAAAGTATCTTAGTAACCAAATGATCTTAATGTAGATGCCGTTTATTTTGATGAAGAATTGAGGTGTTATGATCGTAACTTTATAATTATTTTATCTGTAGAGAATTACCTTATTAAAAGGAATCCTATATCGGTAGTTAATAAAAAAAATTGTACTCTTGGTTATTTTATAAAAAAAGGGCCAAGCTAAGTTTAGACCGTGCACGCCCGGAATACACACCCATATTTATTTCATACCTTGTTTGATTAATCAACCAAAATTAACCGAAATTAACCATAACTAACTTCATAACCAATTAACCGTAACCGAATTTGGTTATGGTTATGGTTAGGGAAATTCCATAACCGAAGCTGGTTGTTATGGTTACGGTTAATGATAAAAACTGAATTAAACCAACCCATCCCTTAATGTTAAGTGTTAACTGACTCAAAACTATAAATTATTACCATCCCTACACATGTATCTATGTTATGTATGTATGGATTGTGTATTTGTTCAAAATATATAAATAAACACAAATAAAGTATGGATTGCATAAATTCACACGTTTATTAGTTTTCACTCTGGAGGTTGCGACTCAAACAATGGAAAAACCCATATAAGAGTTGGTTTTCACTTTGTATTAGTTTTATTGCAAAACTTAATATCAATTTTTACTTTGATGCCTGCATTTAAACTATAGCATGCTTGTCATGGAATAATTGGTATCTTTATAGTAGAACATACTTAATGCTATAGAGTAGGGTGTGATTAGAAAATAGAGTAGGGTGCAATTAAAAAAATTCATTGATCTCGTAAGTTGATGTTTTTAGAGAGAGAATGCATTGTTAAAAGATAGAAAGACACCGAAGGGCTTCTAGCCCATGGAAACCAGTGTGGCAACGTGTGATGAAAATGTATCCCTTCCCATGAGGTAGGGTTCTAGTCCTCTGGTGAATAAGATGTGTAGATATAGATGTAGGATTCGTGTGTTTAATTTTTTATATTTTATTTTCTGAAAAGGCAAATATATAAAACATAAACTCTTGAAGAAACTAGGAAGATGCTAGGATCAAACACGAAAAAGCAGTGCAAAGAACAAGGAAGGAGCAACAAACAAGAAAAAAAACCAACCCAAACTACAGACAAGAGGAAGGGTTTTTAACATGGTCTTCCCAAAACAACCCCTATGCTTGGATCTGTTTTTCACCCAGCTGGAGAGGCATGCGATCAAGGGCGAACTTAGGTTAAGGGTTGGGTGGGCAGGCGCACCTCTTAAAAGAATGGTGTATTTCATAAGTAAAAATCTCGATCACGCCCTTTGAAAGTTTGGTTAAACCCCTCTTTCGCACCCCAGACAAAAATTCTTGGGTCCACCACTGCTTGTGATGATCTCCTCCCGAATTTGGTTTGCCGGTCTCCTTAGCATCGCACTCTAAATGTACCAAAAAGTGGAAAAGATAAAGGCCATCAAGATTTTCTTCCCCAAGTATGAAACTAGCTCCTGTGCGACCTCAAGTAACTGATCCAAATTGTCCAAACCTGTTAAGTCCCACCCACACTAGCAGGAAACAACTCTCGACATATCTTTAGCCTTTGAACATGACAAAAAAAACATGTAGAACTGTTTCACCCATCTGGGGCAAGGTGGAAGATATCCAGTCATGGTTTACTTAGACTGTTACATAAACTATCAGTGGTGTCAAGATAAAATCATTTATTTAATGTGTATATATTTATGTGTATGTTGTTTTGAAAAAGGATAGTCCTGTAAACATCTATCGTTACTTCCTCACAACAGATGCAAACATCTCCACACATACAAACTCCTCACATATCCTCATAAAAGGATAGTGTTGTAAGCATAAGAGAACCAAATCAAGAGATAGATGATTCATTTGAACATGTCTTCTCAAGCCTCTCTCCCAGGGCTACTTCTATTTTCACTCCACCACCCACAAAAAAAATACTATCCACCATACAACCATTACTTGATGCAATTGACCAAAATGATCTAGATAGACCCAGTTCCTCCCAACCACCTGTTACTGAGAGCATGCCATAGAAAGTGATTGAGCCAGATCATGTGATTGCTAGCCCACAAGCAGAGGAGGGTACACCTCTTGTGTCACAAGTGACACATTTAGGTTTTGCAAGTGAGGCAGCCACTACAACTATAGAGGCAACAGTCTCACGGTTGAACAGTGGTTACATAGTTAAGACCTCCTTGAAGGCAACAACTGTTGGGTCTACAATAGTACACTCTCTATCAGTTGGAATTCCCCGGAACCAAGAACAAGGGGCACTTGGTTCAAAACCAAGTACAACCACTTCTGGTGGGAACTCAGGTGATCCTATTAACTTATGTGATGGGTTAAGATATCAGGAATTGATGAAGAGGATAACCAAATTAGAGTCATTAGTAGATGAAATCAAAGATATGTTTTAGACTTTGGTACAAAACTCCATAATTCCACCCAAAATGCAGAAATTGCGAAAGAAATATGGACTCATGCAAGCATGTATCTACAACTTCAAAATCAATTTGCTGAAACAACTCATAACATACACATGGAGCTTATCAGAAACATGGTGGATGCTAGGTACAATGATACTAAAGCTGAGATTAAGGCCATTAAAGACAATCTTCTTCAAACCACCGGTACTACTCCTACTCTCCCTAAATACACAGAAGATGATGCCAAAAGGGGGAGAATGACATCATGAGAAAGCTCCCTCATCTTGTCAAGAAAGCTTAAAAGCGACCTGGCATATATGAAAAAGAGAAGAGGAAAGATACATGGGAAGCTAAAGATATTTTGACAGTGCAAGAGATCCTTGAAAGAAAAAGAGTTCAAGAGAATCAAGGTTCCTCAACAGATGTTCCTCAAAGAAATGTTCCAACCACCACTCAAACCACTGCTCCCATTGCTCAAATTAACATCTATTGCCACTTTAAAAGTGACAACAGATGTTACATCCACAACAGCACTATCCATACCTCCATATTCTCAAAAAGCCCCTACAGGTCTACTTATCAAAAGAAAACTATCAACAAAAACCCCATTACCACCAACAAAAACACCCACACCACAAACAAAAACCAGAAAAACAAAATTTATCATCCAAGATGATGATGAAGAAACCCCTGAAGCCTCATCCATCAAAACCACCACTACCAAAGAACCATCCACAACTATCACGCCCCTTCCATTAATCCTACCATCAACCACCACCACTTCCATAACTACATCAGCACATCCTTTGGAGTTAGAAATTGTTTCAAAAGAAATACAGTCTTTTTACTCCTCAACAGACCCAAACCAACTCTCATTTCCATCACTTCAAAACTATCCAAAGTCTGCCAATGTCAAAGAATACTTGGAGCTAAAGCTAAAACAGGCAGAAAGGATTGCAGCAGAGAGAAGTCAAGGAAAGGGAGATAAAATGGCTCAGCAGATCTTATATGAAGAATTCACTAAAGTGAATGTTTTGGAAGATTTTGCTAAGGATGTTAGCAAGAAAGCTTCTCAGCGTCTGGTTAATGACCTTGATCTCAGAAGGGCTTTGAGAGAAGGCTATATGGAATACAACATGAAAAACAATCCATACAAAGCAACCAGAGCTCAATTCATAAGATAGTCAACAGAGACCCTACTTGATGAAATTTTAAGGATAAAAAGGCTAAAGCTAAATCCTGAGTAAAAACCAACACCCATGGCCGGCCCTGAAGGTGGGCAGGGAGGACCACCGGCCAGGGCCAGATATTTCAAAGGGCACGTAATTTTCTAAAAAAAAAACCGATATGTATATGTAAAAATAAATAAATTAATATGGTATACCCATACAAACACCAACATAGGCCCACTTACAAAACTATTTTTATGGTTTAGATTAGTTATTAGCCCATTGACATTAGGTTTAGACATTTAGTGAGCACAATACCCAATTTTGTTAAGGCCTAAGGGCACGTTTTTTCGAGCTCGAACATGGTACATGAATTCTCAGGGCCGGCCCTGCCAACACCTCCCAACTGGAGAGCAGGAAAAAGGCCTAATGATAAGAAGGCTCTCCAGTTGAGAAGGATGAAAGAAGAAATGGTTGCAGACTTGCAGCCAAGTTTGGCACAATGACATCAATGGCAAGATGGGACGAACCAACAATCTTAGAAAACTACAAAAAGTTAGAAATATTAATAAAAAAAGATCTCTCTGTCCCCAAAAAGCCATATTATGAGTAGGTAGAATTCCCTATCAAATCTCTAGTTGATCCCTCAAAACTTTCTTCATGAAAGAACATCTCCTCAGCTGTAAAAAGCTACCTCAAAAGGCAAAAAGAGATGTCTGCAGAAGATATAAAGATGTATGAAGATGAAATGAGAAAAAAAGGGATCAGGAACAAATTGATGTATGAAGTCATCGTCTCTGAAATTAGGGAAATGTGTTTGTAGTGGTGGTGGTGCATAAGGACGCAAAGTGTTAGGAGTTTAATCAAAAGGGTTCAATGTGTTAGGGTATGAGATTACAAATATACCCTCTCAACTAATGGTGATGCTAATGGTGAGATGATAGAAGGGTGCAAATTGCAGTGAAATAGAAAGGACTCATGTGTCCATTATTTCAACTTACGGATGCAAATTGACTCTGACAACATACCATAAGGATGCAAAATACAATCTATATATGATAAATTTCAAACTGAATGAACAGTAATTAGAATTTTGGATTTAGAATTATTTAAAATTAGAATAAAATAAATAGTAACATCATTAAGAGATGATCAAATGGTATCGGGTATAGGTACTGGTCTCAAATTTACCAAACCGATGTATTTTCGGTACCGGTTCTGCACAGGTATTCACCGGTTTTTACCCTCAAATACTGGTGCCGTACCAGTACCGACCAGTAGCAAACTGTACCATACTAGGTATATTCGGTACCCACTTTTGGGGATTTCGGTAACGGTATTTTCGGTACCGGTTGGTACCGAGCTCATCAAATCCTGTAGCAACGCAGCAATGCAAGTAATTGCACCGTTTAGATTACTTTTCATACACACAGTAAGTAAACTGTATTTCGTTTGAATGAGGTTTTATATACACAACAACTTATTTTGCTTTCTTTTTTGTCTTTTTCTTTAATGAATGAATTGTAGCATGTAAAATTAACTTGGATATTTAGAATATTGATGAGCAAATCGTATCAAATACTGTAAACGAACCGGTATCGTATCGGTACCAAATTTACTATACCAAATCATTTTCGGTACCAATTTGGTACCCACCTTTTGGCGTTTTCAGAATCGTTACTTTCGGTTCGACACCGGTCTAGCACCATACCTGTATTTATTGATTTTTACCTTCAATTACCATACCGTATTGTACCGAGCATTTTCGATGCCGGTACCTAATTTCGATGATTTTCCGGATCGGTACTTTCGCTGTCGTTACCGCTACCGAGCTCATCCATATTTTAACGTGTTAGCACCGTAATAACTGAACTGAAAACAACCGAATTTCCAACGTGTAGGACGTGTGGGTCCTATTAATATATATTAAGTTATTTAAAATCGTTTTTTATGACGGAGTGACTATCCTTACCATGTCATTTTATTTATGTTTTGATATTCGGTATCTGTTTGTCGTTGCTGACACGCCTTTTGTAGTCATTGGGTCCCGCCGCAACGCGCGGGCGGACCATACCTGTATTTATTGATTTTTACCTTCAAATACCATACCGTATTGTACCGAGCATTTTCGATGCCGGTACCTAATTTCGATGATTTTCCGGATCGGTACTTTCGCTGCCGTTACCGGTACCGAGCTCATCTATATTTTAACGTGTTAGCACCGTAATAACTGAACAGAAAACAACCGAATTTCCAACGTGTAGGACGTGTGGGTCCTATTATTATATATTAAGTTATTTAAAATCGTTTTTTATGACGGAGTGACTATCCTTACCACGTCATTTTATTTATGTTTTGATATTCGGTATCTGTTTGCCGTTGCTGACACGCCTTTTGTAGTCATTGGGTCCCGCCGCAACGCGCGGGCGGAAAATAACTAGTTTACCTAATAATAAATCATGGATATGGGTATGAAAGCAAAAACTTTTTAAATATTCAAACTACGTGGAATAAAAAATTGAAGTGCAAAAATTGAACTACGTGGAGAATTATGTAGACACTTATGACTGTCTTTGAAAAACTATATAAATGAGCTAATCTTACACAAGCCAGGAGTATATACATGCAACATGTGTAATTTTGCATATATGCACTCGCATAGATTAAAAATACAAAACTAAAACTATATTAAATTACTAACTTTTATACAAATAATCGGGGGCAAAGCAGACGATATCCAGTCATTGGCTTACTTAGACTGTTACATAAGCTATGTGTCGAGATAAAATCATTTATTCAGTGTGTGTATGTGTATGTGTAAGTTGTTTTGAAAAAAAAAATAGATAGAAAGACACGTGAAAGTTACTAATCTAAATACTAAAAGACCAAATAAAAATTTTGAACATTGGGATTTGACATCTTGAGTCGTGTAGGATTTGCCACAATTGAACTTCATACATTATACGACTTCTAGAGGAAAGCCAGTCATGTATATAACTGATACGATTGTGTCTTACGATGTTATTTTGTACGATGCCCCAAGTAAATTCAAATAGTATTGTTCAACTTGAATGAGGATTGGCTTAGGGTTTTGTAGAATGAGGAATTAGATCGAAATATCTTGAGCATGGATCAATTGACTATGCAAGGTTTCACTGTCAACAAAGATGGTGATACTTGCAGAATCTTTCCCATGTTCTCTGTTCCGGTGAATAATTCGGTTAATGAAGCAAATGGATTGACGAGGGAAGAGGAAATTGGGTTAAAAGAAAAGCAAGGTATAATCGATGAAGGTGTGTTTGATGATGATTTCAAACAACGTTATTTGGATTCTTATTTCGAAGAACTCCATTTGTCTTCACAAGAGACAGATTGGAGTATAATGATCATAATGGCCATGGAATTCAAGGAGTTTGAAGATTGTAGAGCATTTATGAATATGCTGGATGATCGAGAATTTGTTTTCAAATATAAACATATACTCGAATCAAAGTTTGAAGAACTGGTCAGATGGTTCCTGTTCGAATATATGGGAATCACTACAAGACCGGTTCCACCATTTACTCCAAACAAGAGAAAGATACACTTGTTAAGTCTGTACATACTGGTGGCTGTGGACGGTGGTTACAGGGATGTAACAACGGAAAACTTGTGGCCTGCAATTGCAAAGGATCTAGGATTTAAATATGAAGACGGAGACTACATGAGGGTCACTTATGCCATGTATGTCGATATCCTAGAGTATTACTATAAATTTAAAATAGTTCAAAAGAAAGTGCAGGACAAGGAGATAGTATTAGAAGAAGGAAGGTCCACCAGAGGCTGCCATGAAAGATCAAAGAGTGCAGGAGAGGCTCAACATGAACCTGCAGGGACTACACAGGTCGCACTCTTTGCTGGAATCGATGATGAAGACTGGAATTAAGGGAAAAGAAGGAAACACTTCAATTTCAACTATGCTAGATGGGCCATAGATGAAGCAAATCGAAGCGTCATGGATCAAGCTTGGAAACATAACCAAGTTTAAGGGGGGTTATGTTAGAATTATTAAACTTTGTTATGTTTATTAGTTTATGTTTAATTATCATTCGAATTTATAAGTAGAAATACGTATGATATGAACTTGGTTAGTAGATGATATATGTTGGGATTGAACCCTACCAGAGGAACAGATAATGAAAGCCAAAACTGGTTCACAACAGTGGATTCACAATAAGCAGCTGTTTACACTAAGTCTTCTCCCTTGAAAGTGATTATAACATCTGATGGTCTTATATCCACTGCCCGTATACAACTGCTGTTGTTTTTCTAACTACTGATGAAGCCCAGAAGACTGCTGAGAAGTAAACACTGCTGGTACAATCTACTGATGACAAAGCACTGCCCAATCAAGGACCGATCAACCTTGAGGAAAGCACTGATGTAAAAAGAGAACAGTAGTTTAGCTTGTCATTTGTTTTATACATTGTCAGTGGTTAGGATTAGCAGTGTTTGTATAGGAACAGTTGTTACAGGTTGTTAGGCTGTTAGATGTCGCTTTCATGGTGACGTCAGCTGAGATGCCTCAGTGGTTTGGCTAGTCTATAAATGGCGCAGTACTCTGTACTGTTACATTTGATCGTCTTGAGTGAGTTCTTCTCCTCAATTGTCACACCCCGATATTTCCACGTATTACCGGTGGGCCCGGTGGGGGAGTAACGTGACGTGGTTGGTAACATTACAGTCAAACAACACAATATTTAAATGCACAGCGGAAGCAAAAGATAGATATATTTCAACTTTAATAAATTGTAATATTAAGTATCACAACAGTTGAAAATAATCCACAGGTGGATCAAAAATAAAATAGGAACATTGTTCAACAGTTTTGACATCCAAGCTTGCGAGACTTATCGTGGACGCTAGGAGAAAGCCAGCCTAGTTCGCGTAGTACCTGCACTTAACCTTTTTGGGAAAATACATCATTTTACACTGGTAAATACATTCAACTGATTCATTTTGAAAAGTTTAATAAAATTGATTTGAATGCATGTGGCACAAACTTTTTATAACTTGGGATAATTATTTGAATATAATACTTGTAAATGAATTACATGTTCCTTATGCGTTCAGTAGCCCGATCCGTAGACCGGGTTAAAGATCAATAGACACACCACATAATGTATTTACGCAATGACAGGTGTACGCCTACACCCCGCGTTCAGGTCGTGGCCATTTCGTAAAATGATGCCAGGGATATCCGGGACATGGTCATTAACCCCCCAAAGGCTTTAAGCAAACAAAAAATTTCAAAACGAAGCATATCAATGATTTAACCTATATTCGATTAAAGATTCAATGCCGAACCAAGCGGTATTTTATATACCGTACCCCAAGCCCGTATAGGGAAAATAAGTTAAAAGTATTTACCTTTGCAAAGTAATAATCACAATCAGCAAGTGCGTGTAGCTTTTACCGGGTCTCCTATTCTGGAATGAAGGTTTATAATAACCTATTAGAATCCTAACGGGTCTTTAATTAAGCCTAAGCCTAGACCGGTTAGTTTTAACAAAGATACGGTTCGAACGCACGATTAAGCGAAGACCGGAATAGAATGTGATTTAGACCCGACAAGTTTGAAGACTTGTATAATATGGGTAATCTAACCACATTCTGGATTTTGAGATAAAAACGATAAGGTTTGACCCGTTTCGGCTAGTTTATGCAAACTAGTTACATAAACCGATCCGAACGCGCAAGAGGCGTAACGGGTAAACACGAGAGTCATTTACAGGTTTCCTAAGTTAATATGCCTTAAAGATGTTGTGATATCAGTAGGATATCTTCCATTATGCCCAAAACGAGTTTAATCTCAATTTAAGCCCGTAGGGGTATTTTGGTCATTTTAAAGATTATAAAAGAGATTATTTGTAATTCTGATGTTCGGGTCTGAAGTAATCAGTAAAAAAACTTACTTTAACAGGTTACATCAGTTGGTAATAAGTCTTACATGACAAAAGGGTTTTAAATCCAAACTATGCGTTTAATACGCTTTAAAAGCCGTTTTAAGCGATTTCCGGGTTATACAGGAAATCTGAGTTTTCTGGTCAGGTTATAAAGTTCAAAATACTTTATTTATTATTTAAAATTAGTAGCAATTGGATTTGTGTCAAAATATTATGTAGAACTCATTTTATAACCAAAAAGGGTATAATCGGTATTTACCGAATCAACGCCATAACCTTAGGTTATGAGCAGGTTAAAAATAATTAAAAATCTTCAAAAATCCCAAAATATTATATTACTTCAGTGGGTAAAAGTTTTGGTGTCAAAAATTTGGTTTAGATAGGCTTTATGCTAATGACGTCGTTTAATTACTAAAAAGCGTTCTAATTACGTCATTGAGCATAACTCCTAATCTAGACCTCAAACTGATGTGAAATTTTAGGGACAAGTTTATAAATCAGTAATAAAGATTATTGTCCTTTCACATTTCTAAAATTCTCGTTTTATGGTCAAAAGGGCATATTGGTCAACATTAGGCATTTAACGGGAACGTGTAAACGAATGGGGCAAACAACGAACCAATCACAGAGGGTTATTCCAACATGTAACTTGGTCCTAATGAAGCTCTAAGGCATTTCTAAATCATACTAAATCAGGTCAGAACTGAAGTCAAAGCAAAAGTCAAAGTATTGCGACTTTCGGTTCCGAACCGGGTCTAAACAGAAAATTGTCGGGTCGAACATGCTTAGACATGTTCTTACACTTATTACTGAGTTATATGAGTGATAAAATAGGTTACCTGCCTTCTACATTGCTAATTATGCGTTAATTCGAAGATTAGCATTCTGTTGACTTTTTCTAATCAACTTTGACCCGACAAATGGTCTAGTTAGAGTGGGAATCAGAGGGTGCCCTTGTAAGGGTTTATTACCCACATAATTACCAACTTATAACTACTTTTGATTCGACTAAACACCGAACCATGAGTGATTAATCGCTAAGTCAAACGTTAATTACGACGGTTTGACTTTTAAGCTAATAACTAAGTAAAACTCAATTAAGGAAGGTCAAGGGTACTTACCAAAGTCTAATGCACGACTAGGGATGACTTGGGTCTGCTCTTAAGCTCCAGGAAGCTCCACAATTACAGATGGAAGGTGTGATCAAATTGGTGCAACATGAGGGCCTTTTATAGTGCTTTTGATCTCATCAACTCATGACAACAAGTGCTACAACTGATCATGGATAATCCACAAGTGTCCCTAGAGCCTAGGAACTGTTAGGGGTCGCCCATGGATGAGAAAATATCTTTCTAAGTTGGTTACAAAGGTCATAGCAGACACCTACCACTTTTTTCGATATCAGAGGGCCCCTCGCGTCACGCGTAGGCCCCCCTAGGGACCCTCGCGTCGCGCGACGCCCCCTCTGATCCAAATCAAATTTTCAGATTTTTGTTGTTTGGTCCTTGGTCCATAATAAGTCGTTTCTTGCACTATTTCTTGCATTATGAGCCCTCTATTATCAATATGGGGCCTCTTGATTGGGTCTTGCACAGTTTTTACCACCTTGACATGATATAAAGTTCCCTTGGATCCTTTTGAAAGTGTCGTAAATGAAGGTGTGCCATAGAAAATCCCATAGGATCCTATCTTGCACTTTGAATTCAATTATTTTCAACAATTACCGGATTGAAAGTATATTAGATGTTTATAACATACATTAGGGTCTTGGGATTTATAAATGAGGTCGTTCAGAGGTATAAATTAACATAACGACACTTTTAAATCCTGCCATACATCTTTAACTAGATCCTGGTTTATAACATTTTTGTCTTACATGACACGTGTCGTTATTCTATTGAACACAAATTTTCGAGGTGTTACATCCTCACCCCCTTACAAGAAATCTCGACCTCGAGATTTACTGAAATAAGTGAGGGTACTTTTCTTTCATTGTGGACTCAACCTCCCACGTGTACTCGGGACCTCTACGGGCATCCCATTTAACCTTTACAATAGGTACATGCTTCCTTCAAAGCTTCTTTACCTGTCGATCCTCAATCGACACAGGTTTTTCAACAAACTTCAAGCTCTCTTCTATGTGCACATCTGTATGTGGTATGACTAGTGATTCATCAGCGAAACACTTCTTCAGATTGCAGATGTAGAATACATTGTGAATACCACTGAGCTCTTCAGGTAAGTTTAACTTATAGGCAACTGATCTGACACGTTCGATGACCTCGAATGGTCCTATGTATCTCGGACTTAACTTGCCTTTCTTACCAAATCTCATCACTCCCTTCCAGGGTGATACTTTAAGCAACACTTTGTCACCTACCTCGAAGTTAAAAGATTTATGCTTTAAATCTGCGTAGCTTTTCTGCCTATCTCGGGCAGCTTTCAGGCGGTCACGAATCTGAACAATCTTGTCCGTCGTTTCAAAGACTATTTCTGGTCCTGACAGTTGGACATCTCCAACTTCCGCCCAACAAACGGGCGTTCTGCACTTTCTACCGTATAAGGCCTCGAAAAGCGCAGCTTTAATGCTGGTATGGTAGCTATTGTTATATGAGAACTCGATTAATGGTAGGTGGTTATCCCAACTACCACCTAAGTCGATCACACATGCATGAAGCATGTCTTCCAAGGTTTGGATTATACGCTCACTATGCCCGTCCGTCTGAGGATGGTAAGCCGTACTGAAATTTAAGCGCGTGCCCAAAGATTGTTGGAAACTTTTCCAAAAATTTGATGTGTATCTAGTATCTCTGTCAGAGATAATAGACACAGGCACGCCATGTAGAGACACAATCTTGTCTACGTACAATTGGGCTAACATGTCGGAGCTATAGGTCTCCTTAATGGGTAGAAAATGTGCTGACTTAGTCAGACTATCTACTATCACCCATATCGTATCATTTCTTTTCCTTGTTTTTGGTAACTTGGTGATGAAATCCATCGTCACCATTTCCCACTTCCACTCAGGAAGTTCAGGCTGTTGTAGCAAACCTGACGGCTTTTGATGTTCTGCTTTGACTTGCGCACACGTCAAACATTTAGCTACATAGGTAGCTATAGACTTCTTCAAGCCTATCCACCAATAGTTTGCCTTTAGATCCTGGTACATCTTATCAGCTCCAGGATGAACAGAATATTTAGAACTATGGGCTTCTTGGAGGATTACATCCCGAAGTCCTCCATAAATTGGAACCCATATTCATCCATTTAACCTCAAAATTTCGTCCTTGCCATAGGATAACTGTTCTTCAGTTACTCCTAGCTTTTCGTTAGGATAGTTAGCTTCCAACACAGCTTCCTTCTGTGCAACTAACAACCTTTCATTCAAACTATTCTTTATCTCAATGCTCTTGGCATTGATTCGGATGGGTTTGACCCTTTCCTTTCTGCTCAAGGCATCGGCGACTACATTCGCCTTGCCTGGATGGTATCTTATTTCACAGTCATAGTCATTCAGAGTCTCCATCCAACGTCGTTGCCTCATGTTTAGGTCCTTCTGATTAAACAGGTGTTGAAGGCTCTTGTGATCAGAATAGATCACACACTTAATACCATACAAATAATGCCTCCATAGCTTCAGTGCAAATACAACGGCACCCAACTCCAAGTCGTGGGTGGTGTAATTCTTTTCATGCACCTTTAACTGACGTGAAGCATAGGAAATAACCTTGCCTTTCTGCATAAGCACGCACCCCATGCCAGTGTGTGATGCGTCGCAGTAAACCACGAATTCTTCGGTACCTTCAGGCAACGTCAGTACAGGAGCGTTGCTCAACTTTTGCTTCAAAATATCGAAAGATTCTTGTTGCTTGGGTCCCCAGTTGAACTTAATGTCCTTCCTAGTTAAAGAAGTTAGGGGTGCAGCAATCCTTGAAAATTTTTCAATAAAGCGCCTGTAGTATCCTGCCAATCCCAAGAAACTGCGAATTTCCGTGGGCGTCTTCGGCTCTTGCCAATTCATGACAGCTTCTACCTTAGCGGGATCTACTTGGATTCCGCGTTCACTAACCACATGTCCAAGGAATTGGACTTCTCGAAGCCAAAATTCACACTTAGAGAATTTGGCGTAGAGCTTCTCCTGCTGAAGTAGCGAAAGAATACATCGAAGATGTTTCTCATGATCGGCCTGATTCTTTGAATAAATCAAAATGTCGTCAATGAAGACGATAACGAATTTGTCCAAGTATGGTTTGCAGACACGGTTCATGAGATCCATGAATGCCGCTGGTGCATTAGTGAGCCCAAAAGGCATCACTAGGAACTCGTAATGACCATAACGAGTCCTAAATGCAGTCTTGTGTACGTCTTCATCTCTAACCTTCAGTTGATGATAGCCTGACCTTAAGTCAATCTTAGAGAAGTAGCTTGCCCCTTGAAGTTGGTCGAACAGATCGTCGATCTTGGGTAACGGATACCTATTCTTGATAGTGACCTTATTAAGCTCACAGTAATCGATGCACAGATGAATCGATCCATCCTTCTTCTTGACAAATAAGATTGGTGCTCCCCAAGGAGACGAACTAGGTCTAATGAAACCCTTGGATAGCAATTCATCTAGTTGTGTCCTCAATTCTTTCATCTCTATTGGTGCCAACCTATAAGGTACTCTAGCTACTGGTGCTGCTCCAGGGATGATGTCAATTCTGAATTCCACTTGTCTATCTGGTGGTAAACCAGGTAGTTCTTCAGGAAAAACTTCAGGGTATTCAGAAATGACGGGGATGTCTTCCATCTTAGGATTCGGCTCATCAATAGTCACTTGCGCCATGTAGATGACACAACCCTTCTTCAAACACTTAGAGGCCTTGAGCATAGTCACTTGCTCAGGCAGTCCATACTGGGTATCTCCCTGAATGGTAAGTGATTCACCAGACGGAGTCTTGATCACCACTTGCTTCTTATTGCAGACAATCTGGGCCTGGTTATGAGACAACCAGTCCATACCCAAAACTATGTCGAAACCGGCTAACTTCAAAGGAAGTAGGGTCAAAGGAAAATAGTGGTTCTTAATGGATATGAAACATCCATCTAATATGGTTGAGGTGGTTTCTAAGGTGCCATCTGCTAATCCCACCTCATACTTCACACTTAGGGTTTTAACAGGTAAGTTCAGTAATTTACAAAACTTATTATCTACAAACGATTTATCAGCTCCTGAATCAAAAAGTACTCTTGCAAAGACATCATTTATGAGGAAGGTACCTGTGATCACATTATCGTCCTGCACAGCTTCCTTTGCATCCATCCTGAAGACCCTTGCATTGGTCTTCTTCCCTTCATCAGCTTTCTTTGCATATTTTGGGCAATTTGTCTTAATGTGCCCTTTTTCGTTGCAACTGTAGCACGTTTGCGTCCTTCAGCTTCTTGCACTCTAGGGTCTTATGTTCCGTAGATTTGAAAATACCACAAGACCTTGTCTGAGATTGGGATTTTGAGTCTAGTCTGCACCTCCCAAAGTGGTGCTTCTGACAAATCTTACACTTGGGCTTTTCTCCAGCTTGATGCCCATCCTTCTTATACCCAGACCCCTTCTTGTGGTCATTGTTTCCCCGGTGCTTCTTATCTGACCTTCGTGAATCGTTATCATCACGCTTTCTTTTCTCGGCATCTGTGTTCCTCAGCGATCTTTGCCTGACCGCATCCAGGGTGAGGGACAAGGAGATATCAGCTACAGATCTGAAAGTAGCTGGCCGAGAGGCCTTCACGCTTGCCTTAATTTCTGGGGCTAAACCCCCAATGAAACGAGCTATTCTTTTGGGTTCCGGGGTCACCAGATACGGAACCAATCTTGACATTGTATTAAAGCTCGTAAGGAAAGCTTGGCAATCTAGATTTCTCATTACCAATGACAGAAAATCTGATTCAATCTTTTCAACCTCATGCTGAGGGCAGTAGTTCTCCCTGATGAGGGTAACAAATTGATCCCATGTCATATTGTACAGTGGAATCTTCCCAGTAGCTTGAATCAATGATCTCCACCAGGCTAAGGCCTCACCTTTGAACGATTGAGACACATACTTTACCACATCTTTCTCAGCGCACCCACTGATATCAACCACGGTGTCCATCTCATCCAACCAAGTCATGCAGTCAATAGCTCATTTCTCCCCAGTGAAATCCCTGGGTTTGCATGAAACAAAGTATTTGTAGGAGCAACCCTTATCACGGGGTCCTTGATTCAATATAATCTTTTGAGATGGAGCACTTTGCTGATTGGAGGACTGTCGATCGTCATCACCTTTCTTGGGTTCTTCCTTCTTGGAGGGTGGCTTGCTGTGAGCCTCAGAATGAGTCTTAAGTTTTGAGTGCGGTGTAGATAGGGTCCTACTTCGAGTCCCGCTATATTCATTATACTGCCGCTCTATGGCTTTCGTAACAGCGTTGTCTATTAATGCTTGGAGCTCCGCACCGGTCACATTGAACCTGGTGGCGTCATGAATCTCCTTTGGATGACTGTTGATCTCATCCGAATCAGCCATTTCAGTTTGAACTGTTACATAAGATATTGACAATAATTTATTTGGGAGTTTATTATGGAATTGTCTTTTATGGCAATTCATTAACCATGGTAAACATAGACCACATTTGGTTAATTTGTTACTCACATTTATTTAGGATTTCTATAATAATTTATCCTAATTATAAAACTATAACAGTTCTATTGGTGGCACAAAAGGCCTGGTCACAGGGACATTTTTAAATCATAAGCCATGATTTCAGAGAATCAAGGCATTTAAGGTTTGAACATAGTTCTTTACCTTTTCCTGACAGGGAGTCATAGACTACTACTGTCTTTTGTCTTATATGACAATGAGTATGGCCCGTAGGCACTACATCACCTATGGATGTTTAATATATGATCATCTTAATTGATGATTTAAACCCATGATTTATAGATCATTAAGTTAGGTTAGGAATCTTTTGAAGAATCCTTATATAAGAATGACGTGTGTGATTTTAACGAATCACGTCTGCCAGGAGCGTTAACATGCTTTCAGATGTTAACAGGGATCCGAATCTTTTAAACAGGTTTCACCATCTTGGCCGAGTCTTATAATGACATGAGGCTAGGTTATACCTTTGAGATTCTTATTTAATATATAATAGGCAGATCATTTTAGAAAGGAATGATTTTGATTTATTTATTTCATGTATAATATATTTATGCATATAGTGACAAAAATGAAATTTTAAACTTATCATTCCATTAAACCTCAAAAGAAGTACATATTGCCCTAAACGGGAGTTTTACAAAAACAACTTGCCCACACAGGGACTTAACCACACAAACATACCCGCGCAGGGGTTAATAGAAAGACATGCCCACGCAGGGGCAGAATACAAGAAATCATACCCATGCAGGGGCTATAGACAGATAAGTCCACGCAGGGACTAAATACACAGATAAATGTCCACGCAGGGACTTGATTGAAATAGATAATACAACAACATATGTAGGGATTTAATGATCCCTCTTCTTCTTCCCCTTTAGCAAGCCTGCTAAGCCCTTGAGGAAACCTTGTCGTTCCCTGCGATCTCTGTGAAAATCTCGCTCGACTTGGTCCAATCTTTGAAGAATTTCTTCCCGTTCTGGCGGGGAAAACCGTGGCGGCTGCGATTGTTGTCGAATTATAGGTCTAGCAGGTATTTGGTACCCATGAGTTGGGTACCCCACTCCCCAAGGGGCTCCATATGGTCCTTCAGGATGAAGGGCGTTGTAGTTGGCCGCTACCAAGTATGGGTCGGCTTCAGCGTAATTATAGTTGGTGTGAGCCGGCTGCTCAAACGGGTTGTACGCCATTGAATCGGCGTATGCAGGAATCGGGTTATCAAAACCCATTGGCGGCGGCTGTGGTGCAACTGGTGCAGAGTTCACCTCTGGAACTGGGTTTGAGGGCCCACCCATCTGTGGGTCTTCATGCAGTGGCGGGTAGTGACTACCACTAGAGTGTCGAGGGGTGCTAAAGTGGAAATCCCCTCCTCGCGCGGATATTCTTGCGCCGGTTCTCCTACGCCTTGGCGGTTCTGGAGGTGCTAGATGAACTGGCGGCGGTGGAGGTGGTGGCGTGACTGCCATGAAACGTGAATCCCCAGAGTGATCCTGCTGCTGCTGCTGCTGCTGGTGAGGTGATGAATGGTGAGAAGGTGTGAAGTACCATTCATGCTGGTTAAACCTCACTTGAAAACTGTCTGGACCACCGTAGGGTGATCCGTGAAAGGATGATCCATCGGAGATCTCGATGGGATGGTTGGGGGTACCGCTTGCAGGTTCGACGGGATCCGTGTCCTCGTCCATGTCCATTGCATTGTCTTCTGAAAAGTGGTCCTCCGGTCCCAATGGGTTAAAAACCACTGGTTCTTGAATATAATTTACCGGGTTAAACCGGCCCTGAAAGACAGGAGTAGGGTCGCCGAAGGAACGATGCGACGCGGACCGCTGCAATGGTAAGAAGGAATGGCGGGAATCTTCGGGCTCATTTTCTGAATGTGGCCCATAAGAATGGCGATAGGGAGGCGTTGAGCTGTGCGAAACAGATCGTCTAGCGGGCTCCGTGTAGGTCCTCCAGACTCCTTGCGGTTCGGCACTCATAGTATTTGAAGGAGTTCGACGGTGTGAAGGCCCGGCTTCGTGATCGTTGGGGGCGGTGATTGGCCCCTTTCCTCTTCCTCCTCTTCTAATTCTTGGTGGCATATTTCCTGTCAACACAATTAAAAGATACAACAAGAAATATAAAGGACAAAGACAAAAATAAAACAAAACAGAATTTGTCCTATGTTATTTGTCTAGACTCGAAAATTTAGGAATGTGCAATTGTGTCATTGAGATTAAACACAAAAGGCTAGTGTTTAATTCACTCAATGTTGGCTCTGATACCAACCTATCACACCCCGATATTTCCACGTATTACCGGTGGGCCCGGTGGGGGAGTAACGTGACGTGGTTGGTAACATTACAGTCAAACAACACAATATTTAAATGCACAGCGGAAGCAAAAGATAGATATATTTCAACTTTAATAAATTGTAATATTAAGTATCACAACAGTTGAAAATAATCCACAGGTGGATCAAAAATAAAATAGGAACATTGTTCAACAGTTTTGACATCCAAGCTTGCGAGACTTATCGTGGACGCTAGGAGAAAGCCAGCCTAGTTCGCGTAGTACCTGCACTTAACCTTTTTGGGAAAATACATCATTTTACACTGGTAAATACATTCAACTGACTCATTTTGAAAAGTTTAATAAAATTGATTTGAATGCATGTGGCACAAACTTTTTATAACTTGGGATAATTATTTGAATATAATACTTGTAAATGAATTACATGTTCCTTATGCGTTCAGTAGCCCGATCCGTAGACCGGGTTAAAGATCAATAGACACACCACATAATGTATTTACGCAATGACAGGTGTACGCCTACACCCCGCGTTCAGGTCGTGGCCATTTCGTAAAATGATGCCAGGGATATCCGGGACATGGTCATTAACCCCCCAAAGGCTTTAAGCAAACAAAAAATTTCAAAACGAAGCATATCAATGATTTAACCTATATTCGATTAAAGATTCAATGCCGAACCAAGCGGTATTTTATATACCGTACCCCAAGCCCGTATAGGGAAAATAAGTTAAAAGTATTTACCTTTGCAAAGTAATAATCACAATCAGCAAGTGCGTGTAGCTTTTACCGGGTCTCCTATTCTGGAATGAAGGTTTATAATAACCTATTAGAATCCTAACGGGTCTTTAATTAAGCCTAAGCCTAGACCGGTTAGTTTTAACAAAGATACGGTTCGAACGCACGATTAAGCGAAGACCGGAATAGAATGTGATTTAGACCCGACAAGTTTGAAGACTTGTATAATATGGGTAATCTAACCACATTCTGGATTTTGAGATAAAAACGATAAGGTTTGACCCGTTTCGGCTAGTTTATGCAAACTAGTTACATAAACCGATCCGAACGCGCAAGAGGCTTAACGGGTAAACACGAGAGTCATTTATAGGTTTCCTAAGTTAATATGCCTTAAAGATGTTGTGATATCAGTAGGATATCTTCCATTATGCCCAAAACGAGTTTAATCTCAATTTAAGCCCGTATGGGTATTTTGGTCATTTTAAAGATTATAAAAGAGATTATTTGTAATTCTGATGTTTGGGTATGAAGTAATCAGTAAAACAACTTACTTTAACAGGTTACATCAGTTGGTAATAAGTCTTACATGACAAAAGGGTTTTAAATCCAAACTATGTGTTTAATACGCTTTAAAAGCCGTTTTAAGCGATTTCCGGGTTATACAGGAAATCTGAGTTTTCTGGTCAGGTTATAAAGTTAAAAATACTTTATTTATTATTTAAAATCAGTAGCAATTGGATTTGTGTCAAAATATTATGTAGAACTCATTTTATAACCAAAAAGGGTATAATCGGTATTTACCGAATCAACGCCATAACCTTAGGTTATGAGCAGGTTAAAAATAATTAAAAATCTTCAAAAATCCCAAAATATTATATTACTTCAGTGGGTAAAAGTTTTGGTGTCAAAAATTTGGTTTAGATAGGCTTTATGCTAATGACGTCGTTTAATTACTAAAAAGCGTTCTAATTACGTCATTGAGCATAACTCCTAATCTAGACCTCAAACTGATGTGAAATTTCAGGGACAAGTTTATAAATCAGTAATAAAGATTATTGTCCTTTCACATTTCTAAAATTCTCGTTTTATGGTCAAAAGGGTATATTGGTCAACATTAGGCATTTAACGGGAACGTGTAAACGAATGGGGCAAACAACGAACCAATCACAGAGGGTTATTCCAACATGTAACTTGGTCCTAATGAAGCTCTAAGGCATTTCTAAATCATACTAAATTGGGTCAGAACTGAAGTCAAAGCAAAAGTCAAAGTATTGCGACTTTCGGTTCCGAACTGGGTCTAAACAGAAAATTGTCGGGTCGAACATGCTTAGACATGTTCTTACACTTATTACTGAGTTATATGAGTGATAAAATAGGTTACATGCCTTCTACATTGCTAATTATGAGTTAATTCGAAGATTAGCATTCTGTTGACTTTTTCTAATCAACTTTGACCCGACAAATGGTCTAGTTAGAGTGGGAATCAGAGGGTGCCCTTGTAAGGGTTTATTACCCACATAATTACCAACTTATAACTACTTTTGATTCGACTAAACACCGAACCATGAGTGATTAATCGCTAAGTCAAACGTTAATTACGACGGTTTGACTTTTAAGCTAATAACTAAGTAAAACTCAATTAAGGAAGGTCAAGGGTACTTACCAAAGTCTAATGCACGACTAGGGATGACTTGGGTCTGCTCTTAAGCTCCAGGAAGCTCCACAATTGCAGATGGAAGGTGTGATCAAATTGGTGCAACATGAGGGCCTTTTATAGTGCTTTTGATCTCATCAACTCATGACAACAAGTGCTACAACTGATCATGGATCATCCACAAGTGTCCCTAGAGCCTAGGAACTGTTAGGGGTCGCCCATGGATGAGAAAATATCTTTCTAAGTCGGTTACAAAGGTCATAGCAGACACCTACCACTTTTTTCGATATCAGAGGGCCCCTCGCGTCACGCGTAGGCCCCCCTAGGGACCCTCGCGTCGCGCGACGCCCCCTCTGATCCAAATCAAATTTTCAGATTTTTGTTGTTTGGTCCTTGGTCCATAATAAGTCGTTTCTTGCACTATTTCTTGCATTATGAGCCCTCTATTATCAATATAGGGCCTCTTGATTGGGTCTTGCACAGTTTATACCACCTTGACATGATATAAAGTTCCCTTGGATCCTTTTGAAAGTGCCGTAAATGAAGGTGTGCCATAGAAAATCCCATAGGATCCTATCTTGCACTTTGAATTCAATTATTTTCAACAATTACCGGATTGAAAGTATATTAGATGTTTATAACATATATTAGGGTCTTGGGATTTATAAATGAGGTCGTTCAGAGGTATAAATTAACATAACGACACTTTTAAATCCTGCCATACATCTTTAACTAGATCCGGGTTTATAACATTTTTGTCTTACATGACACGTGTCGTTATTCTATTGAACACAAATTTTCGAGGTGTTACATCAATTCAATCCTTTCATCTTGTGCAACCAACCTTGGGGTATCATGCTGAGGGGGAGTTTAGTTTGTAAGCTTGCATTGTAATCTTTTGCTTTGAATTGTAATCTTTCGACTCTATGAAAAGCAAATGTTTATCAAACTATCTTCTCCTTTGATTGTGTTTACAAAGTTTGTTTTCATTTCCGCTGCACTTAAAGTTTGTTCATTTCTGTTGATTTGCTCAATTTATACAAACAAGCACAATCACTAGAGCCTCCGATCCTAACAATATGTTTATGTAATAATCGGTGTGATAAGCGGGCAAACGATTCAAATAACTGTCTTCGGCAGTTACCCGCCAAAATCAAACCGCCAAACACTTTGTATATGTTCAAGTTTACCGGCAACTATGTCGGATATCAAGACATTCTTAATCATTCCAAGAATTGTCCTTTTTTAATCTTCTGCACTTGTTCATCGATACCCTTTTCATCATGAATATTCAATTTGGATCACTTACATATGATAACACTAATCCCACTTTCAATTCTACACAATCACATTCCGTTGCAAACATGTCGTCTGATCCCCAACATAGTGGTATCAGGGCATCAACGGGAAAGATGAAGACGACTGAAATTCAATCAACATCCACTCTCTTACCATGCCAAAATAGTGTTATGTATGATTACTTAACTACATATAGAAACATACAAGAATGTATAATTACAAAGAAACCCTAACAGATCAAATTATATGTTTTAATTATGATTAAAATATTACAATAAACTCTTACTAGTATATTCTATCAGATAATACATACCGATAGGATTGGCAAACTGTGTCTTATCGTGTTTAACAGGTCTCTGACGACGCGAATGACACAAGTATTAAACATGAATACAACCCGTTTAACTACTTTATAACTCATGTCTAAAATATAATTGTATGTTTTATATACTAAGAAGAAATGATGGATCTTAACCTCCTAATTTTATTAATTTAAAAAAAAAAGTAAAAAAAATCATGTAGTGTACTTTTTTCAGTAAAAAGGTCTAACCATGTCTTATATAAGAAATGATGGAATTCTTGTTCTTAGAATCTTGAATGACTTAGGGGTGGTTTGTTTAGCTCTTAATGTGACTCTTAATGGTTCAGACCTCTTACGGGTTCAGTACTTAATGGTTCAGACTGTTTGTTTCGCGAGCAGGTGTTTGAATGGTTCAGACATTTGCCTCTGAATGGTTAAGCATTATATTGAGTTTGAATGGTCAAGACCTCTAATCTGAATTGGTTAGACATTCGCCTCTAAATGGTTAAGCATTATATTGGCTCTTAATAATTTAGACCTCTTACTGGTCCAACGATTAATGGTTCAAACCTCTTACTGGTTTCAGCACTTAACCATTCAGAAGTTGCCAAACAGCCATTTATTTTAATTTGTAAATCATATACTAAGGAAACTTTGATTTAGTTAAGGAAATGTTGTTATTTATCGATCCTAGGAAGTAGGAAACTTTGATTTAGTTAAGGAAATATTGTTATCGATCCTAGGAAGAACGAAGGAAAGCAACGCATCATGATTCATGAAGCATGCATGCAGGGCCGGCCCTGAGAATTCATGTACCCTGTTCGAGCTCGAAAAACGTGCCCTTAGGTTTTAACTAAATAAAAAATTTAAGCTAGTTTTTTCATACAACTTTGAACGGTTGACAAAAATATAGCATTCGATAAACAATGCAATTAACAAAATACAAAATATAGTATTCGAATGAATGACATACCGTAAAAACTAATAAGCTAATAGCTAACCAATGATTCGTGAAGCTCTCCTTGCATTCTTTTGTGACTTCACCAATTCATCTTGTCGTTTCCTCTTTTGACGTTTTTGCCATCCGGATGGTTGTTTAGGAGCCATTAAGTCATTAACGCCTAAATAATGTTCGACAACAACATAAATGAATTGAACTGAAATCCGAAATCGACATAAGTTAACTAAATAAATCAACATAACTGAAATTCGACATATATGAACTGAAATCCGAAATCGACAACGACATAACTGAAATTCGACAACAACATAAATGAACTGAAATCCGAAATCGACATAACTGAAATAATTTCGACATATAAATCGATCCTGCTGTGAATTCGAAATCGACATAAATGAACCGAAATCAATCCTACTGTGAAATTCGACATATAAATCTCCGTAGCTTCTTCAGTGAAATTCGACATATATAATTGACATATAAGTCCGAAATCAATCCTGCTGTGAATTCGAAATCGACATAAATGAACCGAAATCAATCCTACTGCTTACCTGCTTGTTGTGACTGAAATGATGAAATCGAAGGCCTCTTGATGATGAATGATGATCGCCGATCGGCTGATGATGAATGATGATCGCCAATCCTCTGTTCCGACTTCCGACGTTTCTTTTCTTGAATCAGTGATTGCCGCCCACCACTTTATTTTTTTAATTAGTTTTTAGATAATATTTGGGTATTGGGCTCACTAACCTAATGGGCTAAATAGTTTAAACAATAGGATTTTTTTTAAGTGGGCCTATGTTAATATATTTTTGGTTATACCCTATTAAATTTTTTTTTTACATATATAATATCGTTTTTTTTTTTTAAATTACGGGCCCTACGAAATCACGGGCCCTGTTCGGTTGTCCTCCCCGCCCTCCTTAAGGGCCGGCTCTGCATGCATGCATGGTTATGCATGGTCCCCCTAAATACATAGCTTAAAGAAAAGGTACCACCACCCGGCCTTCACATCACATGAATTCATCTTTGTTATTTAAACCATCAACCCTTAAAATGAACACGTGATGGGTGTCACTATTACCATTGACATGCATCCAAAATCAATTATCTGCAAACATATATAGCCTGTAAAATCGGTCTTCTTAATAATATACGTTTGATTTCAAATGGACAGGGAGTCTGGTTGGTAACTGTAACCAAAACGAAACTAGTTGAACCGATTATAACAGATCCCTCCTTACGTCTGTTTTTTGGACCAGCATTGATTAAGTGACGTCAAACGTATCCAAATGATTTTGATTGTTACAAAAAACAAGTTAATTTGTGTGTCAACTTCTTCACTACTACATTGCTAACGTGAGAACGTAAAAGATTTATTAACTTAACCAAATTTTGTTAGATTCATGGTTGAAACAAAGAAGATTTTCATTGTTCCGTTTGTCCATCAATTATTGAAAGTTTGAAATTGTTACTAGTATTACATGTTGCAGTACGATAACAGCTAGAAGATGTTTTCTTCAATAAAGCTTCTCAAATCAAATTTATGTGTTGCAATGATAACAGCTAAAAGTTGTCTTTCTTCAATAAAAGCTTTTGAAATCAATTTTTCGCAATAACATTGGTTTGAACGAACAATGTATTCGTTTTGTGGAAAAAATAATTAATAATGTTTCAAAAAAATATGTAACAAGGCAGCTAAAGCTATTGGCACACCCTCAATTCCTATTTGCACACTTTAAGGTTTATGTACACCAAGTTTGTGTGTGGCGTTTAAAGTTGCATCAAAACCATGTCCTAAACCAAGGGTAAAATGATCTTTTTTTCCTATACGCCATGTATAGACCTATACGCGGCGTATACAAGGGGTAGGTTTGGTTAAAATGATCATTTTACCCCTGGTTTAGGGCATATACGCAGACCAAACCAGGGGTAAAATGGTTTTTTACCCTTTATATACATCACGTATAGGCCTAAATGGGGGGTGTATATAAAGATTTTTTTACTTTTTATTTTTACGTTTCTATACAATATTTATCGTTTTAGCAAAGGACAATAATAATAATAATAATAATAAGTACTTTTCTAAAAAATATAAACATCGTATGGTATAGTATGATAGAGGTATCGTATAGTTATTTATAGTGTAGGATCATATCCTATCGTATCATATAGTGTAGTATAAGTCTCGTAGGCCTATACTGGACCTAAGCTACACCTATAGGCCTATATGAGAGTTATACTACACCTATAGGCCTATACGGGTGTTGTATCGTATCATATTAGATAGTGTAGTATAAGTCTCGTATAGACTCCCTATATATAGGTCTTGTATAGGCCTATAT
The DNA here is from genome assembly GCA_030545235.1 of Helianthus tuberosus. Lineage (NCBI taxonomy): Eukaryota > Viridiplantae > Streptophyta > Magnoliopsida > Asterales > Asteraceae > Helianthus > Helianthus tuberosus. The sequence continues at coordinate 48,984,738 of CM060404.1, read as the reverse complement.
GGGACCTATGCTACACCTATAGACCTATACAGGTGTTGTATCGTATCGTATAGTATAGTATAAGTCTCGTATAGGTCTCATATAAGTCTTGTATAGGCCTATATGAGACCTAAACTACACCTATAGTCCTATACGGGTGTCATATCGTATCGTATTGTATCGTATAGTTTGGTATCGTATCATATAGTGTAGTATAAGTCTCATGTCGGCTCTCTATGGGAACCTATGCTACAACTATACTATACTATAATATACCTATAGGCATATACGGGACCTATAGTACACCTATATAATACGATACTACATTATACGATACGATATTACATTATACGATACGATAGGATATGATACTATACTACACCTATAAGTCTATACGGGACCTATGCTACACATATAGGCCTATACGGGACCTATGGTACAGCTATACAATACGATGGTATAGTATACTATACTATAATAAACTTATAAGCATATATGGGACCTATACAATACGGTACTGCACTACACTACACTATACGATAAGATATGATACTATACTATACTACACCTATAGGCCTATACAAGACTTATAGTACACCATATGCTACAATACTACATCAATAGGTCTATATGGAACCTATACGAGACTTATACTATACCATACGATATGATGCTTAACAATGTTTTTTATTATTTTTTTCTAAAGTACTTATCATTGAACTTTGCTAAAACGACAAATATTGTATAGAAACGTAAAAAAACGTTTATATACGCAACATATAGGCCTATACGTGACGTATACAAAAGGTGTAAATGACCATTTTACCCCTAATTTGGGCTGCGTATAGGCCCTAAACCAGGGGTAAAATGGTATTTTTCCTATATGTGGCGTATAGGACCATGATAGGACACAATCAGATATTCTTTTAGAAATTGAAAAAGGTGGTTGTACGCCATATACAGAGTCTGTACGTGGTGCATATAAGGATCCCGCTTGGCATGGGCGCAGCGACAGTGGCGAAGCTTGAGATTTCCGACTGGGGTAGAAGTCATCGGACCTAAAAATTTCTATAAAATAGCGGGGTCGAAAACGTATATACCCAAAAATTTGTATACGAATACTCTCTACTACTGAGCGAAAAGTTCGGGCAGCAGACCCCCCGAACTTTTCGCTCAGTAGTAGAGAGTATTCGTATACAAATTTTTGGGTATATACGTTTTCGACCCCTCGGGCGGCAGACCCCCCGAACTTTTCGCTCAGTAGTAGAGAGTATTCGTATACAAATTTTTTGGTATATACGTTTTCGACCCCGCTATTTTATAGAAATTTTTAGGTCCGATGACTTCTACCCCAATCGGAAATCTCAAGCTTCGCCACTGTCGTTTGGTGTGCAGATAGGCATCAAGGTGTGTGAATATGCGCATTGCGTACCCTTTTCTAAACATAAAAACTTGTATGATGGTATTTCCTTTTTTTTTCATTTACAGTAATATTGTATGTGTTTTAGTTACATTATTCGTTAACTTAATTTCAATGACTTGACCCGACCCACGAGAAATTTGTAAATCAAGTTGATAGACAACAAGAGACTAAAACATGATAACAACGTTAAAAAATAGTTTCAAGTGATTAGATTATCTAAACATGTTAAGGCAAGTGATATATAAACATTTAAGCATTTCATCATTCCAAAAAGATTCCTAAAACCCACTAATCAGCAACAAGACTGTTGAAACAACAATGAATTAAGCACCATTTATATACACCTGATAACCTTTTTTCTCACGTTACATGATTCTGCCTTCTCAAAAGATCGATACGCGAAGAAAGTTCAGCACATTTCATTTTGGTGTCCGCAACTCGTTTCTCCAAATCCTCCACCTGATTCATCCATCATTTTAATCCATGAATACGTCAAGTTCGCTTGTTTTATATCTCAAAAAGGTATCAAATAATTTTGCTAAAAGTGGAACGGGTTGAAGTTCGCCCAAAGGATATAGATAATATTGTTTTTATAATCATAATTAAAACATTCATAATTTATGAAATATATATATATATATAGTGTGAGGTTCATTGGGGAACACTAAAAAAGTGGGAAACAGTGGGGAACCGACTCAAACGAACTCCGATTGGACTCATTCCAGCGGCATTGGAACCGTCTCGTCGAATCCTAACTAGGATCTCTTAACCCTAAACTCTAAATCATAACCCCTAAACCCTAAATATATTAGGGTTTGGCTTTTAGGGTTTAGCTTTAGGGTTTAGCCTTAGGGTTTAGCTTTAGGGTTTAGAGTTTAGCTTTAGCGTTTAGGGCTTAGCTTTAGGGTTTAGCTATAGGGTTTAGCTTTAGGTTTAGCTTTAGGTTTAGCCTTTAGGGTTTAGCTTTTAGGGTTTATAGTTTAGATTTTACGGTTTAGCTTAGGTTTTAGCCTTATTTTTTAGCTTTAGGGTTTAGAGTTTAGGAGTTAGGATTTAGGGTTAAGAGATCTTAGTTAGGGTTCGACGAGCCGGTTCTAACGCCGCTGGAATGAGTCCAATCGGAGTTCGTTTGAGCCGGTTCCCCGCTGTTCCCCACTTTTTTAGTGTTCCCCAATGAACCTTCCCCTATATATATATATATATATATATATATATATATATATAAATGGAAGAAAAAAAAGGTTTTGCTGCTCAACCCAAAACTGACCCTGCTAATTTCAAAACACTCATTTGACCCTTGACCCAATCCGCACATCGTGTCACCTATAGTGTTAGTGTTACCACTTAAAAGAAATAAACGTTAAGCATTGCAAATCTTGGACCTACCGTAGTTTTCAACGCGGTCTCCCTTTGTAAATACTCTTCGCGCCTGCAAAACACAGAATCGTAAGGGTAGATGAGTAAACCACATATGGTCGGTTATTTAAAATGAGTATACCAACAAAAAAAATAGTGTAAAAGATACCAACTACAAATCAATAGCAAATGCAAGGTGCGGAACAGTAACTTCTACCTCATGAACAGTAGGATGTTCTCGTCACGTATTTCATCAATATCCTTTGAGCTATCTCCGTGCGCCACTTCTTGATCAAACCCCTGTGATTAACGACATACGAGTAAAAACAGGTTTATATCAACGAGTAAAATGCAGGCAAGACTCACAGTTTGAAATCCAGGAGGCGGCTGAACCGGTGGCGTGACATTATTGTAAACGACTCTGCCACGGCTCCACATCTCTGAACCACTCATTTCGAACCTTGGGTTAGCCGGATGACCCGGGATCGGGCTAGTTTGATCAAACGCGTCACCTTGGTTCTGCGATTTGTGCAAGGAACTTGGATCTGGCTGGTGCCTGACTAAGTGACAGTACTGTTTCCTGCGTTTTTTACACTATATTACTAAAAACCGTAAAAGCATATTACTAAACATAATACTTTTTTTAAACAACGAACCAGTAATCCATTTGCATCTGTTTCAGTTTCGTTTCCAGCCTTGAAAACACAAACGATCTTTCGAAATCTTGTTTGTCGTGTGCGGGTTCGATGAAATTTGCTTCAAGAACTCCAACAATTCCATAACCTCTAGAGCTTCCCTCGCTAGTTACTTTCCAAAAAGGCTGAAATAACAATTTACATATTGACTAATATTTTAAAAAACATCCTGAAATAAACCAAAGTCTCGTTTCTAGAAATGCATACACGAATTAAACGGTTTTTATGGTACACGTTGAATCCGTTAACTCCAATCGCCGGTGCTTCTTTAATAAACCCAAGGGTTGTCTCCATAACAGCCTACGTCAAATTCATTACTAAAACACATTAACTTGCAAATATATAGCGCCTAAAAATATATCGTAAAAATGCAATGTTACCTCCTTCATAGATGAAACGTGTGGCCTGTAGAGGGTTACTTGCGGGTTTCTTAAGTCATTTGCTATATTATACTGCTCTACGGGCTTCCCCCTCAAGATGATTTTGAAGTTGTTGAACTTTCTTAGGTACAACATAGAAGCGTATGCCTGAAAAGAATCGTTATATATCGTGATTACACCAAATTAAAAACATGTTGAACAGTTGTAAGTTTTTTAAAAAAAATAATCACCCTTAACGAATGAAGAAGGCGGTATGAAATGTGTGCTTGTGTTTCCGCTACTTTCTTTCTCACGTTAGACAATTGAGCGGTTTCATCTCTCAACTTTATATCCTATATCATTAGACAAAATAAAACATTATTATCATTTTAAATGGTGACTCGAACAGTCTGCCAAAAATAACCTCGTCATCTTCGTCAAAGTTCAACTCATAGACGCCCTCGTCATTGAGCCATAAGTTGTATATGATTATCTTTGTCCCGTGTGAACCGATGTCTTCAAACTGAAAATACAAGCAAACAAGAGTTGCATAGCAAGTTGATATAGTATACGTCATCGAACAAATTCAGTATAGAACGTAAACAAACCTGTTGGATCAGGTCATCTATTGAAGCGAACGGTGACCATTCAAGAATTGTCTTTAAGTTAGACAACCAGTCCTCTTGAGTGCCGTATGTTATAGGATCTGGCCGGTTCTTCGAGATATCGAAATCAATCTACAATAAAGATTCCACATAAGAATAAAAAAAAGATATAAATTAATGTATAAAATAGACAAATAAACAAAAATATAAGGAAAAGATCACGTATTTACCATTGGGACGATAACATCATCCTGTCCGGTTCTGCGTAGAAACGTATAGGACAAGAGACCAACGCTTTGGGTTGCTCGTCTACAAGATAATAATAACAAATAACAATAAGGGGATAATCATCGTCTTAGCAACTCAATTGAAGAATCAAACAGCATTGAAACAGCACCCATTCCGAGATGAACGGCTGAAAACAATCGCATCGGCTCCTAACCGCATAGTGCTTGTTTTGAACCCATTACCATCTGAAAAAAGAAATGTCTTCCAATTTTCAAGATGCATTGACCAATCCAAAGTCAAAAGCTTTTATACGACAAACAGAAAACGGAAACTTCCGGAAGGAAAAAGGAATTACACTGCCCGATTGTGTTGTTTGACTTCTTTGTTGAGTATCCCAAGCTCATGCACTTCCGAATGCCATCTGGATCCATTCCGCCTCCATCATCTGTGACGATATTTCAGGTTACCGAATTAATTTTAAGAAACATAACATCTATCTGGAAGTGTAAAACCGTAAATATGTCAAGATTGGTACCGATAAAAAGTAAAGCAGGAGAATTATCCCTTTTGCTGTAAATTCTGTCAACTTTCACAAAAGTTGCCCCGTTATTGATCTGTACACAAGGTTGACAAAAATAATGTCATACACACTGAATATCTCAATTCTCACATATCAATGTTATATGTTACCTTTATAGTTATGCATATAAACTCAAAGTCCATCTATATTAAAAATAAGTGCATAGAAACGCATTGCATTATACTGATATTTCAGAACTAAGTAAAGAATTTGATTGCATAAAAAGCTACTCTTGAGCCAGAAAACATGGTAAACTAAAGGTTAAAGAGAACGGAATCGAGCCTCGAGTATTTTCCCTTCGCCTCACGAGGCGGAATAAAAAAAATATAAAAACTATATGTCCTATAAAAAAATAAAAGACTAAACGTCAAAAAGTCTAAAACATCAAAAACACACAAAAAGTTTGTAATCAAACTCAAACACCATAAAAGGCACCACTTTCTATCTGGTCATCCTCACAATCATCTTCCTCAACCCATGAGGCGCGCCTCATACACATTCTCTTATCGTCTCGGCCCTTGTTGGCGTACATACAAACATAACCCCATGAGGCACCGCCTCATACACGTTTTCTTACCTCCTCGCCTCGAGGCGTATGCCTCAACCGTTTTTTAAACCATGGGTAAATTATTAGAAAACACATCTTTCTTATTTCTACTAATGAAATTCTTGTGATGTCCAAGGCTAAAGGTTACCTCGTCAACAGCATTATCCAAGAGCTCGGCAATTGCTGCGAAAAGATACATTGTGAGTATTAACCTCGAACAATAACATCAATAACTTTAAATTTCCGTATAATAACTTGTGCTTTGAGTGATTAGAACGATACATTACGTTATCCATCTTCACCTACCAAGGTACAAGAAAAGCGAGTATATGGGTGTGGCTATGGCCTTCATATTTTCATCAATGACCTTGAGACTTTATGAATTTTATAGCACATGAGCCATACGGTATAGTTAATTACCCAAGCTACTTAGATTTTAATCTCTGGTGTTATAACTTAACAAACCTTTAACGTCAACTATGAAACCAGTTGGTGGTATAACACACATCATAAAAGGCTATGAAAGATGGCTTAAATTAAATGATAAACTTCTATTTATTTCAGTTTGCTTCATGCTTATATACCAAAAAGTTAAGTTCCCTTTTACATCATCCCGAAGTATTATATCAACGTTTCTCCATTTACTAGTTAAAGATTCATGTTGCAATCTTGGTTTTAAAAAGCGTGAAGCGCACAAAAGCGACGAGGTCTAAAACCGAAGCGCAAAAGCGGCAGGCTTTTCGTACGCGAGGGGCAAAGCGATTATATAATTTTTTTTATATATTCTATAGGTTTCTAGGGTCATTTACCCAATATTTAGACACATATAAGCTTTATATATGTTTTAATAATGAAAATACATACATGCACAGCCTAGGGCTGTAAACGAACCGAACGAACACGAACAAAGCCTTGTTCGTGTTCGTTCGTTAAGGAAATAAATGTGTTCACGAACGGTTCATGAACACTTACCGAACGGATTTTTATGTTCGTGTTCGTTCATTAAGGAAATGAGCGTGTTCGCGAACGGTTCACGAACACAAGCGAACACAAATAAATTTGGCGAACGCGGCGAAGGAAAAAGATAGATGGCCCAGAGAGTAGCACTCGAACTTGAATCCCTTATTGTGAAACGGAGGTCGATCGTATTCACCGATGTAAATAATGAGAAATGAAAGAGAAATGATGCATAAACAAGATGAAAGTGAGTTTCCTATTTTCATTGTTTGGGTAATAAAATAAATAAAAGTTTAATAATATAAAAAGTACAAATAAAATATAAGAAAGTACAAAGATCTTCAATTAAAATACAAACATACGAACATAAACTAACGCAAATCAACGAATGTTCATAAACACGTTCACGAACACCTTACCGAACGTTCACGAACACAATCGAACGAACGAGACATTTGTTCATGTTCGTTCATTTAACTAATCGAACGAAATTTCTTGTTCATGTTCGTTCGTTTATTAAACGAACGAACATAAACGAACTTCCCGCCGAACGGTTCACGAACTGTTCGCTGAACATTCGGTTCGTTTACAGCCCTAGCACAGCCTGAAAAGCATGATGTACAACAATCTGCTGCACAAAAATGTGCAATGTACATGAGGCGCACGCGGTGGTTTTTTCACCAAAAAAGTGCACCTCAGCTGTGTTTTATGTACAGAGTGCGCCTCATCTAACATAAGGCGCCTCAGTGGGCCTCACGCCTATTGCGCGCTTTTTAAAACCAAGGTTGCAGTGTCCATAAAACTGGGAAAGGGGCATACATTATAACATGCACCTTGAGTCTTTTGACACTTGCTGCTCAAGGGGTAATGAAGCATGAGTCAACTTGATAATAAAATATACATTTATTAATAAGTTAACCATCAATTATTCTTCATTTTCTCAAATGCCAAAAGACAGAGGGAAATATAAAAGAAAGCTCAACAAACTAAGGTCACACCTCCAAAAGCCCATTTGTGAGAAGTTGCATTCGAATGAAGAAACTTCGGGTGCACACGAGCATGTTCCAGTTCACCTGCAACAAAACATAACTCCATTTAATCACCATACAACTCAATTATGCATGTATGTTACAACTTACAACCAACTTCATAGATATACTCTCCATAACAAAAAAAAAAAAAAAACATTTCCTTTGTAATGGAACTTTTAGGTACATTTGCTGTTCTTTAATCCACAAACACTTACTATTTAATATTTAGGCATTTTAATAACATTAGGTTAAAAGTTACAGAACCTCTGTGTCAGATCAACACTTGTTTTTGTAAAGTTTAAAACTTTAGCTGCAACATTGCAAAAGAAACAAACAAAAAAAGTGTAAATTGCTACTATTGATGAAACCCCAAAAACATGAAGGCTGAAATATCTCAAATGGGTGTGTGATTTTTGCAAGTTATACATGAAATTCTCTAAGAAAGTTTAGACCTTGAGAAGGAGCCCATTTTGTTGGGCCAATTTCAAAAGATCCTGCTTTCCAGAAACTCCTGTTGATCAAATGATCGGCTGCTGCTGCTGCGTGATTCTGAACTTGTGGTTGATCACCACCTTCATCATCACTATCAAGAATGTCTATAACGATCATTGTAGTGAAATTGGGGTTTTGGGCGTGTTTGGGATTCCTTTTCCACTTCTTCTTCGAGGCGTAATTGGAGCCAGAAGAACTTATTTCATGGTTTTGGGGATTCCTTTTCTCTTCAAAAGGACAGATGATGTTTGGGATTCCTTCTCCTCCTCAAAAGGACTTTTGGGGCTAAAAGGACTTTTGAAAAGAAATCCCAAACACCCACTTTATTTCTTTTTCACAAGAGGGTTTTGTTCCTCTTAAAAAGTGGTGTTTGTTCATGTCCTTCTTGGTTAAGTTTGATGGTACATAACACATAAGTGTAAAAAAAATTAAATTCTTTAAAGAAAAAATTACAAGTTTTGTCCTTTATCTTAATACTACTTATCAGACGGTGTTTTTTCTTACGAATTTTGACAAGATTTGCCCTTTACAAGAAATTTTGTTGCATTTTTGTCCTTTAAGCATAACCCAGTTAGATTTTCTTGTTAAATCTTGTCACCCAAGGGTATTTTAGTCTTTTTACCAATTTATTTAATACTATTTAAAAGAATAAAACAAAATATTTTAGGGTTGACTCTTGAAATAAATGGGTAAAAAGACTAAAATACCCTTGGGTGACAATATTTAACAAGAAAATCTAATTGGGTTAAGCCTAAAGGACAAAACGTGTAACAAAATTCCTTGTAAAGGGCAAAACTTGTCAAAATTCGTTAAAAAGGACACAGTCAGATAAATGGTATTAAGATAAAGGACAAAACTTGTAACTTTTCCTTGTTTAAAAGAAAAATAGTGAAAATTTAGGTTATGTGTAACGGGTGTGTGGGTGCGAGAGGATAGCGTTATGTAAGAACTGCGTCTAAGGACTGTTGCGCCGCTTCATTTTCATTTTTTAAGTGATTTCTCTAATAAGGTAACGACCAGTGGCGGAGCTAGCCAAAAAATTCATGGGTATCCTAATTTTTTTTTGGGATTAGAGGTATCATTTGTATAAAAAGATAAAAAATTTACACTATGTAGACGAAGTTGAAAGGTATTTTTACGCTACAAAAGGGGCTACCCCTCCTTGTACATTGGTTCCGCCGCTGGTAACGACATCTCATCGTTTTTTTTTTTTTTTTTTTTTTTTTTTTTGTAATTTTCACATGTCACTAAAGCATTATACACCTTTACCGAGTGTGAGAAGGAATTATTTTTGCCTAAGTTGTTTGACTTTTTTTTTTACATTCTATGATCTTCACGATGTAAATAGAGGTGATTTGAGAGGAAAAAATATGAATAAATTTGAAAAAAAGTAGATGAGTCATGTCCAGAAGATACTAAAAATAAATCAAAAAAAGGGTCATGTATAGAAAATAGGGGTGGAGATACAATAGGAAGTTAATTTGGCTAGGAATGCTAGGAAGTGATCTTGACCATCCATTTAGTTAATCAAGGGCTAAGATTAAATCAGGGAAATTGAAAAGAAGAAAAGAGGCGCGCGAGTTTGTTCAAGGGCATTCTAGTCAATCCAAGCCAATAGTTTCTCTCTCCTCCAATTCCCCCCCATTTTTTAAACGTTAATAACTCTTTCATACGACATTATTTTTTTATAAAAATTGCACCAAAAAAACAAGCGTTTTTTTATCTTTAAAACGAGTATACTATTGCTATATTTAAAAAAAATTAAACCCAGTTGTGTAAAACGCAACAGAAAAACAACCAGTTACGTAAAACGCAATGAAAAAAAAACCTAAAAAATGACATTTTTCTAAAACGCAATGCACCAAAAACACAAAGAAATGACTTATTTGTAAAATGTAATGGCCAGAAAACACAAAGAAATGACTTATTTCTAAAACGCAATAGACTGAAAACACATAAAAAAGTGTTTTACCTAAAACGCAATGCACAAAAAACACAAAGGAATGTCTTATTTGTAAAACGCAATGGCCAGAAAACACAAAGAAAAGTTTTATTTGTAAAACGCAATGGCCAGAAAACACTTAAAAATGTCTCATTTCTAAAACGCAATGACCTAAAAAACAAAAGAAAGTGTTATCTGTAAAACGCAATGGACTGAAAACACCTAAAAATGTGTTTTACCTAAAACGCAATGACTAAAAACACTTCAAAAATGTGTTTTACCTAAAACGCAATGACTAAAGATACTTAAAAATGTGTTTTTTGTAAAACGCAATAGCCAGAAAACACATAAAACTCTCTTATTTCTAAAACGCAATGGACACATAAAACTGTTTCTGAACTGTTTGTGAATTGTCTGTGAACTGTCTGAATTGTCTACGAATTACTGTCTTCGAAATGAGCCAATTTCTGGAAAATTAATTTTTCTGATGCGTTTTTAGTACAACAATTCAACCCCAGCCAGGGGCTCTGCCCCTTGGACCCCGCCAGGGGCTGCCGCCCCCGGACCCCCGCCAAGATCGTAAAACGCAATGACTAAATAAAAACCCAGATCGTGAAAATGAAATTAAAGAATTTCTTACATGGATCGAAGCCGGTTTCTTCATCAATTGACGAAATTTGAAATGATAGAAACACTTATCAGCGATTGAATCGAACAAATCGAGTGATTATCTTCAAAATCACCGGAAAAAACGAGATTTTGTATGAAATTAAACTGGGTTTTCTTCAAAAAAACTGAAGAACACGTTGATCGGGGGTTTGAATCATTGATTGGTGATGAAAATCGCACTATAATGTAGTAATTATTGAGATAGAAAGTGAAGAAATGGTTGAAGATGGTGGGTTTTGAAAATGGTGGGTTTTGAAGTTACTGGGTTTTGAAAAAGGAAGAAGAAAGGGTTAGATTGACTAAAATACCATTTTTCTTTATTTTAAATGTTGCCACATGTCATCCTCTTATTGCTTCCTATCCTTCCTAGCGAAATTAATCTTCCTATTTGATCTTTTCCCTAGAAAATAGAAGGTCTGGTGAAAAACAAAATATATTGATGTAATGAAGAAATCTAAAGTTGGGATGGCCTTCAAGGATGAAGAAGACGTTATATACGAAGTAGCGATGTTTGATTGTTGAGCATTTACAAACAGGAGGCAACATTACGTGTTTTATTTATTCTAGCCATTTAACATTTGAAAAATAATTTATTACCCAAAATCAAATAAAAAAATAGGAAAATATAATCTAACTTATAATAAAATACTCCAATTAATGTCACATGTCAATCCCTCCTTAATTTATTAAAAATATTCATAAATAAAAATAAATATCAAATTAATATATGATATCTAATTCTAGGGTGGAGATATAATATGAAGTTTATTTCGCTAGGAAGCATAGGAAGTAATCATAACCGTCCAATTGCACAATCTACGGTCTAGATCAAAATCAAATTAAAAACTGTCATTTAAACACGGTCTCCGGGCTTTCAAGGGTATTATCGTCAAAATCCAAAATAACCGCCGTTGAATATACACAGAAACACTTCGAAAAAAACTGCATTACGTTTTACACTTCCATTGAACGATCACACACATACAAAAATTTGAGAAAATCATACTCCATTGAAGTACATGGCGTCATCGAGAGATAATTTGAAGGTTTACATTCGAGTTACTCAAAAAAAATCCGTCTCTGAAAACCCTAAATCATCAAAGAAGCCAAAAACATCATCAGCTGAAGAGAACATAGAAAAACAAGTAAATATTAGCCGAAAATCAACAATGAAACAACAAAGTAGTAGAAAACGCAAAGAGATTTCAGACAATGGTAATTTTATGTATTTTTTTTCTTTTTAACTGAATTCAAGTTACGTTTTATGAAGTGCAATAGACCTAATATATCATATCCCTTCCCTAAAATTGTTAATGAGTGATATCTTATACCTATGTTAACACTTTTGTTATTAGAGACTACATTGCGTTTTATGTTAAAACTATGACCTAGGGTGCTAATGCTTTTTATGGGATTTATATATTGTGAACTAATGCGTTTTATCTTAATAAATTTGAAGAAACAAAGAGATTATTATTATGATAATTGTAATAGAATTTATGATATAGTATCTGTATGAATCATTGCGTTTTATCTTTGAATTTGCTGAGAAACATGTGTTGTTAACTATTGCGTTTTATCATAATACTATCAAATGTTTTTTTTACTTGACTAATGCGTTTTATATTAAAATATCATAAAAAACAAAATGAGATTATGTAATGTTAATTTGGTGTGTTAAATAATATGATGTAAAGTATTGCGTTTTATCTTAAAACTATGAATTACTGCTTTTTATCTTTATAGTGTTAGCTAATGCGTTTTATCATAAATTTGTTAATTGACATTGTTTCATTATTCTGTTTAAAGTTAAAAAACAAGAGGAAAAACAAAAAAAAGAGAAGAAAGAAAGTGGTGACAGAATCTTCAGAAGATACAGTTTCTGATCCAAAGGATGAAAATTCTAGTCGAGCTATAGTTCTGCATACTTCCAAACAACAACAAGTAAATTCAGGTAACATAAAACGCATTTAACAAATTTCATGAAAAAAAAATATGTTTCTAAAACACTTCAATGTATCAGATGATGATTTTGTTGATCCACCACCAAGACTGAAACAGACAAAAAATCAAAAGAAGGAAAAGGCAGAATCAAAACCAAAAAGATCATTGAGGAAAGATAAAACAGAAGAACAACCAGAACCACAACCATATTATGATTACGACAGAAAAAAAATAAACATAAGATATGCAGTCAATAATCTAAAAGATTATATTGAAAGTTTGTCAAAAGAGCAAAGGAAAGTTGTTAGAGAAATAGGGTTTGAGAGCATACTATCATTCAAGCTGCATTCAGTTCTACATAAATTCGGATATTGGCTGGTAAAAAACTTTGATGCTGAAAATGATCAGATAAATACAGGAGATGAGAAGATTAAGATCATAGCTGAATTAATCCAAAAGGTATTTCAAATACCAAATGGAAAAACAGAGATTAAGGAAAATTTGAGGCCAAATGAATCTGATCTTATAATTAAATTCTAGCGCGGTCAATTCAGCAAAGATATGTTGAAGAGAATGTATGCGGCCAACTTGATTAAATATTTAAAATCAAGAAATGAGCTTGGAAGAATGTTCAAACTAAACTTCTTGGTTATATTTTTTACGGTCATGGCAGAGGCAATGCAAAGTAGTAACGTTAATCAAAGATTCTTGCCATCAATGAAAAGTGACAGAAAAACCCAGGATTTTAATTGGTGTGAATATATTCTGACTGTTTTAAGGCGAACAAGAAGACAATGGCCTGGAAATGACAAGCTCTTCAATGGACCTATTGCATTGTTAGCGGTATAAAATCTGATCTTTCATTATTTCTACATATTTGCTGAATGCTTGTTTAGGCTGCTTGTTTATATTCTTTGTTTAAAACGCAATGTATATAAAGTTACAAAACGCAATGACTTATTTATATTATTTGTTTGTTTGTTTAAAACTATGCTTTATTAAAACTCAGTGCTTGTGTAAAACGCAGTGTATTTAAAGTTACAAAAAACTAGTTGTGTAAGTTGTTTACAATGATTTATATTTTAAAACGCAACAAAATTTGAATTGATTATTTTTCTAAAACGCAATGATTCATACAGATACTATATGCTTACAAAAAACAAGGATTTGACGATGCTGAACACACTGAAGAGTTCTCTCTTGATAAAATAGACTCTACAACATTACAAGAATTTGAAGATGAATTGGAAATTGCTGCGCAAAATGAGGGGAGATGTCTTGTAATGGATAAAAAGAAAAAAGAGAAAAAAGTCAGAAAGAATAAACAAAAAAAGAAAGATGAGGAGGAGGAGGATGAATTTTATGTTTATCCATCTGAATCCGAGAATGAAAACGAAGAAATTTGTCAAGATGAATCTGAAGAAAAAGATGAAGAAGATGCTGAAGAACACCAAAACATCAATATAAAAGATGGAAACACCTTACTTAAAGCTGCAACAGACTGGATTGAACAAGAGAATCAATAGAATGTTCAAAACAGCCCACTTAAAACCAATGAAACTGAGAAAACACATACAGAAAGTGGAGGATCATGGGGGCAATTCTTCATTAAACCATCAATAGGAAATAAAGATAAACTGTGGGTAGACAGTCAATGCCGACTGCGTAATTTCATGCCATCTCAAAATCAAAGTGAAGGTCTTTCTGACATTCATTCAACAAAAAGTGGCGATGAAAATATGAAGAACATTGAAGATAAAAAATCACATGAAGAATATCTTGTGAATGCCTTGGATGATCATTTTAAAGGGTTTGAAGAAATTTTCGAAAGCATCCAATCACGCATAGATGAGATCGTTGAAGAATATCCAAACAGTGAAGCTGTTCATAACAAAGTAAACGAATGGGCTTCATTAATTGAAAAATTCAACCATCAAGCTAAAAAGCACAAGAAAGTTAATATTGATTCAACTCTGATGGAAACACCATCAAGATTTCTAAATTTGAGCCAAAATGAAGACACCGAAAATCAAATCATTTCAACTCCATTGATTGTAAAACGCAATGATCATGATGCAAAACCCAATGAGGATAACACAACTGTAGTCCAGTCCTCCAATCCAGAAAAAATCAATGACAATGAACCTGCATCTATTCTGCAAACACACATTGAAAAACCTTAAATGGAACAATCATCATTTAGCGAAGAAACTCCATCAGTAATGTTGGAGATAATCAAAAAGACAGATGAAGAAGAAAAAAATCAAATCAAAAGAAAAGAAAATTCATGATGATGAGGTACCATCCTTTGATTTGAAAATTTCTCAGTTGTCTTCAAATGTTGATGAAAATGAAGTTGAAGTTGATGCTACTCGCCACGCTGCACAAACCGAAATTCAAGCGGAATCTGAAAATAAAACAATCGAAAAAGAAGTTCAAATTACTGGAATACAAACAATGTTTGATAGAATTGAAGAACAGGAAATCAGTGATCTAGTTCAAAACACATCATTCCTCAACCCACAAGAAGATCCGTATAAAACACCTTCAAAATCAGTTCATCAAGAACAACCAACAAGTGATATAACCAAAATAGAAGAAATAATCACAAGGATGGTACGACCAGATCGACAGAAAAATGTACCAGAAGTATTTTGTTCACCATACTATCTAAGACAAGTAGCAATGAAGGAAGCAAGAACGGCACACGAAAACAACATATCGGGATATGCTTTCCATGCAGAAGGAAAAATGATGTAAAAAATCATTTATATACACTAACACAAAACAAAAATCAAAATATTATAATTAATTTTTTTTTTTTTTTTGCAGGGACACTCTCTTTGAAATTAAAGATCATGTATTTCTATATAGATATGTTGCTGAAACAATGAGGCCAGGATTGGAAATCACCGGAGAAGTAATCAATTGTTTGACATATATTTTGAATGAAGAAGAAAAAAGAAGATCAAAAGACAACAAAACTCCAAGATTTTTCTGTACTATTCGAATGCTGGTAAGATATATAAAACGTAATTTTTCTGTATTATAGAAATAATATTCGTATAATGAAGTATTTTGAAGTTTGATTGAATGAAGTTTTATAAAACGCAATTGCCAGTTTTATTTCTTTCATAAAACGCAATGCTTACTTTATTTGAATGAAGTTTTATAAAACGCAGCTGTATATTTTATTACCTTCATAAAACGCAGCTGTATGTTTTATTACCTTCATAAAACGCAATAATATGTTAATTGTTTAATGTTATGCAGGCTTTAACATCGAGTGATAAGGAAGAATCTGAAAATGAAGAAAAGATGATAGAAGCATTCACAAAGAACATTGAAAAAATTCTTCAAGGTGCAAAGCTAAAAAGCATAAAGGATTTTAAAATTATCCTTGTCTCGATTCTCCTTTCAGAGCATTTCTTTGTGATCTCGTTCAATCTTGAACAGAAACAAATATTTATCATTGACAACAGTGCGAAAGAAGAAACAAATAAAAATAAATATGGTGATGTGCCTGAAAATACAGTAAGTATTCTAACTTATACTTTTAAAACACAAATATAAACCACCTAATCTTTTTGTTTTTTTTTTCTGTAGAGGAATGCTTTGGCAGCTTACCTTAAATCTGTTGGACATGAAAAAGTAGATGAAATAAAGGGAATAACCCCAGTTTGAATGGAGATGAAATGGAGGACAAAAGATAACGGCATTGACTGTGGTATATTCTGTATGCGTCATATGGAATGTTATAATGGTGAAGCAGTCGAGAAATGGGATTGTGGGTTTAATGAGGAATATGAAGAACCTGCAAATATCAAGAAGGGTAAAACCAAAAAACCAGTCAACAAGCAGACAACACAACTTGATGATTTAAGAAAAAGTTCATCGCAAAGATATTATTGCACGAAATCAACGAACAAAAAGATTTTGTTATTGAAGACTCAAAGAAGTTTCGAGACCTCAGTGCGAAACTTAAAAAACAATCTTATGACACAGTTTAGAAATGATTAAAGACAGGCTTGCTCTTGCTGGTTTACTTTGATTTTGAAATGCTACTTATTATAAAACGCAATGTTTTTTCTTTTAGCATAATTTTAATATAACGCAGTATTTTCTTGATCTTGCTGGTTACTTTGATTTAGAAATGCTACTTATTATAAAACGAATGTTTTTTTCTTTTTGGATAATTTTCATATAACGCAATATTTTGTTGATATATTTAAAATGCTCTTATTTGCTTGTTATTTTAAAACGCAATATGTATCCTTTCTTTTAAACATTATTTTGATAAAAAAATTTATATAATATATTTAAAATTTATAAAAAGGATACATATATAGTGAAATGTTATCAATATAAAACGCAACATCTTAATAGTATGCTATAACTCAACATTTTCTATTTATTTGTTGTTTGACATAAGTTATTTAATCTAAACGCATTACAAAGTGTTTCCTAATTATTCATTTCCAAACATATAACGCAATATACCTTTATAACGCAATGAATTTTTTTTTAATATTTTTATAACACAAAACACAAATTAAAAGCTAAATTACAATAATGACAATCATAAAACTGATATATTATAATCTTCTAAAAAGCAATGTTATAAAAAAAATAATAATAAATGAATAGTAGATAAAACAAAGAGAAAACTGATAGCTTAATGACAAGGAAATTGATTAGACAAAAAGCCTTAAAAAGCCTTTTGGATTCCTGATAAAATACTGTATGATTGAACAATCAATTCAAATAAAAAAATAAAATATAATCATTTTTATTATTAACACACTTGATTCAAATCCCTCTACCAATCCATTATATAAGAACAAAAACCCTAAACTATTTTCACATTCCTCTCGTCATAAACCAAATACACCAATACCCAAACACACACAAACCCTAAGATGGCTAATCAACAACTATCAGTTTGGTGGGTTAAAAGAGACAATTTCGTTCTTCAATTCCTTGATGGAAAAAAAATAAAATACCATTCCGTTGCTTCTGTTCTTCAAAACTGCAATGATAATGTTTTGAGAAGGATGAATGAAATAGGTATACCACCTGCTTGTTACACAGATCAGACAGCCGCACTGTTCAGAATTCTACACAAAAGATTTGGAAATCCGAATCAAACTGCAACTGAAGATGCCCAGGTTACATCTTGGGAGTTCATTGAGGAAACTTTCAAAGTTTCAGTGACTTGGGACGATGGTGATGTGGAGATGTATAACCCAAAGGACATATCTACCAGTGAGGATATAAATTTTTTGAAGCAATTATCTGAAATACCAATGATGTGTGCAAAATGCAACATATAAATTACATCAAACAAGGCATAAAACTAACCCTTTTTAAGTACTAATATTGGAAAAAGAGTGTTTTTGTCTTCCTTTTGTATTTTCAGGATTAAATGAGCTCAAAAACACAAAAGAAGCAAAAAGACAGCTAAATCCAACATAAATACAAGGAAAGGAACATTAGTGGACTGCCCGACCCCTCAACGGCACCTTCCAAAGCAAATTAGAGAAGACAGAAGACTGAACACGCCCCGTGCTCAGCCAGCACGGGGCCGTGCCCAAGAAGCAGCAGAAAAGACAAATCTATAGAAGCTTCTATTGCCCACCACGGGCCGTGCTCAGCGGACACGGGGGCGTGTCGAAAGTACAGCAGGCGCATTTATTGTAATTGCGAATTACAATTAATGAGGAGAGAGAGTGTCAGACAGGCACGAGGCCGTGTCCAGCTCTCTGTTCAGCCTATAAATAGGAGTGCTTGGATTCATTTCACCTCATCCCTTGGCACACCACCTCTCTCACACTTCATCCACCACCCACCACCATCACAACACCATCATCCACCACCATCATCCATTGTCCATCGTAGAGTGTGTGAGTCGTCTCGGGATCCAAGATTGATCGTAAGAGTTCTTGACAATCAAGGCCATGTTTGCCTAAGTCTCTTACATCACTTGGTGAAGACAAAGTGTCTAGTATAATACTTTTTATTTCTAATCTTTTGCACTTTTTATTTGGTTTTGTATTAATGACTTTAATAACTAGTTACTTATGTTGAAGGTGATCTTTCCTTATCGTTTGTCCGTGGTGTCTTGGCATTATTTTACTGTCTATATAAAATAAAGGATTTTCACCATTCATATCTCCACGGTCTATATGGAGGTATGTTGGCTACCTGGTCGGGGGTTAAGGGAACGGTTTGGTAAAGGTCTTGCCATTGTTCAGCGTTTAGAGGTCCTGCAATGGACCTGGGTCAAATTTAGTAGGACCTCCTTCAATACTTCACGGTATTGGATGGCGGGGGTCCAAACTCTTTGACCCCCTCATAAGTTAACTACTATTAATACTATAACCCGGCTACTTAGGACTGTATCCCTGCTGACTCAGACTACTTAGCCGAGGGTAACGTCACCGCCAAAAGCGGGGCCTACCACAATACTGCATTAATAACTTAATTCATTATCTTCCAATAATCCACCCTTTTAGGATTGTATCCTTGCTGACTCAAACTACTGGGGTGAGGGTAACGTCACCTTCAAAAGAGGGGCCTACTACAATAACTAAGATAATCTCTTAATTATGTGCAAAAGTGTGGAAATAATCAAAGGTTATACTAGATACGAGTCGGAACCAAGTGATTCATCTTGTCTATCTGTTTTTATTTTTATTTTTATTTTCAGCATTTTAGTTAGTTTTTATTTTTCTTAGTTTAAAACATTTTTCTAAACTTTTATTTTGATTAGACGTTGAGGATAAACCGGTATTAAAAGCTCTTGTGTCCTTGGACGACCTCGGTATCTTACCAACGCTATACTACACTCAACGATGGGTGCACTTGCCCATATGTGTGTTTAGTGTTAGTGAAATATCGTGTTTTATAAATTTAAAACTTAGCTAAAATAAGTGTTAAAAAGGGCTTAAAATATACACCTAATATATATAACACTTTATCGCACATCAAGTTTTTGGCGCCGTTGCCGTGTCCAACCAACACGCCCCCGTGTCCATCAAAAGATTCCATTCTGATCAGTACGTCAGAATGCGGACAAACTGTGTCAGAATTCCACCTGCACACGGGGCCGTGTCCAGGATGCTGTCGTTTTCTATAAATGCAGCCAAGAATTCTGCACATTTTGACCAACTTGGGGCAGAGATTTGCAGGAATCTTCTCTCAAACTATCCTAGGTAAGTCTAAAAGAAGGTTCCAACAACCCATCTTGTCCCTTCCTCTTTTAGCCATTTCCTTCTTCTCCATCTTTCTCCAAGAACTACCATTGAAAGTTTGAAATTATTCCAACTTTGTGGTAGGGATTTATGAGTTTTGTTCAAGGAATCTTGGTAAAAACATGTTATGTAACCTTGTTTTAAGTTATTAGCAACTAAAAAGACCCCACAAGTTCAGAAAATAACTTAAAAATCCAAGTTTCCTTGTTCCGAAATTCTGCAGAAAGATGAACACGAGGCCGTGCTCATTGAGCACGGGGCCGTGTCCGATAACTGTTTCATTAAATAAACTCTTTCAGTTTATTTTTCGTAGAATGTCGAGTGAAAACAGCGAAACATCTTCTGTGCATTCGTCAAACAGCCGAAGAGGAAGAAGACCCTCCATTGAAGCTACACTTGTGCACTATGTGGTAGCATTAAGGGAGGCTCTCGACGAAATGACTTCAGTAGAGGAGGTCCTAATCGACCGTATTAACGATCTTACGATGGGACTTGAAAGCAGCTTCCAAGAAATTAACCTCTTGCACCAGAGGTTAAATATTCTTGTAGCACCCCCAATGGAACCAGTCCTCCCTCAGCAGGATTGGAACCTGGCACTCGGAATCAACAACCCTACCGGGTGGGAAGACTTTCCAGCGGAACCTCCCGTGGAGCACCAACAAGAGATCCCGGTGGAAGTTGAAACTCCTCAAACTAATGCCAATGAGCCTTCTTTTCTCCTTCCAAGGGAAGTGGAAGAATGGCTCGCCGACATTTGAGGAGAACCGCACACGGAAGATGGAGTTCAAAAAGGCCTTGTCTAACCAAGATTAATTACTTCTTGGAAATTTTGTTAATTAAAATAAAGGCTAGGACTCCATGGTTTATTATTTCCTTGTTTTATCTAGTTTAAATTTAAGATTATGTAAGTTCTCTCTATGATGAAATGAAATGATGGTTTTAAGGTTTCGATGGTTTGTAATAAATAAAACACACTCATGGTGGTAAAGGATGAAAAGGGGAACGAGAAAAATGATCCCATGCCCAAGAACAAGGCAACCCGACAATTCTCTCCATTTCAGAAGGTTCAACACGGGCCGTGCCCAACCAACACGGCCCCGTGCCGAACCACCTGCAGAAAAACGCCCAGTTCAGGTACCTGGACACGGGCCGTGTTCACCCAACACGCCCCCGTGTCCAGACTTCTGTCTCTCTTATTTTAATTTTGTTACTGGCACTTGAACACGGGGCCGTGCCCGGATAACACGGGGCCGTGTTCAGTGCCCAGTAACACAAATTTTTGCTTTTTAAATACTATTTTACACATCCAATCAACCTAAAAATTTATTTTTGGGACACATTGAGGACAATGTGTAATTTAAGTGTGGGGGGGATGCTAAAACCTTGAATTTTGCAAGTCCTAAATACAAGCCTTACACAAAACTCTATTGGAACCGCTAATCACCCCAAATTTTTTTCAAAAATTTCATTTTTTTTACTTGTCTAGGTTTAACTCGGGAAATTCAAGTTCTCAAAAAGGTTATATTTTTTACAAATTTACAACCGATAGCATAGTGATAAAAAGAACCAACATAAGAAAATTTTGAAAAGGCATGACAAACTTAGTTAAAATTTGATTATATATACTTGATCACATAAAAACCCATTCCCACAAAAAGTGAGTTTTGAGTCTTTATTGAGCACAATTACATATCATTAGACTAAATGCTCATTTTCGTTTCTTGTGTGAATAGCCGCTTGGTTCTTACGACTCCAGAACTTGCCATGACGATGCATTCCCGGTCCTTATCAACTTAAACCCGAGTAAGTAAATGATGGAGGCATTAGGACTAACCCTTTTTATTTCTACACCATTATTTTTCTTTTTCTTTTACCACCTACCCAAAATCCCCCAAGTTAACCCCTTTGAGCCTAAACCTTTTCATTTCATCACCCAAAAACCCTTTTACCCACCAAAACCTTTTTCATTTTTAACCCTTTGTTTTAGTAACAAGTTCGGTTTTTCGTATGATAAAAAAAAAAAATTGTTGATGATGAAGCAAAAAGAAAATAAACAAACAAGTTTATCAAAAATAACCTTGTTTAAAAGCTTCATCAAAAAAAATAAAAAGTTGAAAAAAATAGAAAATCTTACGAAAACCGACACTTGTTACGCCTTTTCGCCCTTTTTCTACTAACCACTAACCACTTTCCCAACCACCTACCTTTAACCCAAGCCTAACCCTTAACCCACAAAGTCCTCTTGATATTTACAACGGTATAAAAGTTAAAAAGGAGGAGGATTGATTGCTTGGCAAGCCTATGGTAGGAATAAGTTCCATGCCGCTCTTGAGTGATTCACTAAAAATACACCTTCGGCCGAGTGTGAGTGATTTCTCCCGTGAGGTATGTGAGCTTGTATATAAATGGAATTTTAAAAAGGCATGTTATGCCCAATTAAATAGTTTCTCCTATGAAACGTTCTAAATAAATCATTACGAATAGGATTCTAAATAAATAAAAATAAACCCAAAAAGATCTTGGACATCCCGACACTCTACGACAAGCCCAAAAACCTTCTCTTCTACCTATTCCATTTGGGAGTGTAAGCCACATATTAAAGAGTTTTGCTTGAGGACAAGCAAAAGTTCAAGTGTGGGGGTATTTGATGTGTGCAAAATGCAACATATAAATTACATCAAACAAGGCATAAAACTAACCCTTTTTAAGTACTAATATTGGAAAAAGAGTGTTTTTGTCTTCCTTTTGTATTTTCAGGATTAAATGAGCTCAAAAACACAAAAGAAGCAAAAAGACAGCTAAATCCAACTAAAATACAAGGAAAGGAACATTAGTGGACTGCCCGACCCCTCAACGGCACCTTCCAAAGCAAATTAGAGAAGACAGAAGACTGAACACGCCCCGTGCTCAGCCAGCACGGGGCCGTGCCCAAGAAGCAGCAGAAAAGACAAATCTATAGAAGCTTCTATTGCCCACCACGGGCCGTGCTCAGCGGACACGGGGGCGTGTCGAAAGTACAGCAGGCGCATTTATTGTAATTGCGAATTACAATTAATGAGGAGAGAGAGTGTCAGACAGGCACGAGGCCGTGTCCAGCTCTCTGTTCAGCCTATAAATAGGAGTGCTTGGATTCATTTCACCTCATCCCTTGGCACACCACCTCTCTCACACTTCATCCACCACCCACCACCATCACAACACCATCATCCACCACCATCATCCATTGTCCATCGTAGAGTGTGTGAGTCGTCTCGGGATCCAAGATTGATCGTAAGAGTTCTTGACAATCAAGGCCATGTTTGCCTAAGTCTCTTACATCACTTGGTGAAGACAAAGTGTCTAGTATAATACTTTTTATTTCTAATCTTTTGCACTTTTTATTTGGTTTTGTATTAATGACTTTAATAACTAGTTACTTATGTTGAAGGTGATCTTTCCTTATCGTTTGTCCGTGGTGTCTTGGCATTATTTTACTGTCTATATAAAATAAAGGATTTTCACCATTCATATCTCCACGGTCTATATGGAGGTATGTTGGCTACCTGGTCGGGGGTTAAGGGAACGGTTTGGTAAAGGTCTTGCCATTGTTCAGCGTTTAGAGGTCCTGCAATGGACCTGGGTCAAATTTAGTAGGACCTCCTTCAATACTTCACGGTATTGGATGGCGGGGGTCCAAACTCTTTGACCCCCTCATAAGTTAACTACTATTAATACTATAACCCGGCTACTTAGGACTGTATCCCTGCTGACTCAGACTACTTAGCCGAGGGTAACGTCACCGCCAAAAGCGGGGCCTACCACAATACTGCATTAATAACTTAATTCATTATCTTCCAATAATCCACCCTTTTAGGATTGTATCCTTGCTGACTCAAACTACTGGGGTGAGGGTAACGTCACCTTCAAAAGAGGGGCCTACTACAATAACTAAGATAATCTCTTAATTATGTGCAAAAGTGCGGAAATAATCAAAGGTTATACTAGATACGAGTCGGAACCAAGTGATTCATCTTGTCTATCTGTTTTTATTTTTATTTTTATTTTCAGCATTTTAGTTAGTTTTTATTTTTCTTAGTTTAAAACATTTTTCTAAACTTTTATTTTGGTTAGACGTTGAGGATAAACCGGTATTAAAAGCTCTTGTGTCCTTGGACGGCCTCGGTATCTTACCAACGCTATACTACACTCAACGATGGGTGCACTTGCCCATATGTGTGTTTAGTGTTAGTGAAATATCGTGTTTTATAAATTTAAAACTTGGCTAAAATAAGTGTTAAAAATGGCTTAAAATATACACCTAATATATATAACACTTTATCGCACATCAACCAATCATCAACAACTCTGCTAGCAAATTTGCAGAGAAGCTTCAACAGGCAGTAGTCTCACAGGTTGAACTTTGGGTTGAATCTGAAAGTGATGAGGAAATCCCTGATGGAAGCTTAGGGTTCTCATCCGAAGAAGAAACAAACTTTGATCCATGACGTTGATCATGCTAGTAATTTTTATTTTATTTTGTAGTTTGAAAACATCATCTTTGTTTAAAACTATCATCATCTATATAACGCAATGTTTATGATATCCACTTGCATTTCTTGTTTAATTTGATCTATGATCTGTGTTATAATAAAACGCAATAATAAAAAAAATCCATTTAAAGTATATTGTTCTATGTATAAAACGCAATAACAATATACTGTTGTTATTATAAAACGCAATTAACCAAAAAAAGCTGATATTTATGAAGGATATTGTCACACCCCAACCGATGGCGGAATCATCGGGGCATGGCACTGAGCGAAATAGATTGTCCAGAAGTTTCCATAACAACTATCATTACCATTCAATTTAAGTTAACATGTCCAATACCGTGTCTCAAATAGTAAACAAATTATTACAGATAAAGTCTAGGCAATATTCTGTTCCGACAACTCAGATTTCAAACATAAATAGTTTATTTATTGGTTTCTAGGACCTCCTTTCCTAGCTTCAATTTCATCACAGCACAGCGAGCATCCTAGACCTTTCCTAGCCTCAAGTTCATAGCATGCTAAGCATGTAAACTTCCTAAGCACCTGTCACATACGTTAAAATAAAGTCAATACATAAAATGTAAAGGTGAGCATACAAGTTTGATAGTAGCATATAGAGTTCGAATTCGTTTACGCATAACCAGCACGTACACATAGTGAAATGAAGCACGTTAGTTATCGACATAGATCCATCGATACCAATGACTGCGGGTTGACTGCCCGAGGCAGTTCGCAATACATGATTACCACCGTAATCCATGCAAGTAAAAGATCCTTAACAACCCCCGTGTGAACGGGTGCCGAGTCCAAACTATAGTACTATCGTTGCTAAGGCAGGTAGACAGCATTCCATGTGTAAACATAACAAACAAGCATTCATAAGCCACGTATAACATGCATTCATGGTTAGCGTTCAAATAGTTTAAGTAGTGTGATAGTTGTAGTTTGAATATTCGTAACGTATGTAACACCCAAAAGTGCTTAAAGCAAAAAGGGATCGAGTATACTCACAGCGATTATGGATTGAAGGGAGCGCTTGGCGAGTACGGTTAGCCTGAATAGATTTGATGGCATAACGATAAGAAAAATGAAACAAGTGAAGATGGGTCGGATGGTGCTTCGATCGGATGGTAATCCGATCGGACAGTAATCCGTGCGGATGGTAATCCGTGCGGATGGCAATCCGTTCGGATGACGATTCAAGTGGATTGTTTCTTCCTATGCTAAGATGTGTTTGTGTATGATGGCTTGTCCTTTGAAGTTTTCATTGTAGTATTTAGAAAACATTTAAGTATCTCTATCCTTCACGTCGTTCGATCGAATGATGGGTCGTGCGGATGACAATTCGTTCGAATGGTCATACGGTCGGACGGTGACTCGAGGATGAGGTTGCTTGTTGGAGACAAGTCAGCAATTGGAGTGTCACTCGGTCGAATGGCGATTCGATCAGGTGGCATTTCTGGTGATGAAAATGTTGAAAATTGTTTAAGTCTTTAAAGTCTTAGTATTTCATGATCCGAAGAGTAATCCTTCTAGATGGTCGTTCAATCGGATTACAATTCGTTCAATACCCAAACTTTAATCAAGATTGTTTAGAGGTGGGACCCAAGTGTAATCCGTTCGGGTGGCAATTCGTTCGGGTGGCCTATCCGGTCAGATGGTAATCCGGTTGAATGGCAATCCGTTCCGATTGTCCTGTTCGTTCTACACTTGGTCGTTTTGAAGGTTTGTCGTTATGTCGAGTCACTTTGACAACGTGTTAGCCCACAGAACCCCTGGTTCAACCTAGTTGACCAACCCGACCAGGAAACACCCTAGCCCGGCGGGTTACCGGCTTGAGGCAGTTGTTCTTGGTTAATCCGAAGTCGATAGTCTCGTGAGTAGGATCCGGAGCTTGAACTAGTACAACACTATGGATGAGCAGAAGACTAGATCTGATCCTGATTCTACCGGTTTTGAGTGGTTTGAGTGTAAAAGAGTTGAAAGAAAGTTAGTAACCATCTTTCAATCCTTTTTACCACTCTTGTATCGAGATCTTTACCAGATCTTCATGGAAATCGGTTAGTTCTCAGTTGTTCTTGGTGGATTGAGGTCGAAGCATGAAGTTCTTGAAGAACACATGATGACATCATCCTAGAACACCCGAAATCCAGTGATTTCAGGGTTAAAAGTTAAGATTTAAAAGATAAAAAGGTGTAGGAGTGCGTGTAGATCAAGAAAGTACAAGATTTAGGACGAGATCTTACCTGGATTGAGAGAAATTGAAGAAAAGGTGAAGAACACGAGCTGCTCGGACAGAAGGTTTCCAAAAGTGGAAAGAATGACAAAGACAGGGGTATTTATAGGATGCCAAAAGAGGAAAGGGATGTTCGGTCGAATAGCATATCGCCTGGGTGAATGTCCGGTCGAATGGCAATTCGATCGGATGGCACCTGTCAGCAATTGTGTTATCCGGTCGGATGACTATCCGGTCGGATGGCTTATCCGGTCGGATGGCAATCCGAACGGATGGTGCTTGGTTCAAGCTTTCGATTGCGATGAGTTTCGGTGTTTCGATTCAGATTACGCGCGGTTCGATTCGATAGGGTTTCCCTAGTCAAATTACTTTTAGTCCCAACTACTTCGTACCTTTCGAAATCTCTTTTCCACTATATATCGTGGTTCGATCATGGTTCGATCGTGATTCGAGTTCGAGTTTGATTGCATTCGAGTTTCGATTGAGTTCGCTTGATTACCACACACAACAACATAAATAAACATGCACAGGTAACACGTAAGGCACACATACACGTATACTCAATAAGTAAAACCACGTAGTTCGAGTTGCGAATTGATGTCGATTCGATTGACATAGCTTGATTATTAGTTGATTAACTTTATCGCATTGTTACTTCCTATAGTTCACAGTCGTAGATCGGTCGAATAACGATTAACACAATTTGATTATTGTAATTAACGACACTTACTCCATATAGTACAATTAAAATAAAGAAATTTCTACAAGTCAAGTTGCGCGAAATCGGTCATTAACTCAGACCTTGACTTTGACTTTCACTTATGAAAACACGGGGTGTTACAGCCTCCCCTTGTTTAGGGAATTTCGTCCCGAAATTAAGCTGGAAGCTGTTACAACCGCCATGAATCACGTGGAGAACTTTCTCTATCTAGACTTTCTCCAGGAACAACTGCGGGTACTTCGCCTTCATGTCGCTTTCGAGTTCCCAAGTGAACTCTGCGCCTCGTTTGCCTTCCCATCGAACCTTCACAATAGGAATGCGCGAGCGTCGGAGTTGCTTGGTTTGGCGATCCATGATTTCGACAGGCTTTTCCACGAAGTGTAATGTTTCGTTCACTTGTAGATCGTCTAGAGAGACATGTAAATCGTGGTCGGCTATGCACTTTCGGAGGTTTGACACGTGGAAAGTCGGGTGGACATTACTAAGTTCCTCCGGTAGTTCGAGTCTGTAGGCGACTTTTCCGATCCTTTCCAGAATCTTAAAAGGTCCAACATAACGAGGCGCGAGTTTTCCCTTCTTGCCGAATCGGACTACACCCTTCCAAGGTGA
Organism: Helianthus tuberosus; assembly: GCA_030545235.1. NCBI lineage: Eukaryota > Viridiplantae > Streptophyta > Magnoliopsida > Asterales > Asteraceae > Helianthus > Helianthus tuberosus. Next base: position 48,956,580 of record CM060404.1, on the reverse strand, counting down.
TACCTTTAGGAGTACGTAGTCACCAACGCCAAATTCACGGGGCTTGCGCTTTTAATCGGCGTAACTTTTCTGTCGATCCCGAGCCTTTACCAGGTTCTCTCAAATTTGGAAAATTTTGTCTGTCGTTTCTTGCAGTAGCTCCGGACCGGTTAGTTGCGAATGACCGATCTCGTGCCACACAATAGGCGATCGACATCTTCTTTCGTATAATGCCTCGAATGGTGCCATTTGGATGCTGGAATGGTAGCTGTTGACCAACGGCAGGTGTTTATCCCAATTACCACCGAAGTCTAGGACACACTGTTTGTGGTGAAAAGCAGTGCTTAGATTAAGCGTTATACCGAGTACCGCTTGAAACGTTTCCCACAATCGTGAAGTAAACCGAGCATCACGGTCAGAGATGATGTCACGAGGCGTCCCATGATTACAAATGATCTCGTGGGTGTAGATTCGGGCCAATCGTTCCACCTTGTAGTCTTCTCGTATAGGCAGAAAGTGAGCTGATTTAGTCAATCGGTCGACCACAACCCATATGCTGTCGTGACCTGATGACGTGGGTGGTAGCTTGGTTACGAAATCCATAGCTATGCTCTCCCACTTCCACATGGGAATTGGTGGTTGTTCGAGCAAGCCAGAGGGTCTTTGATGTTCAGCCTTGACTCTAGCACAAGTTAGGCATTTTCCGACGTAGAGAGCGATATCCCTTTTCATACCCGGCCACCAGTACTTGTAACAAAGATCCTGGTACATTTTGTCAGCACCGGGATGAACAGAGTAGCGGGATTTATGGCCTTCGTCCATGATAATCTGTCGCAAATTGGTCCGCCTAGGGATCCAGATTAGGTCCAGATAGTGGAATATCCCGTTTGATTTGCTCACAAGCTGGGCTCCGTCGTGGTAGATTCTATCTTTCTTCAAGGTGCGTTCGTTAAAACATGCATGTTGAGCGTCGCGAATGAGAGCTTCGAGATTATGCTGGGCTTGGATGTTACGAGTGCTAAGCAGATAGCTCCGTCTGCTAAGTGCGTCGGCAACAACGTTCGCCTTGCCTGGCTGGTAACGGATCTCACAGTCGTAATCGTTGAGAAGTTCTACCCATCGGCGTTGACGCATATTAAGTTCTTTCTGATTAAAGATATGTTGCAGGCTCCTATGATCGGTGAAGATCGTACACTTGGTACCATACAGGTAGTGTCGCCAAATCTTTAATGCAAAAACAACCGCGCCTAGCTCGAGATCATGGGTTGTATAGTTCTTCTCGTGGATTTTGAGCTGACGAGATGCGTAAGCTGTGACCTTGTCCCGTTGCATGAGAACACAACCAAGACCAAGGTTGGAAGCATCACAGTAGACAATGAAATCATTGTTTCCGTCCGGCAATGTGAGAACAGGAGCATTGCAAAGCATGCGCTTGAGGGTTTGAAAGGCAGTCTCTTGTTTAGTTCCCCAAACAAAAGGCTTGTCTTTATGGGTGAGAGAGGTAAGCGGTACATCGATCTTTGAGAATCCTTCGATAAATCGTCGATAATAGCCCGCTAGTCCGAGAAAAGAGCGGATTTCAGACGGATTCTTAGGTGTAACCCAACTCTTGACTACTTCAATCTTCGCAGGATCGACGTGAATACCCTGACTATTAACAATGTGACCCAGAAACTGAACTTTCTCCAACCAAAATTCACACTTGGAGAACTTGGCATAGAGTTGGTTCCCCTGGAGTAACTCGAGAACCAAACGTAGATGTTGCGCGTGTTCGATTTTCGATTTGGAATAGATCAAGACATCGTCGATGAATACGATGACGAAACGGTCGAGGTACGGTTTACACACGCGATTCATCAGATCCATGAAAACCGCTGGTGCGTTGGTTAGACCAAAAGGCATGACAACGAATTCGTAGTGGCCGTATCGAGTACGAAACGCGGTTTTGGGTATATCCTCCTCTTGGATGCGTAGCTGATGGTAACCTGAACGTAGATCGATCTTCGAGAAACACGTAGCGCCTTGTAGTTGATCAAACAAATCGTCGATACGAGGTAGGGGATAGCGGTTCTTGATAGTTAACTTATTCAATTCCCGGTAGTCGATGCACATCCGGAACGACCCATCCTTCTTTTTGACGAAAAGGACTGGCGCGCCCCAAGGAGAGGTGCTCGGGCGAATGAAGCCTTTCTCAAGTGATTCCTGGAGTTGGGTTGAGAGTTCGCGCATTTCTGACGGTGCGAGTTGGTAGGGAGCTTTGGCGATAGGGTTGGCTCCAGGAATGAGGTCAATACGAAAGTCGATATCACGACTTGGCGGTAGTCCGGGAAGATCCCCTGGAAAAACATTAGGAAATTCTCGAACCACTGGAACGTCTTTTACTTCCTTCTTCTCTTTCATTTCCTTCTCCGCTACTACGATGTTAGCCAAGAAAGTCCTGTATTCCTTACAGAGATACTTGCTGGCTTGGATGCATGACATAAGCTTGAGCCCCCTTGAAGTAGTATCGCCATATACACACAATAAGTCACCATTCGCGAGCGAAAATCGAATCATCTTGTCGAAGCATACAACTTCAGCATGGTTTTCTCGAAGAAAGTCCATGCCTATAATGACGTCAAACCTTCCGAGTTGCCTCGGAATAAGGTCGATCGAAAAGATGTGATTGTTGAGCTCAAGAGTACAATCACGAAGGACAGAATTGACAGAGACGGTTCTTCCGGTAGCGACTTCAACATCGAATGTCGAGGAGAGTTGGGAACGTTTACGACTAAGGAGTTTCTCAAATTCGAACGACACAAAGCAATTATCGATTCCGGTATCAAACAAACATGAAGCATAAATACCATTCACGAGGAACGTACCATTGACCACGTTGTTGTCGGCCTGGGCTTGACGAACGTTGAAGTTGAAGGTTCTGGCACGTGCGGCCTGTTGTTGCTGCTGCTGTTGTTGTTGCTGCTGCGGTTGCTGCTGCTGGGGTTCTTGTTTCACTACCCTGTTTGGGCACACGTTGGCGAAATGGTTCGGGTCGCCACACGCGAAGCAGGCTCTGGTTTTTCTGCGGGTGCCGGAGGAGCTGGTTGACCCTGTGGGGCAGTGAGTAGAGCTTGATTGGCAGGAGCTTGACGAATACGGCAGTTAGCAGTAAAGTGGCCGTACACATTGCAGTGAGCACAAAAACGGCATTGAATAGCAGTTGGGTGATGGTAGGTGCAAGTAGGGCAGAGCGGGTGTGGCCCAGTGTATGCACGCTTTGCAAGCGGTGCATTGGCCACAGGCGCCGCTACTTGACGCTGTTGGACAGGTACAGCTTGGATCGGTGCAGCAGTAATCGCACAGTTCTTGTTGGTGGAACTGTTCTTTCTCTTGTTCTTCCTCTTGTTGCTTGATGAGGTGGGTTCAGCAGTTGGTGCGGTAGCTTGATGCAGATGCTTCGAAGTCTTATCCCAGACACCAGCCTTAACCCGCTTGTCGTTGATCTCAGCGGCTAGCAGATAGGTTTCCTCAATCGCCGTAGTCTTAGCCGCTTGCACGAAATCAGCAACGCAGTCGGGCAGTGCCCGGATGTACTTCTTGATCGTCATGTTGGGAGTCTTGACTTGATCGGGACAGATGATGCTGAGCTGTTTGAAACGAGCAGTGAGACCAGCATTGTCACCATCCTTTTGCTGTATTTGCCAAAATTCATCTTCCAGCTTTTGACGTTCGTGAGGAGGGCAGAATTCCTCTAGCATAACTTCCTTGAGCTCGTCCCATGACAGACCGTAGGCTGCATCGTTCCCTCTCTTGTTCCTCTCGGCCGTCCACCAGTCTAGTGCTCGGGACTGGAAAACGCCGGTAGCATTCAGAGTACGGAGGTCATCGGGGCAACCACTCTGTCGCAGAGTAACCTCAATGGAATCAAACCAGTGGAATAGTGCAGTGGGGCCTCCTTCGCCAGTGAATTCTTTTGGCCCACACGACTTGAATTGCTTGAAACTGAAGGGCCTTGCGGTAGCTTTGGGAGCTTCGGTTCTTGACTCCTCGGATGATTTGCTGGCATTTTCATAAACATCACTCACGGCCTTTGCCACACTTTTGGCGATGATGGAAGCAAGGCGTTTGTCTCTCTTTTCTTGACGAGAAAGTGCATGACAGGATCCAGACGACATTGTCTGCAACAGACATCGTCACAGGACTCAACATATTGTATTCGGATCTCACCTCTCACGTTTTCTAATTACTAAAGCTTAGGAACACGCAATGTAATACGTATCACATAACATAGAGACTCATAATCACATGTTCACGTAGACACATAAGCACGTAGGCACGTAAAGCACAGAATCCACAAAAGCACATAATCACACAATTTCCTAAGCATGTAGAGCAAAGAGACCGGGAAACACATGCGCACTTAATCACTAGAGGCATATAGGAGCCTATAAGGACACGTAGAGCATTCTAATTGCCTCAGAATACAGAACCTAAGTCTAGAGAATGAAACTTAGAGAGAGAAAGTGGCAAAAGGTGATTCACGGTTCTTTGTACGGTTACATATCAATCTATAGAATCACAGATTATATTACGTCTCGCGTGTTTCGGTCACGCACGTTCATGGATTTCGCATATCGAATGTGTCGTTACACAATCGTTTGGAGTCAAAGTAAGCACATAATCACAAGATGCAGTGCGAGTCGTGTGTGTCGATCGAAGTAAAACAAAAATCGAGTAAATCCCAAAGTTTAAACACATGAAATTCGAGAAATAGATTTTTTGCGGCTAGTAGACTTCGACTAACCAAGGTGGTTCGACTATTCACAAGGACCCGTTGCGCATATTTAACCTCCAGGACGGTGCCTTTTGCCTCGATTCTTGGGCATTGGGCACGTATCCCGTTAGTCATATCGTGACTTCAGGTCGTGGAGTCCGTCGAGACTCTGGTAGGAGTTTTTGTAAAACGTACGGAACAAGTTGTCAAGGTTAGGGTTTCACCCCTGGCTTAACAACTTCGTTCTTGTTTTGATAAAATTGAGGAGATTATTCATCAAAATATGGGTTTCACCCCTAGTTTGGTATAATTCTCCTCATTTGTAGTGAAAATGCGAGTTGATTAAGCAACTTTAGTCGAGAGTTTGCGGTTTTCACACCTATTCTCTACCTTATTGCCTTCTCATAGTTAAAATTAGAGTGCAGGAATAGTGTAGTATAAGCAAAGATAGTGTAGGAATAAGTACGTACGGGATTCCTACTAAACGTACTCGAGTCGGTCTGTTGGTTCTTAACTATAGTCTAGGTATCTAAGACTTCGACCCGGACTAGGTCGAGTCTTGCCTAATTCCCTATAGTTATGGCTCTGATACCAATCTGTCACACCCCAACCGATGGCGGAATCATCGGGGTATGGCACTGAGCGAAACAGATTGTCCAGAAGTTTCCATAACAACTATCATTACCATTCAATTTAAGTTAACATGTCCCATACCATGTCTCAAATAGTAAACAAATTATTATAGATAAAGTCTAGGCAATATTCTGTTCCGACAACTCAGATTTCAAATATAAATAGTTTATTTATTGGTTTCTAGGACCTCCTTTCCTAGCTTCAATTTCATCACAGCACAACGAGCATCCTAGACCTTTCCTAGCCTCAAGTTCACAGCATGCAAAGCATGTAAACTTCCTAAGCACCTGTCACATACGTTAAAATAAAGTCAATACATAAAATGTAAAGGTGAGCATACAAGTTTGATAGTAGCATATAGAGTTCGAATTCGTTTACGCATAACCAGCACGTACACATAGTGAAATGAAGCACGTTAGTTATCGACATAGATCCATCGATACCAATGACTGCGGGTTGACTGCCCGAGGTAGTTCGCAATACATGATTACCACCGTAATCCATGCAAGTAAAAGATCCTTAACAACCCCCGTGTGAACGGGTGCCGAGTCCAAACTATAGTACTATCGTTGCTAAGGCAGGTAGACAGCATTCCATGTGTAAACATAACAAACAAGCATTCATAAGCCACGTATAACATGCATTAATGGTTAGCGTTCAAATAGTTTGAGTAGTGTGATAGTTGTAGTTTGAATATTCGTAACGTATGTAACACCCAAAAGTGCTTAAAGCAAAAAGGGATCGAGTATACTCACAGCGATTATGGATTGAAGGGAGCGCTTGGCGAGTACGGTTAGCCTGAATAGATTTGATAGCATAACGATAAGAAAAACGAAACAAGTGAAGATGGATCGGATGGTGGTTCGATCGGATGGTAATCCGATCGGACAGTAATCCGATCGGACAGTAATCCGTGCGGATGGTAATCCGTTCGGGTGGTAATCCGTGTGGATGGCAATCCATTCGGATGACGATTCGAGTGGATTGTTTCTTCCTATGCTAAGATATGTTTGTGTATGATGGCTTGTCCTTTGAAGTTTTCGTTGTAGTATTTAGAAAACATTTAAGTATCTCTATCCTTCACGTCGTTCGATCGAATGCTGGGTCGTGCGGATGACAATTCGTTCGAATGGTGATCCGGTCGGACGGTGATCCGGTCGGACGGTGACTCGAGGATGAGGTTGCTTGTTGGAGACAAGTCAGCAATTGGAGTGTCACTCGGTCGAATGGCGATTCGATCGGGTGGCATTTCTGGTGATGAAAATGTTGAAAATTGTTTAAGTCTTTAAAGTCTTAGTATCTCATGATCCGAAGAGTAATCCTTCTAGATGGTCGTTCGATCGGATTACAATTCGTTCAATACCCAAACTTTAATTAAGATTGTTTAGAGGTGGGACCCAAGTGTAATCCGTTCGGGTGGCAATTCGTTCGGGTGGCCTATCCGGTCGGATGGTAATCCGGTCGAATGGCAATCCGTTCCAATTGTCCTGTTCGTTCTACACTTGGTCGTTTTGAAGGTTTGTCGTTATGTCGAGTCACTTTGACAACGTGTTAGCCCACGGAACCCCTGGTTCAACCCAGTTGACCAACCCGACCAGGAATCACCCTAACCCGGCGGGTTACCGGCTTGAGGCAGTTGTTCTTGGTTAATCCGAAGTCGATAGTCTCGTGAGTAGGATCTAGAGCTTGAACTAGTACAACACTATGGATGAGCAGAAGACTAGATCTGATCCTGATTCTACCGGTTTTGAGTGGTTTGAGTGTAAAAGAGTTGAAAGAAAGTTAGTAACCATCTTTCAATCCTTTTTACCACTCTTGTATCGAGATCTTTACCAGATCTTCGTGGAAATCGGTTAGTTCTCAGTTGTTCTTGGTGGATTGAGGTCGAAGCATGAAGTTCTTGAAGAACACATGATGACATCATCCTAGAACACCCGAAATCCAGTGATTTCAGGGTTAAAAGTTAAGATTTAAAAGATAAAAAGGTGTAGGAGTGCGTGTAGATCAAGAAAGTACAAGATTTAGGACGAGATCTTACCTGGATTGAGAGAAATTGAAGAAAAGGTGAAGAACACGAGCTGCTCGGACAGAAGGTTTCCAAAAGTGGAAAGAATGACAGAGACAGGGGTATTTATAGGATGCCAAAAGAGGAAAGGGATGTTCGGTCGAATAGCATATCGCCTGGGTGACTGTCCGGTCGAATGGCAATTCGATCGGATGGCACCTGTCAGCAATTGTGTTATCCGGTCGGATGACTATCCTGTCGGATGGCTTATCCGGTCGGATGGCAATCCGAACGGATGGTGCTTGGTTCAAGCTTTCGATTGCGATGAGTTTCGGTGTTTCGATTCAGATTACGCGCGGTTCGATTCGATAGGGTTTCCCTAGTCAAATTACTTTTAGTCCCAACTACTTCGTACCTTTCGAAATCTCTTTTCCACTATATATCGTGGTTCAATCGTGGTTCGATCGTGATTCGAGTTCGAGTTTGATTGCATTCGAGTTTCGATTGAGTTCGCTTGATTACCACACACAACAACATAAATAAACATGCACAGGTAACACGTAAGGCACACACACGTATACTCAATAAGTAAAACCACGTAGTTCGAGTTGCGAATTGATGTCGATTCGATTGACATAGCTTGATTATTAGTTGATTAACTTTATCGCATTGTTACTTCCTATAGTTCACAGTCGTAGATCGGTCGAATAACGATTAACACAATTCGATTATTGTAATTAACGACACTTACTCCACATAATACAATTAAAATAAAGAAATTTCTACAAGTCAAGTTGCGCGAAATCGGTCGTTGACTCAGACCTTGACTTTGACATTCACTTATGAAAACACGGGGTGTTACAGATATCACAAAACGCAGTTACAAAAAGAGATGAAACCTATACATCATAAAACGCAATGAAGAAACCTTACATTGCATTGCTAGAACCTATAGCATTGCTAGAATCTATAGCATTAGAAGAAACCTTATCTTTGCATGTCCGACTGTTATGTCCTTTTCCACCACATACACGGCGCGATTTCTGGATCTTTGATGATTTCTGAATTGCAATCTCACGATTAGACTTGATCCTTTTTTGTACACCGCATCCTTTGGTCCTTATTTTGATCGAGACACGAATCATAGAATCTGATTTTTCTAAGTTCCCTCCAATATCAGCAAATCTTTCTTTGCGACTAGGAGGCGGCGCAACAACCATAACCTCATCCGCTTTATCAATATAACTTTTAATATGATCCCTGTAACGACACAGCTCATCTAAATCCCCAACCAGCCTATTAACCACATACTCATTTGCAACAACGATTTCTCTATAAACTTTATCAATTTCACTATTCCTACCAATTTCATCAAACCGAATATTGCAATGATTTGATCCATTTGAACAACATCTCTAATCCATCTTCTATGAACATATCTTCTAGGAAACTCAGTTATATCATCATACCGTAGAACATAAAATATATGGCGGCACAATATACCAAATTGTTCAAACCGTTTGCAAGAACAACTTATACTTAAACCATCTTCTTGTTTGCTGTATTGCACCTGTAAATAAGATTAAAAAACTATATAAAATTAGTGAAATGTAATATAAAATGCAATGAATAATAAATATAATACAGAAATAAGTATATGATCATATAATGATAAAACGCAACAAAAGATGGAAAAAATAAAACGCAATAGATATTTAAAACAATATAAATTTAAAAAAAATACATTGAATAAAGATGTGCATGGCTGTTTGAAATCCTTTATTTCATAATATTGAACTTCATCCACAGTATCAAGAGACTTTGGCATACACTTTGTAATGGCAGCATCAATTTCAATCTGAACATCCTTAAAAATTGTTTTGGTATATATTTCTGATGCTTGTTTCTCCAATACAAAGTCACTCCAGGTCTTACACTGAATATACCTTGTATCATGATCATTCCTCCTATGCTCATGCCTTTGAATATCCATTGCAGTCTCAAAATGAGTGAAAAATTCAACAAGTATACATCTTGGATTGCAAATCTGACCAAAGAAGTAATTCTCGCTTTCACATCTAGACGTAGTACGCATAAGACCAGCCAAATCCTCTCCATGGTAATAAGCGGGAATCCAATCAAATCGAAGATCGTACATATCTTTTAACCACTCATGATTTTCCAATCCAAAAGTAGACATTATTGAATGCCACTCAGTTTCAAAATCTTCTGGAATAATAGTATCATTCCAAACAACATGAGTCATTCTTGTATTAAAATCATTGTTTGCTGACAAAACAGGACCAACCTGTATAAAAAGTAATAAAATTATTAAACATAAAACGCAATAATTTAAAACGCAATATATTGAAAATGATAAACATAATGCATTGATGGTAAAACACAATTGTTTTGTAATTCTATTGATAAAAATATTTGGGGATCTTATTGTATAATACATAAAACGCAATAATAAAACTATATAAAATTGCAGTTTGTTATATAATAAAACGCAATTAATACCTTTGTCTTCAATTTCTCCCATATATGCCACATACATAACCTATGCCTACTTCTTGAAAGTACATCCTTAATAGCTCTCTTCATTGCAGCATCTTGATCAGTAACAACAACTTTAGGCTCACTTCCAAAAGCATTAACAAAGCACCTTAAAAACCATCTATAAGAACCTGCAGTCTCCGAACCAAGTAATGCACCACCAGATGTGACATTCCTAAAATGATTATCAATACCAGTAAATGGTACAAAAACCAAATCATACCTACATAAAACAAATTAAAAAAGCATTAGAAAAAATAGAACAGGATATATAACGCAATAGAATATATAACGCAATAAATGAAAAAAACTTACTTGTTTGATTTATAAGTAGCATCAAAACCAACTATGTCACCAAACACTGTATAATTTGTTTTTGATTGCTCATCAGCCTAGAAAAGCCCTTTCAATCTTCTATCTTCACCAATAACATAATCACATGTGAAACCAGGACAACATTCTTTCTTCCTAATAAGACGCCTAACTACCATTTCTGCATCATACTCTCCTATGTAAAGATTCAAATCCCTTCTATAATTCTTACAATCAACTTTACTAGCACCAACTTTACCAAAACCACCATACATTGTTTTCATAATATTGAATGCTTTAACAGGTCCAATATTGATTGCAGACAATCCAAATATAAAACTTTCTTTAACATAATCGATACTTCTGGCAACCGGCAAGAAATGAATATCTTCATCTTCAACAAAGATATGATTATGTTCTTCTTCAAAGTAGTAGATTTTAAACATATTATTGTTCTCTAATATTAATTTCACATGAGCATTGCATCCAACTCTTTTTGAACCTCTATTATGTCTAACAATCTTTTTACTATTCTCATCAACTGAACCAGAATCTATTTCTTTGCTAACATGAAATCCTTCTTTTGAGCAGACAATATATCTTATTTTCACTAAACCACCACCATTTTTCCAAGAGGTATTTTTTCTTGCAGAAAAACCTGCAGCAAGTACATACCTCTGATAAAACGCAAAAGCCTCATCAAATGATTTAAAAAACATTCCAACAGCAGGTGTAATGGATCCACTGACTTTAGGTTTGAAAAACTTTCTTCCACTGTTTATGCATACACGTTCCTCCCACTTGGAAATGTTATCTGAAACAATTAACAAATAACTATAAAACGCAATACCTCTTATATAATAATGTTTTTAGTGATAAATCTAAAAATATGTTAATAAAAAATAAAAAATATAGACCTTTAAAGTTTGTATATGAACTAATATGGATAAAATCATATAACACAATACGTTTAGTAAAACGCATCATGTGATCTGAAACACTTAACAAATATCCATAAAACGCAATACAACTTATATAATAATGTTTTTAGTGTTAAATCTCAAAATATGTTAATAAAAATTTAGAAATACAGACCTTTAAAGTTTGTATGTGAACTATTATGGATAAAAGCATAAAACGCAATACGTTCAGTAAAACGCATCAAATGATGAACAAACAAAACAATGTATGAAACGAACAAAACTCTAAAATTGTACAACAATGACAGTTATAGCTTTATATTACATAAATCTTAAATTAAAAGTTTGTATGCATATAATTTGATTAATATCATAAAACGCAACTCTTCACTAAAACGCAATAAAATGATGAAGAAACAAAACGAACAAATTATGTTAAATTATACAACAATAACAATGAAACTTATGAAAAATCAAATATTAATAACAGAAACACGAATTATAAAACGTAAAACAATGAACTTCGGAAAAAATAACAAAAAATTACTCAAAATTGAAGCTAAACATACCAGCAGAGTCTGAAGAAGACATTGATGTTATCGAATTGACGAACGAAACAAGATTAATGTTTGAAAAGAGATGAATTTGCGATCGATGGCGATTTAGGGTTATAGAATCTTCAGTTCTGTTATGAGAGTGATGAACTAAGAAGAGAGGTAACATAATCTATAATCGAATTAGAACGAAGATATGATAATGTAAAAAGACGAAAAAGCCCACGCGTCCAAAATTTTAAAAAAGAAGATGAACGGCTAAGATTGCTTCCTTTACTTCCTAGCCAAAATAAACTTCCTATTTGATCTTTTCCCTCTAATTCTAATCCTTATTTTTTTATTCTTAATATTCGTAAATAAATATAAATAAGAAATTGATATATGATATCTTATTCTACTTCTTAATTTTTATTTGGTGGATAAATGAAAGGAAGTTACCGTCTGTCCAAATTATGAAAGAAAATATTTTTAATTGATAGGTAAAGTGGATAAATGTACGAAAGCTATCGAAGATCAAAATTTGATGATAATACTATAAATATATAAGAATTGATATAATTACACTTTTAACTTAAAACTATTTTGGTTATTTACTTTTAACCTCAAAGCTTTTTATATTTGTCAATTTAATCTAAGAACTTTTTTACTTTCAACTTTGGTACCCTATACTTTTCATATTTCGCAAAAAATTGTTTTACGTTTTGTTCTAATATTTTTGAGTTAACACGACGTAACGTTCATGTGTGGTTCAACGTTTTTACGTTTTGTTTTACACTTCGTCCTAAATTTTGCGAGTTAACATTACGCAACATGCGTGTGTGGTTCAAAGTTTTAATGGTCGTCTATTTTTTCCCGTTTGATAGGTTCATCGTGACGCACGGATCCTAAATCGACTTAATTATTATTTTCTATGTTTTATGTTTCGGTGTAATTTCTCTGCATTAACATGTCGCAACTTCAGTGTTGGTGGTCGCTAGCGGTGCTGTGGTCTTGGTGCTATTTGTCACGGTTTTATGCCGCCACCGCAACGCGGGGGGCTTAATACTAGTCATCATAATAATCTAAAATTGAGGGTTTGGTTTTGTTTAGCTATACTTACCAACAAAAATATATAAAAAGGCTACTTGTTTAACAAAATCACGGGATCAATCCAAAATCTTAATTTCATAAAACTTAAGTTCAAGTAAGAAACTAAACCTTTATTTTAAAATGTGTAAATCCTCACCATATGTTTACTTTATATACCTTTTATAATTTTTAAAATGTATCGTAATATCGAGTCTCTTAAATTAATGCCAAAAGTGTTTATTCGACTATTAGATTAGATTATGTATAGTGTTTTGCCGTCACTAGCCAACCCCCAACGAGATGCCTAACACCGTGCCAAAGGGCCGCTAAGAGTTTGGATGTGAGTGGAATAACAGACATGAAGAGGAAAAGCATGTGGATGTATCATATGTGTTGATTTCTTTACAGACAATGAAAAATCTCCATTTGAAAGGCCCCGTAACGTCCCTTTGGCGTCTCTTGGGCATAGTTTTTGGCATCCTTGTAGGCTTATGGCCATGTACAATAGAGCGTGTGGAGTGTTTTGTAATTAAAGGACAAAACTTATAATAAAGATATTTATTATTATTATATTAATTAACTCATCTTTTAAGACAGTTAAAGGGCATGTTTGGGTAAGCTTTTTGAAACAACTTATTGACTTATTGGCTTTTTGAAAAGTCATAAGCTCTAAAATGATGTTTGGCAAAGAGAGTGTATGTGAGGGGAAAAAACCAATAAGTCAATAAGTCACAAAATCCTGACTTTTCCAAGAAGCCAATAAGTCAATAAGTTGTTTCTAAAAGCTTACCCAAACATGCCCAAAATAAGAAATCATGGGAACCACCACCACCACATGTATGTATATTAACAGAAAGAAAAGGATGGAGGAAGAAGCAAGCAAGGAAGGAAGGCGTGAGCTCTGCAGATCGCTGAACTTCCTCATCGGAGACTCGTAGATCTGCAACAAAGGTACCCTCCTTCTCCCTTTACATAACTCTTGCTGCAGTTTTCACACTCTCTTTTTACATTATTCATCTAATTCCTATTACTTTCACTGTTAGATCAGATCAGATTATATCAGATCAGCATTTCAATGTGACTGGTATCATATTATTTGACGATGAACATGAATATTCTGTAGATCTTAAATGTTGTTGCGATTACTGATAGCTAGCTAGGTTTTATTTTATTAAAAAAAATGTATAGAAATTACATTCTCGGTGTGAAAATACACAATTTCATTCTTGTGTGGACCAAAACATTCGATGTTTTGGGGAAAGTTTCGATCCGAATTTTCCCTTTTTTTTTATTTTCATTAACATTCGGTATTCATCGGAAAATAGTGTTGAGTTTGAATTTAAACCTAGGGCAGCATTTTAGTGGTTGGTAAAGTGTTTACATTTTGTCTGTTTTTTAGATACTTGATAAGTATAATGAAAGTTTTATATTTAATTGCTTCAGAACAAACCAATAAATGATAAAAAGTGGGGATGACAATCATGAATTGTACAATTGTAAATGAGAAAAATTATGCAGATGAGTGATTTGTTGCCCTTTAAAATGGCGCTTAGTCGTATCATTGCTCTGAGTCAAAAGTTATGTTTTTAGATGGTAGCAAAACACATCTGATATGAATTGATGCAGGACAGTCAGAAATTGAATAACAAAGTTTAAAATAACCGATCGTCCCACTAAATAGAGAGCCAGTCTTGGTATTTGCAGTATGAAAATCTTAACAGAAAGAAATTCAAATACCGGCAATAGTTATGTTGTGTGAAACTGCAATTTCTCATTTTGGCTAACTTCTAAATGGACACTTGTTATATATAAAATAATAATTTTCATGATTGAGGATTTAAGCTCTAAAGACAATTTAATAACTGCAGATCCAGCCATGGACTTGGACACAGAGCCTAAAGCTATGATGATTGAGCATGATCATGTTCCAAATAGCTTGCAGATTGATCCAACGAGGGCTCGTTTTCCATGCTGCATTGTGTGGACTCCCCTCCCTGTTATTTCATGGCTACTCCCTTTCATTGGTCATGTCGGGGTAGGCCGTGAGGATGGAGTGATTGTGGATTTTGCAGGTCCTAACTTTGTGTCTGTAGATAACTTTGCATTCGGGCCTGTGGCCCGTTATGTCCAAATAACCAAAGAAAAGGTACAGTACACTACACCTTGTGCTAATATCATTATTCCCTCCTTCAAAATATTATTAATAATCTTATTTAAAAACAGTGTTTCACCCCTCAGCATCCTTCCGGTGCATACAGAACCGAAGAAGAATACAGGTTAGTGGAATCAGGAAGAAGCCATTACAGTTGGGATGAAGCCTTGAAAAAGACCACACAAGAATACCAAAAGCAGACTTATAGCGTGTTAACTTGCAACTGTCACTCATTTCTGGCCAACCATCTTAACCGCCTGGAGTCACAGGCTAGTGGGTGGAACGTGGTGAATGTTGCAGCGTTGATTATGTTTAAAGGGAAGTGGGTGAACACGCCATCTATGGTTCGATCTTATTTGCCATTTATGGTTGTGTTGTTCATGGGTATTACATTTGGAGGTGCAAACTTTCTAACTTTTTTGGCTTTTGTTGTGTTCCTTCTCTTTGGATGGTATCTTTGTGGTACTTATTATTTCAAAAACATCATACAACTCTAGTAAGTAGGTTTGTCACCTGTTGGTTACATGCAGTTATGCATACAAGTGTGAGAGGTGATATGTGTATGGGTCTAGTTTTTATGTCGTAATATGTAGTAGTGGTCCCAGATGTTTCTTTGATTGTTTCATTTTTTAGGTTGACCATGTTTGTGTGAGAAAATTGGTCAACTGTGTCTTTTTCTTGTGTGGATTATTAGCTATTAAATATGTACTTTGTGCAAATGTGGTGGTACACTTGAAGTTGAAGTTGAAACTATGTAATATTGTTACATATTTTTGGATGTATAATGAGAATGTGTTTTTCTTTCGTGCACATGTGTACATATTCTTTAAAGGTGAATATGGTTGATAATTTATACATTTCACACAAAATTGTCGCAAAATTTTGTCTGAATCTATTAGGGGTTAAAGGTGAATATGGTTGATAATTTATACATTTAGAACAAAATTGCTGCAAAATTTTGTCTGAATCTAAGGTGCAACTGAGTCGAGCCCGAGCTCGAGCTCGGCTCGTTGGTAGTTTCTCAAGCTTGAGCTCGGCTCGTTTATACTCTATTAATTAATATATTAAATAAAAATAATATAAATAATAGGATCGTTTAGGTTCGCGAGCTCGATAAGTGAAGCTCGGACTTAGGCTCGTTTACTAAACAAGCTTATGTTTAGGTTCGGGATCGGCTCATTTACCAGACAACTTTAGATAAGGGATAAATGTATTAAACATTAATGAAACTAATATTACACTAAGGCTCAACGAGCCTGGCGAGCTTCACACGTCAGGCTTGAGCTCGGGATCAATAAATAAACGAGCTTTAGTTTAGGCTCAAGCTTGGCTCGTTTCGAACTCTCTCAAGTCGATCTCGAGCAGCTCCCGAGCCGCTCGGCTCATTTGCACCCCTAGAATATATACAGATTCATGTATTAGTTTCATGCACTTACGCATATTTTTAACATAATATTGCAAGTTACAAAACTTAAATCACGAATTCATGTTTTTTTTATTACACGTTTGAAACTTTTTGACGGTCCTCAAGGGACATAGTGTGATAATAATGTATTTTCCCTCTATTCACAAGGTGGAGGGTTCAAACCAACTCAAAAAGTAATTTACTCATAGAAGTATTTAGTAGTTTAGTTTACCGTTCGAGAAAAAAAAAAGGAGTTTCTACAATAAGAATTTATTTTTTGAACTTTGCTAATAGACATGTATATGTGCTGATGTGCAAATAGTTGCATATTGCCAGAAGAGACACATGTATGTCAATAGTCCTCTTAAGTTGCAAGAGAGGTGTAAGATAGAGATTAACTACCTTATTAGCCGGCTAAATCACACACCCTTTTTACTACAAGTCCCGCATTGCCTGGTTCGGTCACTTTGCAAGCTCATGAACTTACATGATGAATCCGATCTCCGACTCACCCAATTACGGATTTGAAACATCAAGTAAAATTCAAAGTTTTAGCAGTAAAGATGCATCACAGTTAAGTTTACAAACAATTAGAAAAGAAAATTGATGGTTGACATTAAAAACTGCACACATTTAACATAAATGTTCAGTATAGGAACCATTCCTAAAACCTGAACCTAAATCTGAGGTTTCGGTTCCCCCAACCTTAAACATTTAACAATCATACAAATAAATCACACCAAATATTCAGGTAAACAACTGGTTCTACTTTCCGGTCAAAAACGCCAGATAACCAGTAGTACTCTGACCCATCACGAGGCTCCCAATTTAGAACCCCTGAGATCTTCACTAATATACACCGTACATTACCTCTAATTAAATAAACTAAATCACAACTTTGTTGATTAGTATTTCTCTTTCGTGTTTACTTTGCACTCAACCTCTTGCACTTGGAGCACACACGGCTTCAACTGTCAACCGCTTCAGTTTGTTGGGGCACGGGTCTTCACCAAAGTTGCTGTTTGCTATGGTCACCGCACACGTTTCTTTCCCAATACACCTCTGCATAACACAATTCCCAAATCAGATACACTACTTATGCACCAGGTTGGTACTGCTAACAATGCACAAAGTACAAGTATACCTTTTGAATGACATCGTAGGATGTCGGAGCGTGACAAGTTCCTTGTTGGAATGTGCCACATGTTCCCAACGGGGTTCCGAAGCTCGCGAATTTAATAGCAGAAATGGTTAGACCTGGACCACAGTGTAAATGGACCTTCGGTCTATGGAGCTCTTGTGTTTTACCATAGCTTTCAATATGCCAGTCCTTGATGTTTGGATGATATTCAAACATATCCGCACATACGGTTGTTGTTGACCGTTTTACTAGTGAAATACGGGTCGGGTCTCCACCGAGTTCTTCAAATAGCACCAATGAATTGTCTGTCGGCTTTAACCACGATCGAGGCACGTGGTACCTGCAATATCACAAAGTTAAGTTTATTTCTGTGTGTTGCACTGTTGCATGTGTGAGATTATTTATAGTTGTACCATCGTTGGGTTGGTTGACCGCATCCGAGCTGACATTTGGGAGGGCGGTAAGTACCAGCATAATGGCACCCTTGGCAGTTACCAGTGGCGTACGCGGTCCAGTATCTTCCTATGCTTTGACCGTTGATCCATACTTGACCTTTGCCCATACTGCTCATGTCTAGAGCCAACGGCTCGTCTCCCTCTGGTGCGTTAAAAGAAGCCTAAACCCCATTTCGAAAAGGTTAGCGACGGTTAAATAGCAACCTGTGACGGTTTATGGTGTTGCAAAATACCTTGTGCCATGTTAGCGGCTGTTGTTTCTGAGCGATAAGAGAACCCTGCAGCCATGCAACCGATGACATACGGTTCCCGGAGATAACGTCCATGGCCTCACCCTTCAAGCCAACCTGGTAGGTCCATTTAGCCCATGACAAATCTTGCTTCCCCTGATCAAGACCATACAAAGCCACTGGACCCGTAACTCCGGTTTCCCATGTTTCGTAATGTCCTCCGATATTCTTCAAATAAAAAGAAAAATAAAATTAGATTCGATAAATAAGTCGATTTGAGAGTAGAATTTACGTGAAACTAACTGGTAATCCCATGGCAACACTAAGCAGTGATATCTTATTGTTCCCGGGACGGAGATTGACTTTTTCTTTGTAAGTAATTCTCCTGTTTTCACGTGTTCCAAAAGCCGAACCTACATATAAATGACCGTTTAGAGTCGAGTATGTGTTTTTTAAGGAAAATATTATATCATTAAAGTACCTGAAAGTTCTCCATTAACAAACACATGAAGAGCATGACCCGTTGACTGGACCAACAATTTAGGATGCTCCCCGCCTCTCAAAAACGATTCAGAAGAACTTACTTCGACACTACAAAAAAAAAAACACATTCTTTCAAGACTCGTGAAGAATGGTAAATTTTGCGCATGTTAGAAATTGAAAGACTTACTTTGTAGAATACCAAAGGTAATCGCTATTATCTCTGGTGACATTAACCTGCTCCAGTAGACCCGTCACCGTGAAAGTCGAGCTGTCATCAGCGGTGGTCAGATCTTCATTGTACGTTTCCCATGTAAACAAATCGGTATTCGTTGGCAACATTTCCATTTGTGTCGATTGAACCCCAACCTGTATTGATATTGTTACAAATTATAAGTTATAACCACACGAAAAAAATGTCACAAAGAGTGTTAAACTGATTCTTTGAAAAAGTAAACTTTCATACCTTCGCGGTGTTGAAGACGGCGTTAGTGCAATCGGGAAGGATGCTGATGGACCATGGTGGTAAAGTATAGTGCATGTTGTTGAACATCACTTTGGCAGCGTTATTTGGGTTGTAATTAGCTAGAAAAGCCGCACAGTGTCTGGATTCGGAAGAAAATACATGGGCCTGAAAAACGTAAAATAGTTGGTAATCATATTATTTTGTTTTGATTTTCGATTTTTCATTGAATTTTTTGGTAAAGATAACAACCTGTTGAAGGTTTCCCAAAGAAGTGACTGTAGGATCTGCGGAAACTAAAGCGGGTTCACATTGCTTAATAGCTTTGTGAAGCTCCTTCAAATGCCCGTATTTTGGTTGTCTGATCAAACCTATAAATTTTAAACAACAATAAGTTTGACCGCAAAAGTCAAAATATAGGATTCTTTACGTGATAGCCGATAGATCATACATTAGTATCTACAATTGTTAAAATTTAACTCACCATATTCATCAAGTGGAGCATCATAGTCGTAACTGGTAGTGATGAACGGGCCTCCAGCAGAGCGACCGAAATTCGTTCCTCCGTGGTACTGATTTTTTAAAGAAAAAAAATAACATTTGTTATTAATATATTATTATTAGGTTTTGATTTTATTGGGATGGAAAAAGATACCAACCATGTAGTAGTTGAAGAAAGATCCACCCTTTTGTATGAACCGTGCAACGCCAAATGCCAAATCTTGAACAGGCCTCTCATGGACTGGGCCACCGAATTCCGTGAACCAGCCACTCCAAGCCTCGGTCCAAATGGTTGGTTTGTATGGCTTGTTCGGGGAGAAAGCGTCACAATAGAAACCATTGCATGTGTTTATCTGCCACCAAAACCCCAAAATGTTAGTTAAACAGTTGCATTAACCAACAAATTAAAAACCAATTCATTTTGAGTTTTTAATAATCAAAGCCTAGCCCTTTATGCAACAAACCTGGCCTAGGCCCAAACCACACCAGGCCTGGCCCTTTATACATGGCCCAAAGCCAACCCTTTCCCATATGCGTCAAGGACAGTCATTAACTTAAATATACTAATTCCAGGTTACTAAACATTATTAAAAGCAACTGACAAAGAAACAAAGATTCCTAATGAGTATTGACTATTGACCAAATATTATTAATTTTCTAATCCCATCAATTAATGAATAAACCCACTGACTGTTGTCGTCGCATTAAATAACGATTAATCGAATGTCTAAAATACCCTTAAAGTCATCTTTTTGGCATCATCAAAGGTAAAAATGGAAGCTTTAGCATGTGAAAGAAACAAATAAATCTGAGAAGTGCTTACAATAGGATCAGGGGCATCTTCTTGCTTGCACATGACCCATGGGACACCTGTCCCCAATCCGACGGCCATCTTTGCAGCCCAAGTCATGTAGTTATATCCAGCACCTCCAAGTGCTTTCCCAATAGACCCATACTCATTTTCAATCTGCACCCAACCACATTACATTTCTCATTAACTCAACCCCCAATGTACACCTTCAACTGCACAAGTTACAAGTCGTTACAGCATGATTGTTCGATATCGTACCTGAGATAGGATTATTGGACCTCCTTCTGACTCGAATAGTTTTTCACTCTTCATCATGTTGACAATTTTCTCAGTGAAACCCTTCATAGCCCTCTGCAAGAACAGAAATTAAAAAACTTTTTATGTAATTATTATCATAATATAATATTAAAAAAGTAAGATTAGGTAATTTTTACCTTAAATGGCTCATTATCAGTTCTGAAGCTAATTCCAGGAACATATTTCAGCCAAACTGGGAATCCTCTGAAAGAATTAACACAAATAATTTTTTTAGTAATTTTACATAATATTAATTGTTAATTGTTAAACCCTAAAGGCTAAAAACTAAAAGAAAAATCCAGATCTGAGACATAAACATTTGAAAAATATTTCTAAAAAAATTACCCGAAATTCCATTCAGCACAAACATAAGGTCCAATACGGAGATGAGCATAAAGCCCTGCTTTTTGCACCGTCTTCAAGAATCTCACCAAATCATACCTCCCTTCAAAATTATACTGAATTTCACAAGCAAAATGTTTAAATCTTAATATTAGTAGTTAAAGCATGAATCTTTATAAAATCAAGGAACTTCTACTAAATCATTACCGAAAAATAGAAAAAATAATAACCATAAAAAGAAAATACAGATCTACTAAACTAACAATAAAATTTTCCAAAAAAAAATATAGAATTTGAACAAGATTACAGTAAAATTAGCACTAAAACCACCCATAAACCCCTAAAAATTGAAACTTTAAAGAAAAAACAACATACATTGCCAGGAGAAGGCTCATGCACATTCCAAAACACATAAGTTTCAATCACATCAAGCCCTCCTTCTTTAGCCTTCATAATCAAATCTTCCCACATCTACAAAAAAAGAAAAAACCCATCAATTAAACCTCACAAAAACCCACATTTCACCTAAAAACTGAAGAAAAATTCAAGAAAAATGAAATCTTTAACAAATTAACTTCATCAACCTCTGGGGTACTTCTGGGGTAATGTATAGAACCAGAAATCAAGATTCTTCTTTGACCATTAATAACAATGGCCTTGTTGTCATATGTGACAGTAGACTGAATCTTTTGAACACCCATTTGAAGTAAGAGCAAGAACAACAAAACCCATTTGGAAACCGAGCTGGTTTCCATGATTTGGGGTTGAAATTGGGGAAGAATGAGCAGCAGGGGGAAGAAGGGTTTGGGGTGAGGGAGTGAGAGGCTGAAAAGGGGGTAATATTGTTGATTTGTTTCAGCCAGATCAGCTGCACACCGACATATATGGTGTGTATGAATGTGTCTTTTTATTTAATTAATTAATATAGGCACAGGTGGGTGTCTTCCGTATGTAAACATTGATTGATTGATATCTTTGATTCAATTAACAATTATTTGGTTGTGTATTGCACAATGGCGTAAGACAATTGTCATTGTCTTACTTTGGTTTAACTTTTTAAATATGTTTCTTTATTTGTTGTTTTGATTTTGAAAGTGTGTGTTATTTTAATGACTTGTTCTCATAACTTGTGGCAAGTTAACTTGATCACATGATATTTTTTACTAAAGGTATGTAATGGTAGTAGAGTATGAATTAAAGGTGTCACAATGAGTTTGCAAGTTAACGAGTAATATGGTAAACAAATGTGTAGATTAAGAAATAGATTAGTGAGTATGTGGGTTATACTTATCATTCTTTATAGTATAGAGGGAAAAATAAATAACACAATTAAAACACTACTACAAGTCATGACCCTCATGACCACTGTGATCTTCCACGTCGGTGTCATGTCACTCACCTCTAATCCACAATCCAAAACCACTACCCTAAGGGTGTGGTCATGACCCAAACCACTATCCCCTTATTTATTTTAATTTATCTTTGTCTAAATAAAAAAAAATGGTTACTTGAAAAATGGAAAGGAGGACCATGGTTTAATCCATGCAAACCATGGTGGATTAGAGAAGAGGGTGGTATAGCCTTCCATTTATGACCTTACGTGGCGAATCATGTCCCAACCATGACCCTCACACCCTTTAGCCTAATAGAGAATACTTTAGAGAAAACTAAAGTACAACTCTATATTTACATGCATTCTATATAATACAGAGGGGGAAAAGAGGAAACAAAAAAGAACCACTACATTTGAATACATAGAAACTAAAGTACACCTCTATATTTAGAGGCTTACATTTAACCCTCTATAAGTTTATTGTGTGTTTAGAAAAGAGAGAAAACTAATATAAAAGCATTTATATTGGAGCCTCTATTCTATATAATATAAAGTTAAGAAAAGAGAAAACAAAAAAAAAAAATCATCACATTAGTATTTTATAATAGAGAAAAATATAAAGAAAGTAAACTACACCTCTATATTTAGAGCATCACATTGGAGCCTTTATCTCCATATATATAATTTAACAAAAAAAAAACACATTTTTCTCTAGATTATGTTTACTTTTTTAAAAACTTCTCGCATCCAACTCTCTATCTGCATCTCTATCATACTTACAATCATGGTTGTAAAAGTCCCGCCAAGGCTCCGAGTACTCCCCAAGTACTCGCTACAAGGTAGGTTGCCGAGGCCCGAGTATTGTTTGCCTAGGCCAATTACTCCCCGAGTAATCTCCGCCTAGGCCGAGTACCTCCCGAGTAATCCCGAGTACTCTCAAATCCGACTAGGGAGCGCCTAGCGACTTTTGCAACCATGCTTACAATCACTTATTTTATTATTTTTTCTCTTTCCAGCACACTCACAATTAATATATAGAGGCTTGGATATGAGTCTCTAAATATAGATATTTACTTTAATATCTATAAAACTTTCTCTATTATAAAGACTCCAATGTGGTGGTGTTTTTGTTGTTTCCTATATTTATTCCTCTATATTATATAGAATATATTACTATAGAGGCTCCAATGTGAATGTTTGAGGTTCATATTTAACCCTCTATATTATTATTGTGAGTGTGTATGAAAGAGAAAAAAAAAAAAAAATAAGTATTTATGATTAAGAAATAGATAGAGAGTCTTAGGATCCTGTAAAAAGGACAAAATTAACATAATCTAAAGAAAGTTGTGTTTTTATATAGATGAAGGTGGAGGTTTCAATGTGAATGCTCTAATAAATGTTTGTGAGTAGGATAAAGATAGAGAGTTGAATGTGAGAGGTTTTTTGGGAAATAAACAAAATTTAGAGAAATGTGTTTTTTTAGTTTTATTATATGGATAGAGATGAAGGGTCCAATGTGAATGCTCCAAGGCTTATATAGTACACTTCTATATTTTTTTGTGAGTATATAAGAAAAAGAAAACAAATCTATACTATATTATAATGTACGAGGGAGCGGTATTTTAAGACATTCAAAAAATAAGAACTTCTTCCCTCTTTATTTATAAAAGCACCCCTAAAATGAGGGTAACTTCGTCTTTTAAACACTAATTATATTTTAGTCCCTCATATTAGTACACTTAAATCTCTTTATTTTAACAAAATTATGGATAGTTAGTTACACTTTTCCCCTTCCACAACAAACTTATAATTCTTTTACGTATTTTTGTCATATCTTACAAAACTAAAATGTTTTTAAAAAATCCAATGGTATCGTGATGATCTACTCATTTTTGTCGACGTTTCGATAGTTGTCTTGATTAGTATTGTTGTACGGATTAAAATATACAAGTAAATGATGCATTAGTGTACCTGTTATTAAAGCAATGTGCCCTATCACATTTCAAATGTTTAAGACTCTCTACGGTGTTGTCATTATTATAAATTTAATAATATTCCAACCCTTTTCACTCCAATTTTCGTTTGATTAACATTGTTCACCAATTTGTTCCGGCAACTAGAAAAAATTTCAAAACCTTGCACATACGTGTTTGATGTGAGCTTTGCTCGTATTCTGTATGTTTGTGTATTTACTTGGTTGGGTGCACACACTTGCATGGCTTAGCAGGTAGTAAATTGACATTAAACAAGCTCACTTGTTTTATCTAATTGGTTCTATTAAAATAATGTTTTATTAGTTGTCTCCATCTAATAATTTTTTTTTACCTAATGAACTGGTATGTGTTCGTAATTAAAAAGAGAAACCTTTAATAGGCTAAAACACACTTGTTTGAACATCGAGAGACGTTGAAATCGATTAGGTTTATAAGGATCTTAAGACATTTAACAGGGCACACGACAATGTTCCACTAGAGATGTTGGAAATCACATTAACCTGAAAACGCGAGATCGCAAAAAAATATAATTGGCAATGTAAATTCTAAATTTTTTATGGTTTTATTTTTTTAGTAGGTTTAATTTTATGTAAATTTTTTTTTTAATTTAGTTAATGTAATTTTAGTTAGTTTAGTTTAATGTAATGTACTTTTATTTTGTTAAAATTATGTTTCATTTATTAATTAAGTAGTTTAAAAAAAGGAAAAAAATTAGTTTACCCAATGGCATGAGTGGTGACTCGGTTAGAAGTGTAAAATTTCCTATTTTTCGTCTGAAAATTTTAAAATTATATAGGATCGTCCCCCCAATTATTTTGCCTAAATATTTATACAATATATAAATTGGGTCCCATGACTTTTCGCCCCCTCGGAACGTTTGCTCAAGCTCCGCCACTTGGGGTAAGAGAGGTGTAAGAGAGGTGAATTGACATGGCACCTCATGATTGGGTGAGTGGAAGATTTACTCATCTCATGAGGGATGTACCCCTTTCACCATAAGAAACCCAACAATATACATAGAATATATAAGATAATGACATTTGAGGCTAGAACTTGAAATGAATACATGCAGTGGCGAAGCTTGCCGGAGAAAACGGAGGGGGCTAAAACATATATACCCAAAAATTTCTATAGAATCGGGGGGGGGGGGGGGGGGGGGGGGGGGGAAGGGGTAAAAACGTATATATCCAAAAATTTCTATACGAAAACTACATATATAACACTACTGAGCGAAAAATCCCGGGGGTCGGGCGACCCCCCCCCCCCCCCCCGCCCCCAAGAAGCTTCGCCCCTGAATACATGAACTGGATAACAATGAGTAAAAAGTTGTCTTCATTTGACTACACACAGGAAGATATTAGTCTGGCAAAGGGTAGAGGTGTGAATGTGTAATTTTCCATCAAGAGGTAGATATGAACACCAAACACAACAAATATGATGTAAAATAATAGGTCATTTTTTTTGTAAAACCCTTCCTCCTGGCACTTCTCTTTCTTGCCCTCATTCTTTTTTAATGGCTAACACACAGGCACAATGTGTCAAGTAAAAATGATTAGAGTCGATAACACGTATAGTTATTATGATAATGTTAAATTACTATGTTCGTCATAAGCTTTAGAAATAACATTTTTACTTTCCACTATTTATTCAGGCATAACGCTTTTGGGCCTTAGCACTAGTTGGTGTTAGAATTTCTTTTAATTTTCTATACTAAAAAAATAAAACATCCTTAAATTAACATCAAACAAAAAGATTAAATAATCAACATTAATCATTCAATTGGAATTAAAATATTCAAACTGTTGAGAGTATTTCATTTGGTCTTTGTGGATGTAACTTTTCGTCTTGGGTTAGATCGTTCAAGTGTTAAAGCTTAGCCCAAACTCTGAAATCCAAAATCCTATCCGGAGATCAAACGTAAAAATGAATTCATGCAATAAAAACACTTTGATCAATTTCCCATGTGTGCGACGATTTATTGGGTTTTATGTTCACAAACTTTGAACGCGCCTGATATGTAATGACTCACATGTCTAATTACTCTACACTATCACTAGTAAATAAATTACAAGCAGACTCTGCTATGTGAAATTGGAAGAAGATTATAAGTGATAAGTGATGGTGGTTGATAAATTTGTTTGCAATTAATATTCTAAATTTTTTTGTCTGAAGTACACGTTTAATTAAAAAATATAATCGTATAATTGTTAACTAAAATTTTGTCACACATTCCCTGGTTGCCACAGGAACGCGCTTGGGCCACCCCCTTCCATCTTATCCGTTCAAGGACGTTCGTTCGCAAAAATGCCTCTCCCTCCTCCACATCAGCCATCTACTCTATGTAGGCATGGAAAACTTCAAAATGGCTCATTCACAAGGCTCTAAAGATAAAAACTTATAGTTTAATAATGGCCGGTGACGATGATGGTTGCTCACTTGCGTGTTCCCCTTTATATAAAAGCATAGTGGATGGTGATTGGTGATGTGAACTTGTGAAGCCTCCTAGACTAATTTACAAAATTAACAAATTAAAAATAAAAATAAAACGTGTAATTCATTTTTTATTACTTTGAGAAAGGTGTTTTTTATTTAGAACACAAGATTATGGCGTTTTTATAAACTGTAAAAAGGAAAAGACCATTTAACCTAATTGTTAGGCTACACGATGTGGGAGCAAGTGTAGGCTGGACGGGATGGAGAAGTGTTGCGGGAAGAAATATGATCAATAACTGGATGTACATCTTGATTTAGTGAGGAAACGACAAGGATGACACGAGATAGCCAGAGTATTAGAGTATACAAAAATAATTGATTATCTTAAAATGATCAAGTTTTTTTTACAAATAAAATTTAATTTATCAATAAGTGAGATTGGCGGTGACACGAAAACTCCAAAATGACATAGCGACATATGCAACAGGACACAACTTTACTCCTGCTTCCATTTGTATACTCCTTCCCCATGTGTTTTATAATTATTATAACCTTATTATAAAGCAACTAACTTATGCATATGATAGTTGTACAATTGGCTTTGGGAGTTTTTCAAAAAAAAATTGAAATTTTCTTTTTTAACCTTAAAGTTTTAATCTTTGACAATTTAAGTTTAAAGTTTTAATCTTTGTTTCATTTTTAACCTTAAAGTTTTAATTTTTGACAATTTAAGTTTATAGTTTTAATCTTTGTTAATTTAACCCCTTTGATTAATTTGATTTTTCACTTCTAATTCAAAAGTTTTCATCTTATACAATTTAACCCCTTTGATTAATTTGATTTTTCACTTCTAATTCAAAAGTTTTCATATTTTGCGATTTAACCACTTTGATTTTTTTACTTATGTGTTGTAATCTTGGCTTCGAGATTTTTTCAAAGAAAAAATGGTTATGCATTATGCATATGGTTGTTGTAACCTTGTCTTTGAGGGTTTTTAAAAAAAACTTGATTTTTTTACTTTTTACTCAAATGTATTTCATAAATTACCTTTAATGCAAAACTATTTGTTTTTTACTTTTAACATAAAATTTTTTATCTTTTGCAATCTATCCTCATAATTTTTTTTTACTTTCAACTTTGGTCCTTTATAATTTTCAGTTTCCGCAAATTTTTCGCTTTATGCTTCGTTCTAAATTTTGTGACTAAACACATCGAAACGTGCGTCTTTGGTTTAACGTTTTTACGTTTCGTTCTAAATTTTGCGAGTTAACACGACGCAACGTACGTGTGTGGGTGAACGTTTTTACATCGTCTATTTTTTCCCGTTTGAAAGGTTCAACATAACGTGCGCGTCCTAAATCGACTTAGTTATAACTAAAGAATCCCTGCCGCATTGCGGCGGGTCGTAGTTCTAGTTCCATATATAAGTTTGCAAAATTTTTGTGCATTGTCACTTGTAAATTATGCTTTGGGTGATTTTCAAAAAATAAAAGTTAATTTTCTATTTTTAACCCAAGGGTTTTTACTTTTTACAATTTTTACCCTACATAATTTATTTTTTTAACTTTAACCCAAAACTTTTCATTATTTGCAATTTAACTTCACAACTTTTGTCACTTATACTTTTCATCTTTCGCAAATTTTCGTTTTACGTATAGTTCTAAATTTTTCGAGTTAATACGACGTAACGTGCATGTGTGGTTCGACGTTTTTACCTCTATTTTTCCATGTTTGACAGGTTCGTCGCAACACGCATATCCTAAGTCGAGTCAGTGTTGGTGGTCGATGACGGTTGTGTGACATTAGTACTATTTGACACCGTTTTACGCCCCGCCGCAACGTGGGGTGTGTTTTGGGGGGTTTTCAAAGAAAAAATGATTATGCATATGGTTGTCGTAACGTTGGCTTTGGGGATTTTCCAAAAAAAATTGATTTTTTTTTTACTTTTTACTTAAAAGTATTTCATAAATTACTTTTAACACAAAACTATTTGTTTTTTTTATTTTTAACCCAAAACTTCTTCTCTTTTGCAATCTATCCTCATAATTTTGTTTACTTTCAACTTTAGTCCTTTATAGTTTTCATTTTCCGCAAATTTTTCTCTTTATGCTTGGTTCTAAATTTTGTGACTTAACAAATCGCAACGTGCGTCTTTGATTTAAGGTTTTTACGTTTCGTTCTAAATTTTGCGAGTTAACACGACGCAACGTGCGTGTGTGAGTGAACGTTTTTACATCGTCTATTTTTTCCCTGTTTGACAGGTTTAACATAACATACGGGTCCTATATTGACTTAGTTATAACTAAAGAATTCCCGCCGCATTGCGGCGGGTCGCAATCTTAGTTTGAAAAAAAAAATACACAAAGTAAAAAAAATGAAAATTAATTTAACATGGAAACCTGTAATAAAAACACATAGACATAGGGTTCGGTTTCAAAACATAATGAAAAAGTGGGTTATGAAATCCATGGATATTTATTTCCTTTATAGGAAACGGTTAAAAGTTGTTTTTCATTTCATGCAAGCACGCTTGTACTGCGTGCTTTAAAAGCTGTACCCAAACATCCTTTTGTCTTAGCCCATGTAAACTTGTGTAATGCGATTTTTGTTTTGTTTCTCGGTTCAGTGTTGGAAACCATGTGAAACCATTCACGTTCAACAAGCTTCCAGCTGTCGCACGTGACTTTTATATCACATGCTACATACATGGCTTTATAAACTAAGAAGCTAGATTAGACAACGCGAGTTGTGGTTTACTCGATCTCATTGGTTTAACAGAGTATTGATGGGGTGTTGTAAGTTTAGTGAGGCTACACGGTATGGGGTTCAGCCCCGGTTCGTCGTGGGTCGGCGACGGGCGGAACACCGTGCCGCCCGGTTCGTCGCCGTCCAGTCATCGTCCTCTCCGTCGGACTTTGGCCGTTCAGGACGGAGCAAAACATGTGGGCCCCCCTCTTTCTTCTCGCGCCGCTCCGTCACCCCCGTGCCGCCACCCCCGTCGCCGTCCATCCCTCCGTCACCCATACCGTGTAGCCTGATAAATGATTGTTACTGTTGTGAAAAAAAGTGATTTATATCGATATGGTTTTCGAGCTATTACTTCTATTTTTCGCTTTTGGTATTGTTTCAACTTTCAACCGATTTTCACAAGTTTAGATTAGATATTATGAGATATCTTAGAAATATATTTGTTGGTTAACCGACACAAAATTTTAGAGCATCTCCAACGCATTCCTTTTTAAATGCCCATAAACGTATTACGTCAGTTGCCATATTAAATCAAAAGGATTGGTTTTACTCACATATGTACATTCTTACACCTCCGTAATTATATTAGTTCTATTATTTTTACACCATATTAAATCAAAAGGCTTGGTTTTACTCACATATGTATATTCTTGCACCTCCATAATTATATTAGTTCTATTATTTTTACAAAGTTTAACAATAGAAAGTATATTAAAAAAAACCTTATTTAGTAAAAATCTATGAAATTCAAAACAAAACTAGCCCAAAAAAGATAATATATAACATCTTGCTTACATGACACTTCATGTAGATATCCATGTAAGTGTTGTGTGACATCCAATGTTTTCAAACCTGGACCGGACCAGCCGGTCGGACCGGAAACCAGAGGTTGAGCCGGTCCGGGTCATGGTATCGGCCCGGAAATGCATTGAACCGGAGTTGAATCGGCGACCCGACGGTTGGACCGGGAAACCGGCCGGTTGGACCGATTTTTTATGTATTTTTTCATATTTAACCCTATTAATCTTAATAATATTTACGACACCTTCTGGTTCTTACGTCCGGTCCAACCGGTCGGACCATTGAATCGGTAAGAAGACTGATTCAACGTCCGGTCTGGTTCTGAAAACATTGATGACATCTCTACCTATATTACATCTCAGGTAATGTCCACATCGTTTTTTAGATATTTTTTATGTAAAATCTTTTATGATTATTTTATTTTTAAACATACTTTTATAAAAATCATTTTCTTTATAAAACTATTTACGTGTTATAGATAATTTTTTCTTCTTTAAAATGATCAAACTTAAATAAAGTTCCTTTTGTAAAAAGTTCAAATATTTTTGTGTTGATGTGCATAGTCCATGATCTTTACGAGTACTTTATCTTAACTTTCTTAACGTTCTTCAAGTCCTTTAATTGCCATCACAATCATCAACAACCACTAAAAAGGCCTTATAAATCAACATCAACAAAAATAGACGTTCATCATCAACCACAATTAGAGACCACCATCACCATGACACCATAAATATATTTAATCGAACATAAACATATATACACCAAGAAATACATTCAAGAGATGATAAAAACATTAAAAAAGAACCTTATAATTTCACTTGGGCGAAGCGATAAACGTGTTTAAATCTTCGTAAGAATTAAGACGTTATTTTGTGAAAAATAGATCAACACCTGGATCACATGATCACGTTTATTATAAACCTATCTGTTATGTAATGGCAAATCTCTATTTTTCTTATAGATTTGTAGATATAATAATACATATAAAATAGAAAATGAAATAGAGAAAATAATAATAATTTGTAGTATACGTGGGAATATAAGAAGGAAAATAATTGAACGAGACACGTGTTTGATACATTCATATCACGATACAAATGGCGTAAGAAAGTACTACTGGAAATCAGCAACTTGCTTAGGATTTTTTCTTTTGTTTTGTATTTTTGTGGAGCTTAACAAGAATTTGTCGGTGTATGCGATAAAATGGATTGTGTATACAAGTAAGGGAGTTTGTTCTATTTTTTTTTTCATTTGTCTTTGGAATAATGGAAGTAGAGTATAAAATAGAGTCTAGCATCTCCTTCCTCTTTCGAATAATGGAAATAATATGATCATAAGTTCATGTATGTTGCATACTTATTTACATAAGTTGTGTGAATTATTTATATAAATTGTGTAATTAGTTATATATGTTGCATGATTTGTGTGTAAGTGTAACTATTTAACCTTGTGCCTAATTATGTCGCGGACAAACTTACCCCTCACTAGAGGTGTACAAAAAAACCGGTTTTAGAACCGAAACCGGGAAAAAAACCGAAACCGTTTTTTTTTTATAACCGAACAGCCGGTTATAGACCGGTTAGGATTCTTGGTATGAAAAACCGGTTAATAACCGAAACCGGTTTTAAAAAAACCGGTTAAACCGGTTAAAAACCGTTTTTTTTTTTGGCAAAAACCGGTTAAAAACCGATCCTAACCGGTTACACCGGTTATTGTTTTGGACTTGAAAAACCGGTTAGTAACCGAAACCGATTATTAAAAAAACCGGTTTTCATTTTGGATGAAAAAAACCGGTTCGATTAATAACCGAAACCGATTTTTGAAAAAAAACGATTTGTACACCTCTACCCTCACCCAAGGTCCAATGACATTGTCTTGTCTCTTTGATTTCCTACTATTTGTAGGTTAAGATTCATTCATATGTTAAGCCACCTCTATATATTATAAACAATAAAAATCAACTAACTTTCCAACATGTACGGTCAAAATTATGTTTTCGTTTGTTACCCTATAACCTCTTATTTTAACATATCCCAAAAAAATGTTAGTGGTAACCGGTAAGTGGTAAAGGCCCACCTAAATACCTAATCAGTAATAAACAAGTCTTTAAAACTAATAGTTTTTTAACGAAAAATTTAAATAACTGACGGACCACTGAATTATTATCGTATCACCAACGTATGTTACCTTTTGTTGGAATCGAATTTGTTAATCATTAAAAAGCATAAAAGTTGTAGGTGACCAATGCAAAATGTGTCTGTTCGTATTTGTCTCAAACTGAAAAACAAAAATAAACGTGTCAAGTCGACTTTTTGGTAGACTTATTGATACAACAATCACCAAGCTTAACTTTTATGACGTTTAATTTGATTAGCATGAAACTTTGATGCTCTAAAATTAAAATGCTCTATCATAAATATTTAATATTTTTATAAGGATAATGGCATATTTATTTGTTTAAATAAATAAATCTTAGAAAACCATCGAGAATAGAGTCGAGGTCAAAAGCTGATATGTTTGACCCTTTTTAATGTTCTTCCACCCACTTTAGTCCCGCAAATTTCGGCCTTTCCCGCGCTATTTCCTTTTTTTTTTTTTTTTTCTTTTCTGAATTTCTGTTTTTATGTTTGATTTAACAATAACTAAATTTAGTATTAAGAATTTAAGATGCCAATAACAAATTTAATATACTCAAGGGGATTATAATAAATATTTAACGCCAGGTTTAAAATCATGGGCGGAGTTTTATTGGGGTCGGAGGGCTCCCCGGCCTCGCCAATTTTTCGCTTGCAGTGTTAATTTTATCGATAATTTTTGGAATTTATTTTTAATGTAAAGTATTGGATTTTAAGAGTTCGGCCCCACCGATTTGGAATCTGAGAGTTCGACCCAGCGAGTTTTTATTCAACCTCCGCCACTGTTTAAAACCGTATAACTTTCAAACTACTTAATATAGTAATTAAAAAAAAAAACTTAAACAATTGTTAACATAATTGAAAAAAATAAACTTAAAATTACATTAGGATGTTATATAAAACCGTGGTTTATTTTAACTAACTAAACCAACATACTTTGATTATAACTCATCATTTTGGTTCCAGCATTCTCATCATCAATACCTCCTCTCCTTTGTAACGGAAAACTAACTCCATGGGATCACCAATAGCACAATCATTTTGTCTTTGTCTTTTTAACAATCAATTTAATTTCAACAAGTTTGAGACACAATAATGAAGAGAGTAAAGTTTTTCTTTGGGCTTATTATCATAAGTAGAGGTATTCAATGTGTCTTGCTATGTTTTTTTAACCATCAAAGGCCCGGACACTCAGGATCACCCTTCTACCCGATTCAACGTCCCAGGAGTACACTCACAACTAGGAAAACCCACTGGCTCTACCCGGAACAAAATTTGTCACATATGAGACTCAAACCCACGACCTCCCATGCGAAAAGTCATGTAGCTACCACTTAACCAGAAGGCCTAGTCTCGATGATATGTGTCTTGCTAGTGGCTTTGTAAAAAAAAGTTGTTAAAAATATTATCTTTTTAAGTTTAATCTCGGACACATAGATCTGAAAAGCGAATTAATTAAAAAAAATCTGTTGTGCCCACAATTAAAAAGTTTTATATCATAACACGCGTATACATACATCGATATATAATCGAAAATGATGTATTTCTAAATATAATTATTGTCCCAATTAACACCTAAAGTTTGGTTTATGTTTAACACATGACACATGGGAGTACAGCAATGAGCAAGGGCCGAACAAACAATTTCGACTTGATATTATATGACTGCATGTGCGACAGCAATATAGTTAACTAAGATTTTAATTTAGAAACTACTTGACAAAAGATTTGTTTTAAAGCTTGTTCCATAGCTCTAGTTGTGAAACATATGATGAAACGAAGAAAGTTAGTCTTGTTACAAGGATTAATCTTTATAATCTATAGTTCTGACGTGACACTATACAAAATACTATTTTTTTAGAGAGGTATGGTTTAATATTAGTTGCGAGTGAAGTGAGTAAATTTATTCATTTCATCTGATAGAAAATATTTATAGAGAGATTAGTGCACCTTTCACCTTTCGATGTGATTACCATAGCAAGAAAAAGTGTCTCGTTAAATTCCCTAATGTTTGCATGATTGTTCCATACCATAATATGAGGTTGTGGTACATCGTATCGTATGAACAATTGTGTCGGTCTTTGCATGTCAAAACGTATTTAATGCCAACTATGATTATATACTAACTTATGTCCGCACCATTTTGGTCCGGATGATGGTTAGTGCTTACACGAAAGTAACAGAAAGTTCGTTAACATAACAAACAAAACATTTACTTCCAAAGCCAACGATCCAAGAGTTGATTATCTAAAGCTGACGGTCTGAAAAGAGCTCCAAACAACATTATGTTTCCTTGCTCTCTATTTCTCATGATTAAGTTCAGTTTCTAAATTGGTTTTGATGAAAGATATGGACATACACAAGTTTTGATGACAATGACCTCATGAAAACCTTTACTCACTTAGGTGTTATGTCCCTGTCTAAGTAAGTCACTAAAAAGTAAAAATTAACCCATAACTTAATATATAAGGCTACCTTAAATGTGATTTTTCCATACATTAGTAAATTTCTCTTTAATTTCACACACGTATTTACAATTTCCCACTTTAGAATTACTTCATCAGTTTCGAATAGATCACCCCCTCACAGGTGGCTTGTCGGTTTTCACGTCAGCATAATTGATTGCCTCTCTCCCCTCTCTCTCTCATCTATCTTGCACACAGATCACCCCCTCCCGCACTGGCATCGTTCTCCGACGATGCCCCTTCCATAGTCTAAAGAGCCTATTTATCTCGGTATACGTGTGTTTTACAGGTGTTTCGTTGGGATAGATATATAAATTTTGACAATTATGACATTATATTTTAGACTAGCATAGAGCTTTCTATTAATCGTGACGTTATGATCTTAGAGTAAGTTTTTTTAATGTAGTCGGAGACGACATATTGGCATATTGCATCTTCAATCACGATCTAAATTTCCAAAAAAAAAAGAAAAAAGAAAGAGGAGAGGTGTCACGTGACAATAGCACGTGATAGGTTGAAGAGTAGTTGACGTTGTAGTTGGACGTGGGTCCTACACAACACAAATAAAGCATGGTGTCACATGGGTTTAATAATTGCGGCCAAGAAACCACGACTTGACGGAACACCACCGGAAAACGTTAACCTAGCTAGATTCCCGTTGGCCGGGTCTATTCGCACACGCCCTTAATCTATTTAAACACTCCAAAGCGCCCCGCTATGGCCAAAGCGGGGCGCTTTGGTATAAAGTAACAGACAAGGTCTGACAGGTTCAGTCCTTGTCTGTTGACTTTGGCCAAAGCGCCCCGCTATGGCCAAAGCGGAGCGCTTTGAGTGTGCAAAAAGACAAAAAGTGTTGGCTGGAAGTTGTGTTGTTTTTTTTGAAATAGGTGGGATGTGGGTTAGTTTGGTAGTGTTTTTTGAAGAAAAAATTGTATTTGAGTTTTATAATACGTTGTTTTATAATTACGTTTTTTTACGTCATTATTTTTATAGAACGTATATAATATAAGTGCGTCTTTATAAACTGTTAACCTAGTTTATTTTGTTAAATTAAACGAACACGTTAAATAAATTGTACCGAAAGCCATAAGAATTAAACGTAAACAATCCAAAACCAACGTGATGTAAATATATATCAGTTTGTACATACAAAACAAAAAGGTACAACTGACTACATAATACATAACAAAACACTATACAAACAAACTAAGGTACTAATCCTCGTGCGGTGGGGACGGTGGGAGGGGAAGTGGAGGCAACCCAGCGAACTCTCGTAGAGAAACGAGCGTCTCGATGATCCAGTCCTGTCGTGCGGCCTGGCGTCTGAGGCGCCGGTCGAAGTCCCGAGCCACCTCACGCGCTACCGGAGGCAGGTCAGCGTAAACGTGCTGCGGGTACTGTGGCGGCTCAGGAGCTGGCTGAACTGGTGGTACCGGGATCTCCTCGATATGCTCCTCCTGAGCCGGATCCTCTAATACAGGCTGAGCCTGAGCCTGAGGCTCCTCCTGAGCCTGAGCCTCAGCCTGAGGCTGGCCCGGGAACTGATCGAGTCCCAGAGCCTGTAGCTGAGCCTGCCGAGCGGCCGCCTGCTCAGCAGGAGGGGCCAACACTCCAGGCCTCAACTCAATAACAACCGGGATGACCTCCGGCACCGGCTCCGGCTGCCAAATCAGCCCGTCTTGGCCCCTAAACCTCAGACCAACATCAAAGCGACGGGTGATCTGCATGCTAGAAACTGACGCGCGGCCCAACCTGGTAGACGGGACCGGATCGGACAGCACCGGATCTCCCTCGGGCACGATCCCGAGCGAGCGTGCGATGGCGGTGATGTATGAGCCAGTGTGCACCCACCCGCGGAGCTGCCGGTGGTATGCTGTGGCAAAGTAATCTGCCAGGCTGGCTGCTAGATCGCAGGGCTGTCGTCGCAGTAGACAGTATAGAAAGAAAAGGTCACTGAGGTTGACCTTCTCCCTGCTGTTTTCCCGCGGCACGATAGTTGACGCGATAACATGGTGAAGGTATCGGAACAAGGGGTCTTTGATGGTGGTGGCCTTTTGCCAGGATCTCCCAAAGGGAACCCTGGAAATGGCCCTCCAGAAACTGATAAGCGTCTGCCTGTCCATCATCGTAACTGCCTGCGTATATAAATCAGTATCGAGCTCGGCCTCTGTGTACAAACCTGTATAAACAAATAATATTAAATAAACAAATAATAATAATAAACAAATAATATTAAATAAACAAATAATAATAATAAACAAATAATATTAAATAAACAAATAACATTAAATAAACAAATAATAACAATAAACAAATAATATTAAATAAACAAATAACATTAAATAAACAAATGATATTAAATATAATAATAATAAATAATATTATTTAAACAAACCTGTATGGACAGCAAACTGCCGCACACTCATCTCAAACTCCTGACCGGCGAGACGGAATGTAACCTCGTGGACAGGAAAATCCGGGTCCTCCACGTAATCCGCCGGATGCGGCGCGTATGTAAACGTGGAAAGAAACTCCTACGTCAGCTCAGGGTACGAGTCCTCCATCGCTAACTCAAATAGGCGCGACCAAGGAGTATCTAGTCCAACTATCTCACGCGCCCGCGCGGCCTCTCCCACGGTCTCCAGCAGGCTCCAATCTATCCCTACATGCTCCCCAAGGGGGATGGTGCGCAACCTCGCGCATCTCCCCCTCGCCCGTGACCCCGGCGGAAACTGCAGGTACGGACATGCCGGCTCTCCCTCCTCGCCCACATCTACCTCAGCCTCCATATGCTCAATCTCGTCATCGGAGGAATTCATCCCTGCACGTTGAATATTAAATATAAAATAATAAACAAATAATATTATTTATAAAATTTTAAATAATAAATAAATAATATTAAATATAAAACAAATAATATTAAACAAATAATATTAAACAAATAATTAAAAAAAATTAAAATGAACCAAAGCGCCGCGCTTTGGCCTCGGCGCGGCGCTTTAGTTCTTCGTTTTGAAGAACAGCCCCCAAAGATCGATCATACCGCCCAAATCAAACAAAATGAAACACATAACTTGAACCAAAACGTTGATGTGTGTGTAAATCGTACCTTTTAGCGATTGAAACCTTGAAAACGTTGATGTGTGTGTAAATCGCACCTTAATGTGTGTGTGTGTGTGGGTTGAAATGGGGGAGAAGGCTGCCCCGCTTCAGCTAAAGCGAGGGTTCAAAGCGCCCCGCTTTGGCCATAGCGGGGCGCTTATGGGTCAAAACGCCGCGTTATGCTCATAGCGGGGCGCTTTGAGCCTTTTTTAAATTTTTTAAAATTGTTTTTAATTCACAAACGCGTCGATAATAGTCTAAATTTTACGTTTTCTCCATTATACATCATTTTTTATTATATATGGACTATATTGCAAGTTCCGGATCAAATCGGTTACGTGTGATGTCTTATTCCGTTATATCGTATCATTTTGGTTTGAAAGCACAAGTACTCCTGTGAGAGGTGTTATGTGTATCAGCCGCCTACCGTAATTGAACATGACATATTTTTTCATTAATTGTAGTATTATGATGTATATTGTCATTTTGGGTCGTACAAGTGTGTATTGAATCTGATTATTATTAAACACATTTAACATACATCGTGAACATATGGGGTTACATTAAGGTCAGGGGCACGATACGTAAGCATT
This sequence comes from Helianthus tuberosus, assembly GCA_030545235.1. NCBI lineage: Eukaryota > Viridiplantae > Streptophyta > Magnoliopsida > Asterales > Asteraceae > Helianthus > Helianthus tuberosus. The sequence goes on along the minus strand of CM060404.1, from coordinate 48,917,913 downwards.
TCGTACGTGTTGATCTGATCCCTGTATAATGTATGCCAGGCTGCTGCGCGCTCTGTTCTGTGTGCTGTCCAGAGTGGGTTTGGGGGAGGCATTGGATAACAACCTCCAAGCTCTACATGTATGAAATGCCCATGGTCGACGAACACAACCGCAACCACCAGGTGAGGTTCCTCAGCTTCGTTTGGCCCGCCCAGCAGAGGGAAAATTGTACAGCTCCCACGCATGTCGAAGCTGTGAACAATCACACCGTATCGTTGGGCAATAAGAAACCCCGTGTCAGGCATCGTCATGTAATTTTCGATATCTGCTCGTCCCACCCCCTTGAAATTGATCCGTCTAAGCAGCGCATCATAATGTCCTATGTTTTCCGGATCGAAAAACTGCCTCCAAAGCGATTCGTTCGTACGTAACTCCTTTATAAGTTGTTTCCGGATCATCAAATATGAATTTTGTTTCACTCCTAACCCAACAGCCACCGATCGAAACCCACAATGACCATCTGGTTTCACGTCCTTTATTCTAACGATGTATGGATGGATCACTTCGGGAATCTGAGATGCGTAGTTGCGGATCGCTATATCCGTCTTAGGACCGAGCTTGATCATCGGGAAATCAGGGTGCAGGTTGATCGGTTTGGTATTCTTTTGTCTTCTAGAATCTTCGAGTGATATGTACGAGCTGTGACGGGGAAGATCATCTGAGGCCTCGACCCAAGTTTCTTCTGACGGAATGTACGAGCTTTTTCTAGCGGCTTCAACCTTTCTTTCTTCCTGCGTTTTCAATGTTGGGCGACCACGAGTTTTCTTCAGAACAGCAGGAGGTTTTTTGTTATTGTTCCCTGGATTGAGGATTTGCTGAAACTTTTCAAAGAAGCTCCTTTTCACCTGAGGGGGTGTTGGATCGATCTTTTGTTTCAATTTTTCAAATTCCGCGTCTACATCGACATACAGTACAAGTTTATCCAGTGTGTTGCGATGACTTGGAAAGTGACTTTTTAGTGTTGCATGCATGCCCTCAACCCTGTTGGTCGTAGTTTGGTGAAAGTTGATAGTTTTGTTAATCCAGCATGATACAAACTTTTCACGGTACGGATCCAACCAGGATTTCTTCATATAATCAAAAACCTCTAAAATTAAAAAAAAACGTAAACAGTCAGTTTTTGTTATTATATAAAATTTGAACATAATTATGTAAGAAATACCTACGTTCACGGTCATCTTCTTTCAGCTGTGCTTCAAGGTTTTCCAAGTTATAACTGTATATTTCCTCGGTCGTAGACTCGCACAATAACCAAAAACTACGTACGAATTCTTTCCAATCCGTGTCAGAGAATTTCTTCTTGCTGTTCTTATTAATATTTTGTTGAATATGGAACCGACAAAGATACTTATGCGCTTTTGGAAAAACTTGTTCACACGCGTTCATCAGCGTTCGCCAGATACTTTGGTTGGGAATGTCTTGCTCTGCCAGCTCCTTAACCAGTTTTGTATCCTCCGAAGAAAGCCTTCTCACATACGCGTGACCCTCTAAGTTTTCAATAGGAGTGTGGTTATGCTTCGCCTTCGTCACCTCGATCCTCCAAACACTTCCGGATGATTCCGAAAACCCGATCATCTCGAACGGGCAGCCTATTTTCTTGCTACCCGTTTTCCTCTGTGTAGCTATACTCTTATGCTCCCCACCAAAAGTACATTGAAACCAAATCTTGTAATTCTCTCCTCTTTTATTCGACCTCTTAGTCACAATGAGGTAACCGTTGTCTTTTGCCGTGTCTTGTACCCAACGCACCAACTCTTTACGTGACGAAAAGGTCTGCGTCGTATCAAACGAAAACGTAACCGGGTAACAGCCTTCCTCGTCAACAGACACATCCCCCGGCTCACCATCGTCACCGAGGTCCGAATATACTTGATGTTCAAAGTTGTGCTCGCCACCGTAACCGAAATTCGAATAACCTTGTAAGCTCTGTTGACAACCGTAACTGTCGTTTGGACCACACTCCTGCTGTACAAAGCTGTACTCGCCACCGTAACCGAAATTCGAATAACCTTGTTGTGCGTAAGGGTCCTCCACAGGGGTATTCAAATCCAGCGTCACCGTGTTATCACGATAACGAATGCCAGATACAACCTCTGCCTCCCTCAAGTTGGACGGGACCGGTTTCTCATACGAGTCAGAAATAGCGGTCCCCTCGTAAGAATCAGGAACAACTGTCTCGTCAGAATATTGACCGAAAATATAGTTGTTTAACCACGACATCGTTTTTTGTAAACAACAAACAACAAAACACTCGAATACCCACGTATGTTTGTAAACAACGTGAAGAAGAAGAACGAGCTTGCTGAAGAAGAACCTCAATCAGTAGTTTGCTTTTAAAAGTGAAAAGTTGGATCGAAGCGACGCGCTATGGCCAAAGCGCGGCGCTTAGGGTTAACGACAAAACATCATAATCAGCTTTATGTCTGTCAAACAGTATCGAATGTTTCAAACGTCAATCGAAGTACGTTTTGTCGATCGAAGCGCCGCGCTTTGGCCATAGCGCGGCGCTTTGGGGTGTGAAAATAATTTTGGGCGTGTGCAGCTAGCATGACCCTTCCCGTTACCGGAAACGTCAGCGTCGGTGGGTCAAAACTCAAAAGCCATTATATTATAACCGTTATCTTTAACGGTGCAAATATTCCTTCCGAGGTATGAATATGTGGCGCGATTTCCGTACCCTCTCTCAATCACAAACTCCAATCAGGGAATGCAATTGAACCCAAGATGTACGCTTTCATGGTTCCACTAAACTATTTTATTTTATTACATATATTAATTAAATATTAATACTTTTGTTAGTAAACTTGATATTAAATTCATGACAGGATATATTAATTTTCAAGTAACATTATTTGTAACCCTAGTGAATGTTTTATAATTCGTATAGTTCTGAAATGTCTTTGAATCATATTGATGTCTCTCATATATTGAAATATTTCGATGATCTCTTGTACATTTAGTCGGATAATTCAAATGGATTCATAAGAACGAATATCTAAATTTTGTTCTGAAAAATGAAGACTTCGTATATCATCAACGACTAGTTATCAATGATGATAAGTTATTACTAGTAGGACCCCACCTCAGGCGATGGCCCTGAACCACCACCCAGGTGGTGTCGCCTTGAGCCCTCGAGTTTGTTGGATCCTTAAATTTACAATAGTGTTGAACAAATGCACACCCCATACTACAAAAGTGTATTAATGTATAGTGTTAGTTTCTCTACTCTTAAGTAAACTCTAATTAGTCAACTAGCTTGATGTCACTAACATCACAATGATATTTAAAAAAATATAATATTAATTATATGTTAATTATTAAGTAACATTATATCTTGTAACAATTTTTATAGAATAGTGTTTTATAATTTATAATATAATAAAATAACTTTATGAAAATATACATGCAAATTTAAGTTATCATTATATGTTTTTTAGATACATCTCTATAATAATAAATAAAAATATGAGCACATTTGGTGTCCATAAACCTCTTCCTTTTATTCTAGTCTTTTTAAGTGTCTCTAATACATTGACACGTATCATTCTTATGTTCATTCTTGGTATTTGACCTTTTTTTTTATTATGAGAAGAAGAATAGAAGATCATGTAAGGTCTATATTAAATAAAAATATCAGCACATTTGGTGTCCTTAACCTCTTTCTTTTGTTGTAGTCTATTTAAGTGTCTCTAATACGTTGACACATATCATTCTTATGTTCATCATTGGTATTTGACTTTTTATTATGAGAAGAATAGAAGATTATGTAAGGTATATAGGTTTATGCTTTGTATAGAGAGAGGCTAGTGAAACGGGTTAACGAGGTAACATTTTGGGTTGTTTTAACTAAATTGGGGCGGCCTAAGGCCATGTGGGCCCAGGTCGGTTCGCAGGAGCCCATAGAGGGGGCGGCTGTGCTTACTTATTTAAGGGTATTTCCTCCTCCATTCTTAGGTTAGCGGTTTTGTTTAGTCTTCCTTGTATGAGACGATTATCAAGCTAAGACATCTAATCATATGTGTTAAGTGTGAAGGCCACTTGAGCAAGTGGACATCAGAAAATCATTTCTGATCAAAACAGGATAAGGAGATAAAGGGCTGAGATGATCCAATCTTCTCTGAAACCCATTATTCACGGATCATGTTTTGGGACTTTCTTCTCTTTCCTCAATCTTATATATATGAGATTGTTATGTATTTGTAAAATTGTAACAAGATCTCATTATCCATCAATACTTGTCCCTTGCCATTAAAGCTTGACATAGATAAGTTATTTGTTTCTGATTATCGCTTTCGCTCGTATAAATTACCACTTAGCAATACAAACTCGTTTGGTTAGTAGTAATTTGGTAATTTTTTTAATGGCAGAAGATAGTAAAATCAAGATTGATAAGTTCGATGGAAGTGATTATGGATTTTGGAAAATGCAAATTGAAGATTTGTTGTATCAGAAAAGTTTGCATTTGCCTATGTCGGGTGAACAACCAGATGACATGTATGATGAAGAATGGAAGTTGTTGGATAGACAAGCTTTGGGTGTGGTTAGGCTTTCTTTGGCAAAGAGTGTTGCTTACAACATTGTCAATGAAACAACCACATATGGTGTATTGAAAGCTTTGTCCAACATGTATGAAAAACCATCCGCTTCAAACAAAGTATTCCTCATCCGACAATTGGTTAACACCAAGATGAAGGAAGGCATGTCGGTTACCGCCCACATAAATGAGTTTAACTCGATTATCTCTCATTTAGCCTCAGTTGAAATAAAGTTTGAAGATGAAGTACAAGCACTACTCCTTTTATCATCGTTGCCCGACAGTTGGTCAGGCACAGTCACAACTGTTAGTAGTGCATCCGGCACTACCAAACTCACTTTCGATAGTATTCGTGACTTGATAGTAAACGAAGATATCAGACGGAGAAGCACTGGTGAGACTTCTAATTCTAGTTCTTTATTGCATACAGAAAGTAGAGGAAGAAGAAACGAAAGAGGACATAATCGAGGCAGGTCCAAGTCCAGAAGAAGGGGACAGTCAAAGAACAGAAAAGACGTTGAATGTTGGAATTGTAAAGAAAAAGGTCACTATAGAAGCCAATGTACAAAACCCGCTTCAAAGAAAGAAGTAAACAGTGTATCCTCGGAAGAATTAGGTGATGTTCTCATCTGTTCTGTTGAAGATTCAGTTGAATCTTGGATTATGGATTCAGGTGCTTCTTTCCATGCTATCTCATGCCCAGATATGGTCAAGAATCTATGAACAGGTAACTTTGGTAAAGTTCGTTTAGCAGATGATCAAATGCTTGATATCACAGGTATTGGAGATGTAGACTTGAAGACCTCATTAGGAACTATATGGACATTGAAAAATGTCAGGGTTATTCCTAATTTGAGGAGAAAGTTGATTTCAGTTGGTAAACTGGATGATGAAGGGTTTAATGTTCACTTCGGGGGTGGACAATGGAAAGTGATCAAAGGTAATTTAGTGATTGCCAAAGGAAAGAAGCAAGGTACTCTATACATGGCAGAAGTTTCTACTGAAGGTGTTCATGCAATGACCACCGGTCCGAGTCCATCAAATTTATGGCACAACCGACTTGGACACATAAGCGAGAAGAGATTGAAGATGTTGGCTCAGAAAGGTAAGTTTCCAGACTTGAAGAAAGTGGAAACTGAATTATGTGAACCTTGTGTTCTTGGAAAACAAAAGAGGGTTACTTTTGTGAAGACAGGGAGGACACCGAAAGCTCAGAAGTTAGAGCTTGTTCACTCGGATGTATATGGACCAACCTCAGTTTTATCTCTAGGAGGCTCAAGGTATTATGTTACTTTCATCGATGATTCAACACGAAAGGTATGGGTATATTTTCTTAAGCATAAATTTGTCGTATTTGATGCTTTTAAGATATGGAAATCTGCTGTTGAAAATGAAACTAACTTGAACGTAAAGTGCTTAAAGTCTGATAATGGTGGTGAATACATAAGCAAGCAGTTCACTGACTATTGCGGCAAGGAAGGGATAAAATGATCAGGACAGTTCCCGGAACTCCTCAGCAGAATGGTGTAGCTGAGAGAATGAATAGAACTCTAAATGAGAGGGCTAGAAGCATGAGGCTAAATACCGGGATGCCCAAGACATTCTGGGCCGATGCAGTTAGCACTGCAGCCTACTTGATCAACCGTTCACCAACCGGTCCCTTAGATTTCAAGTTGCCTGAAGAAATGTGGCAAGGAAAGGAGGTAAGTCTCGAACACTTACGAGTCTTTGGTTGTAGTGCTTACGATTTGTTAGAAGCTGGTGATAGGGATAAGTTAGACTCAAAATCCAAGAAGTGCACATTCATTGGTTATGCTTCAGAACAAATGGGTTACAGGCTTTGGGATAATGAAGGCAGAAAAGTACTCAGAAGCAAGAATGTCGTCTTCAATGAAAACGAATTGTATAAAGAGAGAAACACCAAAGGACCAGAAGTTCAGAAAGACTATGTTGAATTTGAAAGTGGTGAAACAAGAAAAGAAGCTTCAGTCGACATTCCAGAAAATGGGAATGAGTCAATCGACAGTGGGAGCTCAGGGGATGATTCAAGTAATGATTCTGCAGAAGAAGAAGAGGAGGTCGCTCCTCAAATTCCAGAATCCCCAGAAACTCCTTAGTTTCAACCAAGAAGATCCTCCAGAGTCGTTAGACCACCAGACAGATATTCACCATCCGTCAATTACATACTTTTGACAGAAAATGGTGAACCCCAGTGTTACTCAGAAGCTATGGGGTTGAAAGATTCATTGCAGTGGGAGTTAGCAATGAAAGATGAGATGAAGTCGCTTTAGAAGAACAAGACCTGGCACTTAACAAAGCTTCCAACGGGGAAGAAGGCTCTTCAGAACAAGTGGGTTTTCAGGGTCAAAGAAGAACATGATGGTACCAAACGGTACAAAGCAAGATTAGTGGTCAAGGGATTTCAGCAGAAAGAGGGAATTGATTTCAATGAAATCTTTTCTCTAGTGGTGAAGATGACTACTATCAGACTTGTTCTCAGTATTGTAGCAGCATAAGGCTTGCATCTAGAGCAGCTAGATGTCAAGACAACTTTTCTACATGGTGACCTAGAAGAAGATATCTACATGACACAACCAGAAGGTTTTCAGGTTAAAGGCAAAGAAAACTTGGTGTGTAAGTTGAAGAAGAGTTTGTATGGTCTGAAACAAGCGCCCTGACAATGGTATTTGAAGTTTGATAACTTCATGGGAAGAGTCGGATACAAGAGATGTGACAATGACCATTGTTGTTACATCAAGAGGTTTAAGGGTTCTTATATCATTCTATTACTATATGTGGATGATATGTTGATTGCAGGTTCAGACATGACAGAGATCAAGAAGCTGAAGAAGCAGATGTCTGAAGAGTTTGAGATGAAAGACTTGGGAGCTGCAAACCAAAAACTCGGGATGAGTATTTTCATAAACAAAGATGGTTCTTTGACACCCTCTCAAGAGAAGTACATTGAGAAAGTGTTAGCAAGATTCAGCCTTAAAGATGCCAAGATTCGAAGCACACCTTTGGGAAGTCACTTTAAGCTTTCTAAAGTTCAGTCACCCAGATCAGATGAAGACAAAGCAGAAATGGCTAAAGTTCCGTATGCATCGGCAGTTGGTAGCCTCATGTATGCAATGGTATGCACGAGACCAGATATAGCTCATGCAGTGGGAGTTGTTAGTCGGTTTATGTCCAATCCAGGGAGAGAACATTGGGAAGCAGTTAAATGGCTGCTAAGATATTTGGAGGGGACTTCAAAAGTGGCATTCAGTTTAAGGGGAAAGAGGTTATTCTGAAGGGTTTTGCAGATGCTGACCTTGGTGGTTGTAAAGAATCTTACAAAAGCACCACCGGTTATGTCTTTACAGTGGGAGGCACTGCAGTAAGCTGGATGTCCAGACTGCAGAAAAGTGTTGCCCTTTCAACCACAGAAGCAGAGTATATGGCAGTTGCTGAAGCAAGCAAAAAGCTTATATGGTTGAAGAATTTTCTCAAATAGCTCGGCAAGGAACAAGTTGATTGTGCACTATTTTGTGACAATCAAAGTGCAATTCATCTTGCAAAGAATCCTATCTTCCATTCGAAGACAAAGCACATACAGCTGAGATATCACTTCATCAGAGAGCAAGTTAGTGAAGGCACTCTGAAGTTGAAGAAGATCAAAGGAAGTGAAAATCCATCTGATATGTTGACTAAGGTTGTCACCTTAGAGAAGTTGAAGCTTTGCATAGCTTCAACTGGTGTAACAACCCTCATTAAAAAGCTCTAATTATTATGTTAATTGTCCAATAGGAAACCCTAATTAAGAAACCCAAGTGATTCTGAACAAACCCTAAAATTTTCAGAACAATCGGAATCAGGATCAGAGCCCCTAAAACTCAGGGGTGGGGGGGGGGGGAAACCCTAGTTGGTATTATCTAAACAATTTTACGTGTAAATTGAAAATGAATGCAAGACCAACTCAGCAAGGCTACTATGACACGGGGCTACCCTATGGTGGGTAGGCACCCCTCGCGCCACGCGACACCCCCTCGCGCCACGCGAGGGGGGAGGTTTTTCATGTATAAATAGGAATGTTTGGGACTTGATTCTGTACGTTTGTTCGACGTTCAAACTCAAATTGATCGTTGAGATATTGTAATTTTACTACAATTAACACACACGGATCACTAATCGACGCCGCAATCAGGGTATTAACTCGATCACTGATACGATTCAATGTTCGATTGATCAAAATATCCAATGGATGTTTAAGTGCTGCCCACATTAGGGTTTATGCTTTGTCATTCGTTGATTAAATTCAATGGATGTTTAAGTATCGCACTTTGTCATTCGATGTGAGGATTTGATCTCGTGAGTTATCGTAAAAGCTGTATTAAGTTACTGACTGAATTGTGTGCCTGTTATTAATTTAGGTAAAAAGGCTAATCAGTAGGCTAAACTCTGCCCGTATAAATCTGCAAAGTGAGTCATTCTCTTTTTATCAACTATTTTACAATACCTCAAATTATTTTCAAAAGTTATAATTACAGGGACTAAGTCGTGGATATCTTGAATTACTGGTTAGTGGGGTATTGTGCACATTACTAATTTTCTCCCAGTTAGGTTCATTGACCTACTCGGGAAAATCACTGTTAGGTTCATTGACCTACAGGGATAATCATCACTATTTAGGTTCATTGATCTAATAGTGGTATGACCATCGTCACCATTGTGACAAGTCGCCAGATAAAAATAAGATAGAAGCCATTGTAATCGCTCTTATGCTGTAATTGATAACTATGCATCATTATGCAAAATAGAATGATTCACTCAGTATTTCCCGCTGACAAAACTTTTTTTCAAACATGTTTCAGGTGATTTGTTATGATCCAGGAAAAGTGTCGTGAAGCACTACAGGCTTAAGAAAGTGGCTCAGGATAAAATAAAGAAACATGTTTTGTAAAATAAAAGATTTCTTCGTGAAATCAAATGATTGTAAATTACCGGGTTTTATCCCGCGTTGTGAAATAAAATAATCGGGAAATATTTCAGTCTTAAAAAGATCCTGATGATAAACTTCCGCTGTTAAACTCAATTATTAAATACCACGGGATTTCTGTCCCGCGGCTCCTGAAACGGGTCAAACCGGGTCGGGGGCCGTGACAGAAAAAGGTGGTATCAGAGCCACTGATTTAAGCCAATTAAGTATCTAGAAATACTTAATTAATTGCTATTTTGTGATTATGTGTTTTATTATCTGACTAATTTCGTACAATATGGGCAGATCTTTATATGTTAACCACTGTAGCAGTAAATACAAATCTTTAAATATTCTGACTCAAAGTTTTAGCATCTTTATTATTTACAGTCTATAAACCATATTCAGTAAATAAATAAATTCATAAATAAAACCTAGTATGTTTTCATATTTGGTTATTTCATAGTTACCCAATATAAAATAATATTTAAAAGTTTTTCTATAAAATTTTGTTATGATTTTAACTTAGTAATTGTGTGTATTTTACTAAACAGCATGAGTGACTTGTCTGACGCCCTTCAGAATTTAAATCTCTATCCAGTAACAATAGAAGTTTCCAGAGATTTCAATAGGTATATACCAGACTTAGAAGAGCCTATAGAATTCAACGCTTTACCTCTCGAGAAACCCAAGCCTAAGAAAATGGAAATTGGGGAAAGCTCTAGACAAATTGAGGAATTACCATCTCAAGAAGAACTAGATTTTATAATGGCAAACGATGATACTATTGAGCCTATTAATGAAAATGATTTTATTCATTCTCTTGAAACACAACTACCAATGAATTTAGAACCAGCTATTCCAAACCCTTCAATCCACTCACAAATAAACGAATGGTTGAATAATGAAATACTGTTACAAAACCATCCCTATAAGCTTTTTCCTAAGTTCAATCCAGAACCTTTACCAAATCCACCAATAAGTAACGAGAATATGGCTGAACTCCGTTATTTTAACAAAGAACTGATGGATGCTGGGAATAGAATCCAAGAGATTTTGGGACAGATCTCCTGGAAATACGATGAGAAGAAACGCCGTTACTAGAATATCACCTAACAAAGGATAGGGGATTATGAAACTGTAGTTGTGTAATAGTAAAATCAGTATGTGTAAAATAAATAATAAAACAGTTGTATATAGAAGCACGATATAATCTATAAAACAAATGATTTTTTTTAGAAAATTTACAAATTTGTTGTATATTTGTCTACATGATTATGTGCAATTAATTGTGACCTTGGATTATTTCTTTTATACTAATTATTTATTTATAAATTAGATATCAGATGGAAAACGCTAATAATGAACCAGTTAATGAGGTTAATCAATCTGAGCAACAACCGGGGGATCAATATGTGACTAGGCAGGATATAGAAAATATCATTGCTCAAGGGATAGCCAACGCTATTCCAGAAATAGTTGCTCAAGGGATAGCCAATGCTATTCCAGCAATCGTTGCTACTGTTAAAAATCCAATCGAACCGCAACAAATCGTTCCTAGCAAACGCATTTCTGAAGATAACTTCAGTAATAGCGTAAATGAAGGCGGTAATCATGTTAATCATGATAATGAACCACGGCAAGTTCCTCCTCCTAAGAAAATGAAAGCTGCAACGCCTGGTTGCACTTATAAAGAATTTCTTGCTTGTAAACCCACTGAGTTTGCAGGCAATGAAGGAGCGACTGCGGCACTGCGTTGGTTAGAGAAAACCGAGGCAGTAATTGCCATAAGTAAATGTGCTCAGGATGATCAGGTCATGTATGCATCAAACCTTTTCAAAGAAGGGGCGCTAGAATGGTGGAACACGGTGTTACAGGCTAAAGGGAGAAATAGGGCTTATGCCATGAAATGGGAAGAATTTAAGAGTCTTGTAGAAAGAAAATTATGTCCCGAATATGAAAAAGATCAAATGGCAAATAAGTTTCTAAACCACCGGATGGTGGATGTAGATTGTCGAGGGTATACTTCTACATTCTTTGAATATGCTAGAGTGGTACCAACGCTGGCTTCGCCAGAGCCGGTACTCATTTCTCGTTATATTTGGGGATTGATTTCCGAAATCCGTAATATCGTCAAGGCTGCGAAACCTCGCACGATTGATGATGCGGTAGATTTAGCCAATACTCTGACTGACGAGCTAGTACGGACAAGAGAAGAAAATAGAAGGAAGGAAGTAGTCCAAAAGATTACCCAAGAATTCCATCCGGGTAACCATAACAATTTCAAGATAAAAGGAAATGGGCAATCTACCACTAGTCCATTTTGCAATTTTTGCAAAAGGAAGCATTTTGGAAGATGCAAAGGATATTGCAATTTTTGCAAAATTCCGGGGCATCAAGAAGAAGACTGCAGGAGGAAGAAATTTTCAGTCTGCTACAACTGTGGAGAAGCTGGACATCTTAGGCCAGATTGTCCAAAACTGAACAAACCATCTGACAATAAAGCCAAACCTGTAGAAGGAGTAAAAAGGAATGTAAGAGCCTTCCAACTAACTGCTAAGGAAGCAGAACTCATTCCAGATGTGATAGCCGGTACGTTCTTAGTTCACAAACGTTTACACAAAAGTATTATTTGACTCTGGTGCAAACCAAAGTACTTCATTCTGCTAAACTCTTAATTTACCTTTAACCAGTATTAGGCAAATTTCTACAGTAGAAATGACAGATGGGAAATCGGTTAAAATAAATGAGATTCTGCAAAATATGGAAATATAACTTTTAAGTCATAAATTTTCTGCAAACCTGATGTGTGTAAAATGCAACATATAAATTACATCAATTAAGGCATAAAACTAACACTTTTTAAGTACTAATATTGGAAAAAGAGTGTGTTTGTCTTCCTTTTGTATTTTCAGGATTAAATGAGCTCAAAAACACAAAAGAAGCAAAAAGACAGCTAATTCCAACATAAATACAAGGAAAGGAACACTAGTGGACTGCCCGACCCCTCAACGGCATCTTCCCAAGCAAAATAGAGAAGACAGAAGGCTGAACACGCCCCGTGCTCAGCCAGCACGGGGCCGTGCCCAAGAAGCAGCAGAAAAGACAAACCTATAGAAGCTTCTATTGCCCACCACGGGCCGTGTCCAGCGGACACGGGGGCGTGTCGAAAGTACAGCAGGCGCATTAATTGTAATTGCGAATTACAATTAACGAGGAGAGAGAGTGTCAGACAGGCACGGGGCCGTGCCCAGCGGACACGGGGCCGTGCCCAGCTCTCTGTTCAGCCTATAAATAGGAGTGCTTGGATTCATTTCAACTCATCCCTTGGCACACCACCTCTCTCACACTTCATCCACCACCCACCACCACCATAACACCATCATCCATTGTCCATCGTAGAGTGTGTGAGTCATCTCGGGATCCAAGATTGATCGTAAGAGTTCTTGACAATCAAGGCCATGTTTGCCTAAGTCTCTTACATCACTTGGTGAAGACAAAGTGTCTAGTATAATACTTTTTATTTCTAATCTTTTGCACTTTTTATTTGGTTTTGTATTAATGACTTTAATAACTAGTTACTTATGTTGAAGGTGATCTTTCCTTATCGTTTGTCCGTGGTGTCTTGGCATTATTTTACTGTCTATATAAAATAAAGGATTTTCACCATTCATATCTCCACGGTCTATATCGAGGTATGTTGGCTACCTGGTCGGGGGTTAAGGGAACGGTTTGGTAAAGGTCTTGCCATTGTTCAGCGTTTAGAGGTCCTGCAATGGACCTGGGTCAAATTTAGTAGGACCTCCTTCAATGCTTCACGGTATTGGATGGCGGGGGTCCAAACTCTTTGACCCCCTCATAAGTTACCTACTATTAATACTATAACCCGACTATTTAGGACTGTATCCCTGCTGACTCAGACTACTTAGCCGAGGGTAACGTCACCGCCAAAAGCGGGGCCTTCCACAATACTGCATTAATAACTTAATTCATTATCTTCCAATAATCCACCCTTTTAGGATTGTATCCTTGCTGACTCAAACTACTGGGGTGAGGGTAACGTCACCTTCAAAAGAGGGGCCTACTACAATAACTAAGATAATCTCTTAATTATGTGCAAAAGTGCGGAAATAATCAAAGGTTATACTAGATACGAGTCGGAACCAAGTGATTCATCTTGTCTATCTGTTTTTATTTTATTTTTATTTTCAGCATTTTAGTTAGTTTTTACTTTTCTTAGTTTAAAACATTTTTCTAAAACTTTTTATTTTGATTAGACGTTGAGGATAAACCGGTACTAAAAGCTCTTGTGTCCTTGGACGAGCTCGGTATCTTACCAACGCTATACTACGCTCACGATGGGTGCACTTGCCCATATGTGTGTTTAGTGTTAGTAAAATATCGTGTTTTATAAATTTAAAACTTGGCTAAAATAAGTGTTAAAAGGGCTTAAAATATACACCTAATATATACGACACTTCACACGCATCAAGTTTTTGGCGCCGTTGCCGGGGACACAAGGATTTTAAGAAAGTTAGGAATCAACGGCCTAATCATTTTTCCTTTTTCTTTTTAATTTTTTAGGATTTTTCTTAGTTTTTTAGCTTCTGCAGAGCTCAGCACGGGCCGTGCCTGGTCAGACACGGGCCGTGCCCAGCATCATAACTGGCAGTTTTTATTTTCTGAGTTACAGAGAGCTGAGCACGGGGCCGTGTCGGTGCAGCACGGGGTCGTGTCCAACTCCCAGTAACTGGGATACAGGAAACAATTACTGTACCTCTGACCACGGGCCGTGTTCACCGAGCACGGGGCCGTGGTGAACATTCTGACCAGCGTTCTTTTCTGTTTTTGTTGCAGGACTTGGAACCCAGGTGCCACATTTGAACCTCCTACGTAGTGCATGAGCTCCAGTTCCAGTAGAGACATAAAAGAACCCCTAGAAGAACCCGAACGCTTTCTCAGAAAAAGACTTAAAGCTAAAAATCAAGAGAAAGCTTCAGAGGACCCATTTTCAATGGCGGACCAACGTACCCTCATGGATTACCTACGGCCCACCGTAGGCAATCTCGGCGCCGCTATCAATGCACCAAATGTCGAGGCCAACAACTTCGAGCTTCGGCCGCATTTGATACAAATGCTCCAAAACTCCGCAACCTTTCAAGGGCTTGCGGACGAGGATCCTCATCTACATATTACTAATTTCTTGGAAATATGTGATACTTTTCGGATCAATGGAGCATCAAATGACGCCATCCGCCTTCGAATGTTTCCATTTTCACTAAAAGACCGAGCTAAGGCTTGGCTTAACACCCTCCCAGTTGGATCGGTAAAAACCTGGGATGAACTAGCCCAAAAGTTTCTATATAAGTATTTCCCTCCTGCTAAAACGGCTAAATTAATGACTGAAATTAATACATACTCACAAGAGGATGGGGAATCCTTATATGAAACTTGGTAAAGGTTCAAGGAGCTTCTAAGAAAGTGTCCTCACCACGGTCTAGCGGTATGGCAACAAGTATCCATTTTCTATAATGGGTTGTTGCCACACACTAGACAAACGCTTGATTCAAGCTCCGGGGGACTTTTAGGTAATCGTCACCAAAATGAAATATATAATCAAATTGAGGAAATTGCTCAAACCAATTTTCAATGGCACACTCCCCGAGGTAATAAATCTATTGCCCCGGGCGCCCATAAGGTTGATGAAAGCACCTCTTTACAAGCCCAAATCGAGGCCCTCTCTTCAAAAATCAAAAAGCTAGAAATGACAAAAACGGCCTCGGTTATGGCTTGTGAAGGGTGTGGTGGGTCACATGAAAATTGGAGTTGTATGAAAGAATTAGATGAACAAGCGGAAACGGTAAACTACATTGATAATAGACCTAGGCCGTCGGGTCCTCCAACGGGTACCTACAACCAAGGATGGCGTAACCACCCAAATCTTGGTTGGAGAGATCCCGGCAATAGTAGTAACCAACAAAACCAACGAACTAATTTTCAACAACCACAAAATTTCTCTCAACAACAAGGTGGAAGAGAAAGGCTTGAAGATACTGTATCTCGCCTCATCTCTGACACTGAAAAGAAAAACTCGGATCGATTTCAACAATTGGAATCGAATTTTCGAAATCAACAAGCTAGCATTCAAAACGTTGAAAAACAATTAAATCAACTAGCTCAAAATTTCTCCGAGAGACCACAAGGCGCGTTACCTAGTAATACCGAAACCAACCCGAAGGCACAAGTACACCTCATCACATTAAGAAATCGAACCGTGGGTCCCGAAGATGCTCCATTGCCGCCAAATGAAAGAAGCCATTCTAGCCAGCCTGTGACTCCTCCTGCGCCAGAAAAGGCTTCTCTACCAACTCAAGAGCCCACCAAGACTCCTCCAATTCCGTACCCCGGTAGGTTAAATCGTCAAAAGACCGATGAGCAATTCGCTAAATTTGAAAATTTACTAAAACAATTGCATGTTAATATTCCTTTTATCGAGGTCCTAACCCAAATGCCTAAATACACAAAATTTATGAGGGATTTCCTCACAAACAAAAGGAAAATTGAATCATTGCAATTAGTTAACTTAGGCGAAGAGTGCTCCGCCTTAGTGCTCAACAAACTTCCACAAAAGAAAATCGATCCCGGAAGCTTCACAATTCCTTGCTCGATTGGGGAATCTCCCGTTCGTAATGCATTAGCCGATCTTGGGGCTAGCATTAACCTCATGCCCACATCAATGTTCAAACGACTCGGCCTAGGAACAACAAGCCCTACAAAGATGAGCATATAACTTGCCGACAGATCCGTCAAATTTCCGCAAGGTGTCGCTGAGAATTTGTTGGTAAAAGTTGACAACTTCGTTTTCCCAACCGACTTTGTCATCCTAGACATGGAAGAAGACACCGATGTCCCTCTCATCCTCGGGAGGCCATTTCTAGCCACCGCCCAAGCGGTGGTGGACATGAATGACGGAACGTTAACATTAAAGTTTGGAGATGAGGAGGTGAAATTTGAATGTGGAAAAAGAATTGAGGACGAAGACCCGGTCAACTACATGCAGATCATAGACTCAAGCTTGGATGATGCTCTTCGACGGTGTAACACGGGATGCAATACATCCCACTTGGGTGACATATGACCGCCTTTGGGTCTAGCCAAGGACCCTTATAAACGTGGCGCACCACGGAGGCATTCCGCGGAACTATCCTTAGTTTAATTTAGATTAATTTTTATGTTTTCTAGTTAGTTTTAATTTTCAGGAATAAAACACACTCTTGGTGGTAAGGGATGAAAAGGGGAACGAGAAAAATGACTTCATGCACAAGAACAAGGCAACCCGACAATCCTCTCCAATTCAGAAGGTTCAACACGGGCCGTGCCCAACCAACACGGCCCCGTGCTGAACCACCTGCAGAAAAACGCCCAGTTCAGGTAACTGGACACGGGCCGTGTTCACCCGGCACGCCCCCGTGTCCAGACTTCTGTTTCTCTTATTTTAATTTTGTTACTGGCACTTGAACACGGGGCCGTGCCCGGATAACACGGGGCCGTGTTCAGCGCCCAGTAACAGAAGATTTTTGCTTTTTAACACTATTTTACACATCTAATCAACCTAAAAATTTATTTTTGGGACACATTGAGGACAATGTGTAATTTAAGTGTGGGGGGATGCTAAAACCTTGAATTTTTTGCAAGTCCTAAACACAAGCCTTACACAAAACTCTATTGGAACCGCTAATCACCCCAATTTTTTTCAAAAATTTCATTTTTCTTACTTGTCTAGGTTCAATTCGGGAAATTCAAGTTCTCAAAAAGGTTATATTTTTACAAATTTACAACCGATAGCGTAGTGATAAAAAGAACCAACATAAGAAAATTATGAAAAGGCATGACAAACTTAGTTAAAATTTGATTATATATACTTGATCACATAAAAACCCATTCCCACAAAAGTGAGTTTTGAGCCTTTATTGAGCATACAATTACATATCATTAGACTAAATGCTCATTTTTCGTTTCTTGTGTGAATAGCCGTTTGGTTCTTACGACTCTAGAACTTGCCATGACGATACATTCCCGGTCCTTATCAACTTAAACCCGAGTAAGTAAGTGATGGAGGCATTAGGACTAACCCTTTTTATTTCTACACCATTATTTTTCTTTTTCTTTTACCACCTACCCAAAAATCCCCCTAGTTAACCCCTTTGAGCCTAAACCTTTTCATTTCTTAACCCAACAACCTTTTACCCACCAAAACCCTTTTTCATTTTAACCCTTTGTTTTAGTAACAAGTTCGGTTTTTCGTAAGGTGATCCAAAAAAAAAAAAAAAATCTGTTGAGGATGAAGCAAAAATAAACAAACAAGTTCATCAAAAATAACTTTGTTTGAATAAAAGCTTCATCAAAATAAAGAATTACAAAAATAGAAAATCTTACGAAAACCAACACTTGTTACGCTTTTCGTTTTTTTTTTCTACTAACCACTAACCACTACCCCAACCACCTACCTTTAACCCAAGCCTAACCCTTAACCCACAAAGTCCTCTTGATATTTACAAAGGTATAAAAGTTAAAAAGGAGGAGGATTGATTGCTTGGCAAGCTTATGGTAGAAATAAGTTCCATGCCGCTCTCGAGTGATTCACTAAAAATACACCTTCGGCCGAGTGTGAGTGATTTCTCCCGTGAGGTATGTGAACTTGTATATAAATGAAATTTTAAAAAGGCATGTTATGCCCAAATACGTAATTTCTCCTATGAAACGTTCTAAATAAATCATTGCGAATAGGACTGTAAATAAATAAAAGTAAAACCCAAAAAGATCTTGGATATCCCGACACTCTACGACAAGCCAAAAAACCTTCTCTTCTACCTATTCCATTTGGGAGTGTAAGCCACATATTAAAGAGTTTTGCTTGAGGACAAGCAAAAGTTCAAGTGTGGGGGTATTTGATGTGTGTAAAATGCAACATATAAATTACATCAATTAAGGCATAAAACTAACCCTTTTTAAGTACTAATATTGGAAAAAGAGTGTTTTTGTCTTCCTTTTGTATTTTCAGGATTAAATGAGCTCAAAAACACAAAAGAAGCAAAAAGACAGCTAATTCCAACATAAATACAAGGAAAGGAACACTAGTGGACTGCCCGACCCCTCAACGGCATCTTCCCAAGCAAAATAGAGAAGACAGAAGGCTGAACACGCCCCGTGCTCAGCCAGCACGGGGCCGTGCCCAAGAAGCAGCAGAAAAGACAAACCTATAGAAGCTTCTATTGCCCACCACGGGCCGTGTCCAGCGGACACGGGGGCGTGTCGAAAGTACAGCAGGCGCATTAATTGTAATTGCGAATTATCTGTGATAAGAATTCCATAGAAATTTGTGCACCCACTGGGGAAGTAATAATGATTACAGGAGATAAGCCATGTAAAACCATAAAGTTCATATCAGTAATGAAAGTTGCTAATTATGAACGAAAGCAAGGAACAGTATATATGATTTCAGTAATCATTAATACTAAAGATAAAGAACTTAAGAAATTTATGTAGTTTTAGAATATCCAGATGTATTCCCATAGGAATGATCAAGGTTACCACCAGATAGGGAGGTAGAATTTAGGATTCATCTAATTCTAGGAAGATAGATGTTTTTCTAAGATCGACATACATTCCGAATATCATCAATTGAAAGTACGAAAGGAAGACATACCTAAAACTGCTTTCAGGAATAGGTATGGTCATTACGAGTTTACAATCATGCCCTTCGGATTAATGAAATGCACCTGCAGCATTCATAGACATGATGGATAAAATCTGTAAACCATATTTGGATAAATTTGTAATTGTTTTCATAGACGATATACTTATTTATTCCAAAAGTCAGAAAGAACATTGTCAGCACTTTCATGCACTCTTAACTTTGTTAAGAAAAGAAAAACTTTATGCCAAATTCTCGAAGTGTGAATTTTGGCTGCCAGAAGTGCAATTTCTAGGTCATATAATGAATCATAAAGGTATTCAAGTAGATCTTGATAAGATAGCAGCAATTACCAAATGAAAGGTTCCGCAATCCGCAATGGAAATTAGGAGTTTTGTAGGTTTAACCGGATATTATAGACGGTTTATTAAGGAATTTTCCAAGATAAACTATACCATTAACTAAGCTAACCTGTAAAACAGTTAAGCTTGAATGGGGACTTAAGCAAGAAGAAGCTTTTACAATCTTGAAACAGAAATTTAACAAAATCTTAGCCTTATCAGAAGGAATAGAAGATTTTAAAGTATATGGTGATGCTTCAAAATTAGGATTTAGATGTGTGTTAATGCAACGCAAAAAGGTAATTGCATATGCATCAAGGCAATTGAAAAAGCATGAAGAAACTATACCACTCATGAGTTAGAATTAGGAACCATAATTTTGCCTTAAGATTTGGAGACATTATCTGTATGGAAGTAAGTTTACTATACGGATCATAAGAATTTAAGATATATATATGGGCAAAAAGAATTAAACATGAGGCAAAGGAGATGGATGAAAATCCTAAGTGATTATGACTGTGATATTCAGTATCACAAAGAAAAAGCTGAAGACGAATAGAGATCGCCAGAAGAGTTATACAGATAATAGACGAAAGCCGTTGGAGTTGCAAGTTGGAGACAAAATGCTATTGAAAGTATTTACTTGGAAAGAAGTTGTTAGATTCGGTAAGAAAGGAAAGCTAAATCCAAGGTAAGTAGGACCATTTCCAGTGATCCAACGTATAGGACCAGTTGTTTATCGTTTACAACTACTAGGAGAGTTAGCTGGAGTACATGATGTATTTCATGTATCCAATCTCAAGAAATGTCGATCAGACGAATTTCTAGTAGTACCTCTCCAAGATATAAAGGTAAACGAGAAATTAAAAATTTGTGGAGAAATCTCTTCAGATAAAAGATAGAAAGGTGAAGTTTCTCAAACACAAACGGTTAGTACTTGTCAAAGTCAAATGGGATTTAAAGAGAGGAACTAAATACACTTGGGAACTGGAATTAGAAATAAAGCGAAAGTATCCTCAATTATTCCAGTAAATCTCGAGGACGAGATTTTTATTAAGGTGGGGAGAATGTAACAACCTTCATTAAAAAGCTCTAATTATTATGTTAATTGTCCAATAGAAAACCCTAATTAAGAAACCCAAGTGATTCTGAACAAACCCTAAAATTTTCAGAACAATCGGAATCAGGATCAGGGCCCCTAAAACTCAGGGGGGGGGGGCAAACCCTAGTTGGTATTATCTAAACAGTTTTACGTGTAAATTGAAAATGAACGCAAGACCAACTCAGCAAGGCTACTATGACACGGGGCTACCCTATGGTGGGTAGGCACCCCTCGCGCCACGCGACACCCCCTCGCACCACGCGAGGGGGGAGGTTTTTCATGTATAAATAGGAATGTTTGGGACTTGATTCTGTGCGTTTGTTCGACGTTCAAACTCAAATTGATCGTTGAGATATTGTAATTTTACTACAATTAACACACACGGATCACTAATCGACGCCGCAATCAGGGTATTAACTCGATCACTGATACGATTCAATGTCCGATTGATCAAAATATCCAATGGATGTTTAAGTGCTGCCCACATTAGGGTTTATGCTTTGTCATTCGTTGATTAAATTCAATGGATGTTTAAGTATCGCACTTTGTCATTCGATGTGAGGATTTGATCTCGTGAGTTATCGTAAAAGCTGTATTAAGTTACTGACTGAATTGTGTGCCTGTTATTAATTTAGGTAAAAAGGCTAATCAGTAGGCTAAACTCTGCCCGTATAAATCTGCAAAGTGAGTCATTCTCTTTTTATCAACTATTTTACAATACCTCAAATTATTTTCAAAAGTTATAATTACAGGGACTAAGTCGTGGATATCTTGAATTACTGGTTAGTGGGGTATTGTGCACATTACTAATTTTCTCCCAGTTAGGTTCATTGACCTACTCGGGAAAATCACTGTTAGGTTCATTGACCTACAGGGATAATCATCACTATTTAGGTCCGCTCCTGAGCACCAAGCACTAATGATGAATAAGAACAAATATAAATTTTATTTGAAACAAACTTACTCATGTGAGAAAATAAAATTTAAAAGATAACCTCTAACTCAAGCTTAAAAATAAAACTTTTTCCATCTTTCAAATATAGGTGTAAGCGAGTCTAGCTGAATCCAAGTTCGTTTAATTTACAAGAGTTCGAGTTCCACTCATTTCAAGCTTTATTTCTAGCTCGAGTTTTGCTCGTTTAGTGTTTAGTTAGTTTATATGCATTGATAGTTATTTTATGTGTGTGTATATATATACTTTATTTGTTATAGATTTTATTTATATTTCATAATATATAATGCAACCCTAGAATAATGCATGCTGGGACATTGCTTATTCTTCAAGCCTTACCCCCCCCCCCCCCCCCCCCCCCCCTATGATTCTCTTTTGCATGCAGAATGCTTTGAACCATTCTTTTGCATGCTTTCCCTTTATTGGCTTTTATATTCATGGAAGATAAATATATAATGTAAAATATGCTCCAATTAATCAGATAATGTTATGGGAATTAAGTACACTGATGATTATGATGTCTTTAAATTAGAGTAGGTGTTTTCCGGACGTGAGTGTTTATCATTTTTTTCCTTTTAAATTGAATTGATTTTGTTTTATTATATGATGTAGGCTTGTATTAGTAATAAAATTTCCTTTTAAATTGAATTGATTTTGTTTTATTGTATGATGTAGGCTTGTATTAGTAAAAAAATAAAATGACTTTAGAGAAAACACTGTGAGTATTGAGTTGATAATTATGTACACCGACAATATTAAATGGAATAATACCTCCAAATATATATATAACGGTAGGTGAGATGTGTTTGCCTTTGTAGAGGAATGGGATCATATAATTCCCTTATTAAAATATACACTGTGAAATAAGAAAAATTATCTTTGGAAAATATTAGTTGTGCACGTTACTTGTCAAATATATCAAATAACAAATATGATATTATATACGTGTATGTATATTAAAAAAGTCTTTTTAAATTTTGTACAATTTTTAGGGACTATAAATATATATTTTTTATCTAAAGGGTATAATTTTTAAGATCTAACAAATTATAATGTCCACCTATTTTAAAGACAATGGATGTGACAATTTATAAACTCACAATAATCTTTACAAGATAATTAATTAATTATAAAGTTCGTACTCATGTATAAACTATAAACCAGAGAAGTGAAACCATAGTTGCCCATGTACCATGGTAACATTTTAATCAATCTTTATATGTAGATGGCAGATTCACTACGATTTTAGGGTATCAATTGGGCGCTTGTAAAGTTCAAAAGTGAAATTGGGCTTATGAAACCTTACTAATACCCTAATATGTGGGCCTGTGACCTATTGTTGGCTAAAGTCAACTAGTTCACTACTTCATCAATTCTCAGACACATGTACGATGAAATGTCAAGTGTCGATGGTGATGGAGATGATCACTGAAGGTAGGGGGCCTCAACGGCGGACATAAGATTTTTTTTTTTGGGGGGGGGGGGGGGGTGCCTACTATTTTATGTACCCCCCTAAGGAAGGATGGACAGGTGATGTATACCAGTAATTGATAAAAATTGAGAAAAAGACCGATTGGTTGTAGGGGTGTGTACGAAGACAAAGATAAAAAAATTCGTTTAATACTAAAACTAATCGAATACACCCACCACATTTGGTGAGTGCATACACTTGGAAAATCATTTGTTGATCAACCTATGCATCATTATGTTAGTCATCTTATAAAGCGTTCCTAATACAAATATATAGGGCTGTAAACGAACCAAACGAACACGAACAAGGCCATGTTCGTGTTCGTTCGTTAAGGAAATTAACATGTTCGCGAACTGTTCACGAACGCATACCGAACATAAGTTTGTGTTCATGTTCGTTCGTTAAGCAAATTCAGTTGTTCACGAACAGTTCATGAACACTGGTCTCGAACACAAACGAATGAAAGCAAATAAAAACGAACGCAAACAAACATTTAACTTGAAAATAAAACACAAAAACATTGTTATCCTTAAACATTTGATATAAATAGTTAAATACAACCATCAAATGATAAATCAAAACACAAGAAGTCTACTACACCACCAAACGATGAATCAAGTTTAACTAACTTAGACATAATTATCCCCAAAAATGTCTTAGAATGTCCAAATTTTAGCTACCTTAGAAAAAAAATATGGTTTCAAGTTTTCAATATGTTTAGATAAAAGGTTTATTATTTATTGTTTTTTTAATATAAACAAATGAACATGAACGAACGTAACCGAACACATTACCGAACGTTCACGAACGTAGTTGAACGAACGAGACCTGTGTTCGTGTTTGTTCGCTAAGCTAACCGAACGAAACTTTTTGTTCGTGTTCGTTCGTTAAGCTAATCGAACGAACATAAACGAACTTCCTGCCGAACGGTTCACGAACTGTTCGCTGAACGTTTGATTCGTTTACAGCCCTACAAATATACAATTGTGAGCGTCAAGGATCATAAAGTTGGTTGATATATGAAACATGTACTTCGGCAGTCTAGAAGCTTTAAATGATTATCTTGTATTTCTTTTAGCTCTTCTCTTAAGTTGAAGCATTAGCTGAAGCATTCTGGTGGAGTGGTGGAACACGTCGATCATTAATTGCTATACACCTCAATTAAGTTAACACATGAGGTATTTTATCATATTAAGTGATTCTAACTAACACATCACAACTTATGAGGGAAACACATTACGTGATTCTAACTGAAATGTCCTCGTAGAAGCTATTTTTTTTGGAAGGCGAATTTCATTAACAAACACAACCCGCGACGACAATCTCTAAGATCGAGATCATCGAAACGCGGAAAAGATTACATCAACGGAAAATCAAAATTACACCAATTTCTCCAATCTATGGAACCCTCCTTATGTCTACTCTTAAACCAGAGATACGCCAAGGACTTCACATCCGAAACGATACGGGCGACATTAGAATCCACTCCGTTGAATATCTTTTCGTTCCTAGCCTTCCAAATTTGCCAACAAGCGATTATAATGATACCGTACATGATTTCCTTCTTCTTCGTTGTGTAAGGCAATTCGTCGGTAACATGTAGCACATCAGAAAACGAAAAAACGAAAAACCGAGGGATCTTACACCAAGACCCGATAGCATCCCAAACACCACAAGCAACCGTACAACCCGAGAACATATGATCCACTGTCTCGTCTATATCGCTACAGAAACCGCACAAACCATCACCAACATTTATATTACGATGCCGAAGAGCTACCTTGGTAGGAATCCTATCCAAGCTAGCTCTCCACATGAATATGTTGCATTTACTCGGCACCTACGTACACCATTTATAAACCATATTGTTACCGGATTGATTGCTCCCTTTCATCCATTTCCGAGCTTCTTTTACCGAATAACCTTCACCTGGATCTTGAGTCCATGCCCAACAATCTTCCCGGTCACTAAGGAGAACACTCGAGAGGTCACGATGACATTGAATAAGCTCCTCTATTTCCAGCTCACTACTCGGATATTGCTTCCAATTCCAGCTTATAGAAGCAGAACCATTACGCTCGGAGAGACGATCGGCCACACTACAGCGCTTGTTACCATCCAATCGGAACAATCTAGGAAATTTAAATTGTAACGGTTCCGTGGTGAGCCAGGGATCGATCCAGAACTTGAGTTTCAAGCCGTCGCCCACCACCCCTTTTATCAAATTTACAAACCCATTACCATCAACTTTAAGGGTGTATCCAGCTTTGACCAACCTGGACCATGCTCCGGCAAAGCGATTACATTGGATAGTCTCCCATCTTCTACTTGAACCGTGTATAGCATCCACCACCTTTCTCCACAACGCTCCGTCTTCTATACGATATCTCCATAGCCACTTTAGTAACAACGCATAGTTATTATCCTCCAACTTGGCTAAACCCAACCCTCCGTCTTTAATACTCATCGTCACTCTATCCCAAGCAACCCAGTGTATTTTATTTTTTTTGTCACATCCGCCCCATAGAAATCTTTTAATAATAATCACCAACTTGTTGATGACCGTAACTGGAGCCTTGTACAATGAGAAATAATACGTCGGTAAACTCTCCAAAACCGCCTTGATAAGGGTCACCCTACCCGCCATCGAAACCACACTAGCCTTCCACGAAGATAGGGGCTTTTTGAAAATGTCAACAATCGAGTCCCAGTTTGATATTCGGTTCATGTTTGCACCAACAATAATACCCAAGTATTTGAAAGGGAAGGCCCCCAGTTTACAACCCATCCCAATAGCGCCGATATCAATGTCCTCCATACTCTTTCCTATACCAAACAAATTCGATTTGTGCAAGTTTATTCGAAGGCCCGAGCACATGTGAAAAATACGAAGTATTCTCTTCAAAGCATTTAAGTTACTCTGAGTCCATTCACCCATAACTAAAGCATCATCGACATATAGGAGGTGTGAAATAGTATGGCCATCTTTATTCAATCGCACACCTTGGAACATACCTTTGTCACACGCCATCCTTATCAACGACGACAAGCCCTCCATAACGATCAAGAATAAGAACGGGGATATAGGATCGCCTTGTCTAATACCTTTTTCGCAATTGAATTCGAAGGTAGGCGATCCATTCACCATTTAAGGAGCTATTTAATTCGAACGTAGGCGATCCATTCACCTTTTTAATTAAGGAGCTTCAATTAAGATTAAGGAGCTATTTAATTCGAACGTAGGCGATCCATTCACCTTTTTAATTAAGGAGCTATTTAATTCGAAGGTAGGCGATCCATTCACCTTTTTCGCAATTGAATTCGAACGTAGAAGCTATTTAATTAAGGAGCTTCACCATTTATTGATAAAAGATTAGACAACATTTTGGCAACAAATGTGAACTTGTATAAGG
The DNA here is from genome assembly GCA_030545235.1 of Helianthus tuberosus. NCBI lineage: Eukaryota > Viridiplantae > Streptophyta > Magnoliopsida > Asterales > Asteraceae > Helianthus > Helianthus tuberosus. The sequence goes on along the minus strand of CM060404.1, from coordinate 48,891,410 downwards.
AAAAACTTGTTTGGATTCTTAGGCTTGAAGATAAGAGACCAACAAAACTATCGATTGATGAGTTAATGTATTTGCTTTCTTTATTCAACCAGGCAGGACATGATTAGGAAAAGCCAAGGGATATCAATATATCATTCGTTGGATTATAAAGTAACTTAATATTACTCATTGATTTTGTTTGTGTTACGTTATACATGTGAAAGTTCTCTAAGGAATTGGTAACTCTAGAAAGCTTATTGTTTGTTTCATTTGATTCCTTGTATTCCAATTCTTGAAATTATGACTTTGTTGATTACTGACAATATCCACACAACCTTATAAGAGTATTGTGGGTGGGTTTTCTAAGGGCCTGTTTGGTTGACAGGAATCCATAGGATTTCAAGGGAATTGGAATTTAAATTACATTCCTTTGTGTGTTTGGTTAGACAAATTAGTTGAAGGGAATTGGATTTCAATTCCAACAAAATCCCTTATCTAATTGAATTCAGATTCCTTCTAAATTTCAAAGGAATGTTTAAAAAACCACGGGAATGTTTCCAAAGTTACGAAAATAACCCCTTGTCTCTTTCAATTTTGTCTAAAAATAAAAAAGTAATAAAAAAATCAAAAAAATTCTAAAAAATCCAAAAAAATCAAAAAATAATAAAAAATCAAAAAAATTATAAAAAATAAAAAATTCTAAAAAATCCAAAAAATAATAAAAAATCCAAAACATTCTAAAAAATCAAAAAAATAATAAAAAATCCAAAATATTCTAAAAAATCCAAAAAATTCTAAAAAATCAGAAAAATAATAAAAAATACAAAAAATTCTAAAAAATCAAAAAAATAATAAAAAATCCAAAATATTCTAAAAAATCAAAAAAATTCTAAAAAATCAGAAAAATAATAAAAAATCCAAAAAATAAAAAAAACCCTAAAAAATCAAAAAAATTATAAAAAAGCTAAAAATCCAAAAAATTATGAAAAATAAAAAAATTCTAAAAAAAAACAATCCAAAAAAATAAAAAAAAATTCTAAAAAACCAAAAAAATATAAAAAATCAAAAAAATAATAAAAAATCAAAAAAAAAAAATCCAAAAAATTATAAAAATCCAAAAAATCAAAAAATAATAAAAAATCAAAAAAATTCTAAAATTTTTTTTTTTAAGAATTTTTTTGATTTTTTAGAATTTTTTTGATTTTTTATTATTTTTATTTTTTTTTGAATTTTTAGGATTTTTTTATTATTTATTATAATTTTTTTGATTTTTTAGAATTTTTGAACTTTTTATTATTTTTTAGATTTTTTTCGATTTTTTAGAATTTTTATTATTTTTTAGATTTTTTTGAATTTTTTATTATTTTTTAGAATTTTTTTGATTTTTTATTATTTTTAAGAATTTTTTTGATTTTTTAGAATTTTTTGGATTTTTTATTATTTTTTAGATTTTTTTATTATCTAAGATAGTTGTTTTTAAAACTTTTGGCAATTGTTTATAACTAAGGGTAATTTTGTCTTTTTTTGTATTTTTAAATTCTAATTGTATTAATACATTTATCAACCAAACACATCTATGGATTTCAAAGGAATCTATCAAATTCCAATTCCTATAGGGATTCCAATTCAATTCCTACACATTCCGCGAACCAAACGCCCCCTAAAAGGATCATGGCTCGCAACTCACTTTTTAAAGGCTCGCTCATAACTCAGCGTAAGTTGATTTGGCTTGTATAATATTTGAGCCAACTTAGCTCGCTCGGCTAAATTTTATTTATTATTATTACTATTATTATTAATTTAGAGTGATGACGAATTTTAGGTTTTATTCTTTTACTTGCTATATTTTATTATTGTTATAATATTTTGTTATTATAATAACTTTTAACATATTTTGTTTTTTGTTTATAAGTTTTAAGATAAGACGTTTTATAAAATTTCACGTATGTTGCTGCGACATATTTATTTCTATCTACGTCTAGATTTAAATTTTGCTCAAAACTGATAAAGTACCTTTTCGGTATCGTAAGTTGTAGCGAGTGCCAGTGTTGTACCAAACTGATTCCAAACAACTTCGACACCAGTATCGAAATTATCGAAGCTGGTATCAGTATTTGTTTTTATGATTTTTGATCGATAAAAAACACGTTTGATATATACATACTTTATATTCTTGGTTTTCTCTTTCAGTCACTATAGCAAGTATTGATATCGTAATAAACCAATATTGATACAACCGAATTCCAACAGCTTAACGTGTAGATAATCCCACTAGTTACATCACATTTAACTATAACTTTTGTATTTACCAAAAGTTATGGTAAACAGTGCCTGAACGAGAGGGTAGAGGAGTGGCGGGTGGCCTTAGAGAGCAAGGGCCTAAGGATTAGTCGATCTAAGACCGAGTATCTACACTGTGATTTCAGTGGTGTAGCCGATGACGATGACACCCAAATCACCATTGACGATCAATTGGTCCCGCAGGTAACTAGGTTTAAGTATCTGGGGTCGTTTGTACAAAGAGATGGTGATATAGATAGTGATGTAACCCATCGCATACAGGCTGGCTGGTGTAGATGGAGGGCAGCCAGTGGGGTATTGTGCGATAGGAGGTTCCCAACTAAATTAAAGGGGAAATTTTACAGGGTAGCAGTCAGGCCCGCTATGCTTTATGGAACAGACTGTTGGGCTATCAAGAAAACACAAGTACGCAAGATGGAGGTAGCAGAGATGAGGATGCTGAGGTGGATGTGTGGACACACGAGGTTAGATCGGATAAGAAATGAGGTTTTTAGGGAAAGATTAGGAGTGGCTAGTATATCGGAGAAGATTAAGGAGGGGAGATTGAGATGGTTTGGGCATGTGAAACGGAGGGAAACGACGGCACCAGTTAGAGTAGTGGAAACTCTTACTGTCGAGGGGAGGAGAGGAAGAGGCAGACCCAAACTGACATGGGATGAGCAGATTAGGCATGATTTAGTAGAGTTGCATCTTTCTGAGGACATGGTCCAAGATAGGACTTCGTGGAGACATAGGATTAGGGTTAAGGACTTCTAGAAGACATTACAGTAAGGTCTTAGGTGTTTTGTAAGGAGGTAGGTTTTTCCTACTCTTTAAGAGACTTTTTCGGTGATTGCCTTCTTGTGTTTATGCCCAAATGATGTTGTATGCATGCTATTATATATGATTTACATTATTTTTTGTCAACTCGGATCATTTTCTTGGTATGGGTGACTTCTTATTTCTATATTCTTTGACTTGGTGTGTTGGTTTGTTATTCGTTTTCGAGCCGAGGGTCTCTCTGGAAGCAGCCTCTCTATCCCTATGGATAGAGGCAAGGTCTGCCTACATCCCACCCTCCCCAGACCCTATAAGTAGCTCTGCTATTTGTGGGATTTACTGGGTATGGTTGTTGTTGTTGTTGTTTTGTATTTACCAAAAAAAAAACATAAAAATAAATCTACACACACCTCCATCTCCGGTCTACACCTACAAACAAACCCAACACCATATCTCCTCCGCCTTCCTCCGCCGCTATGACCGCTTCCTCCGTCTCCTCTCGCAAGGTTTCTGTATCTATACATATGCCTCTCTCTATATGTATTGGTTGATCTTTTCAAACTCCGATTTCGATCGATTGTGTTTATTAATCGTCAAATTTTGATTAATTCGATGCCAATTGTTTAGGTTTTAAGCAAAATTGCCACCAATAGACTTCAGAAGGAGCTTACGGAGTGGCAGATCAGTCCTCCCTCTGGATTCACACATAAAGTCACCGATAATCTTCAACGGTTCATCAATCTCTCAATTTTATTCTCTAAATCTTAAATGTTTTCATATTTTAGGGTTTACGTCGTTCTATATGTCCCAATTTTACCGTTTTGACTCTTTACACATCCTCAGATCAAAGAGGATGTTCAATTTGGGCCTCGAATAAATGTTCAATTTTTTTTATAGAAATTTTGTTTGTGAATTATGGTGTTTTTTTATTTGTTATTTTTGGAAAGGTGGGTGATTGAAGTAAATGGAGCTCAGGGAACTATTTATGCTGGGGAAAAGTACCAGCTTCAAGTCGATTTTCCGGAGAATTATCCTATGGAAGCGCCTCAGGTGGATGGATAATGATTTGAATTAGAGTCTGATTGATGCTTTTGGTTATGCGTTTTGGATTTTTGCTTATAAACTTTTTTATGGGATGATAGGTGATATTTTTGCAGCCTGCTCCGCTTCACCCGCACATCTATAGCAACGGCCATATTTGTTTAGGTACTTGTTAAAATGCCCTGTGGTATCTTGTATGTGTATTCTTGGCTTCTTGCAACTCTGCGTGTTTTTTAAATGTTATTCTCACTATAATCATAACGCCTGCGTTCCTGACGGGATGAAATGCCACACTAACCAAATACAAATATCTATAATAATGTCGTTTCAAAACTTATTTGATTGAATACATCTGAAAGGTTGAAGACCGTTAAGGTTCAACATATTTATCAAAACTTTACCAAAAATCCAAATCCAATGAAGTCCAAATATTTATTGATTAGCATAAAAGTTAAGATGCTAACGTTGACTTGATCTTCAAATCACCTGTCAAATTTTTTTACACCTATGTAGTTGCCACTCTTTGCTTTCCCCTACGGGTAACCTGATTACTTTCTGTGAAGAAAGGAAAATGTGCCTGAGCCAATTGTCCATTGAATATGTATAAAGACTAAATGAGGCTAAACACAAGAACTATATATTTGAAATGAATCAAAGCATACATGATACCATAAAGAAACAGCTATGTCTAATCCAACTATCCAAGAAAATTATACCAAACAAAAGGCCAAATGAGGCTAAACGCAAGAACTACATAATCAAATTAACTTATCACTTTCAAAAATATGACGGTACTCTCCTTGAAAAGTGAAACATGTGACACATGATTTCAATAAAGGAACTAACTTGATAATCACATGCATGGAAAATATGGAAGTCAAGTCTAGTAGTTTGCAACACATTCCGAACACGAGAAAAAACGAATTGAGACATGGAATATAAGAATCCTTACATTAAGGATAGATATTTGTACTGTACCCGAGGGACCATGATGTTTAGTAATTAGTAGAAAACTAAAATCTACTTTTTCATTATCTAATTATTGGCTTTGGTAACTAATTTTTGTGCATCTCTTATTAGTGTGATAATGTGATTATACATTTTTATTTTTATATTAAAGTTGTGTCGTATTTAATTCTCGTTGAATGCTAGTTTTACAGTGTGATAATGTGATTATACCTTTTTATTTTTATATTAAAGTTGTGTCATACTTAATTCTCGTTGAATGTTAGTTTTACAATTAGTTGCTACATGTTAATTTATTTGACTTCTACAATGCTTCCAGAATCTTTCTTATTAAATGCGTTATTTTTGTAGCTTATAACTATAGATAACTCAAATCCATTTGTACAACTTAAATTTATTATATCATAATCTCCATAGTATACGTAATAGAATATAGCCAAAACACAGTTTTATATCCTTGTTTGTATAGTCTTATAAAATAACTAAACCTTTAGATATCAAAGTTAATCAATCAAGCATGCAAATCATATTGTGTTGTGCACCAAACTGTATACACATGTTTAATGTCCTTTACGATTGCCCATTAGATAATGACATCTGAAAAAGATGCATGTAAATAAGTGTATGTATATATTTGTTCGTATAAGCTATTGGAGCTATTTAGAAAAAAATAAAAAAAAATTATATTTTTAATAAAAATGGTGTGTGTTTGTGTGTGTGTGTGTGTGATAACACTGAAAAGGAATTGAAGTGTGTTTGGTGAAATGTTGATCATTTAATCATGTATCATGCTTTGCATTTCACAAACTCATCTTTCCAATATCATTGGGCTATACATTTAGTTTGAATCATGAAGATTTAATAGGCTTATTTCTTTTGTAGATATTTTATACGACTCTTGGTCACCTGCCATGACTGTTGGTTCCATCTGCATCAGCATTCTGTCTATGCTTTCAAGTTCTACAGCAAAGGTTTTATTCTATCCTGGACTTTAATAAACCAATTTTCTTCAGTTACATTCTCATCATCACAAATCCTTTCAGGAAAATTTTCTTAAACTTTTGAAATAATACTGATATCAGTATCGTTTGTACCTACCTTAAATTCTTTGTGAATCCGTAAATTAAGTTTTAAAACTTTTTTGGCTACCATTGCAGGAACGCCCAGAAGACAATGATCGATACGTGAAGAATTGTAGAAATGGTAGATCTCCTAAGGAGACCAGATGGTGGTTCCATGATGATAAAGTTTAAAGTAAGGACTGAACAACGTGCTACTTCATGTCATATTCCTGTAAATGAAGCAAATTTTCTTGCTCGTTTGCTCAAGAAGTACGGATGATTATGTTTCTAAAGCAGTTTGATACATTTAACATTCTCCATGGTTATCAGTCAATGGAGTTATACTCCCCATTTCTACCATAGACTTGTCTTGATTCTCAGCATAATGTTTTACCAAATCATATGTTTGTTGGTTTTGTGTATAGAGTATTTCATCTGAGCTTAACAAGCCTTTTAAAGCTATCCGGTTTTTGTAGTATCAAACCTTGGTGAACCAGGCTCCATGCGGAACAGGTTTTGATCACCGCCTGTTCTTGGGCAGTTGGCACACGTAATCGGGCTGTGCATATGACTGTTATAATTTGAAGTCGGGTTGTCAGTTGCAGGTGTTCTCGTACAGCCTTTGTCTGAAACTGGTGCATCGTCCGTTTCCAGTGGTGCGACTTGCTGCAAAACAAAGAGTCGATTCTTATTTAGTAGCATTTTTCTTGAAAACATAATGCTGTGTTCATTGACTGACTTTGAAGATCATCTAAAAGGATGGTGTTTGGGGTTGGTATATAGTGGTTAGAGCCATTCAAGCTCGCACCAGTCGAGTCCCTTTCTTCCTAAAGGGACATCCCAATTCGACATATGTATATGTGAAAACCAAACACGAATAATATACCTAATCATTAGGTCCGTAAACAAACTGAAACCAAACATGAATAATATACCTAATCATTAGGTCCGTAAACTAACTGAACGGGGCATGTATGTGTCCGTTGTTTACAAATGAACGTATACGAACAAATAAATGAATGAATATTCTCGTTTGTGTTTGTTCATTAAGATAATGAAGATGTTTCTATTCGTTTGTTAACGTTTGTTAACGTGTTAAATGGACGGGTTTACAAACACACACGAGCGCAAACAAACACAAGCAAACATAAATATGCATCCTCAATTGAATGATACAATGGATAATGAAAGCTCGCTACTAAGCTAAATCTAAAGGCTAAAGAATGAGCTAATATCAAACTGATTAAGTTGACGGGCCTGAAAGCTAAATGAATGTACCGATATTTTCACATAGTTAGACTAATAAGATAAACGCCAAAACATATTGAATGAATATATAAACCAACATAAATGAATATTCGTAAACAGACGTTCATGACCATAAATGAATGAGCGAGACATTCTAGTTGAGTCTTTTATGTGTGTGATGGCCTCGGTTGTGTACTTGTGTGGCAATTTGTCATAGATGCTTAAGTTTATAGGGTTGGGGGAAAGAGACAAAGATTTCTTTCATGAGGTCGTGATAGTTGTGAACCAGAGGATATGGAAGGCTAGAAATGAGAAGCTTTTCTCATAAAAAGAAGTTAATGATAAAAAAATATGTGAAGATGTTAAGTCCTTTGGGTTCTTATTGTTTAATAATAGATCTAGATTTAAGTCAATAAAGTGGTCTAAATGGTGTAATTTTTCTTTCATGTAGTTTGTAGTTCTTTTTTGTTTCGGCTTCGGCTTTTTGGCCTCAGCCACTTGGAGTCTTGGTATGGTTGTTGTTTTGTGTATGAAATTTACTTTTCGAAAAAAAACCGTAATTAGGAATTTCATTCACAAATTTAGCATTCGACCATTTTACTCTCCTTATACCTAAAGGGAACAAAGTGTTAAAAATCAAATATACATGGGAGTAAAATAAAAATTTACCATCATCAACATATTCAATCCAAACAAACATTACAATTGAATTCAGGGGTTTAGCAGAATGACCACTTCTGAACATCTTCTTCCCGCCACTAAAAACCCTAACCCTAGAAACTGGAAATTCACATGGGAATCCAATTCACACGTCCCAATTCTCAAATTATACCTCTTCAACCCCAACACAAACCCCATATCTCAATGTATCGATCTCAAAGTCTCCATTTTATTCCACAAATCATTACTCCAACTCACCTGGATCCACAACAGTCAATCACAATCACTTTGGGTTCCCATTCCTAGGGTTTTGATTGATGCAGACTCTCCAATTAGCTTTCGACCGTTGGATGATCACATTGAGGTAAAACTTGTTCTGGTTCTTCCTGTTGACCACCCCATTCTGTCCAATTTTGACTTTGAAGGTGGTCAAGATGCTGCATTGGATGATGATTGTCAACCTCTTCAATTGGATTCAGGTAGTTTCTGTTTTTGGCGGTGTAATGCATTTATTAAGTAATTTAAAGAGGGCGGTTATATCATGAGAAAATGTTTTTGATACACCATTACCGCATAGATACAGGCTTAAGAGGCATATCTAATACAAATAGATCTTAACCTAAGAAACATAGGAAACCGGGTCAAACGAACTCGAATTTGAACTCACTCTAGAGACGTTGGAACCGGCTAGTTGAACCCTAATCGAATATATCTAAGGTTTAGTTTTTAGGGTTTAGTTTATGATTTAGCTTTAGGGTTTAGACGAGCCTGTTTAGAGTTCGTTTGACCCGGTTTCTACGTTTCTTAGGTTAAGGGCATCGTGTACCGGAACCGACCCCAGGCTTTAACATACCCAAAGTTCTTAGGATTTTGGCAAAAGTTATACAGGCTATGGTCTTGTAGGATTTCAGTAACTGTAGGTTAAAGTTGGTGACTTTTGGTAACTAATTTGAAACCAAAACTTATTGTTATGTTGCATCTGAGCGGCAATTGCAACCAAGCAGATTGCTCATTGTTTCTCAAAACTGATTAGGTTACATAAAGCTTAAAAATTGGGGTTAAATGCTGTCACAGAGGACTCTGTTATGCTTATCTTTACTTCAGTCGTGTATTTTCGTTTCAGATCTTAAGAAGTTGGCTTCTTGTGGGGAGGTGCACTTTTTTTGCAGGGGTTGCTCTACCAAGTTAAGCAGCGCTGTTCGGTAGGGTGCTTTCCTCATTAACATTTTACCATCTAGATTGTTTGTTGGTTCTTTCTTATATCGTAACCATATATGCAGAAATTTCAAAGAAATGCCATCTGTTAATTGGCGTGAGGCAGCTGATAACTGGTTTGGGACTTGTTGCTGTTCTTTCGGGGGTGCAAGCGAGAAGCTAGTTGCACAATACGCCAACTCATATACATGTACACCTGGCGTGTGTCTAGTGGACCCTACTTCTATTGTTCTCTGTAAGGATGACTTTGTAGGATATGAATTTCCTAATCGAATTGAACACAGAGAGCACAAGTCTTCAGAGATTTCTAAAACTGAGAATTTAAAAAAAGCCGTCTCGAATAATAAAAGTACAAACGGGTCGGTTGTTGACCACAATAGTCGAAATGAATGTTGCCATCTTCATACAGACGAGGACCAAACGCATAGTACAAGTGAGTTACTAGCAAACAAGGCTAGTCTTCTAAATGGTCTTCTTGGAAATTGTTTTATGGTTACATCCCCTTATCTTTCGAAAGACGTTAAATGGAGTGAAATCTTATGTCCACATTGTTCGTGCTTACTTGGGGCATATCCGCATGACAATACCAATGGACCACTCAATGATTACGGTGTTCACTTGTTTAAATGCTTTATTTCTACTTGCCCAGTTGGAGGCCCCACCGACTTGTTTCGGTATGTGCACAATATTCCCCCTTTTTTGAGTAAAATGCCATTTTCGTCCCTGAGGTTTGGCCAGTTTTGCGGCTTCCGTCAAAAGGTTTGTTTTTCTGCATTTGGATCCAAAAGGTTTGAAATCTTGCCAGTTTCATCTGACTCGTTAGCTCCATCCATTTTTCTCTGTTAAGCCAGGGTATTTCCTTCTTTTTTGTTAACTTAAAGGCAATTCAGTATTTTGAACACTTGTACATTATGCTAAATGCTTATACATAAAGTGAAAAAGACCGAACTGCCCTTTAAGTTAACAAAAAAAAAAAGATAAAAATACCCCTGACTGAATAGAGAAAAATGGATGGAGTTAACGAGTCGGATGAAAATAGCAAGATTTTAAACCTTTTGGATCCAGATGCGCAAAAACAAACCTTTGGATGAAAGTCACAAAACTGGCCAAACCTAAGGGACGAAAATGGCATTTTACTCCCCCTTTTTATGTTATTACCTTTGCAGTTATTATTTTGTGAATTAGAAAATAAACTTATACTGCGTAAATACGGTAGGAAATACACTTTAGAGAGGATGTTTACTAGCCAGCTGTTGGAAAGTGCGAAAGATGAACTCTCGTACCGAACCGTGGTTAAAAATCTGCAAACGAGATCACCGATGTTGCAAATTGTTTTACTAAACCCAAATGCATGGTGTTCATTTGGGGATTGTTTGGATGCAATGATACCGGTTCCCAATTTCATTATGTACCCAATGGTTAAAGTGCTATTTTCCAACTGTAGCAACAGCACCGAGTCTGAATTAAGGTTTGTTGTTAAGTACATATTTAACACCTTTCACTTCTTTCCCTTATACTAATTTGTTTTTTTTAACAGGAAGTTAGATGAATGGGTTACTAAGAATCAAGTTGGTGATGTTTACATGTTGACATCAAAAGATTTAGTTGAATCATTGGAGATAGCAAACCGCATGCTACCACCCTCACATGCTTTTCTTCAAGGTCTATCTTTATCTTTCTTGAGGAGGTAATGAACAATAATTGTTGTATTTTATGACAACTATAACTGTAACTTTGTGGAAGGTAGATTTAGTGTATTTTTTTAAGGTTTGTTCTTTGAATTTTATTTGGAATAACACTTCTTATTGGATGATCAAGAGACTTTCCTTCCATTATAATTGTGAAGCTGACAGTTTTACAAAATCTTGTGTGGATTTTGTGCCTTTTTAGCTTTTTATAAAGTTTCACAAGTCAATCTCTTAATTGAAGATAAGATGGATTTATGCCATCTCTTTTTGTATGTACATGTGGCGTAGTCATAGCCACTCGGGACCATAGCTGGTGGGCCAACTCTCAATCATTTTATGCCACATTATCTGGCAGGTTCTTGATTGGTTCATTGATTGCAATGAAAGAAACACAGTTAAAATTATGAAATAGCGGGTGGCAGTTTGTTGGACATTTCATTTTGAAAGTTATCGTCTGGTTAGTGTGGTTTTAACTTTCAAGTCGTAGATAATCAGTTTATCGTGTTTGGGTATGGTGAAAGAGGTTACAGTTACCTAATTATCTAGGGGGCATTTTACGTGTAAAACTTTAAATTTGCTGTCCCTGTGGTATTGTGATATTGCAGTTTTGGTCCCTGAAGAGGTATGGTCCCAATTCTTTACCCACATGGCAAGGACCATACCACTTTTTCCAGCTTATGTGGCGCTGACATCAACGACACCATCCAGAAGCTTCCAGAAGCTTCTGGAAAATATGAAGGCAACACCAAAGATACTCCGTCCGACATAAAGGACAACACGTGTCACCAGTCATCAAGCGCCAAGTAGGCCTGCGACGAATCCAGGAGCAATCCGACAATGCCAGTACGACGTCTCCAAAAGAGGCAAATACAGGCGCGCCACGTGTAACACTACACTGACCACAGCAGAGGAGACCAAAGGGATATTCCCCTTGGTCGGACAGCTGGCGCGCGTCTACAGCTGGCACCGCTGCTCCTCTCCTTCTTTACCCTCCGGCTATAAATAGGACCCTTCACCATCCAGGTTGATCATCTTGCTCTCTCTATTCTCACACTTAACACACACTGTTTATTCCTCCTCGGAACAGTACTTATTCTCACGCCGGAGCCTGGTTAAGAGGGAAACCCCCATATTCCCCTCTTAACGAGACTAACGGTGTTGCTGTTTTGCAGGAACCGTGCCATTTCATGAGTAGAAAGAGAGATTGAACCCACAGAAGAAATAACCCCACAGATTAACCATAGAGTTAACCTGTGTTTCATCATTGGTTTATGGGTCGGAGGCAGTAATTCCAGCGGAGATAGGATTGCCGTCACCCAGAATGCTCTCAATGAACATGATCAACAATGAAGAAGAGAGGAGGATCGACCTGGACCTCCTAGAAGAACGGAGAGAAATGGCGGCAATCAATGAAGCAAAGTACAAAACGAAGCTGGAAAAATATTACAACTCTAAAGTCCGAGTATGCACCTTCAACCCGGGAGAATACGTCCTCAGAGACAACGAGGCCTCAAATGCAGAAAAACCCGGGAAGTTGGCTCCCAAGTGGGAGGGTCCTTATGTCATCGACACCGTGCTCGGAAAAGGAGCCTATAAGCTGCGCACCATCGACAACAGGGAGGTTCCTCGCACATGGAACGCCCAACAGCTGAGAAAATGTTACCTATGAAGAAAATTCTTGTAATCGCAATGGCCAAGTCGCCGACACATTTATAGTTATACAAGAAGTGTTTGGCTATCTTTCTATCATGCAAATTTCTTTGTCACAACTGCATATATTACTTTGGGCATACACGAAAACATCAATGGCTCGACCATTAGGAAACGTTGTAGACCTCCAAGGCCTGTCACAAACAAGTGCACAGCCGGGTCAGACACACAACTAAAGCCTAACAAACGCCAAACAAATACTTCGTGCCCACATAAACACGAAAACATCGAACACAGGACAAACAAACATTGTAAGCACCCCCAAGGCTGAAAACAGCCGGGTACACACAATAACCTGTAACTCGATCACTTCGTATTCAAGACCCAACCTGCGCAAAAATACGACAGAATAAAACGTTGTAATAAACACAACACAACCTGTCAGCGCCATCATTCATTCGTGATACCTAAATCAAAGTAATTACACATGCACATATTATGACGATAACAAAATTCGCACAAAAAGAACCGACTACTAGCATAACAAATGTCAAGTCATAGCGAAATATCCACAAACGTAACAAGGAAGTTAAAATTGTTCATCCAATTGTCAAATACAAGACCAACCAAGGTCATACGCGGCGCGCAGGCCGGAGTCCCTCATTCGGGATGACTAGGACCAACACCTCCAGTCGCACCACCTTCATCGCCAAGCGCTTTCTTTAACAAAGCGACACCATCCGGTCTCCGAGCCAGTTTTTTCGCAGCTTTAACCACAGCAAACTCCAAAGACGAAAACTCTTGTCTCTTCGCGGCGTAAGCAGCAGTGCAATCCTCTTTCCACAGATCGAAATGGTGTTCTTTCTCCTTATTAATGGCCGCAGCCCTACCCTCGTTGTACCCATCCTTACGACCGCTGCTGTAACCAGCTTGCCCCAACTCATACATATAATGGGCAAGCTCGTGCGAGTTGACGATGCGATCAACAATCTACAACAAACACACAAATAAGGGACAATTCATGAAAGTCACAAAATACAGTAAAAGAATTTACCAGAGGCACCGCGCGCGAGAGCAACCATTTGCAATCAGAGGACGCTTCCTCAGCAAGGAGTTCAGAGGCCTGGCATTCAGCAGTCTTCTCTTGGAGAAGACGATCAGCAGTCTCGTATTGCCTGGCGAGGTCTTCCAGCTTAGCAATACGCGCAATATACTCCTTTTCCTTCTCTTCAAATGCAACACGCGCCTTCTGAGCTTCATCAGCAAGCTCAGCCTTCTCTCCGGACAAACGAGTAATCGTGTCACGTTGCGATTTAAGCTCCACATTAGTGCGCTCGCACGCAATTTCCCAGTTTTTCTGCTTATCAACATTTGCTTGCTTTTCTTGGGCAAGTTTCTCTTCCGCATCAGATACCCTCCAGATCAACCCCTTCCTCTCAACATTGAATTGTTCTTTCTCCTCTGCAAACAATTTTTTCTCATTCTCAAACTCCAGGGTGTCTTCCCCCATTAGTTTCCACTCACGAACAATCTCCTGTGAAGTGGACCAGAAGGTAACCCCGGCTTGAACATGCTCATCCAAGAGCTCCAACCGGCGGCGCCTCTTCTGGAACATCCTTTCAGCTGGGGGGAGGGACAGAGAGAAAAATTCATGGCAATTATCGAGGTCGTTCATCCGGGAGCCCTGAGTTAAGTGCCAGCGAGGGGCGTGCGGAAGGTCATCACAAGCAGGATTCGTCGTTTCAAAAGAATCAGCATGAACTTTTTCAAACTGGGGACTGAGGACAGCACCTGAGGTTGCACCACCACCATCACCCGGTGGGCGTTTGGTATACACCGTTTGATGAGGAGTAGTTTCACTCACCTCTACTTCAACCTCAACATTTTTACCGCGATCACCACCAGCAGCACCGCCCGCAGCACCACCTGCATTACCGCCACCTTCTCCAACCTGCTCAACCCTCACATCTCCTTTTTTTCGTCCCGTCAGGAGTATCATGAGGAGGAGACAACCCAAACGTCCTCGACGGCGGAGATTCTGGAGGAGTAATTTTGGAAATGTCAACCTTGTGTCCAGTCTTGGCTGTTTTAGCACCTGCTCCAAAACGAGCAGCATATTCAAAGAAAAGAAGGACAAACATACAAAAAATGTAAGACATGCTTAAAGAAGCTTAAACGAATACCAGAAGCTTCAAAAATCTTCTGCAGCAAATCCGAGGGTTTTTCAGCAAAAATACCCATGTCAATATCCGATTCAGAGGGGGCAGGAGGATTCTCTTTTTGAAGTTTAATCTTCTTTGATGCAAGCACAGCAGCAGCCTGCTCATCAAGCTTTCGCTTCCTATCCTCAAACACCTTTTTCTGCATAATCTCTGTTAGAGTTGCGCGGTCCTCGGGGTCCGACTCAGGGCGCTTCTCTCCAACCCCTAAACCGGGCAACGTGTCAGAAACGACAACATAATCAAGGATACGAGGAGTATGAGGTCGCTTACAAGGAGGCTCAGTGACAGTTCCTTCAACCTGTTTCCCTTTCCCTTCCGGCTTGTCAGCCTTCGCCTTTCTCCTCGTCTCCAACAGGTCAGCCGTTTCGACCGGAATCTCCAAATCATCAACAACAGGCTCGTTCACCGGTTCATGCACAACACCCTGCGCCGGACCTGCACGCGCGGAACGAGCGGTTAGGTCTTCAAAAGATCTGCCAGACTCATCACTCGAGAGAACGATAACTTCCTCTCGAATAGAATCAAATGCATCATCATCATTTTCACTATCTTCACCTAGGACAGTGTTCACGAAAGCAGTGAAACTCTCATCACTCGGATGCAGAAAACGGCCACGGATCTGATCCAACCAGGGTCGTTTGTCAGGTTTCTGTATCGCCTCAACCATTGCACCCGGTGCCTTAGGGTCCAAAACATTCAACAAAGTGAACCCTACTGCAAAAAAAAAAGGCGAAGGTAAAGGACAATACAAAAACAATGCAACGTACACATACAACAAATTTTTTTTTGATGAAGCAAAACGTACACTTGCCATCATAACCATAAACCGGAACCCCAAACGGATGTTTAGGAACCCACTTCATGCTCATACCGGCACCCACCAACGCCATCTCCTCAAGCTGGAGTATTGGTGTGGCTTTACGGGTCAACTTCTTGTACCAATCTTGGTCAGCAAAATCTGCAACCACATCAACCTTGGGGATACCCTCACCCACTGACCTGTAATGCATGTCCACAGGAACAACACCCCGCCGAATATAAAAAAACTTCTGCTTCCAGTCATGAAGACTCTTCAACGGCACAGAGCAAACCGGAGATACACCAGTACGAGCACTAAAGGAATAGAAACCATTTGTATAGGAAACAGTATAGAAGACGTTGAACATTTCAAACGTCGGATCCAAGCGATTAGCCATACAAACGAACTCGAAGTGAGTAATACGAGGGAGCCCAATGGCATTGATCTGAGAGATGTGGAGACCATAGCCCCTCAAAACGTCAGCAGTAAATCGAGTCATCAGAAGTCTAAAGTTACCCTCCCGGAAGAAAGCAGCGTACAAAGTCATGTACCCGGGAGGAGCATCCATGGCGGTGGAACCAGCAATAGGGTACTGAGCACCCCAATCAGGAAGAAAACCCATCTCCCTTACCAAATTCTGGAATTCCTCTTCTTTCCACCCTATAACCGCCTGCTCTGGGCCAGGGGGAGTTTTACCCTTGTTCCTCCTCCTTCTCGAAGAAGGGTTTGCAGAAGACATTATGGAGAAACAAACAAGAACACAGATGAACTCAGGAGAAGAAGGAAAGAAAACGGAGGAAGATGAGAGAAACCAGGAATTAAAATTTTGAATAATGGAGAAGAAAGAGGAACCACCATATACTTATACCCATCGCATTTAATGCGATGGGTAGTGGGGGCGTCAGAATATGAAAAGGCAACCAATAGGGGAGAGACACGTCAGAGGAGAGAGAAGGCGGCACCTCTTTTTCCGGAAGCAGGTGAACAGACACCTGACATGTCGCCGAAAAAGCAACTGATGGTTACTGAAAAGACAACTGTTCACCTGACACCAGACAGTTACATCAATCACTCTTTCCCAAGACAGACAAAGCTTCCTCTTGAAGACAACCTTTATAAAAGGGCCAAAACTCATGCGCGGTGCGCCATGCGTCCATTTGGCTCAAACTTTATAAAGAGCCAAAACCCATGCGCCATGCGTCCATTTGGCTCAACCTTTATAAAGAGCCAAAACTCATGCGCGGTGCGCCATGCGTCCATTTGGCTCAACCTTTATAAAGAGCCAAAACCCATGCGCCATGCGTCCATTTGGCTCAACCTTTATAAAGAGCCAAAACCCATGCGCCATGCGCCATGCGTCCATTTGGCTCAACTTTTATAAAGGGCCAAAACCCATGCACCATGCGCCATGCGTCCATTTGGCTCACTCTTGCAAGGAGCAAAAACCATGCGCCATGCGTCCATTTGGCTCACCCTCGCAAGAAGCAAAACCCATGCGCCATGCGGCTCACTTTTGCAAGGAGTTAAAACCCATGCACCGTGCGCCATGCGTCCTCTAGGCCCATTTCTACAAGGAATCAGAAACCATACGCCCATCATGCGCAAACGTCTTAAGGAAAAACACTACCTTCATAAGTCCAGAATCCCTCCTAGACGATCAACTCAACTAGAAGGCACACTGGACTGGGGGGACTTGAAGAGGTATGGTCCCAATTCTTTACCCACATGGCAAGGACCATACCACTTTTTCCAGCTTATGTGGCGCTGACATCAACGACACCATCCAGAAGCTTCCAGAAGCTTCTGGAAAATATGAAGGCAACACCAAAGATGCTCCGTCCGACATAAAGGACAACACGTGTCACCAGTCATCAAGCGCCAAGTAGGCCTGCGACGAATCCAGGAGCAATCCGACAATGCCAGTACGACGTCTCCAAAAGAGGCAAATACAGGCGCGCCACGTGTAACACTACACTGACCACAGCAGAGGAGACCAAAGGGATATTCCCCTTGGTCGGACAGCTGGCGCGCGTCTACAGCTGGCACCGCTGCTCCTCTCCTTCTTTACCCTCCGGCTATAAATAGGACCCTTCACCATCCAGGTTGATCATCTTGCTCTCTCTATTCTCACACTTAACACACACTGTTTATTCCTCCTCGGAACAGTACTTATTCTCACGCCGGAGCCTGGTTAAGAGGGAAACCCCCATATTCCCCTCTTAACGAGACTAACGGTGTTGCTGTTTTGCAGGAACCGTGCCATTTCACGAGTAGAAAGAGAGATTGAACCCACAGAAGAAATAACCCCACAGATTAACCATAGAGTTAACCTGTGTTTCATCAGTCCCAACTTTTAAGAGTTGCGGATATGGTTCCCACTGCTTGCTATCGTAACACATTTGGTTCTTTTCACTTGCGATAAAAATCCTGTTGAGTTTTTGTGAAACCTTATAAAAATATGAATACCACATCCTCTTTTTGTTTTCTTAATAAAAGAGGTATAATGGTCGTTTCATATAAATCTAACATCATATTTAACGTCCATCAACTCCTAGGACCAATTGTGTTACAACCATGGTTGTAAAAATCCCGACCAGCCTCTGATTGGTTGCTAGTTGGAGGCTCAATGAGTAACTTTTATCTAATTGGCCAATTAATAAGTAGGCAGTCAAGAGTGGTCAAATCCAGTCCTAATTGGCCAAAAATGGGTGGCACTCTAGTGATTCCGGCCAGATTCCCTTCCTGACCAAAACCTGTAAATTTTAGCAATTGATCATATCTACTTGCAAATATGGGTCGAAGAAGGTGTTAAAACATGTTTACTTAAAAAACTACATATAAAAATGTGTGTCTATACATATAAAACTAAAAATTACATATAAAATCCTAATCCGATTAATCCCTAGCAATCCCGATTAATCGCTAGTTGGTACCTCACCGGCCAACTAGTGCCCAATGACTCTTACAACACTGGTTACAACTAAGTGAATAGTGGAGGACCATACACATAATTATTGAAAAGTTGGGATCAAAACCGAAGGCATTGCCAATAGGAGTATAGGACCATCCAACTGTAATAAAAATTTGCCAAACACCCAATGAAGCACATCCAAACACTGCTGCTATATGCAACTTGTTTGTACTTTGTACCAACTAGATTCCACCAGGTAAATTTTTGTTGCATATGATAACCCCAAAGGTCAAGCTGAATGGCTGGCTGTCTTTGGCAACTATGGGAAGCCGATGGAAAGTCTTGATTTCAACCACTTTATAAAAGTTCAGTTGAAATTCCTACTGCTGATCAGAACATATTCTATAATTCCATGCTCATCACAAACCCGTGTTCAAACCTTTCCACGGTCCACACATACGTTCCCTGAGGCTTAAATAATGTCACTTCAGTTTTATTCGATTCTGTCGGGTCTTATTTTAACAATCGGCTATAAATACAACAATGACAACCATAGGAAATCACCATTTTAAGTACACAACTACAGATTTAAGTGGCTGCATGCCTAAATGTATATTTTATGGGAGGACAAGGAGAGTTTGTTTGGTAGCCAAGGATGACTTGCCTGTCTCTTCTTTTCAAAGGGTTTGGTCTGTTTAGATCAATCGTTTTGATTGGTTGGTATCAGGCAGTCTTCTTGGCTAACCTGACATTCTCTTCTTTCTATGACAACTCTTTTCTTGCTTCATTGTTTACTTCTTATTTCCTAGTCGTTTATAAACATATAAATACACACACACCAGATACTCATTATACACACATATTCGCATACACACATATTTGCATATAGGGGACCGATCAGATTAATAGGGCCTGCCCTAGAGGTGGGCGGGGAGGACCACCGGCCAGGGCCCGTGATTTCGTAGGGCACACAATTTTTTAAAAAAAATCCGATATTATATATGTTAAAAAAAATTAATAGGGTATACCCAAACAAATACTAACATAACATAGGCCCACTTCAAAAAAAAAAAAAAAAAATCATATGGTTTAGATTAGTTAACCCATTGGGATTAGGTTAGCGAGCCCAATACCCAAATGATTTTAAAAACTAATAAAAAACAATTAGTCCATGTTGGGCAGCAACTAGTGCCCTGTGGATATTGAAACCTCGTATAGCAGGAGAGTAGGAGACAAACCTGGTCCGACGAAGAACTAACAGAGTCTGCACTCTTTTGTTCTTCGATTTCAATCTTGCACGCAACCACGGGCCCCCACGCATAGATCACGGATCACGTATTCAGGTAAACATCAAATCATCAATCGTTAATCTGCCCTTGTTCAGTACTTCAGTTGTTATGTTTTGTTTTTGCTCGAATTCACTATTCAGACCTTTATTAGTTATTAATTATTATGTTTCTTTTTGTCGAATTCAGGCCCTTGTTTAGGCGATTAGTTATTGTCGAATTCATGCCTTTTTCTCTTGTGTTGAAGACTAAATTGTTGGTAATTTATAAAAAAAAACGATTGTCAAATTCAGGCCCGTATTCTTTTTTTTTTTTTTTTTGTCGAATTCAGGTATGATTTAAATTGTAAAGAGTTGATTCACCAATTTGCTATCAAGAATGCGAGGAAGGCTTCACGAATCATTGGTTAGCTATTAGCTTATTAGTTTTTACGGTATGTCACTCATTCGAATACTATATTTTGTATTTTGTTAATTGCATTGTTTATCGAATGCTATATTTTTGTCAACGGTTCACGCTTGTATGAAAAACTAGTTTAAATTATTTATTTCGTTAAGACCTGAGGACACGTTTGTTCAAGCTCGAACAGTGTACATGAATTATCAGGACCGGCCCTAATCAGATACACACGAAGTGGGGTTTTGCCTAAAAAGTGCAAGTGTTATGGGTATTTAATCAAACTAATTTAATGTTCAAGATTTATTAGGAAGGTGTTAATGGTTGTCTAGAGGTATTAGGAAGGTGTTAATGGTTTTGTATTGTTAAAGAGGAAACCCACCCTTTTGTTGACTCTTTTTTTTAAAATATTATATATATATATATATATATATATATATATAGGGAGCCGCTAGAATGAGAACCACCACGAGTTGTAAGAACCACGAGAACCGCGCCCCGCGGGTGGCCGTTGACCACGAAATTTTTTTTACACCTAGATCCGTATATTTTAACACCGGGGGTAAATTTTGGGTTCAAACGGCGCGCCCGAGGGGGTAGTTTTTTACGCCCAAAGTTTGGGTTTTTTTAATTTTTCTTTTTTTTAACCAAACTTTGGGCGTAAAAAACTACCCCCTCGGGCGCGCCGTTTGAACCCAAAATTTACCCCCGGTGTTAAAATATACGGATCTAGGTGTAAAAAAAATTTCGTGGTCAACGGCCACCCGCGGGGCGCGGTTCTCGTGGTTCTTACAACTCGTGGTGGTTCTCATTCTAGCAGCCCCCTATATATATATATATATATATATATATATATATATATATATTATATATTTTAAGGAAAATGATTTCGCATTTTAAAAGGCAAATTACAAATCATGGGTTACAAATCGAACACTATTTTCACTCGGTTTTAGAAATTCAAATAAGTTTTATGTATTTTATTAGGCGAGGCTTTATAAGGGCGTGAAAGATTTTGATAATGCCCTTACATCATTCCTCATGGGCATTATTGGGGCATGAAGATAGATGGACATTTCTAGAATAATGCCCAATAAAGAGAAAAAAATAAGGAAACTAATAAATTAAAGGACATTATGAAGCTTTACATGAAGCATTATGATGGTGATGTGGCAAAAAATGCCCCTTACGGGGCATTAACCATTACCCATGGTCTTATATCTTTTAAGTTGTACCAAAAAATCGAGAATTTTATTTCTGGTTAATACAAGTATAATATTGCTATATATAAAAAAGCTATTTTTTAAAAAAGTAACGTACTAAGCGTAAACCATTATAACTATGTTGTTTATCACTACAACTGTGCGGTTATACCATTAGAACATAACAATTGGTATAACACATTTATATCATAAAAGTGTGTTGTATTTTTGATATCTTTCGTCCATAGAACCAACAATGTATATGTGTCGTATTCTTATCGCTTTCTACGTTTTTTAGGCAAAATCCACTTTGTATTCGACCTGCCTTTCACCCACACAAATAGATGTGTGTTAATTATTTTTTAATTAATCATAATATAATATCTTCCTAATCCAATATAAGTATAATCATAGATGAAACAAGAAATGAAGTGAATACAAGGTATTTGAAACACCATTCTACTAGGGGGTCTTGGGTTCAATCCCAAGCAAGGAGTAGTTTAGGATTAATTTGGTGTAAATTAGGAGTGAGTAACCGTTGCCGTTCAAGAAAAAGGTATTTGAAACTCCATTATAGTTCTAGTATATATACAATTTTCAATTTGCTTTCCAATTCGAAATATTTCTCTACTTTATTATAGATATTTTCAATCACTTGAGATGTTTTTTTTTCTTTCTCCCTAAAGCTCATAATTATTTTGTTATGAAAATCTGATCAACTTGCCGATCAAACTTTGTGCTGTCAGTTTATTGGATACAAATATCATAGTAGCAACAGAAAGACTAATAGAAAGTGTAAGAACAACACAAGCAAAGTTTATTCGTTATCATAGAAACCATGTTTATGCAACCCATTGATGAACCGATCCTAAGATTCATACGGATGGAGGCCACAATTCTAAATTTATCTAGCAGTGTCTAGTCATCGTCGTTCCATCGGCACAGAGGGCATCCATGTTTATCTGTAAGCGTAGAAACCATCATCGCACATGAGCTATGTACTAACTCGGCCTAACTGACCAAGAGAGATGTTCAAAGCTCACCATTGTCTCCAGCCTGACCCAAACTAAAATTGCCTTATGGTAAAATACCAACTCTCTTGCATAAGTAGATCGAGTATAATAAGCTCACAACCAAAGTTGATTAGACTCGACACCTTATTTGGAGAATCATCATCAAGCCTACTACCACCCGAGACTAATAGTTTAAGTAAAACTCGTCTCCAGTTCAACACCTTCTGATCATCAATTATCTAGAAGGTCATCGAACGCCTGTTGAACTTCAACTTCTCAGTTTTCACCATCTTGGTAAACGTATACATGTTATCTTTGTGCCAAAAATCTTTTTAAGAAAACGATAATTCTCTTATGAAGTGATTTCTTGTTTAAATGCATTTCATCTTCCGGTGAAGCACCTTGATTCTTTGCAAATGAATTGCACTTTGGTTCTTATAATAAAGAATATTATCTTCTTGTTCTCTACCTCACTATGATAAGAAACTTTTCGACCATATGAGCTCTTTACTTGCTTATGCAATAGCTATGATGGAACAAAACTCGGCATCTAGTTCACCATCATTCCACCTATTGTGGAAACACAACATGTAATGATCGGTTACATCCACGACCTAACAGGATATATTTTATTATATAAAGAAGTCAGAATATTTTGATGTCCCAAATTTAAATTGCAAGATGTTTATTTACAATAGTAAAATTATAGATAACCTGTTCGAAATTTGTGGAAATAGCACTTTTCACAAATATAGTAAAATGATTTTTCCTATTTTGGACTAGATATAAATATAAGAAAATGAGCGGGTTTTATATATTTATTTGTGGGTTTGTGTTCTATGTTGGAAGAGCTTCGCAACGAACTAAACCGCGTTCAAAACGGAGCTAAGATGAATGAGAAATCGATGCTCAAAGTTTGGTGTTTGAAACATTGAATGCTGAAAAAAGTGGAAAAGTGGCACATTGTCCCACATAGGATGAGAGATGAAACTTAAAGGGGTATTTAAGTGGGAACTCCACATTCTTATTGTTTCATGGAAGCACACACTAAGTGTACTCGCGAAAACTCGCACACGCGCGCGCGAGTGGCGTGGGCGATGAAGCGCAATGTGACGCTTTGATGGCGCACTTTGCACTTCGCACGTGGTGAAGCACAAGGGTTGCAAGGACCAGGTGGTTGGTGACGTGGCATGCAGGAGCATGGGTACGAGGGGCATGACCCTAGTGGGTCTGCGTGCAGTCTAGCACGTCCGGTCGCGAGTACACATGGCAAATAGGCGCGCGGTTGCGCGCATGGAGCATGGGCACTGATGTGACATGCGTGGCGCACCAGAGTGAGCCAATACGGCGCGACTGTGTGGCGTGCTCGTATAGGCTTACAGGTGACGTGGCGCACGCGCACATGAAATTGAGCCAGTGTGGCGCACGGGCGTATGAGCGTGCAAACTTGGGCGCGCGCGCACCAATTTGTCTTGCGTGCGCACGCGCGCAGAAGCTTCTAGCAGTTAATGTCAGTGTAGTTACACTTCAGCATTTGAAACTGACGAGTCAACGGTTTTGACTGAGAATTAGATGACGAATTAAAGTGCATTGAAGACGTTTAATGCAGTTTAATTCTCTCATTTAATTCGGTTTTTTAGTTTTTTCCAAGACCTGCAGTATAAATAGGAGGCTGACCTGCTGCAGAAAAACACACCGAAAACACAGCAAACAACTTTCTCTCTACTAAATTCTTCTTCATCTTCAAGCAGCAAGGTATACCTTCGGGTTGGAATCAAGACCGGCAGTGCAACTGCTCAGCCAAGAACTGTTTTCTGTTTTGTAATTCTCTTCTTGTTTCTTTTATTTTTAGTTGTAAGTGTTTCATAATTTTCAGTATCATTCTGTTCTACAGTAGAAACTCGATTATTTAATAAACTCTCTAAGATAATATTTTTTGCCGGTCCCGACTCGGGGATAGGGTGCTAAATTAATAATTCGCTAAAATTATAAGATAATACATTTTTGATAATTTCTTTAGACCCCATATAAAATATAAATTAATAATTCCTTATATAAAGCATATTACATGAATGATTTATGAAGGTTTCTTGCAATTGCTTTTGAGTGAGACTTGGATTATCCTTGTTGTGCTTGCATAATGCTCTTCGAATCTCGTCTGTCATTGTTGTTTTTTTCACACCTTTAAGATGGGAAGACATGTTGTGTGTATGATTTGTTTGTGTACTAGATTACCTAGTAGAAAAGATTTCAAAATCATCACAAACCTCCCTTTTTCTTTTGATCTTGTATTTATATAGAAAATATTATTAATGTTCATAAAGTGATACATTGAACACAAGAAGCATAATAAGGTGGGAGATTGAAGGTTTCTTTCAAATTGGGCCGTTCATTCGATATACATGCATTGTATACAATAATTAAGTGGAAGCTTGAAAGGTGTTTGTAAACTTAGTATTCTACTATAAATTAATAAAATATTAATTAATATATAAATTAATAATTATTAATTTATCGATTAATTAATAACTCTTTTCATTAATAAATTTTGGTGGTTCCAAGTGTATTATTTTATAGAGTTTCTACTGTATATTGTAATTTCAAGTTAATAAAAGTTTTATTTAATTTTGCACGAACGAATTCATACATAACCAACTTGTTCTCCAAATTTTGTACAACCGGCCGGAAAACAAGACCTAAGATTCACAACGGTCAAGCAGTTTCAGCATGGAGAACAAACATTATTAATAATCAGTCATTGTAGAGAACATTAGCTCTCTGCACTCACTCGTTCAAAGAGAAAGTTCCAAAGACGTTGAGTGCCTTTGATTTGACAAAGCTAAATGATATTGCCTTGATTCAGTTGTACCTTAAGTTAACCAAGGACCCGCCCGAAACAGAACTCAAAACTTAACCCACCTGAGATGATTAGACAGACTCTTTAACTCTATTGGTACCAACGCCCTGTATCCCTAACTAAACGCATTAGGCTAACTCGACGATCTCATCCTAAACAAACATTGTGGTCCCAGCATAATCTTTCTGATTTTCCTCATTTTGACCAATATCTATTTTTAGTATTTAAATAAAAGATAGTGAAACTTTAAGGGTCAAAACTAACTAAAAGATGATGACGCGTCCTGGGTTCAATCTTGGATATTATGAACAATATTCTACCACTTTGTTCGATTTTGTGCTAATCGACCACCAATGATATTGCTTCTCCCCAAAAAAGATCACAACCCTCTATAGTTATATTCCTCTTTATCGAAAGTTTATATATATATATTTATAGGTATGTTTATATCCAGTGGCGAAGCTTAAAATTTTTTACTGGGGGGTCGAAAACGTATATACCCAAAATTTTCTATAGAACCGGGGGGTCGAAAACATATATACCCAAAAATTTCTATACGAAAACTACATATATAACACTACTTGCCGAAAAGTTCGGGGGGTCGGCCGCCCCTCCCGGCCCCTTCAAAGCATCGCCTCTGTTTATATCTATGTTTTGTTTTATGTTAATATTTATATTTACATTTACATATATAACTTTAATCTCTACTTGTAAGCATATGTGTAGAAGCTAAAACACTCAAACAACCTGAAAGTTACATAAGTACATCACCAATGTTAAATCACACAATCGCTCCCAACTAAAAAACCGTGAAATTTAGACCAACTTTCACCCAAAGAAAGGAAAAGAAAAGAGTTTTCTTTAACATCTAGTGGTACCAATAATACCTAAGGTCAATCCATGTGATGCCAGCATAATCTTTGTGATTTTTTCCTAATTTTGTCTTTTTCTATTTTCCACTAAGTGGTTTCCTCCTGGGGAGGTCTCAGGTTCGATTCCTACTAAGTGCAAAATTATGTAAATATGGGAGAAAACCTCTGGGAGGGATTCGAACTTGGGGTGAGGGGTTTTAACAGCATATGCTGGCCCTTTGGAGTAAGCTGGAAATCCAGTTCATCTACCGTTAAAAAAAAAAACTATAACACTTAATGTCAACTACTTTACATCAACTAAGTTCTTTAACAAAGAGTTACATCTGTTATATATTCATCAAATCTAATGAAACTTTACGTTTGTTCGTTAAAATCACGAAGCAGTTTACCAAAGAGATGAGGCAAACCTTTGAGTTTTACAGAATCATCTTGAATTCGAATAATGAGTTGACTTGGCATCGTATTTGGACTTCAGAGGGCTGTCTTTACCAACAATTGAAAAGCCAATAACGAGTCTACATTTCATTCACTTTGTAAAAGTTGAGTTGATATTCTCTGACCAGAATATATTCCATGTTCTCATCACACGGACTTTCACGTACATGAGGCCTAAACCTTGCCACTTTAATACAAACAAATGCCCAACTTTTATTAAATTGTTTTGGTAATATTCTCATCACATTGCTATAAGCTATAAATATGACCTTCACAACCCATAGGGAATTGCCATTTTAAGTTTACAACTAGAGTTGAATGTATGGTAACACAAATAGAGAGAGTTTCGTTTGGTAGCCAAGGATGACTTGCCTGCTTCTTCTTTTTAAAGGGTCTGGTCTTTTTAGACTGGTGACTAATTGAGACCCTTTGATTGGTTGGTAATCAGGCAGTCTCCTTAGCTAACCTGACGATCTCCTCTCTCACGCTAGGCAATAGACGATTCAAGCTAGTATGTTGAAAATGACACGGTTGTTGCCAACTATACACATATTAAAGGTGAGTGTTTTGGTTGCTATCTTGGGTTAAACTAATTGATTTTTTGTATCATGTCACACCATTATTTCATTTGTTGCTCTATGACGGGTTCCCTTGATTGCACATCATTATCATCTTGCAAGCATCATGATATGATGATATTGTATAGATGAGTTTTTAGTAGTATATCTTGTATCGGTTATTAAGCTCGGAAAAACGGCCGTCTCTGGTTGGGTTAGATACCATTTAAAATTTGTTCATATGAAGAAGTAGGCTTAGGTAAAAAAAAGTTTTGCTTGAATACAGGGGCGAAGTATAGGGGGGAATAGTATTATATATGTAGTTTTCGTATAAAATTTTTGGGGCATATATATTTTCTACCTCTGTCATTCGGGTCAAAGTTCGCCAGTGCTTGTATCAAAATAGATTCACTACACTAGATACAAAAATTATAATATATCGCCAATCAAACAAACAAAAATATTTAAATAAATTGATTTTGTCAAAGAATGAGTCACGGTTTCCAATAGAGTTTTCACACATTTAGACTCCTCAATCGTGTTTTCACACCTCACCACTTTCACTAGGTAATCTTGATGATAAATCACCTTAAAAAATAACACGTGTTCCACTCTATAATGACATGTACCTAATAAAAAAACCCCATATTTATCACCTACCCATATAAATAAGGTTCTTATCTACAACAAAACATGTCATTAGTTGTACTTCTTCAGTGTAAAAACTAAAATGGAGGGTGGCAACACCAACGAATACGCCAACCTATTCCGGCAAACCGACGAATACGGCAACCCACTTCACACAACACTCGACAACGGTCGTCAGGGGTTGGGCGCCAACGTGGGTCATGCCACGGGTGGCGCAGGATGTCATTATGACTTCGGGGATACCACCGGGGTTGGTTTAGGGTTTAGTGTTTCTAGCACCAACCTAAACCAACCTGATGCCACCCCTGTGGGTGGCGGTGGTATCGTTAAAGAGACTGGAGGCCGTGATGCTAGCTTACACGGGTTAAGTGATGAGCATGGAGAAAAGGGGAAGACTGAGAAGATTAAAAGTTGAAGAAGCAGCTATTGATTTGATGTGGTACATGTATATATGACGATGGTTATAGAAGTAATGGGTCGTGACTCGTGATTAATGTTATAGCTCTATTGTGTTAGAATAAATAAATAAATCACAATGATCCGTCTTTAAATAAAGTGTTTAGGCTAAAAATGATTTACAACACTTTTAAAGCTAGCTGGAGAAAATCATAAAGTAGACACTTTGATGAACAAAGTCAACAATATACACGTTGACTCTATGTCAAAGTAAATATATTCAAAAAAATGTCAATCTATGTTGGATATCATGAGTTGTCAGTGTCACGATTACGTTAACGAGGTACTATCTAAATAGTTACACTTTGGATGCCGAACATGAATAATATTTAAGGTTAAATCTAATACTCTCACACAACGATACATAAATAAAATATACATCGTGACGTAGATATAATCTTGTAGAATGTATGTCTTTTTATACAACAAAACGTAGATAAAAAATAAATGGGGAGTTCAGCTTGGTTTCACACAACGAAAAACAAACAAAAAATATGTCATAACGTTAACTTTTCACACAAAAAACCGCAGATAAAAAATACGTTATGGGTTTGACCACTCCGTTTCACACTTTGAAAAGCAGATATTAAATTCGTCCTAACGTAGATAAAATCTTTTAGAATATGTATTTTTTCACACAACTAAACGTAGATAAAAAAATACACAATGAGTGCGGCTCTATTTCACACAATGAAATGCAGATAATAAAATATCTGGTGACATAGATAAAATCTTTTAGAATACATAAGCTTTCACACAACAAAACATAGATAAAAAATATGTCGTGAGTACAACTCGATATCACACAATGAAATGTAGATAGAAGAAAATACGTCGTGAGTTCAACTCGGTCTCACATAACGAATCATAAAAAGAAAAAATATGTTGTGAGTTCTCATCAGTTTTACACAACGAAACGTAAATTAAAAATACGTCACTATATAGAAAAAATCTTTTTGAATATGAAACTTTTACCATCTAAAATTGAGTAAATACCCGGATGCTCCCTGTAGTTTGGTAAAATAACACCTATAGTCCTAGAGGTGTACAAAAAAACCGGTTTTAGAACGAAACCGGTAAAAAACCGAAACCGGTTTTTTTAACTGGTTTTTTTAAACCGGTTTAGGACCGAACCGAAACGCCGGTTAGTATACGGTTAGGGAAACCGGTTTTTTTAACTGGTTTTTTTTAAACCGGTTTAGGACCGAACCGAAACGCCGGTTAGTATACGGTTAGGGATCTTGATCTTCGAAACCGGTTAAAAACAGGTTTTTTTTTGGCAAAAACCGGTTATAAACCGAACTGGTTATACCGGTTTGGTTTCCATTCTTGAAAAATCGGTTAAAAAACCAAACCGACTTTTTTATAAAACCGGTTTTTTCAGACACGAAAATAACCGGTTTTTTCAGACACGAAAATAACCGGTTTAGTTAAAAACCGGTCCGATTTAAAAAAACGATTTGTAAACTTCTATATAGTCCCTAACTTTTGGAAATTACGTGTATGCTCCCTATGGTTTACTCGTTTGTTACTCGGATAGTCTCTGAAGTGGATGGCGGTTAGTTTTCTCCGTTAAGTCCATGTAAAATGACATAATTACCCCTTGTTTTTACTAAAATAAAAGAAAAATCTGATTAATCATATAAAATATTAGTTGGGCCCACAATTAATTCTTAAAAAATTAATAATATATTACAACCCATCCCCACCCCACCCCTTCTTCTTAAAAAAATCCAAACTATCTCTCTCTATGAACCCCCAATCTTCATCTACAAAACAGCCACCAAACGCCGTCGTGACTTCGTCTCCCGCTGCCGCACCAGATCAATTTGCTGAGAGAGAAAGAGAGGAAAGTGAACGGAAGAGATCCGACATCGTGGTGTTGGTCATCAGAGGTTACCGGCATCGACAATTAATGATGGTAATGATGGTTCAAGAAGAACCTCAGGTACCTGAAAATAAAGAGATCTCATTATATTGTACCATGTCTATGAAATATATGGAATTGAAACAAAATTTCACACCCCGATATTTCAACCACAAACCCGGTGGGCCCGGTGGGGAGTATCGTGACATAAGTTGATATCATCATAGTCAATATACATAGAATAGCACAGTGGAAGTCTTGGAGTATAAATTATTATTACAAACCAAAATGTCCAAAGTTCAAAATAAATATACAGACGGTTCGTAACTAAAGATCCACAGGCAGATCATAAAAGTGTACAAAAGATGTTCAACAGACTTTAGGCATATGTAAAGGATTTGCAAGATCCCCTTCTAACAATACCAAGCAGCTTCCAGCCTATTACATATTGTACCTGTAACTTAGTCTTTTAAAAATACGTCAGTTTTCATTGGTAAATGCAATCAACTGACACGTTTTGAACATATTTCAAAATTGATTTAAGTGCACAAGGCACATGAAAATATTTTAAAACTTGGGACAATTAAAAATAATCTTGTATCAGTTTTACATGTTTGTCAATACATATTGGGCCCATTATGGAAACCGAGACATGATTAACCGACACACCACTTACAAACCCACAAAAGAGTTATCCCCAACTTGTGGGTATAAACATTTTAGCATTAAGCATCTGTCGGGTGTATGCCTACACCCCGTGCTTGGTCGTGGCCATTAGTAACTTAAACGAGCCGAGGATATCCAGGACAAGGTCGCGTTAACCCCCAATGTTTAAGTTATCAAACAAAACAGATTAAAACGGGTTATGATGATTTTTTAGCCACAATCCGGCATATGATCCCATACCCGACCAAGCGGTAATAATTTACCGTATCCCAAGCCCGTATAGGGAAAATAGGTTAAAGGAATTTACCTGAGCTAAAACTTGATTCAAGTGCAAGATTTAAAGTAACTCAGTCGTATTCAATTAATTAAGTGTAGGTAGCATTTACTAGAAGGCTATAGTCTGGAATGATGGTATAAATAACCAATTAGAAGGCTAACGGGTCCTATTTAAGTCGAAGACTTAGACCGACTAACTTAAAGTGTCAAAACGGTACGATACGCTAGATTAAGCGATAAACGGAATAGAATGTAGTTTAAACCCAACAAGTACTAGGACTTGTATAATATGGGTAAACTATTAACATTATGGAAATTGAGATAAAAAATGGTAAGGTTAAACCCGTTTCGGTAAACTTATGTAAACTAGTTACGTAAGTCGAACCGTACGCGTATAAGCGTTAACGGGTAACCGGATGAGTTATGAACAAGTTCCATATGCTATTATACTTTAAACAAGTTATAATATTAGTAGGATATCAACTTGTATGCCCGTTAAGGTTTTAAAATCAAATTAAGCCTCATAAGGATGTTTTGGTCATTTAATGACGTATAAAAGAATCTTGCATATAATATGATGTTATGATCATAAAAATTCTATGAAAACACTTTATTTATGATATAATATCAGTAGGATATCAATCATATTTGTGTTTTATAGTTTAAGACTAAACTATGCACCGTACGGGCATTTTGGTCATTTCACACATAGTTTGAAAGCTTATTTGGGATTCTGAGTTTACAACATGTACCTACTGTAAAAACATTTTAAATAAGTTATAAAATCGTATAGCATATTATACAATCATTCTTTGATTGTATACGGCCCGTATAATGGTATACGGGTCGTATACAACGTTTATTATTTTTTTATTTGCTCATATGCTCAATATACGAGCACTGTTTATGTCTTTTATACAGGCCGTATAATGTTATACAACTCGTATACAATTAACCATTTTTTTAATTAGTGTATTAGAATTGACGAAAACGCAGTCGGTATGTGTTTAGAACATGAAATAAGATAAAGCTTTTTTTGCTTTTGCTTTATGTTTATCAACTGGTCGTTTGTTTGAGTCCCAATGAACTACTTTCTATTGATTACCAACCGTGTGAATTGACGAAAATGCAGTCGGTATGTGTTTAGAACATGAAATAAGATCAAGCTTGTTTTACTTTTGCTTTATGTTCACCTTAACTCAAATTTTTTATCATTACAAATTGTCGCATATTCCAGTATGGCGGCTGAGTTGTCACATAGACTTACATCATCATAAATTGATAATCACACCACCACCTTATAAGTCAAAGAGATGGAAAGATAGATCGTACAAGAACGCCAAGGTTTTGATTTATGCACCAAACATATCGTCATTACAAATTGTCGAAACATTAAATGACATTTCAAATTCATAGCCAACCTAAATCCACGAATTCCGTCGTCTTGTATCTACCAACAATCTTCTGATATTGAATTATATGTTCCTTGTAAAAGTCTTCCCAGCTCACTGATGGCACAGCATTTGTCAGTTCACTTTATTCTATACAAGTCGTATAACCTTATATGACACGTATACATATGAGAATAAATTATTAATTCCCAATTTAAAACATATGGATGACTGAAAAAATTTTGGCACACAAACGCATAGGGTCCTCCCAAATAAACAAGCAGCCGAGCAGACTGACTGGTATTTGCAATCAAAACGGAAAGAACGGCTCAATCAAGGGTTTCTTTCTACAGGTCATCTATCGCTTTTAATCTTGATTTACTGCTTGTTTGCCTTCACTTACGTTTCCTTTTTTTCGTGATTAATTTCAATGATTTTCGGGATTGTGTTTATACCCTTACTGTGAATTAAGTATTCTCCTTCTTATTGGGTATTTCTTAATTGAAATACTTGGATGATATTATTTATGACTGCTTTAAATCAATTTCTTTTTTACAAATTAAACCTTGATTAGGCACTTTGCAAGACTCAATTTTTTATAATAGTGAATTTTCTTTCTTTTTTGCTATATGTATTCTCATCAAGTGTAGGAAATCACGTATTTTTGCTTGAAATTGCTTATTAATATGCTTAGTGGGGCTTTTTTTATAACCATGAGTAAATGAGTAGGGGTGGTCATGCTCAGGTTTGGTCAGTAAACGACCAACTAAATCGGCTGTGTTGGGTGGATTGGCTGGCTGGTTCTACCGGTTTGGTGATTTAACGTTTTGAAGAGTTTTTTTTTTTAAATTAGTTTGGATTAAAAAATAATGTAGAATTATAAAGATAGATGGTTCATGATTATAATAGAAATATACAATTACAAATATCAAAAACGAAAAAAAGTTGTATATAAATAATAAAGGTTTAATGATCAGTTCCAAGTTCCAAACCAGACTGAACCGTGAAACCATGAAAACTGAACCGTTTGGATCTCAAACTGACCAAACCAGCTGGCTGCTTCGGTTTGGTTGGTCCCTAACCATGAGAGTGTTTGAGATCGCAATGGTATATCTGAATTGTATTTCTGTAAGAACCATGGTTAGCATGCAACAAAAAACCAACTATGGTTTAAAAAAAAAAAAAAACTGAGCAACATGTAGTGGCGAAGCTTGAGATTTCTGACCGGGGTCGAAAACGTATATACCTAAAAAATTCTATGCGAAAACTACATGCTGGACACTACTGAGCGAAAACTTCCGCCATCCCCCCCCCCCCCCCCCCCCCCCCCCCCCCAACTATGATGCGCCCCTGGCAACATGTATTAGGGTGCCTTTTTTAGACTGATTATATCCTTTATTTGGCTTGCATCAGTCAAATGGTTGTTGCTCTATAACTGTGAGTTCGTTAAAATAAAGGGTTCTTTGTTTCTTATCCTTCTATAGTTCTATATTTCATTATGTCGTATTTACCCTTTTAAAACACACGTAAAATAGTTACTTAAAGTAGCACTTTCACTTGATAAATGATCATTGCAGGATTGTAAAATTTCATCCTTATAAGGCATCATGTTTACCACAGCAGTAAAATATCTTGGTACAAAACCGAAACCAGCAATGAAAGCATTAGAGCCTAGATTTCGACCTGAGCAGAATCAAACCATCACACGGGCTATTTTTGAAATCCTAAAAGAACACGGTCCTCTCAGTGTCGCTCAAACATGGGAACGCGTTCAGGTGACTTTAGTTTTTGTCCGTTCAGTATACAACAAAGTTTGATCCCGTTAAAGTATTTCTGTAATACAACCATATGATTATAAACATGTTGCAGGAAGCTGATGTAAAAGATTTGACCAGCAAAACACAGATGAAGACTGTATTGAGATGGATGAAACAGAGGCAGAAGCTTAAGCAGATATGCAATCATGTGGGTCCCAACAAGCAGTTCCTGTACACAACCTGGTTCACCAAACCACCAACTGTCACTGGGGTCAAATCTTTCTCAACTTAAGTCAACTTCAACTACAACTGCCGTATTTGATGTCATTAGATCGGTTGCTTCATGTTCTTGGCAAATTTCGATCATGCAAAAACAATTATAGACATCAGTTTGACATTTGTTTCGTGCGAGAGTTGTAATTGGATGCGATCTCTTTTGAATTTGAAAAGATAAAAGTCAAAATGGATTTTGGTTTAGCCGAAACACAAAACAACTGTAAATGCGTGTCCTGATTACAGACTAATGAACATAAAACATTTAAACTCATGGAGATGACAATAACATTCACTATACTGTTTTCCAATATACAAAATCCCTTTTCGAATTTCAACACATGTTTAAATTATTGTCGGGCATTTGCCGTGTGCAATACATCCTTTAAAACAGAAGCAATTCTATCAGCCATGTGTCGTTCTAGAAACATCTGTTTGACCCGCTCGTATCCTCTTTTTCCCATGGTTAGCCGCTTTTCAACATGTGTAGCAAGTTTAACAATGTTCGTGGCAAGCGGACTCACCCCTTCTTTCCCTGCTGGATGCAGAAACCCGGTTGACCCGTTCACCACAATCTCTGCAGTCCCTCCTGCTGATGTTCCCTGCCAATTAACAAACATAAATTGTCAGATTTGTCATTTGTGTGATTAATATAGCGTACATATAAACTGTCGATACATAAATAAAAATGTATACCAGTACAGGAAGCTGAAACGCCATAGCTTCGATTGTTATCCTTCCAAAACATTCTCCTCGACCCTAAAACAAGACATGTGATGGCTATCTGAGTCACTTGTTTGACTTCTTTTACCAATTAATCGTCAAAGGTCAAAAGATTGGAACTTTATTATGGTACCTGAGAGTTTTGGACTAGAACATCGATTGCGGCTAGATATGGGGCTACGGTAAGAGTTTTATTCACGAAATGAACACGATGCTGGATCTTTTTCTGTGCTACAAAATCCCTAAGTTCTGTCTCAAATTTTGTCTGCACGCTCATATCACTCCCCACAATTACTGCATGTATTGATGGCACTTGTAGCTTTTTTTCTTTTATCAGTTGTAAACTCTCGTAAAATGACCGTAAAAATAAATCTTGACCTTTTCCTCGCGACACACCTGCACATCATGATCATGCATTAAAATATTTTTATATTTCTTTAAAAAAAATCTATGACAGTGTTAGTGTGAAAATTAACTTACTATTTATAGCAGCAAATAGTATGTCATCATTCCTTACGCCAAGTGACTCCCTAACATGTTCTCTCAAAACCCTTTTGGCCACGTTATCTTCAGCAACATCCATAAGTTCTTTACTGTTACCAAGGTGAACAACATACGTCTTCGGCATTTTAATTCTGCAGATTAAAAGATGAGATTTTTCACAATTTTGTAGCTAAAAGGAGTGATTAAATCAGTATATAGAGTAAAAAAATTATACTTTAAGCGTTCTTGAGTCCTGTTCTCCCAATATTCAGCTGTTACATGGGAATCAATCATAGAGCCAGCAACATATGGCAGGTGTTTAACATAATCTAATTTAAAATAATGGCCACGCATTTCATGAATCCACCATAAAACCTTCGGCAGTACTCGTGGAACATTTTTGGCTAAAACAGCATCAAGCCATTTTCCGGCAACAGCAGTGTTTAAAATCACCAAATCAGCTTTTAGAGCTGTGTTTATAGCCTCTTGACCTTTAGCAGAGAAAACCTAAAATACAGTTAAGATTATCAGAAGGCAAGCAGAAAACGTACAGTGGCATTTAAGTAAATACCATCAAACGGCATCCCAAAATATTACAACTTTATAACCATGTGAACTGAAAAATGTACCTGCACTCCACGGTCCAACATCTTGTTCTCCAAATTGTATACAACTTCATCTGTCCCAGAGGGTTTTTGATTCGTTATCCAACAAACTTCAGCACCCACACCACGTAGTAAAAACGCTAGTTCCATCAAAAGCAACGGACCACCTAAAGAATCAAAACAAAGCGATTATTTGTCGTACCGACTACTGACTTGTATAGTTATATCCATTACATTTCCTTTAATTCAGAAGCAAATAGATCACTAAGAATATTTTCCCCTTACTTTCATAAGCAGAAAAATATGTAAACATTGAGAGTAAATTGTTCTTAACAGTATTAGAGAGCAATTACAGTGTCATAAACTACATAAAGTAACTGTTGTTGCAGCTTGTTACTAAAGTCCCCATATGTGGTTAATGTGATTGTTCTAAAATAGTAAACTTTCAACAATAGATTCTAATATTGTATATAGGCAAGCAAAACAACTAATTTAGATCTAACAATGTGAACTAATAATGAAATAAATTTTACCAGAAAGAGAGAGTTCATGTGAAACAAGAAGAACGAGTTTAGACTTCATGAAACTGAGTGGACTGGGACTCGTAACCACTCCGATCTGAGACGACGTCGTCTCCTTCACCTTCTCCGGCTTCTGGATCCGATTACCTACATCAAAATGCTGCCGATCACACGAGGAATCATAGGCAGCCCTAATTATAAACGCAACAGCCGTAGAAACCGAGAGCATAGCTAAGAGTAACAGCAGCCAGCGTTTCTTGTGGAACAAGAATGTTGAAAATCCTGTTGACGGTTTCGCCATAGCTAGGGTTACGAATGCTGTCACTGATTTAGGTTATTAAAGTGTGGTCATTGATTTAGGGTTTGTGAAAGTATAGTTATGGATTGGTGGTTGTGAATGATGATGATTTGAAGTTTGAAGTTACGTGTAATGAGATTGAATCTGGAATTAGAGTGAGTGAGTTTGATTTGAGAGAAGATTTGGGGGAGTAGTAGGAGTGTATGAAAGTGTAACCAAGGTTTCTTGTTTTTAATCAGGTTTCGGGTTTAAAGGGTCGTGTTCTTTTGAATAATCAATCCATATTAGATCCAGTAATTTGGTTTTCGGGTTAGTTGGATTGGGTGAATTTGGATCGGTGATATTCGGTATTCGACTACCTAATCCGGATGGTAAACCCGAAACCCAAAACATTAGGGGTGTGTAGACCAGAAGTTCGACGGGTATAGGACTGACCGGGTATGGGATTAATTTTAAAAAAATGTGGGAATGAGATTAGGCGATACACAGTCTGATCACCCGAAACCACATACCCGTTTACCCGAACCATATGAACGAATCATATATCCGATTTTTTTTTATTTTCCTTTAACGTTGTCTATTTACGCTTTATTTGAGTAAGTTATTATAATGATATTATTTATTATGATAAAACTTTATGTTTATAATGTATCATATTTTACTTTGTTATAGTTGTTAGAGTTAATTGCCCAGATAGTCCCTATGGTTTGCCATTTTTTCACGTTTAGTCCTCAACTTTTCAAAATAGCATGTATGCTCCCTGTGGTTTAACAAATTGTTACTTGGATAGTCCCTACACTAGATGAGGGTTAACTTTTGATGTTAAGTGGGTGTGAAATGACCAAAATGCCCTTACTAATAAATAAAACATAAAAAAAAAACCAACCCACCCCCACCCCCACCCCCTTTCTTTCTCTCAGCTTCTTGCCCAGTTTAAACAAACTCACCCTTTTTTCTCTCTTTCTCTTGAGCAACAGAGGCAGTCTCCATCACAAACCACCCCCTACACCTTGTCTCCACCATACAACCACCATCAATCCTCAATTTTTTCAATTAATTGCACTGCCCCTTGAAACTAATTGACGTGTGTACTTGGTTGTTTCTTCAATTAATCGCCTTGACTTTTGAGATGTCTGGTATGTTGCTTCTAAATTTCTCTATTTTTCTTTTGTACCAACCTTTTTTCCCTTTTTGACTTGATATTCATTCTAATCGTAGACTTCCAAATTCAGATTAGAAACTGTATTTAAAGCTCCATACATATCCACCGAACCATCATTTAAGATAGCATACGAAAAGTATTTTTTTGGATGTGAATATTGAAGAACAAGATGGTAAAGGTTGATTTTTTTTTTGTGGGTGTGATCGGAAATCACGAATTGAGGAAGAAACCCGTTTTTCCGACGACTAAATAATTTAGGTGCGCTTTCCGGCGACGAAAAGAACGGTGGCATTAATGTAGATCTGTTACCTGCAGGGTCCTTTAAATCCGTCACATGGTTTTAGTCTTGTCAGATCGATTGAGTACCGTTGACGATGGTGAGAGAGAGATCGCCAGTGATCGATTGAGTCTTCTTCACGCGAAGAATCGAACGGAATATTGTCGGAACCTGCAACCACCGTTTCTGTGTTCTCTATTTCGAACCTGCAACTTTGATTTCGAACGGAATGTTGTCGGAATTCACCTCCATTGCGGTGGAGGTGGAAGGTGGTGAAGAAGAGGGGTTGCTGGTTTGGATTTGAGTGGGGAAGAAGAGGGGTGGGCCCCACACTATTTATTAATTACTTTTTTGTTTTTTTAATACATGTATAAAGGGTTGTTTAGACGTTTCATACAAACTTAACTTAACAAACTAACTGTCATCCAATCCGGGGACTATCCGAGTAACAAACGATTAAACCACAGGGAGCCATAGGGACTATCCGGGCAATTAACTCTAGTTGTTATATAAATAAAGTAATTTTAATAATAAAAAAGAAATGTACTTAAAAATCCTAGCGATTACTTTTTAACAAACTAACAAGTGTACCATATACTCGCGGGGATGCCCAATGCCTTATGAGTAATAACCGGCAGTTATTGGGCCGAGTATGGGACACGATCTTACAACCGGGTATGCGATTGAGATTTACCAATACCTGGCCCGAAGCCGACCTATTATGATCCCTGCATTCGGGTTAGGTAAATGGGGTGCAAATTCATTATGTTGGTGCTAGCTAATTAGTCATATGATTCGATAATCAGACGGGATTGTTGTATTTGATAATCAACTCGGATGTAGACGTCTGAATGAATTCGATAATCAGTTAAGCGCACACACACACATAAATATAATACAAAATTATTCACAATACTAACATGATGAACTCTTATGTACAAGACGAAATAAAAGACAGATTCTATGCACTCATACACTGTACAAGTCGATTGGATTTTGGAAGAAAAGAGTAAATGAATCGAACTTGATTTGTCGATAAATTTGTGTAAGAATGTAATCATACCTTGTTGGATCTAAGATTGTGTGCTTGTGTATGTTTTTGATAAAAAAAAAAGCTATTTAACAATTTAAAAGATCATTAATACAAGTTAATAATAAACACATCAATCAAAGCATAAACTGGATTTGTAAGGAATGAATGTCTAATCACTTCTTTATTACTAGTTTCAGCAATACATCATAGTGCAATTGTGACTCCACCTCACCAGGTGTATTCTCTCTCATACTTTAGCCTTTCTCTCTCTAAATTCTTTGATCTAAGATATTCAGCTGTAAGAGTTAACTAACTACATTAGTGTATTGTTCTATTTATAAGGGGAGAGAACTGATGATGACGTCAGCATGAAAGTGAACCAAAATACCCAATAAAGGTGTAATTACTAACAGTTTGCAAAACTGCTAAACAGAAAGCTAAAACAATTTAAAAGACTAAACTACTGAAAATATAAGAGAAACAGCTAGGAAACCAAACTACTGAAAAAATTCAGTACTTTTGGTTTCCAACACTTTAGTCTTCAGCCGTTGACCAGCAATTGTCTTCAACTTTTGACTTGTTGACCAGCATTATCACATCTCAACACTTTGACTTAGTCTTCCAGCTCTTTTGATCATAATAGTTCTTTTTCTAGCTGTTTGGTGGTTGTTTGATGAAGCTTTCAATGGGGAATTTCTAGTACTTGAAAATTGTAGCATTCTTATTACAAAAGCTAAGGAAGATGGTTCATCTAGGTTTTATCTTTCATCCTCAACATATCTTACATAACCCAACTTACCTGCTCTGCCTCATGGAAACATGTAGTCATGGTAAATTGAGTGGTCGCGACAAATGAATTGCCTAAAATTTCAGGATTTTCATTAAGAGGTTAATCAGGTTATTCGGGTTACCCGAATAACCACCAATCCAATCTGAATAACAATCCATTTAAAGTAATTCAGGTTCAAGTAAAAGGTTATTCGGTTACGGGTTCATCAGGATTTCTCTGGTTTGGGTTTGAGTTACGATACTGGTTTCGATTCCAGCAAGTGGTTAATTTGTATTTTGTCTCTTTCAATTTTGATTTCGCCACTGCCTCACACATCGTTGTTTGTCTTGTAAACGAAATGTACTCGGTTTGTTTTGGCTAGCATGAACCTTCAGCCTATATGAATCCATCTTTGTAGATGACCCTTTTTTTTGCTTAAACCCTCCATTTGTTGTATTATTATTATTTTGTATAAGAGAATACTGTAGTAGAGTAGGAGAAGAGATGTGTGAAATTTTAAAAGAATTGTATAAGTTTATATCGTTTAAAAATTGAGGTTTATTTTTTTAAAGTCTAACAGCCAACGGGTCATATTGCCTCTATCTCACTTGAACCCGTGAAACATTTGTCACATCGTGATCACTTGGGTGGGCCCATGTTCTAGTAAACTCGCTGAACCTATGACCCAGCACCGAGTGGCCCATCCCCTTGGAAAACAATTTATAAACTCTTTGTGTAATTAATAGTTAAAATAGACTCACTTATTTAGAAAAAAATAAACCGTTATTGAAACTGCTACCACTTTTAAGTATGATAAATAAATTAGTAACAAGCTTACTCGTAGTATGCAATATTTTTTAAAAATCAACAAAAGTCTGATTATCTTGGTAAACCCAATGGCAAAAGGTCATCCATGTCAGTGAACGCAAGTGACGCGTCTTCTACCATTTCAAAGGAAACACACCGTAGAAAGACTCCATGTGGTATAAAACTCCTAGCTCAATCTAAAACAGTTTTGCTCCAAACTTTTGACCTCCAAGTTGAAAGCTGATGATCGTATGAATGCACTAGAAGTTAATCGAACGTATTATTCAATTAAAATTGAAATTTTGCGCAAGTCTTAGATGACTTGAAATCTTGAATTATGCATCCAGTTTTGTCGTGTATGGCTTAAATTAATTTTATATGGTTAATTAAAGCGACAGCTTTGAAATCAAAATAAACTTCTAGAAACGAACTTTTATGAGGTATTTTATAAGGGAAACTATAAGCACATTCTTTTGTAGGTAAAAATGCTATAAGAACAGAAAACACATTCTATATATCTATATTTTTATAAATCATAGTTGATGTTAACAAATGAACATACAATAAACCCTAGGTTGGTTACAAAAAAAAAAACGTTGAGAGGCTAATGTTTTAATTTCAAATGAACATGTTGGTTTTTTTAACGGTAAACGAACATGTTGATTGTTGGAAATTTAGTGAAAATGAGTTTTTCACTAAATATTTTGGACATCAATAATATTTATATATGTGTTGTATAAATAATTATTTATGGGTTTGTGTTCAAACTATGTCCAAACAGAGCTAAGATGAATGAGATATCGAAGCTTGAAGTTGTATGTTTGGAACAAACAAAGATGAGAAAAATGGATTGAGATTTGTCACCTTGTCCCACATAGGTGGAATGACAAAACTAAAAGTGATATATAAGAAGGAGCACTCCTTGAAAAGCAAACACTAGTGGGGACCCAAAGGGTGCATCACACCTGCACACATGCGCGTGTGACGTGGGCTATAAGCCCAATGTGGTGCGCTTTAAACTTCGCACACCGCCTTTGTATTTTTGCCCATGAGCGCGTGGTCAGATACATGGCGGGTCCGCTTATGGCGCACCTTTGGGTGGCGTAGGCGAATGCCATGGCATGGCACATGTAGATGTGGCGCGAGCTCCTTAGGCGCATGACGCACGTCATTGGCTATGACGAAGTATGCAAAGTGGCATCCGTGTGGCGCGCGAGTATGGATGGTGCATAACCAGGTGGCTTTCTGGTGTGCGTAGCGACTTCCAATTAGCGCGTGGCGCAAGAAGGTGTGTCTCCGCGGAAGCGTAGTGCAGGCTCAACTAAGGCGCGCCTGCATGCGCGCTCGACCGGTCAAACAAGTCTACTTACTAGAGAGTTAATGTTAGACGGTTTCCACTAGTGCCATAAGTTGAATGGCAATTTCTTTTTACTACCACTTAATATCCATTAACTTAGAGTTTAACCCTTTTTATTACAAGATTAATGATCTTGTTAATTACAAGATTAATAATCTTGTTTATGTCAAATTAAGAGGGTTTAATGAGTCTTGAGGTATCTCATTATATAATGAATATGGTTTATTCATTTGTGAAGTAGAAGAATGATATACTCAAGAACAATCTCTACATCTTGTGAGACTTTAGAGGAGAGCATTCTCTAAATTATTCACAACTTCATATTTTCCTAATTGTATGAACACCAAATTATACCGGTGCTATCTCGGGCATGAGAGTCATCTCCGGCAGTACACATACTGTTCCTGTTGTTGTAACCTGGGAGACAGAACCGTCTGAGAGGAGGCGCAGAATCTGTTTTAAGGGAAGCGTGTTGAACACGTGCATCAACCAAAACCGTCAACAATTTTGCTTGTCTTGCAGCGGAGTTTCGATCTCGTAGGTGCGGTTGAAGTTTCCAAAGACATCGACTTGAATCAAGATTGGTAGAATTAAATTGTATATTACATTTATTTATTTAGTTTACGTAACTGATATTGTACTAGTCGAATTTCCCACAAATAACGAGAGTCTCGTTATTATATATATTTTGTTATATTTTTTAATAAAAAGTGAACCTAGTTCCTACAATTTTAAAACAGACTTTCGTGAAGATTGTTGCTACAATCTTAAATCCCTCTACAAGGATTCAGGTTCACGAAAGTTTTAAAATTTTAATTGAGATTTTGTTAAAATCTTGAAATATTTTTTTGGGAAATATTTATTTAGTACAATGAGTCGGATTAATTTTATGATTGGAGTACAATCTTTAATCCGAATACCGTGTTACAAAAACGAACATTTTGATTCAAGTTTGGAGTTCATGGCTTTTGTTCGTG
The DNA here is from genome assembly GCA_030545235.1 of Helianthus tuberosus. Classification (NCBI taxonomy): domain Eukaryota; kingdom Viridiplantae; phylum Streptophyta; class Magnoliopsida; order Asterales; family Asteraceae; genus Helianthus; species Helianthus tuberosus. Next base: position 48,847,946 of record CM060404.1, on the reverse strand, counting down.
TTTAGATAAAACCGAACCATATGCAAAATAATATGTATTTCAATAGGTTTTGAAATACTAAATTTTCTAATGAGTGTATTAGAAAAAAATATTTTGTAACCCCTTCAAAAGTGTTTGTAACGTTTAATTTCTTTTTAATAAGATTTTAGAAACCATAATTGATATATTAATGTTGGTTTTAAAAGTCTTGAAATATGTATATTTTCTAATGAGCATATTAGAAAATAATTATTTTATAAAATAACAAGTTTTAAAACATTTATGTATTCTAACAAGGGTGTTAGAAATAATTATTTTGTATAATAATATGTTTTAAAACATCTATATGTTCTAACGAGCGTGTTAGGAACAATGTTTTAAAAACGGTTGGATGTTCTAACGAGCATGTTAGAAACAATAGTTTAAAGACGTTTAGATTTTCTAACGGACATGTTAGAAAAGATTATTATTACAAATAATTGTTAAACGAGCGTGTTTGAAACAATTATTTTGGATAATAAGAAATCTTGAAATGGTTTCGTATTTTTTTATTTCTAATGAGCGTATTAGAAATAGTTTTTTATAAACTTCAAAACAAAAATTGTAATAAGTTATTTCTAATGAGCGTGTTAGAAATGATTTAACGACTTTGGCAATTTTTTTTCTTCTAACAAGCGGGTTAGAAAACGTTTATTTTATATAGGCCAAAAACGGCTTATGACAATAAATGATCGTTTAATTCTAACAAGTGTGTTAGAATTTTAGAGAATAATAAGGTTTAATATCATCTATTATATCTAATGAGCGTGTTAGATACGATGATTTTGTAAACGTAACTACTTAAAAGACGATCAGATTTTCTAACGAGTGTGTTAGAAAAGTTTTTGTTGCAAATAATTATTAACGAGTGAGTTGGAGACAATTTATGGATAATAATTAACCTTGTAACGGGTTCGTCTAAACCTTTAAATTTCTAACAAATAAGTTAGAAACGGTTTTTTTACAAAAATGTTAAAACTGTTTTGTATTTGTTTATTTCTAATGAGCGTATTAGAAAGAGTTTTTTTTATTACTTCTAATGAGCGTGTTAGAAATGATTTAAAGAGTTTGATAATTGTTTACTTTCTAAGGAGCGTCTTAGAAAAGGTTTATGTTTATTTCTAACGAGCGTGTTAGAAAATGTTCATTTAAATAAACCAAAATTGGCTTATGAGAATAAGTGTATTCGTTTTATTTATAACGAGCGCGTTAGAAACGGTTTACTTTATAAAAACCGAATATTTTGAATGTTTGTTAAACATTTAAATTCTAATTAGCATATTAGAATTGGTTATCATACAAACCACTCGTTTTAACGATTGGTAATCATTATTATCTAACAGCGGGTAGAAATGGTTTGAATATGATAAACCAATTATTAAAACGATGTGTATTCGTTTTTAGTTTCAAACGAGCGAGTTTGAAATTGTTTTATTTAATAAACTATTAAGGTTGATTGTCTTGATTTGTAATCAAAACATAAATATATAGTTTAATATTAAAACACTTGCAAAAACGAGAAATGGTTTGAACGAATAAAACATGTCTTTGCGAATTATAAGTGTTTCGATACTTCTACAAGAAGTATAACGTCTTGAACCATATAATAGTCTCGGAAAGACTATTTAGTGAAAAACAACTCGATGTTGTTATAGACATAATAAGTTGCTTAACTACTTGCGATTAGTTAATTGTAAACAACTTTATAATTTTGGACAACTTGTGATTATTCAAGTTTAGAGTTCCAAGATGAGGGAGTACCTCAAAACATGACACTGAACGAAATAATTGTGTTTATTTCGGTCAAAAGTGTTGAAGATAATAACACTTTGGCATTTGATGTTTAGACCTTTTTAGTGTATCAGTTTTATTTTATTTTTTTGTCCACTTTTATTTTATTATTAACTAGATTTTTACCCGCGCCGCGCGTTGCGGCGGCGACATCACGTCACACGCGTGACGATGATGACATTGATGTGTGGCGCGCCACGCGTGACGTGTGAGTTTACCTCTGAAAGAAATAAACAAAAAAATACCTTGAAGTGACACCTGCGATCCCATCCTAGCTTTGCAAGCTGATTCAATACACAATAATACAAAGTAAAGTTAATTTGAAAAGGCCAAAAAATAACAAACAAAGAAATAAAAACAACAATTCGACTACTAATTTCAAATTATGTTGGTGTGATTTAGCAACTAATAACTAAGTCAGTGATAGATTGGTATGAACAGTTTATATCTATCAATCCTACGAATCTGAAACATAATTAAATAACTTACATTTGGTGGAGTTTTGTGGTTCCTTTAGAGCATTTCACCTAGAGGATAACAAACCCAAAACAGATTACAAACCTACTGGTTGCCATGTGATATCAGGCGACCATCTCCTAGCATCATAGCATGAGTATATTGCCCAATCACTTTGTCAAAGCAAAGTAAATCACACGAAGAGGCATTCAAGCTAAGCATAAAGCCAAAACTATTCAAGTAGGGAAAAAATTAAAGGACAATGTCAAAAAAGGACCGTTAGCATACAAAACAAAGGAACAATGAGGCTCAGATATGTAAAGCTTATGCCCCGCCAAGATACGGAATACCTCATCTTCAAAACGAAGAGGATAAACTGTCATGGCTGCATAGCCCGACTGTGATGCAAGCACTTAAACACCACAGCATGTCGGCTGCCCCGCCAAGACACGGAATATCTCATCTTCAAAATGAAGAGGATAAACCACCATGGCTGTATAGTCCGATTGTGATGTAAAAGCACAGACAAATACATGCCAACACTGAACAGTGCACAAAGAGTAAGTTATCATCATAGCCCCTAAAATAAAAAGAAACAATAATCATTGGATAAATTGTTGCCAGTTCTTTCACACATTCCATTAGAACACCACATTCAGGATACCTGTTTAAACATGACTACTTCTTAACCAACTTCTAATAACGAACAACGCGCATTAATTAACATAATCACCAAAAAGATTAAAGTAAGTAGTTAATTACCCATCTTTGTATAACACAACAACCACCCACACATCTGATGAAGCTTGTGACACCTAATGAACAAAATTCGATCCAGAAATCGGTATGATTGAACCAAATTTTGCGATTTTCACACCTTGCTTCATCTCAGCTAACTTCTGTCTCCTTCAATAACAACAATATGGATGTGTGCTGAACCACTGTAAAAGTGCTCATTTGCAAAGACAACATATTAATTTCCTTAATTTAAGCAAAGATGAATAAATACTACTACTTTGGGAATTGTATTAGTCAACATCCCAATCCACTCATTATCCTCATGGTTTTCTTTTTTTTTTAAATAAACCCACCATCCATACTGTATATTTTGCATTCAAAGAACCCTATTGCAATTGGAATAATCTTGAAAAAAAAATCTATATCAACCACTTATCCCCACAACTTACGGCTACATCTCAGAATGTATAACATCCCAAATCCCTCTTTCTCTACATCCTGGCCGTAGTCCCCCCATACCACCCTCATATTGCATTATCAAACATATGCAACTGGATCTAATTTCCCCAAATCCAGCAGAATCAATAATAATAATAAGGTAAAGAAACTCTAGGACACAAAGAAGCCTTCATTAGAAGCAAACAGAAAACATCGGTTGAAATTGAATAGATACATACCTGGAGTTTGAAGACTCCTCACCCTTAGGTCATCGGTTTGTGATGGTCCATGCGCCAAAGTACGGCGGGCTCCGCCGTAGAAACGCCGCGGCAACGCCGTGGCACCGTGTGTGGTTAGCAAAACAGGGTGGTCGGCCTCCTTTACTGTCTCATCTCCGCCTCGGATGCAAGATTAGCGAAGTCTGATGATAGCATCGAAGGTGCGATCTTTGGTTCAACTTGTGTCGCCATTTTGTGAAAAGGGGAGAATGGAGGAGAAGGATTCGGGATTCATAAGTCTCTGATTGAGGATTAGGGTTTGGTATGATTAAAAGAGAAAGGGTAGGTGAAAAGATTTCTTAGGGCAGTTTTGTAATTTGGTTGCTTGGGTGAGGGCAGATATAGTCATTTGGTCATTGCACCGACCTTTGTGTTTAAGATATATATAATGGTAGACTATCGTTTGGGTTTATTTCACATAAACAAATGGTCTAAATATAATATAAGATAAATATTTATTTTGGACTACTAATAATTTGTCAAGGATACACATTTTGGTACAAAGTGTAAAAAGTAATTTACACAAACACAACGAGCGGGTTGTGATCATGACTTATGTAATAAGTCACAAATCAAACATCAAATGCATAACGGCGTCGTAAGAAACATGGTGAATGGTTTGAGATGAAATACACGAAAACGAGATATGTCATCTAATGTTGAGAGCATCAACATGGAAATGCACATGTGAGTTTTTTATAGAATATAACATATGAAAGAAATATATGTTATTATTGTAAATGATTTTAATATTTTAGAAAATTTATTAATGGAAATTTACAATAGTGATGGACTTGTAGATGTTTCTACCACCATCAATGTTGTTTAAACTATTTGGAGGCTTGGTCCTCAATTTGGGAGAGTATCCCAATACATGGTATTAATGAAACAACAACGTAAATGTATATATCACTATATGCATACGTGAATGCTTTGTTGTTGAGAGTCAATCTGATTGGCTATATCTCAAGACTCAAGTGTTTTTATACAAATATTTGTCATCAAAGTGACTTAGATTAAGACTTATGTTTAAGTCTTTAGGAAGTCAATGGTGAAGCCTTGGAGATAAAAAAAACAAACGAGTTATGATCCTAATGGATGAAGTTAACTATGGTTTTGTGTAACACCTCGAAAATTCACGTCCTATAATGTGTTGACACGTGTCATGAAGTTTGAACGTGTGAAAGAATGTTATAAAAGGACTAAAGTTGACAAACATGGAAAGTACGTGATTATACGGGTTCTAAATGTCAACAATGAATAAATATACTTCATAATAACCCTACATGATGTTTATAACCTCAAACGAATAAATCATGGATCATACGAAGCAAAAAGTGAGTAATTACAAACTACAGGGGTTAAATGTGTCAGCATGTTTAAAGATATACCTCTGAGTGACCTTTGGACAAACCCGAAGCTTTGTAAATGCTAATTATGCTCACTAGAATGCACGATTAAAATTTCATAACATTTCGTTATCGTATGAGAAAGTTATGACCAAATTCGTGTGCGAAGGGTTAAAGTGTTAACGATGAAAGTTAAGGCTTTACGGGTTAACCGGAAGTGTTCAGGGACTTGGCAAAGTGGGTATAAGCCCTAAAGTCCTTGTGGGTATATTTCAAGGGGTCAAATTGCAAGTTAAAGCTTAATTACCCTTTCAATTTAACCAAAGGTCAAGTTGGAAAACAAAGAAGATCAAAAATAAGATTTTGCAGGCCCATGCGGCCCGCTTTGGTTTTGGTTAAACGGGACGCGGGCCGCGTCCCAGGCCCAGATACATAAAACGGGGACAGGCCCCTGTATTCGCGGAAACTCGACTTTTAAACGCATTTTTAGCATGGTGGGCGACCCCTAACTGTACTAGAGCACTAGTGACATGTGTTGGATGGTTGTGGTTGATCATAGACTTGGTTGTCAACATGTTGTGGTGGGTTAATTCACTATATAAAGACATGTTATGCAACAATCATTCTCACACCTTCATCTGCATAATTTGATCATTCCTGGAGCTCTCAAGCAGGTCCATCTGATCTCATCTCGTGCATAGGACTCTTGTAAGTCTGCTAGTTCTTATTTAGTTGAGTTTAGCTTGTTTAATTAGCTAAAAGTCAAACCGTCGTAATTACGGTTTGACTTCGAGATTAGTCAATAATGGCTCAGTCATATCTCGAATTAAAAGTAGTTATAGGTTGGTATTTATGTGGGTAATAAACCCCCAAAAGGGTTTCCCCTGATCACCACCCTAACCAGGTCAAATGTCGGGTCAAACTTTTAATTAAAAAGTCAACATAATGCTTAAAATGTCATTTATGCATAATTAGCTATCTAGAACATATATAACCTGTTTGATCATTGCTATAACTTAGTAATAAGTGTAAGAACATGTCCAAACATGTTCAACCCGACTATTTCCTGTTTAGACCCGGTTCGGAACCGAAAGTCACATAGTTCGACTTTCACTTTGACTTTCAGTTCTGACCCGTTTAGGCATGTTTTAGAAATGCCTCAGAGCTTTAATTGGATTAGGTTACTTGTTAGAACAACCCTCTGTGATTATGCACCTTGGTTCACTAGTTATCTAATTAATATGCATATTTCCGTTAATTGCTCATATGTTGACCATTATGCCCTTATTACCTTAAAACGTGATTTATGAAAATGTAAAAGTGTAGAAACCTTTGTTACTGATATATAGACTTGTATGCAAAGTTTGACATCAGTTTGACTTGTAGATTAAGAGTTATGCTCATTATCGCAAAACTAATGCTTTATGTTAATAAAATGGCGTAATTAGCGTATAGCCTAGTTAAACATACTTTTTGGTATCAAATCTTTTGCCCACTGATGTAATATATTATTTTGGGATTTTTAAAGATTTTTAATTAATTTTAGGCTGAGCATAACTCATAGTCGTAGGCTTAATTCGGTAAATGCCGGTTTTGCCCTTACGGGCCATAAAATGAGTTTTACATATCTAAACGACTCCAAACCTTTTGCTACTGATCACATATGATAAATAAATTATTTTAAGCCTTCTGGAAATGTAAAAATATCAGATTTAAGTATCGAACCCGGAAATGACCTTAATCGCCTTAATTAGCGTTTTTAACGCATAGTATGTTTTAAAATCATATTGGACATACCCGGGTTGATACCTACTGATATTTTAGGAAAATTAGGATATTTTAACAGTAAGCAAAGGTTGGTAAACTCAGACTTCAGTTTTGAGCTTTTCGGCTTATGTGAAATTACCGAAATACCCCTACGGGGCCTAGTTTGGTTAAAAATGATAAGTTTCACATACGTGCTTTAACGTACTGATATAACTTAGCAAATTGAGTATATTTTCTGATTACATCAGACCTGTAATTCAGGTTGTCACTTAAACTCTTTTATAAACTTTTAAATGACCAAACTACCCCTACGGGGCCTAGTTTGTGTCTAAACACGGTTCGGGCATAACGAAAGACACCTTACTGATGTCACAACATATTTGAGACATAATTAACTTAGGAAACCTATATATAGCTCTCATGACTACCCGTCACGCTTATTACGCGTACGGTTCGGTTTATGTAACAAGTTTACATAAACTAGCCGAAACGGGTCAAACCTTAGCGGTTTTATCTCAAAATCTAGAATGTGAATAATAAACCCATATTAAACAAGTCTTCAAACTTGTCGGGTCCGAATCACATTCTATCCGGTCATCGCTTAATCGTGCGTACGAACCGTATCATGAAACTAGCCAGTCTAAGCTTAAGCTTAATAAAAGACCCGTTAGCATTCTAATAGGTTATCATAAACCTTCGTTCCAGATTAGGAGGACCAGTAAAAGCTACGTGCATTTTGCTTATTGTGATAAATACTTACTCAGGTAAATACTTTTAACTTATTTTCCCTATACGAGTTTGGGTTACGGTATATAGCATACCGCTTGATCGGGCATCAAATCTCCACATTAAGTGGGTAGTTGAATAATTTGATCGGCTCGTTTAAATAGTCTTGTTTACTTTACAGCCTTTGGGGGGTTAATGACCATGTCCCGGATATCCTTGGCATCATCTTACGAGATGGCCGCGACCTGAGCACGGGGTGTAGGCGTACACCGTCTGTGTATAACTCAATGATGTGGTGTGTCTATTGATCTTTAACCCGGACAAGATCCGGGCTACTGAACGCATAAGTAACATGTAATTCGTTCACAAGATTATAATATTAAATAATTCTCCCAAGTTAAATAAAAATGTTTATGCCATGTGCATCCAAACCAATTTTCAATCATTTTCCAAAATGAGTCAGTTGATTGTATTTACCAGTGTAAACTGACGTATTTTCCCAAAAAGACTGAATGCAGGTACTAAACGAAATTGGCTGGATTGTCTCCTAAGCATCAATAAAAAGTCTCGCAAGCTTAGGATGCCAGAAGTCTGTTGAACCATTAATATTATTTTGTTTCGATCCGTTCTGTGGATAAACTTCCGGATATTGTTACATTGATAAACAATATTAAATTCGGTTGTATCATATTTTTAAATTTGCTTCCGCTGTGCATAATAATATTGTGTTGTTTGACTATTACGTTGCCAACCACGCCACGATACTCCCCCACCGGGCCCACCGGTGACACGTGGAAATCGGGGTGTGACATTTTGAGGCCTTCCTAAAAACCGATGGGTTTGGAATGGTGAAATAAAATTTCATTATTGTGTCTAAACTAAGAAACGAATGTTCAGAAGAGATAGTGCGTTATCTCTTAAGGCTGTGAAGAATCAAAATGATGCATCTTCTGTTCACATGCTAAAGTATTGTGGTCTAAAGCATGCTAGACTAATACTTGTTAATTTATATGCTCGACGGAGATTAAATTAACTTTAAACATTCAAAATATGTGATGACACAAGAACGAATTTTGTGCTAAAACAAAACTATAAAGGTAACTTCATTTTAGTCCTAAAGGATAGTTAATTAAAATGCAAGCAATGTGGGGGGATGAACCATTTAAGAAACAAACCCTTTAGGGTATGAAAAAATGGTAGTTGAGAAGTTTTCTCAAACTCGAAATGAAAAGGAGAACCTTTCATCACCCCATTTGGATGTTATTCAATTACACTTAAATGTGGGGGTGACTTGCATTTGAATGTGGAAATGGGAGTTGAGAAGCTTTCTCAAACTCGAAATGAAAGGGAGAACCTTTCATCGCCCCATTTGGATGATATCCAATTACACTTAAATGTGGGGGTGACTTGCATATATTGCAAACGCATGACCAAGTGGAGTACACAATGGTTATATGGAGTCAATCGAGTAGATTGTACTCGAATGCCAATTGGTTAGATTCAAAATCTAGTAAGATGTCAGTTATGACACACCAAAGGCATGGTGAAAACGTGTCTAGCCATGAATTGAGTTTCATGTCATTCTATAGACAAGGTACATAACTGGATCCAGGTTGAGATCACGAGTTATAAGTCTTATGAATCGACTAAAAGGCAAAAGTGACTAGCGAGTCAAGAACACGTTAGAACAATTGATCTAAACTGAAAATTATTGTTGTTGACCTAGCGAAGTCAACAAATAATTTTGGATCCAACAACCAGTGGGTTGATAAGAGATCAAGTTATGGAATGAGACTAAAGCCCATGGAAAAGGGACATGAGGGAAACCTAACCTAGCTGACTGGAGATCCCAAGATCTAGGTTCAATAGGACAACTTAATCGTGAACCGAAGGGTAGTCACTGTGGGGGCATAGCTAATATATATGTTTATGTATAAGCTAGTGTATGTGTTCATTTATCCCCTTAAAACTATAAAAGGGTGTTTAAATACGTCCTAGTCCATTCCTATAATATTCAAGGACATTGTTGTGAGGCAAAGCATAATATTTGGCTAATTGATTTGTGGAAATCATAGTAAGCCATAATGCTTTTAACGATTCAAAGGAATCACCTATGTGAGAGAGAAGTAGGGTCGCTTCGAATGGCATTGTGGGGTGCGCAATCCTAGAGCTCTCGCAGAACCAGGCTAGTGTTCCAGGACCATAATAGGACACGATAGTGAGGGGATGGCCCGGCTAGGGAAAGTATTGTGTGAATGTATACTGTCGTTTACACAAATGGGGGTTGTTCAAGGACAACACGTCTACAAAACCCTAGTAGACTAAGTATGCTTCACAATGGAAGGTTCAAAGGCAAAACCTACCTATCCTGCAATACTCGACTGTCGAGGTTTTATCGGGGAATTTTTAGGTGTTTTCATCGATCTCCATTCATGTGGGGGATTGTTGAAAATTTAGTGAAAATGAGTTTTTCACTAAATATTTTGGACATCAATAATATTTATATATGTGTTGTATAAATAATTATTTATGGGTTTGTTTTCAAACTATGTCCAAACAGAGCTAAGATGAATGAGATATCGAAGCTTGAATTTGTATGTTTGGAACAAACAAAGATGAGAAAAATGGATTGAGATTTGTCACCTTGTCCCACATAGGTGGAATGACAAAACTAAAAGTGATATATAAGAAGGAGCACTCCTTGAAAAGCAAACACTAGTGGGGACCCAAAGGGTGCATCACACCTGCACACATGCGCGTGTGACGTGGGCTATAAGCCCAATGTGGTGCGCTTTAAACTTCGCACACCGCCTTTGTATTTTTGCCCATGAGCGCGTGGTCAGATACATGGCGGGTGAGTCTTGAGGTATCTCATTATATAATAAATATGGTTTATTCATTTGTGAAGTAGAAGAATGATATACTTAAGAACAATCTCTACATCTTATGAGACTTTAGAGGAGAGCATTCTCTAAATTATTCACAACTTCATATTTTCCTAATTGTATGAACACCAAATTATACCGGTGCTATCTCGGGCATGAGAGTCATCTCCGGCAGTACACATACTGTTCCGGTTGTTGTACCCTGGGAGACAAAACCGTCTGAGAGGAGGCCCAGAATCTGTTTTAAGGGAAGCGTGTTGAACACGTACCTCAACCAAAACCGTCAACAATTTTGTTTGTCTTGCAGCGGAGTTTCGATCTCGTAGGTGCGGTTGAAGTTTCCAAAGACATCGACTTGAATCAAGATTGGTATTATTAAATTGTATATTACATTTATTTATTTAGTTTTAGTAACCGGTATTGTACTAGTCGAATTTCCCACAAATAACGAGAGTCTCGTTATTATATATATTTTGTTATATTTTTAATAAAAAGTAAATCTAGTTCCTACTTTGATAACCTAAAAGTTCTATAAAATTAGGAACCATAAATAACTATACATTCACGTTAAAAAGTTGTTATCTGACATTTTTAATACAAACGAAACTAATAAAAGGTTTAAATTTAATATATATGATTTTATAAGGGTGAACGGGGTAGAGCGGGGAATTAGTGCGGGGAGGTGAGTTGCCGCACGGGGAATGTGCCGCTGTCCTTGATTTGCCGCACGGCGAACACTTGCCACATGCGGGGAAGAGGAGGGAGAGGGGGTAGTGGTGGGCGCCACTCTCTTTCAACCAATCAGACATTTTTTTGTTTTTTTGTTTAAATGGTTTGAGTGAAACCATCCCTTATCTTTTTGGGCAAGAGTGGTATATGAGAAGGGAATTGGCATGACACAGCATGATTGGCTGGATGGAAAGTCCGCCCATCTCATAAGGGGTGCACCCCTTCACTTAAGGTTGTATCTAATTATTTTTACGGCAAACTATTTTTTTTATTTAGGTAAGACTTTAATTAATTTTTTAAACGTGGGTATCTTTAATTACAAAGTAAAAAATAAGTTTAAATTTAGGGTAATAATCAAAAAATATTTAAAAGTTTACAAATTTTTATCTTTTTTATTATTTCTTTTGAAAAAAAACAAGACAAATCCATTCAAAACTAACATATCCCAGCAAGATGTTGGGACCAATACATTAAACTGTCAAAATATAGTTCACTTTTTAAAGGCTCTTACATGGATATGCCATCTAGGGGGCATGGCGTCCTATGACTTGTAACACCCCGAAAACAGGTTTGGTAATCAAACCCCGTTAATACTAAGAGACGGGTAAAGTACCGTTAGTGGTGAAAGTAACCCGATAAATATTAGGATTTGAACAAATAATCCTAATATTAAATACAATGTGAATAAAAGCTTTTAAGGAAGTAAGTTTATAAGAAGGCCCGAGCTAACGGGACTTAAAATATAACGGGTTATAGCTTCCCGAACCCATTAAGTTAACTAGGAGTAATTAACCTAGTTAATGAGGTGTAAATAAGTAAATAAAATATGGAGTTCTAGTTCCTAATAATTAAAATAAAACTTGAGGGACCAAAACCGTTAAAGAGGAAACAAGTTATATTTAATAAAAAAAATATATACACCACACACACAAGGTGTGTGTGTAGATCGATCATCAGGGGCGACCAAGAGGGTGAAACCCTAAACTCTCACAAATCCATCAAATTGAAGGCCCAAATGGAGTCTAAATTCACAATTGAACATGGATTAATGATCACCCAAGCTAGGGGATCATAAGGTATGTAAAATCTTGATGTTTGGTGAAGTTGTAAAAATTGGATAATCATCCTAATCGCGAATTAGGCATGGATTAGAGAAGCTATGGCTAGATTAGTGATGTATACTTGCTTAGGAACGAAACCCTAAGTGAAAATCATACATAACATGCTATGAATTGAAGGACTTGATGAGTTAACACACTTAGATAAGTGAGTTTTAATGTTATGATAAAATTTATGATATAGCTATGCTTAGAATCAACATGCATGATAACAAATAGAAAGTGTTTGATTAAACCATGAAATTGGGTACAAGATCATACTTCTCATGAAATGGGTTTAGTATGATATAAAAGAATTGATGTTAAGATCGTGATATAGATGCTTGAAATCATGTTACCTAGTAGTTAGTGTGTAAAATTTGAAGTTCGTTAAGGGTTCGGACGAAATGCCTAAGTGAAATTCAATAAAACAAATGTGCATTGAATAAGTCGATAAGTCGATTGACTTTAAAAAGTCAAACCGACCAAGTGTATGATCGAATGGTAAATTCGACATAAAAGCGTAGGATGGTTTAGTTGTAAATGATTATGACTAACCTAACCATCTTACAATTACAATGATAGTTTGACGCTTGGCAAGCTAGGTGAAAGCTTGGGGAAGGAAGCGGGTCAAACGAATCAAGAATGAAGGAAAAACGTAATTCGGATGCAAGGTAAGTATAGACGAAAGGAGTAAATCGAAGATGAAAGAAACCATAATAATGGTTAAAAAGAAGTAAATCGATAATTTGGTCATATTATGACGAAAGGAAAAATGAACTTTTAATGGTTATCTATTATGGTAAGCCAAAACAAATAATAAGGGCAAAACAGTAATTTAGTCACACGTTGACAATAACCGATAGTTTTTAAAAAAAGACGCTTTTCCGCGTAAGACATAAAGAGTCGAAAGTGGTAATAAACGATTTATAAGTAAAATGACCGTACGCTGTTGAACGGAACGAGTCATGTAGATGAGATGATAATAAATATCATCTCGCAAAGATAAACGGTCAATTCGGCCAAACGGGTCAAAAGGTGTAGACATCACCTTTTGACAATATCGACTAATGATTTTTGTCGAGTTATATTCTTACAGGAATAGATATCCAATGGGTACTCGCATCTTTCTTAATTAGCGATTACAAAGCAAGGTATTAAAACCGGGTTAATAAGTTGATCCGAGCCAGGTATGTATAATAGATCAACTCATCATTTAGAACTTGAAGTTCTATGAGAGTTAGGCAAAGTAAAAGGGACATTCGGTTACCTTAAAAGGTAAACCGAAGGATTTAAATTATAGACAGGGTGTTTTGAAAACAAGATTTGGTTAAAAATGAGATTTTGGGCTTCGTCATAAAAGAAGGGTTAAAAATGACCAAAACGCCCTTGTAAGTGAAATTGTAACGCCCCGCGTTTTCATACTTTCTATATTTAGAAACCATCGTTTGTAAAACTATTTTTGGAAACTTCGAAGACTTGTAATCGCTCTTTCATTAAAAAGCAATGCAAAATCCGAGACTTGAATCATGAATAAAACTCGTATTTTGTTACAAATATGTGAAACACACTTATTTTATGCTCGTACGTTCGATTTGGTAAATCAATTGATGTTTAATCACTATTCTTGGAAACTATGTGCTAAACTTGTAATTTATCTAAACCTATGCCTAAAACGTGTTTTGGACGTAAACGAAACTTGATTATGATACTTATGCACTCAATTATACTTGGTTTATACTTCTCACACTTGAACTTATCTTAAAATATACTTATATGGCAAGAATGGCCCTTAAAAGTCCTAAAAACACCAAATTTAACAAGTCTGGGGGCTAAAGTGCAATTTTTGAAACTTATAACCAATAACCCAACCCCGGGCGGCCCGCTTTGACTTGCATGAAACCTCATGCGGGCCGCATGGTCTTCATATTCGCGAAAAAACACAGCAGCTTCAATCAGACGCGATTTAGCACGAATCCCACCATTCTAACACTCCCCAATCACCATTTAGCCACCTCTAAACACCTCCAATCACACTCAAACTCTTCCACTATAAATATACACCTTCTCCTCACCATTTTACACTTTCACAACTCTCTACAACTCACAAATTCACTCTCAAATCAGTTGCAAATATGCATTTTCGGACAGATTCATACACTTGCACTAAAGTGAGCATAACTTGCTCATTTCTCAACGAAATCACTCGATTCTTCTTCCTACTTGCTTGGATAATCATGGGCTTCGATTCCTTGACTTCTCCTTGGAGAAATCAGACCTGGAAATGCCCTGAAATGATCCAAAAACTTTCTGTTTTGTTTTATGTTCTTCAAAAAGTGGTTTAACTTATCCAAGTTGTGTCTAACACATCTCATACCTATGTCCCAATGCTTACAACCTCTCTTATGGTTGGTTAGGCTTAAAAACAAGGTTGAGACACTTGAAATCAGAGGATTAAACCTCAAATACTTTCTGTTTTGGTTAGGGTATTTAACCCACAAATCATGTCAAGCTTAGATCTTGATGAATGAGTGATTATGGAACAACTTGGGTTGTCCTACATACAATCCTCACATGATTTGATGATTTCTTATAGATTAGATTAGTTATATTATTGTACTAATCCTAGTTCGTGACCCTCCTTGGTTGTTTTTACATCAAGTGAAGTGGTGAACATACAAGGGGTTCCTAAACGGAAGCTAGTTCTTCCTACCCCATACTTGACATCCATGACTACCCGAGGTGCCTAAATGAAGATCTTAATCTTCTACCTCCTACTTGAATTATTGGACTAAATAATATGTAATACTTAACCTATATATATATATATATATATATATATACACTCATTCGAACCTTTGATGTTGAACTGGTGTTTACATGTTAAAGTAGGAGAACATCATTTAAGACCTAAACCTTGCTATGATTCTTATGGGTGTTCAACCCATGAAAACATTATCATAACCCTTGTGGTTACCAAGTGTCATACAAGTGTTATGTGTTGAAAATGATTATTTTCACATGTTATTCTCATATCTTATTTTTATGTTGTTTTAAACACCGAATCTCGACTCTAAGCATACTTGAACTCAAACCCTTACACATTCAATCTTTTAACCTCATCAACTCGTCAATAATTGGATAATTGGAACGCATATGAAAACTTTGTGAGTATACTCGTATTTCCCCTTTTTACTTTTACCACTTTTGGGGTGTAACATGTTCACTTATCAAAAACTTACACATGAATCATAAACTTATGGACTTTTCATAGCAACGAAATGATGACATGTGCTATGAAGAGGGCCTTTTGCTTAAACACATGAACATTCCTATTAACATGCTTGTATACGTGATGGCTTGATACTTTAAACTTGGGTGATTCTTATGTGTTGAACTTATCATTAACTTCGTACGAGCCAAACCGTGACATATGTAGCGCTATAGGATTAACGACCCGCCCGTAAACTTGAGGTAATGTCATGAGCCTGTTGCGTTTCCTTGGTTTGATCTGTTAGACACATGCCAAATTTATTGTTTATCTTGAATCACATGCTTGCTATGAGGAATTGTTCGAAACTTATCATTTGCTATGTATGTACCAAACTTGTATACTCGCCTTTGCTTTTGCATTGAACTTTATTTTAAACATGTTACAGGTTGAGGATGACGATGCTATGAAATGAAGTAGCGTTGATGCCTAGATACACACATAGACGTTTAGGGCAAATACGTTGTATAAATGTCATATTTGTTGTCGTATTGTTTTTCTTGTATTTAACATGTTGTATTTCGAATTTCATGTATTGTTACATTTATTTATGAAAGAAATCAATTATCTTTAATTCTATTGTCACAATTTAGCGTTATGATGTCTCTAGCAATCTTCACACTTCGTCTCATCCCGATGTTTCCGCCATTGGTTGGGGTGTGACAGATTGGTATCAGAGCCATAACTATAGGGAATTAGGTAGAAATGCCATGCTTTTACCTAGTCTATAGTTTTTAGAGCCTTATTCATATGTTTTGCTTGAACAACTTCATGATACTTTATTTGTTTCCTATTTATGCTATTTTAGACATATGTATCGCTCGTGAGAAATATTCAACATGTTATTCTTATGCATTAATGCTTGTCTTATTATGTGTTAATACTTGCTTCATTGTTCGATTCTTTACGTGTTACTCTAAACATATTTCTCTATGTGTTAATACATGTTTTATCATTTCGTTATCCAAGCACCATTCTTGATATGCTTTCTTATGTGTTTATACTTGTTCATGTATTTCCTTTGACATACACTTCCCTCATGCATTTTACTTTTATTCTAAATCCGACAACACTCATATTACAAAAATGAGACGACTTCACCAAAATAGGCGTGAAACCCACAATTTGGTGAATGACTCTCGATCCTTCTAATTTTCCTTCTTACACGAAATTCACCACCAAGTTAGGAGTGAAATCCACACCTTGATGGAGAAATTCAAATTTCAAATTCTAGTGGACCCTCGCCAAAGTGTCGAAATTAACTTTTGACCCGGCGAGTACCAACCACACTTAGGATACTAAATCGCCAAGTTAGGGGTGAAACCCGCACCTTGTCGACTAGTTCCACTCTTTGATTTTCATTAATCCCGCCAAGTCTCGAAATTTCAATTGAATTGGGGACATGTAGTAACTGGAAGGGTAAATACCGTCAACCGACTTGTCGGCGAGAGTATTTCACCTATTAGGCCAAAGCATGCTCCTCAAGTTCGAAAGACTTTTCGACCACTTTGGTTAGTCAAAAGTTCCGTTTTGGAACCATCCGAATTTTAATCAAACGTGTGTTTCTATTATTTATTTTATATGATGCAATCTTTAAAATTCGAATTTACTTTCGATATTTTCTTCTCACACACACAACATATTGAATCTTTTCCATACATTTATACATATGTATGACTCCATGTAATTTAAATTCATATTCCTTGTAATGACAAGTGGAGACATATCCTCGAGATAGGAGTGATTTCCTTACCTTGACAATTAACTCCACTCCCCTTTTCTTAAAACGACCTCACCAACAAGTTCGGGGTGATTCCCTTACCTAGGTGATCGTTACCAAAACGCCTCTTCAAAATATCTTATTATGCAAACTCGATCATGTTTATATCTAAATTATTGATCATTATTCAAAATACATACGTGTACGATTTCAAAATACATTGTTTTGTCAAGCATACTTTCTATCCTACAACCTATTTTTACCTAACTCACATACACGGATTCTTAACTTAACTTAAACGTTTTACTACACAAATTTCCAAACCTTACGAAATGCTACCTATCACTTTAATCGGTCAAACAAATCTCTTGCCCATGAACTTCATATTCGACTTAATCACTAAAACGCACTCATGATATATATCACCAAACTAAATACTTTCATTCTCAATCGGAGGATCAAACCAACCTTTCTTTTACACCTATAAGATCTTATGGATGTTATGTGATCGTTTTACCAAAGATTCTTTCACATCAACAAATCATTTGTTAGAACTTTTAACAATCACAAGGTCCTTTTGCTAAAATTCTTTTCTAAGGATCCTCGTTTTCACAAGAACGCCCTAAATTCATAACTTCTTGTTTAATGAAATGAAATTACTTTTGATTGAAAACTTTTTTTTTACCAATTCACCAAAACACGTGGGCAAGAAGACTTCTTGGAGACCGACCATCCTTGGACTTCGTAAACTCTTTTAAAACAAAAGTAGCATTTCCATTTATTACAAAATGCATTAAGCTTAACCAATGAGTACCTTATGTCCTTTTACATATGCAACTATATTCTACCTTTCACCTATAATCATTCGTATTTACATACTTAACCTTTTGGACGATCCTATACACCTAAATCCGTGATGTTATGCCTATACTTATAATCGTATTCATACTTATACTCATACGTTTCATGTTTTACTTATACTCATACGTTTCATGTTTTACTTATACTCATACGTCTCATGTTTTACTTATACTCATACGTTTCATGACTTTACCTATACTCATATATTTCATGTTTTCACTTATACTCATACGTTGCGTGCTTATACATATACACATACTACTCGTACGTGTTATGTCGATACACATACTTGCGTGCTTATTCATACCTAAACTTATACTTATGCTCACACTTTCATTCATACTCATGATCCATACATTCGTACCCATACGCGAGCGTAATCCGAGTGATTCGCTTGCGTGGGTCCCATACATACTTAAGCATGGACTTGCTTACATACTACATTCTTACACGTGCACGTTCTTAATTTTCAAATTATGGATACCCTAAATTCATACACAACTAGTACAAGCTATGCGGATCAGGCGACGATCAATATAATCACGGGTGCACACGGGATTATAGTGATAGGCGTATGAGAACCATAGAGTGTACTACTGTGTATGGTAAGACACGGAACGTAACATGACACCGAATACGGAATGGACGTAATATGGTCAAAACGTGGTGGATACGCCGCTGGTACTTCCTATATATAAGTGTTTTCACCATGTTACCAAACTCTCGTAAAACGTACCATGAGAAATTCAGTGTTTTGCAGACCTTTTGGACCTAATACAACTTCACACAACTCACAAACGCATTATATCCGATTATCCATGACGAGACTTCATCCTTAACACACAACGTTCATCTATCCAACACTTATGCTATTCTCATACTGGTACTC
This sequence comes from Helianthus tuberosus, assembly GCA_030545235.1. Taxonomy (NCBI): domain Eukaryota; kingdom Viridiplantae; phylum Streptophyta; class Magnoliopsida; order Asterales; family Asteraceae; genus Helianthus; species Helianthus tuberosus. The sequence continues at coordinate 48,828,933 of CM060404.1, read as the reverse complement.
TTTAAGAGTCATTCGTTCATTCTATACTCGTATTATTCTCCTTATCCTTTTAGTTCATACAAACCTCGTTCGCAATCAAGCTTGTTTAAACATTCGAGTCCTAACTTACCTCGCTACCTGTAAAATAGTCTTCCTATTCTGGATTCTTGTATAACTGTACTTAGTATACCTTTAAAGCTTTATTTAAAGTGCCAAACCTTCTCGTTTCACTCAATAAACAATCTTCTACAAATGTGATTTCGTTGCCTCATCCCATCAAAATGCAAACCGTTTGTCAACATCTTCTCTCTTAATAAGTCACCTTTTAAATACGTCGCCAATTTAAGTTACTCAAAGTTGTTAGACTCACTTCACTTGTATACGCACCTACATGTTTTCAACTATGTTAGATACCTCAAATCATTTTAAACAATGAACTCACTCACAAATTTACCTTGTCACTCTCCTAAGTTTTGTGCCTTTCAAAACGTTTCAAAATTTCAAGTCTCAAATTTTTACAAAAACTTTTCAAGTCTACCTCTTGAATAAATTTCGGGACGAAATTTCCTAAAGGAGGGGAGACTGTAACGCCCCGCGTTTTCATACTTTCTATATTTAGAAACCATCGTTTGTAAAACTATTTTTGGAAACTTCGAAGACTTGTAATCGCTCTTTCATTAAAAAGCAATGCAAAATCCGAGACTTGAATCATGAATAAAACTCGTATTTTGTTACAAATATGTGAAACACACTTATTTTATGCTCGTACGTTCGATTTGGTAAATCAATTGATGTTTAATCACTATTCTTGGAAACTATGTGCTAAACTTGTAATTTATCTAAACCTATGCCTAAAACGTGTTTTGGACGTAAACGAAACTTGATTATGATACTTATGCACTCAATTATACTTGGTTTATACTTCTCACACTTGAACTTATCTTAAAATATACTTATATGGCAAGAATGGCCCTTAAAAGTCCTAAAAACACCAAATTTAACAAGTCTGGGGGCTAAAGTGCAATTTTTGAAACTTATAACCAATAACCCAACCCCGGGCGGCCCGCTTTGACTTGCATGAAACCTCATGCGGGCCGCATGGTCTTCATATTCGCGAAAAAACACAGCAGCTTCAATCAGACGCGATTTAGCACGAATCCCACCATTCTAACACTCCCCAATCACCATTTAGCCACCTCTAAACACCTCCAATCACACTCAAACTCTTCCACTATAAATATACACCTTCTCCTCACCATTTTACACTTTCACAACTCTCTACAACTCACAAATTCACTCTCAAATCAGTTGCAAATATGCATTTTCGGACAGATTCATACACTTGCACTAAAGTGAGCATAACTTGCTCATTTCTCAACGAAATCACTCGATTCTTCTTCCTACTTGCTTGGATAATCATGGGCTTCGATTCCTTGACTTCTCCTTGGAGAAATCAGACCTGGAAATGCCCTGAAATGATCCAAAAACTTTCTGTTTTGTTTTATGTTCTTCAAAAAGTGGTTTAACTTATCCAAGTTGTGTCTAACACATCTCATACCTATGTCCCAATGCTTACAACCTCTCTTATGGTTGGTTAGGCTTAAAAACAAGGTTGAGACACTTGAAATCAGAGGATTAAACCTCAAATACTTTCTGTTTTGGTTAGGGTATTTAACCCACAAATCATGTCAAGCTTAGATCTTGATGAATGAGTGATTATGGAACAACTTGGGTTGTCCTACATACAATCCTCACATGATTTGATGATTTCTTATAGATTAGATTAGTTATATTATTGTACTAATCCTAGTTCGTGACCCTCCTTGGTTGTTTTTACATCAAGTGAAGTGGTGAACATACAAGGGGTTCCTAAACGGAAGCTAGTTCTTCCTACCCCATACTTGACATCCATGACTACCCGAGGTGCCTAAATGAAGATCTTAATCTTCTACCTCCTACTTGAATTATTGGACTAAATAATATGTAATACTTAACCTATATATATATATATATATATATATATACACTCATTCGAACCTTTGATGTTGAACTGGTGTTTACATGTTAAAGTAGGAGAACATCATTTAAGACCTAAACCTTGCTATGATTCTTATGGGTGTTCAACCCATGAAAACATTATCATAACCCTTGTGGTTACCAAGTGTCATACAAGTGTTATGTGTTGAAAATGATTATTTTCACATGTTATTCTCATATCTTATTTTTATGTTGTTTTAAACACCGAATCTCGACTCTAAGCATACTTGAACTCAAACCCTTACACATTCAATCTTTTAACCTCATCAACTCGTCAATAATTGGATAATTGGAACGCATATGAAAACTTTGTGAGTATACTCGTATTTCCCCTTTTTACTTTTACCACTTTTGGGGTGTAACATGTTCACTTATCAAAAACTTACACATGAATCATAAACTTATGGACTTTTCATAGCAACGAAATGATGACATGTGCTATGAAGAGGGCCTTTTGCTTAAACACATGAACATTCCTATTAACATGCTTGTATACGTGATGGCTTGATACTTTAAACTTGGGTGATTCTTATGTGTTGAACTTATCATTAACTTCGTACGAGCCAAACCGTGACATATGTAGCGCTATAGGATTAACGACCCGCCCGTAAACTTGAGGTAATGTCATGAGCCTGTTGCGTTTCCTTGGTTTGATCTGTTAGACACATGCCAAATTTATTGTTTATCTTGAATCACATGCTTGCTATGAGGAATTGTTCGAAACTTATCATTTGCTATGTATGTACCAAACTTGTATACTCGCCTTTGCTTTTGCATTGAACTTTATTTTAAACATGTTACAGGTTGAGGATGACGATGCTATGAAATGAAGTAGCGTTGATGCCTAGATACACACATAGACGTTTAGGGCAAATACGTTGTATAAATGTCATATTTGTTGTCGTATTGTTTTTCTTGTATTTAACATGTTGTATTTCGAATTTCATGTATTGTTACATTTATTTATGAAAGAAATCAATTATCTTTAATTCTATTGTCACAATTTAGCGTTATGATGTCTCTAGCAATCTTCACACTTCGTCTCATCCCGATGTTTCCGCCATTGGTTGGGGTGTGACAGAAATTAAGCAAGCAACCCTTAGAAGTCGCTTGAAAACGAGTTTTATAATCAAGTCAATACTTAGAATAAGTATAAAAGCGAAAGATGTAAATCCTTGGTCAAAAGACTCTATATGAGTCTTTGTTGTAAAATGATAATCCGAGGGGTAAAACTCGGATTATATAGATCGCCACATTAAATCCATCACAAATATAGTTGTGATGGAAGATCATTTAATAAATAATGTGGAAATAAGATGCTAGGAATAAACGAGTGTGAATTATGCGTAAAAGTGCTTAAATGCCCTTAACGGGTCAATTAAACTTCTAAGTAAAAATGGGTTTAAGAATGTATTTAAACCCGTGATTTGAATCTAATATGATAACAACATGGAAATGATGAGAATTTAGAATCAAACAACATGTGTGTTTGATAAAATCACGAACGAGTCAAAGTTTGGTAAAAGGGTAATAAGCCGAAGACTTAAAAGTCTTAAATTTTGTTAATCCGGATGTTGGATTTTAACTCCATATGATGGAGGATCAAATTACAATCACGTAGGAAGAAACGGTAGGTCAAACGGACAAGCGGATTAAAAGTTATGAAGGTTTCCGTTTTAGAAAACGGCGAACTTGGAAAATCCTGCAGAGGCCACCGTAAGTTACGGTAGCTACCGTAACTTACGGTAGCCTATAAGTCTTTACGCCATAAACCCCCTGCTTTACGGTGGGAAGAATCAACATTTAGGGGCTACCGTAAATTACGGTAGCCACCGTAATTTACGGTGGACCCTGTACAAAAATGTATTTTTATCAGTTTTGTTTCCCTGACTCGTTTAGATACGTTTTAAACCCCGTATGACTAAAGCATTTCATGTTTATGAAATGTAGGTACTTTTTGGATGCCGGAAGATGATCAAGCTCATCGAAGAACCGAACACTATAAAGATACATGCTTCCGCACATTGCCTCGTCATAAATTTTAAACGACGAATCTGATCACGTTATGTCAAATAACTTATGATTTGTAAAAGTTTTAACAAATTCATATTTTTATAGTATGTGTAGTCTTAACTACACATCTACTTGTTGATATTTACATGCAAAACCGTTAAATAGCAACTAGGGTGTTACATGACGCCTTGGCACATCATTACAGATAGGTCTGTAAATGAACCGAACGTTCATGAACTGTTCGTGAACTTGTTCGGCGGAAAGTTCGTTTATGTTCGTTTATTTAATAAACAAATGAGCACGAACAAAAAATTTTGTTCGTTCAATTAAATGAACGAACATGAACACACATTGTGTTCGTGAACGTTCGTTTATGTTCATTTAAATTTTAGTAAATACATACATAGTTATATTTATATAAATATTAGGTTTTCTAACTACTTATATAAATATAACTAATTAGTAATTGAGTTTTCTAGTTATAAAAATTGAAACGATAATATACGAGCACTAAATTGGGTGTAGACAGCACCCTTTTTGTCTTGACCACACATGCTTTCACCGTTTGCTAAGTTAATTAAGGACGTTGTATGATGACGTGGGTATTCGGAGATCCCAGTCAGCAAAGTCAACGACAATCGTAAAAATAAAATAAAGAGCCCTAAACATAAACTAAAAGAAAGAAGCTGAAAGTCAGGAGCTGGAAGCTCCTGACCAGAAGCTGATGCACCAACGGCTGGTGACGGGAAGCTAAGGTTATTGTACAACCTTGGAACTTGAACTAAATAGGTCAAATTGATTAGACATCTCTCTACAATGCTTAAAGATGCCCTCGAGACACACAAACCTGAAACATACGCAAAGATTAAAGCCTAACCCTGCAACCAACATCAGGGAAGGATAAACTTACCAAGACTAGAAGGTGCAAAGCTGGCATGAGGCTCCCTTGGGCAGAGCAATCTGCCTATAAAAGGAGGGCCTTATTCCAGCCTAAAGTAAGTCAACTCTAAAACTCTTATCCTTTCACTTTGCTAAGACTCTTAAGATCATTCTACTAATTCTCACGCCAGAGTCCAAACACGGGAGACCACCTCTCGCGTTAAGGCGAACGGTGTTCTTTGATTGCAGATTCCGACCAAGGAGCTACCTTTTGGAGTTGATCCTGGATCTTCCACCCTGCCTTACTCTTGTTGCTTTTAACATTGTACAACATTATTGTGATACCATCAATTGATCTTATGATCTAAAAACTTATGATATGTCTAGATCATTATTAATAAATAGCCACTTATACATACGATCATACATATATTTATTTTAGATTTCCAAATTGCTTTTTATCATATGTTCACCGATCATCGTCACCTAATCTCATTATCATCTCCTCGTTTGTTTTCATTTTATTTTATTTCAACGACAAGGTAACATTCATGGGCAGTAACAAAAGAGATAAAGGAAAAAAACATCTAACATCATGGGAACTAGAACTATACCACATATTAACTTTTTTAGTTTCTAATTACAAAAGTTTTATTATAAGAAAGTACATCAATATATGTACAAACTCTTCATTCTTATGATGCACCAACTCATAAACAAGCAATTAGAAGGTGCCATGATCACATGGTGGAATGTAATACAAAAAGGATAAGGTCAAATGAGCACACACCACTCTATGCTTCTTTTTTGCCAACTTTGTCACACCGACTCTAACCGGATTGGTTGGTATGAGTTGAGTCGATACTTTTCTTTTTGAACGTTCACTTCTTTCCACTCTACTCAACACCGATAATTATAAAATCCACCCTTTGCCTAGATTTGAACTTGTATATAAATTTTTCCCGGTTTTATATTATTCGTAGTTTGTTTGGTAGCTAAATTAAATACACTCCCATCTAAAACATCTCTTTGCAATTTTGTTTTTTTTTTCTTTTCAAAAAACATTATATTTATTTTATTTTGTAAATATAAAAACATAACAACATACTATAGATAGTTTACTAAAATTAATTATGATATATGATCCGGTTCAATGAGTATGATTAGTAAACCAATAGTATAGTTGGTTCAGTGGATATTTTTTTCAACTAAAAGTTTTAGGATTAAGTGAATAATGGAGGGGTTGTTCTGAATTTGAGAAGGAAATACCTAATGATTGAAGAAACATTTGTGTAATAGTTGACCTAATTCCAGAATAATACAAGCCTGACTTGTTTCAGCCACTCCATATTCAAGTGAAAAGACCAAATACACCCTATACATTTTTATTTATAGGATGTTATTCTATATTCTATAATAAAGGGTCATTAAACTTTAAATAATCATGTTTATTCATACTAATTAGAAGCCAAAACACAACCCCTCCATTGTGTATAAGTATTAGCCAAACTTCTACAATCACAACTCAAAACACAACCCCTCATTGACTACACTAGTCTTGGGCTAGAACCATATAACCAAATCACAAAAATGGCTCACTCACCAAACATGACCATGATGTTCATAGCTCTCCTGGCTCAAACCACCCTTTGCTTCGCTAAGATCACCAATGGAGGTTACCTCTATCCGCAATTCTATGATCGGTCTTGCCCACAAGTCACCAACATAGTTCGCTCCATTGTTGCAAAAGCCATTGCACAAGACCCACGCATGGCTGCGTCATTGCTTAGACTCCATTTCCATGATTGCTTCGTTAAGGTTCGTGAAGTACAACCTCTTCAAACTTCATTTTTTTTAATCATTTTGAGCTTATATATCGATGTTATTTGAAATGATCATATGTTATTTATTTAGGGATGTGATGCATCAATATTGTTAGACAGTGGCGGCGCCAGGAATGTAATTAGCGAGAAAGGTTCCATTCCCAATAGCAACTCGGCTCGTGGATTTGAAGTCATTGATGAGATCAAAGCTGCACTGGAGACGGCCTGTCCACAGACCGTCTCCTGTGCAGATATCCTGGCTCTAGCAGCTAGAGACTCTACAGTTTTGGTACCGTAACCTAGCAATCTTAAAAAATATTAATATATCATACACTATACTTTATCAACCAAAAGGTTTATCTTGTATACACAGAGTGGCGGACCGAGTTGGGAAGTCCCGGTTGGAAGAAGAGACTCACTAGGTGCAAGCTTGCATGGGTCTAACCACAACATTCCTGCTCCAAACAACACTTTCCAAACCATCCTCACCAAGTTCAAGATCCAAGGTCTTGATATTGTCGATCTTGTAGCGCTTTCAGGAAGTCACACTATTGGAAATGCTAGGTGCACCAGCTTCAAGCAAAGGCTATATGGAAAAACAGGCAATGAGCATACCGATAAACTGTTTGCGGCACAGCTGCGCATGAACTGCCCGCAATCAGGTGGTGACCAGAACCTGTTTTTTCTGGACAATGTGACCCCTATGAAGTTTGATAATGGGTACTACAAGAACTTGATGGAGTCAAAGGGGGTTTTGAGTTCGGATCAAATCTTGTTTAAGGAAAACCAGGAATCTATGGAGCTTGTGAAAGAATATGCTGCAAATAAAGACATGTTTTTCCAACAGTTTGCGAAATCAATGGTTAAGATGGGGAATATTAGTCCATTGACGGGATTCAGAGGACAGATCAGAAGAAGTTGTAGGAATGTCGACGGTTAAAATTCGTGTTTTACATGTTTAAATGGAGGGAACTTTTTATATTCTGTTTATATAGTTAGATCCTATTATGGATCAATAAAATACTGAAGTTACGTTACTTAGAAACGAATATCATGTAATATCTTCATCATTGCTATATAAAGTTTTTGTTGGTTATTTTTATTTGATTTGTCTGTATGATAATTGATATAATACCATGATGTTTAATAAAAAGGACGAAAAAGCAAAAATAAATGTGGCTGCTGGGATTCGAGCCCAGGTCTCCACGGCCACAACGTGGAATTCTTACCACTAAACTACAGCCACATTGGTGTTATATTTTTGCCACAAAATAATAATTACTAAAACATAAAGTTAGGATTAAGATTTTTAAACAGCTGCCTGTCATGGTTATTTAACTTTTGAAACCAACCAAATCGATGAAACCGAAATAAGTCTGCCAGTTTGAGATTTACACGGTCCGGTTTTTGACAGTTTATCGATCCAGCCAACGGTTTGAAACTCGAAAGCAGTTATGTAAACTGAACCATCCGTTTAACCTTTGTTTTATTTATTTAATAATCGAAATAAGTCGTTATGTCATTTCCATTAAGTATAGTTAGCGCTTGAGATTGATCGAACAAGATCATTAACAAGATTGATCGAACAAGATCATTAACAAGATCACTGCTGGAAATTATACATGCAGTTGAACAAGAACATATATCAAGATCACTGATGAAATACATATTATGTTTGTTCAGCTCTGTAGAATGAGTTTATATTTGATTCTAAAATCTAAACTTATAACTAATTAAAACAAAGTACAAACAACGCTTACAACCATAAATCCAGGAAACAAAAATCTTGACAAATTACACAATATAATCATCAACTCAAGACACATAAAGGCAGTCTTTTTCATTCAGAGTCTGAATCCTGAGTTGCAGAAAACCGAACCGTCCTGCGTCTACTTTCATCATATTCAGCTTCTTCATCATCTTCCTTTTTCTTCTCATCAATTATACCTGCCCAACAAATATGATAATCAACAAAACACCAAAACCAGTCAAAAGTAAACTTGGAGAAAAATATGTTACCTTTCTTTATCAACAAAGCTTCTAGCCTCCTGGTGGAAAAATCGTCCTTTCCTCCAAGATCTTGAAACCCGACAAGCCTATCTCCTGCAATTCCTTTTCTGAAAACAATAATTGACCTTTAGACCACATTGGAAAATCAATACTCAAAACTAATAGTATTATTGTAATTCTGACCTGAATAATATGACACATGGCAGTGTTTTGATTCCTAGTTTGGTGACAAAGAATGGGGAATTCTGCACGACAGTTGAAAACCGTAAAACCATACTGCAAGTTAAGTTACATATACGCAAAATAAAACTTTAATGCAGAAATAGACCTCTGCGTCTATTTTTATAAACTTGGCATCTAGATGGTTTGGTGCAAGAGCCTTTAAATGCTTGTCCATTATCCTACAAGATATATCAACATTATTATCATGAAAAAAAATCATAAAGTAGAAATTTTTATTGTGTGACAACTTCTAGGGACATATCCAAGATCGAATATGATTATTTTGGTAATTGTATAAAACAGTAAAATATACTTACTTGCAGCGATAGAACTCGCGATGATAGAAGTGACAAATCACCTTTTCACTACCGGTGACTTCACCCAAAAAGTCTCCTTCGGTTATCTCTCTGTACTCCCCGTGTCCTTTTTTAGTCAAAGATTGTCTCTTCTCAGCTTCTCTCTTTTGCAATCAAAGATCAAAACATAAACAACATTTTAATTTCAATCGATATTCGCAACTGGTGGGCCCGTGAGTTTTCCCTAACGGGTTGTCATGATTTTAAGAAAGAGTCAAATTACAACCTTAAGAGCTGCAATCCTATCCGCATGTAACTTTTCCAGCTCGGGGTCCTGCGTCATTTAAGTAGATAAAAATGAAATTTTTGATCAAGAAACATACAATGTACAACAAATAATTAATTTAACACTTACATCCATCAACTCATCTAGATCAACCTCCTCATTATTCGAGGACGATGCTTGTGCTTTTTCTTGAGCTAATAATTCCTATAACAATAACATAGATAATTAAGATATTCTTAAGAAAGATAAAAAAATACAAACTATTAAATTGATAATTATCAAAAAAAAAAAATCTAAATAATTCATCCTTAATCTGTTCCAACATTGATCAAAATCATAAACTGAGCAAAACCCTAACAGATATTACAATAAATTCTAAAAATAAAACCAAAATCATAAATTTATTACAAACCCTAATCCAATAAGTTAAGAAATTAAAGATAGATACCTTCTGATAATCACGAGCAGCTGCAGCCATAACATTTCCATATGCTAAAGTTTGCAGAGTCGATTTCACTGAATCCGGATTCATTTTTACTTCTTCTATCTGTAGAAACCCTAAATTTTAATTTCAATAATAATGTTTACGATCTCCAAAAGATAATAAAATAAAAAGATTATGCAGGTATTATTGTGACAAGAAAGTGATGATAAAATTACAGAATAATGAAATGAATTTGAAGTATAATCTTACCGGGGATCTCAGATTTGGAGTGACTGAAAATCGAACGAGTTTTCTGTGAATTTGGTTCTTCTTTTCTCTAAGCCCCTGTACTATTTGAATATGGCATGTCGTATCCAAACATTTGAATATAACAAAGAGTAAAATGGCAAAATGGTCCCGGTTTAGGCCACTTCAGTCCAAAAATAAAATATTTTGTATTTGGGTCACTAAGGTTTCATTTTTGTTGTCATTTTCATCCAATTGGTAAAGTCGGTTGGAATTTTCTGTTAACTTCTTACTTTTTTGTCGTTTTCCTCATTTAATTAAGAAATATTATGGCATAAAATGAAGATTATACACTTTAATTAAATGAGGAAAACGACAAAAAGAGAAGAGGTTAACAGAAAATTTTAACCCAGTTTGCCAATTAGATGAAAATGACAACAAAAATGAAACCTCAGGGACCCAGATACAAAAGGTTTCATTTTTGGACTGAAATGACAAAAGTAGCCTAAACTCAGCGACCATTTTGGCATTTTGCTGTGTAACAAATTTCGGATTTTGCTAACTGGATTATGATGCAGGGGTGTTTATATTTTGAAGTTGTTTAAATGAATATGAATATGTTCATTTAGTTGGTTTGGTCATTTGATGGTTTATTTTGCGATTCAGCTTTGACAGTTTTTTTTATTTAAAGTTAACCCAACAATTTTGAAGAAACACCATGTCAAAATCCACAGGATTTATCCTTGAGGGAATTGTCTCGTTAAATAATGGTTAATCCTTAATCTTTCCTCGGCAATGGACCGATAGCAATCTGCAAAACCGAACACTGTGAGACTCGTTACAAGGAGGAGAGGTTGGGGGTTCTTGTAACCACCTTCCGGCGTGAGAATAAATATCGTTTAAGATCCGGCATGAGAATAAGTGTCGTTTAAGAAGATAAAACGAGTGTGTGTTAAGAGTGTGCTGATCCTTAAACCTATGGTTGAAGGCTGGTATTTATAGGCGAAGAGTGTGGAGAAGGAGACGGGCTGATGTGACTTGGGCCGGACGTCTCCAGCAACGAATATCTTCTTTGTCTCCTCTGACAAGACTGTTAGTGTTTGCAGAGTATGGAGACGTTGGTGCATGGTGATTGGAGCCACGTGGCCTGGCAATTGTCCTTGTTGTCGAGTCTGTCCCCAACTGTGAGTGGAGATCATGGAGCAGTGAATGGCGTAACCAGATTGGTTCCACGTCATTGTCCTGTTGTACCTTTTGTCTCCTGTACGATTGGCCATCGTGGGAATTGTCTGGTCAGAGTCTGACGCAAGATGATTGGTTGCAGCTCCTGCCACCTGTACTATTTGTACTTGTATTAGCTGTCGCTGTGTTGGGTGTGCCATGAAGGGCTCACGCGTCCGTCACCATCAGGAAATATTCTACTAAGTCTGGGTATGGCCCTTTGCGCGCACGTGTTGTGACTCCTCACTTAAGATGCATCATATACGTCATATACTGACTTGATTGTTAAAGAGTGTCCGAGGGACTTCAGCCTGAAGACCATCTAACAGATTGTTGATTTTTACATACTTCATTCCGGTTTGAAAGAACAAGAACGAGACAACACCACCACTGAGATTACTACACACACCAGAACGGTCTCCTTACACCGCTGCAGAGTCCCAACTCCAGCTACGTTGGTTTTTCTAGCGAACACTTGACACAGGTATCATCATACTCTTTAGTGGTACTTCACAAACCCTTAAGTTTGATGAGGGCAAATAAACCCTTGCTTATTACAACTTTCAAAAACCTGTAAACATACATACATACAAGCAAACACAAGTAATAATACATCACAGTAAAGTTATCGCCTTGTATTGTTGAACGGTCCCTTTGATAGCTTGTTCAACGGGTAATCTTTCCAGACTCGACGCACCATAAAACCCATGAACTCCATTAGTGTTCTTCAATACAAACTCCGCTTCCATTGGACCAGATATAGGACCTCCATGGCAAAGCACAATTGCATCTGGATTGATCTTATGAGCAGCATCCGCAATAGCTTGTACGCGACTTACACTTTGTTCTAATGTCACAGCAGTCTTTGCTCCAATTGAACCGGATGTAGTGAGCCCCATATGCGCTACAATGATATCCGCGCCCACTTTTGTCATTTCAACGGCTTCGTCTTCATTGAAAGCATATGGTGTTGTTAATAGCCCCATTTTATGAGCTTTCTTTATCATCTCTACCTCCAAACTGAAAGCACATAAATCAAATAACTTATTACCTAATAACAATTTCTTTTTTAATGTACAGGCAAAAGAGCGTATATGCGATTTCTTACACAACCAGCCCGAGAAAAATAATAAATAATAGAGTAAAATGCCATTTCCATGGATCCAAAAGGTTTGAAATCTTGCCATTTTCATCTGACTCGTTAACTCCATCCATTTTTCTCTGTTAAATGAGGGGCCTTTCCGTCTTTTTAGACATTTTTATTAGAATAGAAAACACTATAAGAAATAAAGATCCACCTCTGTTGACTTTCTCCCCATCCAAACCTTTTAATCATCACAAAAATTGTCTAAAAAGACGAAAATACCCCTAACTGAACGTTAAAAAATGGATGGAGTTAACGAGTCAAATGTAAATGGCAAGATTTCAAACCTTTTGGATCCAGATGCGGAAAAATAAACCTTTGGACAAAAGTCGCAAAAGTAGCCAAACCTCAGGGACGAAAATGACATTTCACTAAAAAAATAACAATAACAATATAAAAATTGTGAGAAATACCTACCCGTATCCCATCCCAGTTTCTTCAAGATTTTGCCTGAAATTGCCATCGAACAAGCCAACGGTTGGGAAGTTTTGGACCCCACAAAATCCAATCGATTCCAACTGTTTTAAAAAGTGATCCATTTGGCGAAAAGGGTCGGTCCCACATACTCCAGCAAGCACAGCTACTTCTTTCACTACCTACACATTCCACATGTCAGAATACTAGAAAATAAAAAATAAAAAAAGATCACAAGTATACTTACTGGCAGTACTTCATTAGCCATTTCAACCACGATAGCATTTGCATTGGCAAACGGTAACAACCCCGCTAACGAACCTCTCCCCGCCATCCTAAACCGCCCTGAGTTGTACAGTACAATCAGATCAACGCCGCCTGCTTCCTCAAATTTGGCGGATATCCCGGTCCCTGCACCAGCCCCTATTATCGGTTTCCCTTGCCTTATTTGGTCTCTCAACATCTCGAGCACGCCCTGAGTTCGTTGTAATGTTTCTATGTTTATAACAAAACAATCAATCAACAACATTAATAACCTTTTGTGTTTACTATAACATATATGCATCAAATATTAACACTAACCTGGTTTTGCATCAGGGAAGTTTGTTAAGTTATAAGGAATTGTTCTGTAAGTCTTGGAGGGTGTACTTGAAGCATCGGGCTCAACAACCCTCGGTTTCTGTGTAGAATTGTTTGGTTTTTTATGTATTTCCAAGAATGAATCGACCAAAGCCTTTGCAAACTCGGTGTCATTGATGTGATATTGATAAGCCTTCACCTAATTTATTACAGAGTACAAATTAATCTAAGATCTCCATAAATGGCAACTATAGTTTGATTGATAACAAAACTAACCTTCCTATCATCTGTAGTCTCGATGAGTCTTTTTAGTTCTTCGATAAGAGTACCAGTAGCGTTTGTATCGTAAAATGGCTTTCCAGGTGCATCTAGAGCAGAAATGCCGATTTCTGGTAGGCAAACGCGTATCTTTGATGATGATTTGTTTAATTTTTTAGCTATAAAAGCAGCAAATTTCTTGTTTTCCTCAACCGTTGTTCGCATTAACGACACCTGTAAATTATGAAGCTATTTTTGTTAAGAGTAAAAGATAATTATCTAGGTAAAAAAAACTAATGGTTAAAAGTGTGATAACCTGTTCATTGTGCTCAAATATTTTTCTCTGCTGAAATTCGGCAGGTATTGTATTTTTGGCACCAAAATTCACCATGTCTAAAGCTCCCACACTGAGAACAAAAGGGATCTTCTTTTCTATTATCGCATCAAAGCGCGATTCATCACAAGCCATAACACCTCCAACTATGTGATCAGCTACCTCGGTTGTTGTAATGTCCAAAACGCCCTTCCGAAAGTAAACAATTACAACATAAACCTCCCTACAACACAATTTCAAACTTCCAATAAAGAATTCAATCATCAAATTTAAAAAGTACCTGTATAAACCCTCCTCTAACAAGATCCTCCATAGCTCTACCACCTACTCCAGTCGCATGAAAAACCAGAGTTTCATAACCTTCTTTATTCAATCTTTCTTTTACTGCATTTACACAAGGCGTTGTAACCCCGAACATGGTTAAACCAACCGTACATTTTTCACTACCGGAATTTACAGATTCTTTTAAACTCATGAGTCGTCCAGAAACCATCCCAGAAAAGGCCGCACCGGCATTAGACAAAATAACTCTGCTCACATTATTAATCCCACAAATATCCACAACCGATGGAAACAAAACCAAATCAGATGTCCCGATATAAGGTTCGGTTTGACCACTGGCTACAGTTGATATGATGATCTTGGGTACACCAAGGGGCAAAGATTTAAAAGCAGGTGATAATATAGAGGTCCCTCCACTGCCACCTAGCCCGATAACGCCAGCAACGACACCACGCTCGTGTGCTTTCTTAATGTAAAGAGTGAGTGCTTTATTCATGACTCCAAGGGCCTCGCCTCTAGCTTCCGGCATTTGAATTTCTGGTTTATTTTCAGATTCAGAGTACATAGACAGAAGTTCTTTTCTTGACACAAACTTGAAATCTTTGAAGCTGTTTATCTCATTTGATCCAACTGATACATCTACAACTACAACTTGCACCTGTGATAATCAATGTACCCAAAATAAAGATCACATTTTGATATAAACCCACATTACAAAATCAAAAACTAGTAGCAAAGAAGCACTAAAGATCACATTTTGATATAAACCCACACCACAAAATAAAAAAAATTGGTAGCAAAGGAGCACTAGAGATCACATTTTTATATAAACCAACATCAAAAATCAAAAACCGGTAGCAAAGAAGCACGAATGATCATATTTTGATATAAACCCACATCACAAAATCAAAAATTGGTAGCAAAGAAGCACTAAAGATCACATTTTGATATAAACCCACATCACAAAATCATAAATTGGTAGCATAGAAGCACAAATGAGTTCAATCTAAAGTAAAATCTAAGACCCACATCACATATATAACACATCATTAAGCTAATTAGATTATGACAAACACCAATAATAATAAAAATTAGTTAAAGAATGTACCTTTGAGGAGGAAGAAGAAGGGGAAAAGGTTGTGAGATTGGATCGAACTGATTCGGAGAGAAATAGCAACTCTTCATGCTTTGTATCTGCAGTCGCAATGCAGAAAACTTGAAGAAAATCTTTGAGATTTCCCATGATGTGAAGTTGAGATTGTGGAATTGAGGGTTTGTGAATGAAATTCAACACAGAGCTGTTGTGGGTATAGGACGGTTAAGCAGAATTGTAGGTGTGATTTCAAGAATCAGTGCCAGATGCAACGGCAGTCGGTGAAAGCTTACTCTGTACCTACTACAATTACTCTTCATGTGAGAATGCTTTGGGATTTGGAAAGATCTGGAAGGCTATGACGCTATGATCGATACTCGAGTTCCACACAGTCAAATGTGATAAAACTATAAAAGAGTAAACTGCATTTTTACCTTCTGGGGTTAAATGTAATTGACACTTTTACCATTTAAAACGAAAATCTTGCTGTTTTACTCTTTAACTATTGAAAAACGCTACACTATTATCTCCAGTGTTAAAATTTGTTTAAAGTCAACGTCACTTATTAACGGTCAAAGGGTAATATAATCTTTTCCACTTGAGTTTGATGCCTTCCTCAACACAACACTCTATATTATAAAAATCACTTCCACCTTACCCCCAAAGAATTCCCCCTTTCTCCTTCTCCTCTCCGGCGAACACACCACCCAAATCAACCAACAGCACCCTTCCCACTCCTCTCCGATCAACACAATGCCGGTTGTATATTGGGTGATCAGATATCTGATCAGGCACACCTCAGGTATAATCGTAGTTCTAGTGTATGTTATTCTTACTTACTCGGGGTTCCACATTTAAAGGGTTCCTCATTTTGAATAGGTCAAACACAGTTGAATTTCAGGTATGATTGATACGGACAGGGTCGGATTTGATGTTAATAGAGGGTTCGAACATGGTCGCATTTGATGTTAATAGAGGGTTCGATTATAAACAGAGTATTGATAATTTGGTATGATGTTATAAACAGAGTATTGATAATAAGTTAGTCGGATTTGTGTGTTAATTTTGTGTTGTTTTGTGTTTTTTTTTACAGTTGACCTGACGATGAGTCTATCCAGCTCATCAACGATGGTCCACTTGGTGGTCTCCTTGTTTGGTCGCCCTGTCATCAACTTCCATTATCCACCGGGGAGTTGATCTTTAGTGATAATAAGTTAGTAGTTATGTAGGACTAGTAATGTGTATTTTGTAGGTTAACTTAACTATGATTTTACTAGTACTTTGAAGTAGGATAACTTAAATTTGATGTTAATTTTGTATTTTGTATGTTGATGTTATAGTCTACATATAAAATGATCCAATTATAACTTAATTATGATGATAAGTTATAACACTACAGCCAGTTTAATTCATTTGCAGCAGCTTAGCAGGTTTAATTCATTGGCAGCAACTTAGCAGGTTAGACCATCTTTATAAGATAAAAATGGTCATTTTGATCATTTGCAGTATGTTTGAATAAGGTAAAAGGTCAAAATGAACTCGTGTTTAGCAGGTTAGACCATCATTATCATTTGCAACATGTTTGATCATTTGTAGTATGTCATTTGCATTTTTAATCGAACTTGCTGTATGCATTTTGGTCATTGGCAGCATGTATGCAGTTTGGGTTCGTTTTAGGGGCATTAATTGTTGTATGTATGCATTTTTTAATCGAACTTGTTGTATAAACCTCTAATTAAGAAGGCTTTGACCTTCAATTAGTTAACAAATTGATAATGTTGACTATCGAAAGTAAAAAACATTAAGCGGGAATGGTTTCCTAACACCGGAGGGTAGTACGTTTTCTTACAACAAAGCCTAGGGGGTAATAAGAAATGGTAATATAGTCATTTAACATCCCAGTTAACAGAACTGTTAAGTTTTTTAACACCGGGGGTAATAGTGTAGCGTTTTTCAATAGTTGAGGGGTAAGACAGCAAGATTTTCGTTTTAGGGGGTAAGAGTGCCAATCACATCTAACCCTAGGGGGTAAAATTGCTGTTTACTCTATTTTTAATATCAATAAAATAAATTTCTTAATTGTTAGCCTACTAGTTTTTGCGTTGCGGACACTAAGCCGAATATTTATCTTTTATAACATGTACGTCTGTATTTCGGTTATGTGTACATACTACTCATAACACGATCTAAAAAAAATGATATCGAGTCAATCAATTAAAACAAAGAACTACCATACTTTTGCTAAAAAAAACTAAAATGATGAGAAAACTATAATTTTAAAATGGGGGCAAAATTGTAATTTTTCAGGACAAATGAATGTGTGTCAGACAGTCGCTTGGCACGAATAAAAATTACACCAAGTCAACCAACTAAAACAAAACACTACCATAGTTTTGTAAAAAAAGCACTAAAACGATGAAATGTCTGTAATTTTACACTGTGGACAAAATCGTAATTTGACTGGAAAAAAAAAAACAAAACAAAGGCAAAAAATATTAATTTGAGTTAAGGGAAAAATTGTAATTTAGCTAGGAGAACAAAAAAAAGAACTATGAAAAAACTGTAAATTTAAACGGGGTAAATTCGTAATTGGTTGAATGAGGAACTAAGTCAAATATTTCTCTCTCGTAACATGTACGTTACTGTTTCGGTTACTTGTACATACTACTCATAACACAATATAAAAAAATACATCGAGTTAACCAATTATAACAAAAACCTACCATACTTTTGCTAAAAAAAACTAAAACGAGAGAAAAACTATAATTTTAAACTGAGGGCAAAATTGTAACTTTTCAAGAAAAATGAGCATGTGCAAGACAGCTGTCTGGCATGAATAAAAAATACACTGATTCAACCAATTAAAACAAAACACTACCATAGTTTTATAAAAAAAACTGGATAAATTACACTTTTCGCCCTTTATGTTTGTATCGGATTGCAATGGATAGCCTTTAACTTCAATAATTACAGTCACAGTCATTTATTTGTAAAACTCATTACACTCTACGTCCTTTAGCACTAACTAGGTTAAATTTTTTAGTTAAATATGACATGTGCCTTGCACATAAGGGCATTTATGTCTTTATATCTCAATTTATTTAAATTATATATATAATAATACATAAAACTTTTCTCTCTCCATTATTTCTGTTCTCTCTTTCTCTACTACCATCATCAAGATTTATCTTTTCTTTCATTACTGAAACAAGGCTGATGATTGACGTCTCACTCCATCAATAGATAAGTTAAACAAATCCAGTAATCAAGCACCTTATTTTTATGATACTTCATAAAAATCAATTTTTTTTTCATAAAATTGGTAAATTACATACATCATTTTATGTTTTAAATCAATGGATAAATGTAATTTACCAATTAGTATCAGATATTTTTTTTACTCACGTTCACAAACATCATTTTTTTTAAATCCAGTAATCAATATAATCTGGCATCAACTTTTATTAATCTTTATTTGTTAATGCCAAAAATCGTTGTTTTCATTTTTGGCATCAACCATTTTAAAGTATCATCATCACCATCAACATTCATTACCATCAACCATCATAATAATTATACAATAACGTTGGATTTCCCTCTTTCAAACACCTCAAACCTCACACCCCCCATCTTCTTCTCTATCATCTGATCATCTTTTCCTTTTTACCCTAAACCCCCAATTTCATAAATCAACCATCTTTCTTCACAAATTCTCAAGTATTAACCTCCTCCTACAAACCATCATCTGAATTGAAACTTAGTTTGAGACTCAGTTTTGAAATGAAACAGAAAAGAACTCAGATACCTGTACCCAATAAACGAAGAGGACGCCGGTGGTGGGTGTGCGACGATGGTGGATGTGCGTCGATAGTGGAAGTGCGTAGGTCGTGGGTGTGCGGCGGTGGTGGATGTGTGTCGGTATAATAGGTTTAATGTGGAAATGTGGAAAGTGTGATGAGAAGAAGAAGAAGAAGAAGAAGAAGATGATGATGATTAATGATCAAGGAACAGTACGATGATTTCCCTCAATTTGTGTTTTGATTTGAAGAAAGTTTGAATTAGGGTTTCTAGGAGAGAGTACAGGGAGAAGGGCAGATGATGATGATGATGATAATAGTTTAGATTTATAATTTTTAGATTTATAATTTTTGTATTAAATGACTGTTTTGCCCTACATGGTTTGCACATTACCTTACTTAACTAGAAGTTTTAACCAGGTTATGGTCAAAGGACCTAAGATGTAACACGTTTTGCAAATAAAAGACTGTGACTGTAATTATTAAAGTTAAAGGTCATTCATTGCAACCCGCTACAAACATAAAGGACGAAAAGTGTAATTTACCCAAAAAAACTAAAACAATGGCATGACTGTAATTTTAAACTGAGGGCGAAATTGTAATTTTACAGTAAAAAAAACAAAAAAGATGGTGAAACTATAAATTTGACCTGAAGGCAAAATCATAGTTTGGCTGGAAGGAAAAAAACAAAACAAATGACACAACTGTAAATTAAAATGAGGTAAAATCGTAATTTGGCTTGACCAATGGGGTAATTTGACTGGATCAATGGTTCCATTTAGTTTGTATTATAGTAGTTTTATGCCCTACCCGCGTTGTGGGGCGGTAAGCCGAATATTTCTCAGTTTGGTAACATGTATGTAACGCTCCGCTCTTTCCGTATTTCCTTTTTAGAAAATATGTATTCGCGTTCTATTTTTTTTTAGAATCACAATCGAAAAACGGATTTAAAAACGGAAAACAACGCATTTTACATGCTTTTAGCGCAACCGACATCATTTACGTATCTCAATCCAAAAAAATAATAATAATATCCTACGATATTTCACGACGTTCAGTGGTGAAAACGGGTTTCGTAAATTCGTTTGGGCCACTTAAAACGCGGGGATTGGGCTTGTGGGCCTTGGGCCCAAGCTCAAGCCCACTATTGTAAACCTAAACTACATTAATCCCCATCTTCTTCCTTTTATCAGCATTTTGGAGAAACCCTAAGTGAGCACAACTAGCAGTTACATGCTTTTAGCGCAACCGACATCATTTACGTATCTCAATCCAAAAAAATAATAGTAATAATATCCTACGATATTTCACGACGTTCAGTGATGAAAACGGGTTTCGTAAATTCGTTTGGGCCACTTAAAACGCGAGGATTGGGCTTGTGGGCCTTGGGCCCAAGCTCAAGCCCACTATTGTAAACCTAAACTACATTAATCCCCATCTTCTTCCTTTTATCAGCATTTTGGAGAAACCCTAAGTGAGCACAACTAGCAGTTGACACCCTACCGTCTTCAACTCTCACTCGTCTGAACCCAGCCGGCTCCGGCCACCGGAGCCACTTCCGGCGACGAGCAACCCCTCTCTCGGATCCTCCGTAGCCCGACAAACACACCCCCTTCTTCCCTTGAGCTACCGGACGGCCGACCACCACCACCACTGTCTGGTGGCGGCGGCGATGGTACCACGAAGCAAAGGGAGAGAGAGAATGCGAGAGAGAGAGAGAGACGCAGGAGAGACGTCGGCGGCGGCGGCGGAAGTCGTCCAACCCCGAGTCGGTTCGATTTCGGTGGTTTTTTTGAGTTTCAGGTCGGGTCGAGTCTGGATTTGGCTTCGGTTCAGCTTCCGGCCTCAGGTACGAGTCCCGTTCGACCTCAGTCCACTCCGGTCATCATCCGCTCCGGATTCAGGTTAGTTGATTCAACTTTTGTTTTGATTTATTCGATCCATCTTCTCCGGTCAGATTCGGGTTGGTTTTAGGTGACAGTGGCGACTGATGGCGACGCTGGTACGGCGTAGTAACGGCAGCGGACCGCTACCGGCGGCTCGGGTCAGGTTCGACATCCTCAGGTCAGGTTCGCCAGCCCCGTGTTATGTTCGACTCAGTTTTGTTTCAAATTTTGTTTTACCTATACGTCGATTCAAGAATGTTTGATTTTTGGTTTCAATTTTGATGTTTGACTTGGTCCATTCTGGTTTTGGTTCAGCCTCGGGTCATACTTCGGTTCAGATTCGCGGCAGTGGTGGTGACTCCGGCTCGAGTGGTGAGTCGGGTCAGCGTAGTTTTTGGCTCAAGTGCGGGTCTCGGTGCCACTCGGTTCATACCAATTCGACTCGGTATAACACGTGTATTAATCTCATTATTCGTATTTTTTTGTTTGTATCGTTTTAAATCGCGGAACCAAACCTTAAATAAATTGTAACCATAATAGAGGTGTATATATTTATATTGTTTATTTATGGTTGAATTTTGACCAAAAAAAAAAACATTGACGACTTGTATCGTTGGGATCGTCCAAAAACAGAGGAGGCTCTGCCCAATTTTCGTTAATATATATATATATATATACATATATATATTTATACCCTTTATAGTCGAACCGATAGTGAAAACGTAGCGAATTCAAATAACTTTTACAACAATAAATATAAACGTATAATTATCCTTTGACAAAACTCCTATAATATTGTTGATGGACTTAACTTAGAACTATTATATAAACTATATAAATATAAATATAAATATAAATATAAATATACATAAGACATCAACAAGTTACAACAACAACAACAACCATACCCAGTAAATCCCACAAATAGCAAAGCTACTTATAGGGTCTGGGGAGGGTGGGATGTAGACAGACCTTGCCTCTATCCCTAGGGATAGAGAGGCTGCTTCCAGAGAGACCCTCGGCTCCAAAACGAACAGCATACCAATACACCACGTCAAAGAATAGAAAAAAAGAAATCACCAAAACCAAGAAAATGAACAGTGCGACACAATATAATGTAGCAACAACAACAACAACCAATATAATGTAAATCATGTATAATAGCATGTAACATCATTTGGGCATGAACACAAGAATGCAATTACCGGTAAAGTCACTTAAAGGATAGGAAAACCTACGTCCCTAAAACACACCCAAGACCTTACTGTAAAATCCTCTAGAAGTCCTTAACCCTAATCCTACGCCTCCACGAAGTCCTATCTTGGACCATGTCCTCAGAAAGATGCAACTCTAGTAAATCATGCCTAATCTGCTCATCCCATGTCAGTTTGGGCCTGCCTCTTCCTCTCCTCCCTTCCACAATAAGACATCAACAAGTTATACTCTATATTTCACTTCAAATCCTCCGTCATAATTTCCGCTTACTTTTACGCCACCGTTTGGCCATATAGGGTGACCGCGGTGTTTCGTCCTTCTGATCTCATACACTCGTCAACAATTGAATAATCGGAAGACTTAGTAATTCTATGAGTATACTTGACCCATTTTACCGTTTTCACACTTTTGGGTGTAACATGTTTCATATACAAAACACACTTATTATACATATTCTTATGCAAATACATAAACAAACAATCCAATACATGCTTACTATCTGTTATGCTTGATTCATGTTTTCTGGACTATACTTATGTGATGAACTTGTCATTAGCTTCGTATGAGCCTCCATTTAACATGTATAGCGCTATAGGAGTAACGCACCGCCCGTAGACTAGTGGTCATGTTAAATTTTCATTCATACTTGCGTAAACAGAGGGTTGACTTGTAAATCGCATGCCAGGTTAATACGTTAATCTTGATAACTAGGTTTGTCATGTGGATTGTTCCTTATCATTTTTATACTTATATACTACGCACCAAACTTGTATGCTCGCCAATACTTTTTGTATTGAACTACACATTTAAAACATGTTGCAGGTTTAGCGATGATGTTGGTGATGCATGGAATCTAGTAGGATGCTTAGATACACACTTTAAATTTGTATTCTTATTGTATTGTATTTCGTTACTCATGTTGTATTTATTTCAAATCTGTGTAATTGTCTCTTTAGGAATGAAATGGAAATTTATTATTTAATTACTTGTCACAAATAGTGTTATGAAGTCTCTTGCAATCTATTTCGTCTCACTTCGATGTTTCCGCAATCGGTTGGGGTGTGACAGATTTAGGGGTGTTCAAAAAACTCGTGGCTCGCAGCTCGCTCGAAAAAAGCTCGAAGAAAGCTCGGCTCGAAATTGGCTCGGTTGTAAACGAGCCAGCTCGGATCGGCTCGGTTTGTAAACAAGCCGAGCTCGAGCTTGGCCTGGCTCGGCTCGTGAGCTCGTGAGCTGGCTCGATAAGGTTTACATCCTTCATTTTTTTGTCCCACATCGCTTAGAAAACAAAAACCAAGAGAGTATCTCCCCTATAAAAGAAGGTAAAGACAATGGAGAAAGTGAATTAACTATGTATACCTGCATATTTAGCAATATGGTTAAATTAAATGGCAATTATGACCCTTAGGCTATGAATAAATTCATTTTTAAGGGCTTTTTAAGTAATAAATTTTGCGGTTCTTTGTTAGTTCGAGCTAGATCGAGCCGAGCCGAGCTAGCTCGAATTCTATTCGAGCCGAGCTCGAGCCTCAAATCTCAGTTCGATTTGAAATTCGAGCTCGAGCCGAGCCAGCTCGAATCGAGTTCGAGCCGAGCTCGAGCTGGGTCTAGCTCGGCTCGACTCGGCTCGTTTACAGCCCTAGACAGATTGGTATCAGAGCCATAACTATAGGGAATTAGGAAAATTTGGCATTCTTTTTACCTAGTCTATAGTTCTAGAGCTTTATTCTTATGTTTTGCTTGAACCACTTGCATGACACTTTATTTGCTCCTTATTTATTTTTGACCTTTTAATCATGTATGTCACTTTTGTGCTAATACTTGTTTTATTATGTGTTGATACTTGCTTTATTTTTCTACTCTTTATGTGTTATTCTCGACATGCCTTCTTATGTGTTTATACTTGATCGCTTATTTCATTATTTTAAATCCGACAACACTCGCACCATACAAACGAGACGACTTCACCAAAATAGGCGTGAAACCCACAATTTGGTGGAAGACTCTCAATCCACCTATTCTTTTTACAAGAAATTCTCCACCAAGTTAGGAGTGAGATCCTCACCTTGATGGAGAATTTTCGCTTTCAAATTCTAGTGGACCCACGTCAAAGTGTTGAATTTAAATTTTGACCCGACGAGTACCAACCACACTTAGGATATGAAATCGTCAAGTTAGGGGTGAAACCCGCACCTTGTCGACTAGTTCCACTACTTGAATTTTTCATAAATCCCGCCAAGTCTCGAAATTTCGATGGATTTGGGACATGTAGTAACGGGTAAATACCGTTAACCGACTTGTCGGCGAGAGTATTTTACCTATTAGGCCAAAGCATGCTCCTCAAATTCAAAAGACTTTTCGACCGCTTTGGTTAGTCAAAGTTCCGTTTTGGAACCATCCAAATTTTAATCAAACATGTGTTTCCATTATTTATTTTATACGATGCAATCTTTCAAATTCAAACTTATTTCCAATATTCTTTTTTTTTACACACACAACATATTAAATCATTTCATATATTTATACATATGCATGATTTCATAAAATTTTATTTATATATCTTATAACAACAAATGGAGACATATCATCAAGATAGGAGTGAATTCCTTACCTTGACGATTAACTCCACTTCCCTTTTCTTAAAATGACCTCACCAACGAGTTAGGGGTGATTCCCTTACCTAGGTGATCGTTACCAAAAATTTCCTTCAAAACATTTTATCATGCAAACCTGATCGTGTTTTATACCTAAATCATTTATCATTATTCAAAATACCTACTTATACCGATTTCAAAATGCATTGTTTTATCAAATGTACTTCTTATTCTACAATCTATTTTCACCTAACTCATATACACAGAAATTCTTAATCATGCCTTAAAACGTTTTATCACTCAAATTTCAAAATCTTACGAAATGCTACCTATCAATTTAATCGGTCCCATGAATCTCTTGCCCGTGAAATTCATATTCGACTTAATCACTAAAACACACGCTCACGTTATATCATCATACTAAAGACTTCCATTCTTAATCGAAATAAAACCAACCTTTCCCAATTACTGATAAGATCTTATAGATATCATAAAATCATTTTACCAAATACTCTTTTTAACATCAACGAATCATTTGTCAAAACTCTTTACAATGAACACTAAGCCCCTTTTTCAAAATCCCTTTTTCTAAAGATCAACGTTTTCACAAGAATCTCCAAAATTCAAAATTTCTTGTTTTGGTGCAAATGAAGCGAATTTATTATTTTCGAAAACTTTTCTACACTGCTTAATTCGTCATTCAAATTTCAAAACACGTGGGCAAGAAGACTTCATGGGGACCGATGACCTACAACATACGTGAACTCTTTTAAAACAAAAGTAGCGTTACCATTCGTTACAAAACACGTTATGCATAACCAATGAATACTTTATATTGTCCTACATTTATAAACTATGTTCTACCTTCCAAATCAAACTTAATCTATTTTGATTCGATAAACTCGATGTTTCGCTTAAACCACTATACATGCATATCATCATACACGTTTTAGTCATTTTATCGCAACAATCTCATTTATATTGTTCGTATTTACACACTCAACCTTTTAAACGCTTCTATACGCTTACATCCGTTGTATTCCAACATATACTATGTACGTAATCCTTATTATTCGTACCTACACTCATACTCATAACGATACATTTTATGATTTTACTTATACTCATACTACTATGCGTTTAGTGTTTATACTCATACTTACGTGTATATGCATACTTAAACTTATGCTCATACTTTCGTTCATACTCATGATTCATAAATTCGTACCCGTATGTGGGCGTAATTTGAGGGATTCGCTTACGTGGGTCCCACACATATTTAAGCATGGACTTGCTTATATGCTATATTCTTATACGTACACATTCTTATTTTATTTATTTTATTATTATTTTTTATGTATACCCTGATTCATACCTAGCTAGTACAAGCTATGCGGATCATACGACGATCAAAATAATCGCGGGTGCACACGGGATTATAGGGATAAGCGCATGAGAATCATAGAGTGTACTACTGTGTATGGTAAGACACGGAACGTAACATGACATGAATAACGAAACGGACGTAACATGATCAAGACACGGTGGATACGCCGCTGGTACTTCCTGTATATAAGTGTTTTCATCATGCTACCAAACTTTCGTAAAACGTGCCATGAGAAATTCAGTGCTTTACATACTTTTTAGACCTGATACAAAACTTTAATAACTCACAAATGCATTGCTAAGCACGCGATATCCAATTATCCACGACGAAACCTCATCCCTAACGCATTGCTTTCGTTCATCCAACACACTTACCCTTCTCATACTTGCATTCGTTTAGTAGATCAAAAATTCCCTCTCCTACCTTCGTTATTCCCCGTCATCCGTTGTCCTTCATACAAGCCTCGTTACGAACAAATCCGTTTACACATTCAAAGTTTAAAAGTACTTTCTTGGTTAAAACTATCTTTTTATTCTTTATTTATGGACAAACATACTTAATTGGTCGTTACCTCCAAAATCGTTTTACTTAAAATACCTAATGTCCTTGTTCCTCGTCAGTAAATAATTTCTCACAAACAAGTGATTTATTATTCTTCTATGAAATCAACGAAATTCTTCTTACAAATTACAGTGCGGCCACACTTTTCATCGAAATGCTTACCGGTTATTACAAAAGTTTTACTCCTTGGATATCATATTTTAAAGTTACCTCTTCATTCTGAGTTATTCAAACTTGTTTAAACTCGTTTGCCTATACACACACATGCACGTTTTATTTATGACTAATGCCTTAAATCATTTTAGTCAAACAACCTCTTTTTACAAACCTATCACTCTGTTCCTCAAATTTCATGCTTTTCCACACGTATCCAAACTTCCAAGTCTCGATTTTAGACGATCATTCTTTGTCCAAATCCTTTATTAAGTCCTCCTCTTGAATAAATTTCGGGACGAAATTTCCTAAAGTAGGGGACACTGTAATGCTCCGCTCTTTCCGTATTTCCTTTTTAGAAAATATGTATTCGCGTTCTATTTTTGTTAAGAATCACAGTCGAAAAACGGATTTAAAAACGGAAAACAACGCATTTTACTTGCTTTTAGCGCAAC
Organism: Helianthus tuberosus; assembly: GCA_030545235.1. Lineage (NCBI taxonomy): Eukaryota > Viridiplantae > Streptophyta > Magnoliopsida > Asterales > Asteraceae > Helianthus > Helianthus tuberosus. Next base: position 48,801,345 of record CM060404.1, on the reverse strand, counting down.
CGACATCACTTACGTATCTCAATCCAAATAATAATAATAATAATAATAATAATAATAATAATAATAATAATAATAATAACAATAATAATAATAATAATAATAATAATAATATCCTATGATATTTCACGACGTTCAGTGGTGAAAACGGGTTTCGTAAATTCGTTTGGGCCACTTAAAACGCGGGGATTGGGCTTGTGGGCCTTGGGCCCAAGCCCAAGCCCACTATTGTAAACCTAAACTACATTAATCCCCATCTTCTTCCTTTTATCAGCATTTTGGAGAAACCCTAAGTGAGCACAACTAGTAGCCGACCCCCTACCGTCTTCAACTCTCTCTCGTTTGAACCCAGCTGGCTTCGGCCACCGGAGCCACTTCCGGCGACGAGCAACCACCCTCTCAGATCCTCCGTAGCCCGACAACCACACCCCCTTCTTCCCTCGAGCTACCGGACGGCCGACCACCACCACCACTGTCTGGTGGCGGCGGCGATGGTACCACGAAGCAGAGGGAGAGAGAGAATGCGAGAGAGAGAGAGAGAGAGAGAGAGAGAGACGCAGGAGAGACGATGGCGGCGGCGGTGGAAGTCGTCCAACCCCGAGTCGGTTCGATTTCGGTGGTTTTTTTGAGTTTTGGGTCAGGTCGAGTCTGGATTTGGCTTCGGTTCAGCTTCCGGCCTCAGGTACGAGTCCCGTTCGACCTCAGTCCACTCCGGTCATCATCCGCTCCGGATTCAGGTTAGTTGATTCAACTTTTGTTTTGATTTATTCGATCCATCTTCTCCGGTCAGATTCGGGTTGGTTTTAGGTGACAGTGGCGACTGATGGCAACGCTGGTACGACGTAGTAATGGCAGCGGACCGCTACCGGCGGCTCGGGTCAGGTTCGACAGCCTCAGGTCAGGTTCGCCAGCCCCGTGTTATGTTCGACTCAGTTTTGTTTCAAATTTTGTTTTGCCTATACGTCGATTCAAGAATGTTTGATTTTTGGTTTCAATTTTTATGTTTGACTTGGTCCATTCTGGTTTTGGTTCAGCCTCGGGTCATACTTCGGTTCAGATTCACGGCAGTGGTGGTGACTCCGGCTCGAGTGGTGAGTCGGGTCAGCTTAGTTCTCGGCTCAAGTGCGGGTCTCGGTGCCACTCGGTTCAAACCGATTCGACTCGGTATAACACGTGTATTAATCTCATTATTCGTATTTTTTTGTTTGTATCGTTTTAAATAGCGGAACCAAACCTTAAATAAATTGTAATCATAATAGAAGTGTATATATTTATATTTATATTGTTTATTTATGGTTGAATTTTGACAAAAAAAAACATTGACGACTTGTATCGTCGGGATCGTCCAAAAACAGAGGTGACTATGCCCAATTTTCGTTAAATATATATATATATATATATATATATATATATATACTCTTAATAGTCGAACCGCTAGTGAAAACGTAGCGAATTCAAATAACTTTTACAACAATAAATATAAACGTATAATTATCCTTTGACAAAACTCCTATAATATTGTTGATGGACTTAACTTAGAATTATTGTATAAACTATATAAATATAAATATAAATATAAATATAAATATAAATATACATAGGACATCAACAAGTTATACTCTAGATTTCACTTCAAATCCTCCGTCATAATTTCCGCTTACTTTTACGCCACCGTTTGGCCATATAGGGTGACTGTGGTGTTTCGTCCTCCTGATCTTCTACACTCGTCAACAATTGGATAATCGGAAGACTTAGCAATTCTGTGAGTATACTTGACCCATTTTACCGTTTTCACACTTTTGGGTGTAACATGTTTCATATACAAAACACACTTATTATACATATTCTTATGCAAATACATAAACAAACAATCCAATACATGCTTACTATCTGTTATGCTTGATTCATGTTTTCTGGACCATACTTATGTGATAAACTTGTCATTAGCTTCGTACGAGGGTCCATTTAACATGTATAGCGCTATAGGAGTAACGCACCACCCGTAGACTAGTGGTCATGTTAAATTTTCATTCATACTTGCGTAAACAGAGGGTTGACTTGTAAATCGCATGCCAATTTAATACATTAATCTTGATAACTAGGTTTGCCATGTGGATTGTTCCTTATCATTTTTATACTTATATACTACGCACCAAACTTGTATGCTCGCCAATAATTTTTGTATTGAACTACACTTTTAAAACATGTTGCAGGTTTAGCGATGATGTTGGTGATGCATGGAATCTAGTAGGATGCTTAGATACACACTTTAAATTTGTATTCTTATTGTATTGTATTTCGTTACTCATGTTGTATTTATTTCAAATCTGTGTAATTGACTCTTTAGGAATGAAATGGAAATTTATTATTTAATTACTTGTCACAAATAGTGTTATGAAGTCTCTTGCAATCTATTTCGTCTCACTCCGATGTTTCGGCCATCGGTTGGGGTGTGACAATGTATGTATGTGTTTCGGTTACGTATACATACTACATATAACATGATCTCAATAAAAAGTACATTTATCTATAATCTATACTATCTATTAAGGGAGATTAGATGATGATATCGATTTGCCTACGTGTCAACTTCTCAGCTATGCCACGTAGGTTTTGCTGACGTCATAAAGATTAATAATTAATAATACATAATTTAAATCATAATTTCAAAATTTGGCTCCACTTTCAAAATTTCAATTTCAAAATTCAAACAATATTTTCAATACCTTTCAAAATCTGGCCCCCCATATGATCTCTCTCTCTATGATTTCAAAATTCAAACCCTGCCTTCTTTCTCTTTCATTCTCTCTCTCCCTCTCAAATCTGATTCTAGATCTGATTCTCTCTCTCCCACAAGAAAACCTCCATGAATCCAAGTCCCTGAGAGAAGTTCTCGATTAATCCCTAGGTTCCACCTCCCAAATCATTCTCACCTTTGATTTTGTTCCGTAAAACTCTCAGATCTAGCGATGGTAAATCTCAACTCAAGAGCCTCTCTCTTTCTCTCAGATCTGGAGCTTGTCGGCGAAGGTAAAGCCCATCGGATGACGAACCACCGGTGACCACAACGATCTCCGTCCGTCAATCTTCTTTTTCCAAGCTCACCTCTGCATGTTCCTTCAATCCTTCTTACGAGGTAACTTTATTCAAACCCTAACTCTTACATGAATCAGAGATTATACTCGAAATCGTGTTGTTATACATTTTTATGTCAGATGCGTGTTATAGGTTTTTAATGTATATTTTAAGCCTTTTTTACACGTTAGTTCAAGTTTTAAATTTATAAAACACGATATTTTACTAACACCAAACACACATATGGGCAAGTGCACCCATCGTGAGCGTAGTATAGTGTTGGCAAGATACCGAGGTCGTCCATGGACACAAGTGCTTTTAATACTGGTTTATCCTCAATGTCTAATCAAATCAAAAAGTTAGAAAAAATGTTTTTAAACTAGAAAAATAATAACTAACTAAAATGCTGAAAATAAAAATAAGATAAAAACAGATAGATAAGATGAATCACTTGGCTCCGACTCATGTTTAGTGTAACCTTTGATTATTTCCGCACTTTTGCACTTTTTAAGAGATTATCTTAGTTATTGTAGTAGGCCCCTCTTTTGAAGGTGACGTTACCCTCAACCCAGTAGTTTGAGTCAGCAAGGATACAATCCTAAAGGGTCGGATTATTGAAAGATAATTAATTAAGTTATTAATGCATATTATGGTAGGCCCCTCTTTTGAAGGTGACGTTACCCTCGGCTAAGTAGTCTGAGTCAGCAGGGATACAGTCCTAAGTAGCCGGGTTAAAGTATTAATAGTAGCTTACATATGAGGGGATCAAAGAGTTTGGACCCCTACCATCCATACCGGTGGGTATTGAAGGAGGTCCTACTAAATTTGACCCAGGTCCTTGCAGGATCTATACACTGAACAAGGCAAGACTCTTACCAAACCGTTCCCTTAACCCCCGACCAGGTAGCCAACATACCTCCATATAGACCGTGGAGATATGAATGGTGAAAATCTTTTATTTTATATAGACAGTAAAATAATGCCAAGACACCACGGACAAACGATAAGGAAGAATCACCTTCAACATAAGAAACTAGTTATTAAAGTCTTTAATACATAACCAAGTAAAAAGTGCGAAAAGATTAAAAATAAAAAGTATTACACTAGACACTTATCTTCACCAAGTGATGTAAGAGACTTAGGCAAACATGACTTTTGATTGTCAAGAACTCTTACGATCAATCTTGGATCCCGAGACGACTCACACACTCTATGATGGACAATGGATGATGGTGGTGGATGATGGTGTTGTGATGGTGGTGGGTGGTGGGTGAAGTGTGAGAGAGGTGGTGTGCCAAGGGATGGTTTGCAAATGAGCCAAGCACCCCTATTTATAGCCTGAACAGAAGCCTGGACACGGCCCCGTGTCCACCCTTCTTCTCTTTCTTCATTAATTGCAGTTTGTCTGCATTAGTTGACCACGCCAAGCACCCCTATCTATCATTTGATTGGGGTAACGTGTATTACACGATAACCCTATGTGTTGTTTACAACACTTTAATACTCTAAACCATTAACATTCATTGTCACACCCCGAATTCCACGTGTCACCGGTGGGCCCGGTGGGGGAGTATCGTGACGTAATTGATATCATCATAGTCAAACAACACAATATATAAATGCACAGCGGAAGCAAAAGATAAATATATTACAATCCGAATAGAAAGTAATATCAGAGTATTACAACGGAAAGTAAAAGATCCACAGGCGGATCGAATAATCATAATTATTGTTCAGCAGACTTTAGACGCCTAGGACTTGTAAGATTCCTTATAATCGCCCTGAGCTTCCAGCCAATTACGTTCAGTACCTGTCACTTAACCTTTTGGAAAAATACGTCAGTTTTCACTGGTAAATACAATTTAACTGACTCATTTTGAAAAGAGTTTGAAAATTGATTTGAGTGCAAACGGCACAAAATCTTTTGACACATTGATTAAAATGCACAGAGGCAAGATTAATCTTTTATAACTTGGGACAATTTTGTTAATAAAAATCTTGTATCCGATTTACATGTTTGTCCAACATTTAGGGCCGGTGATTATACAATACAATACAATACAAGCCGGACACGATTAATCGACACACCACAAATATAATCTCACAAGAAGTTATCCTCACGAGTGAGTATACGTTTTACATATGCAACAGGAGGTGTTTTGTCTACACCTTGTGCTTACGTCGTGGCCATTCACTTTTTAAAATGAGCCAAGGATATCCAGGACACGGTCATTAACCCCCAATGTTATTTGTTATCAAGCAATACGAATTAAAACGGGATTATGCAATTCAATCATCTCCGATCAAAAGGTTTCTACACCCGACCAAGCGGTATTTTTATAATACCGTATCCCAAGCCCGTATAAGGGAAAATAAGTTAAAAGTATTTACCTGAGCTAGCTCCTGTCTTAATTAATAAGAATTTAATAACTCAGCCGTGTTCGCTTAAGTAAGCGTAGGTACCATTTACCGGAAGGCTCTAGTCTGGAATGATGACATAAATAATTAATTAGAATGCTAACGGGTCTTTAATTAAGCCAAAGCTTAGACCGGTTAGTCTTAAAGGAAATATACGGTTCAAACGCACGATTAAGCGAAGACCGGATAGAATGTGATTTAGACCCGACAAGTTTGAAGACTTGTATAATATGGGTATACTAAACACATTCTGGATTTGGAGACAAAAATGATAAAGTTTGACTCGCTTCGGCTAATATAAATGAACTAGTCACCTAAGCCGATCCGAACGCGACAAGTGCGTAACGAGTAACCAAAAGAGTCATATGCAAGTTCCCTGAGATAATATGCTTTAAATATGATATAATATCAGCAAGTTATGTTCTATTATGCCCCGAATAATTTTAAACTCAATTTATGCCTTAGAATGGCATTTTGGTCATTTAAAATGTTATAAAAGAGTTAAATTGGAAATCTGGATTTCGGGTCTGATTTATACAGTACATATACTTAATTTGGCATATTATAACAGTAGGGTATGACCCATATACCAAACTTATCATTTAAAACCAAACTATGAACCGCAGGGGTATTTTAGTAATTTCACAAGGGCTAAAAACGTCAAAACTGGAAATCTGAGTTCAACAACTTATACTTACTGTTATTAGATGAAAATACACTAAATACATCAGTAGGTATGAGTCTTATATGTTTAATACGAGTATAACGCTTACTACGCGCTAAAAACGCTAAAAATGCGATTTAGAGCCGTCTCCGGGTTTTCAAAAGAAAGCTGAGATTTTTATATTTCCAGAGTGCTCAAAATAATTTATTTAACAAATAAAATCAGTAGAAAAAGGTTTGGGGTCAAAAGGACTTATAAAACTCATTTTATGGCTTAAACGGTCGAAACCGGCATTAACCGAATCGACTTAGCGACGTATGATCCGATCAGCCAAAAATTAAATAAAAATCTTCAAAAATCCCAGAATATTATATAACATCAGTGGGTAAAAAGTTTTATATCGAAAAGTGGCCTTAAATAGGTTATACGCTAAATGCGCCGTTTATTTAACATAAAGATATAGTTTTACGATATCGGCCATAACTCAAAATCTGGACCACCAACTGATCTCAAATTTTCGGTGCAAGTTTATAAATTAGTAATAAAGATTTCTACTCTTTCACTTTTCCAAAAATCACGTTTTATATCAAAAAGGGCAAAATAGTCAACTTTTAAGCATAATCGGAAACATGCATATGAATCGGTTAAGCATAGACTCAAGATGTAAAAATTCCAGAGAGTTAAACTAAAATAAAAATGGTCAAAAATAAACTCTAATACAGATCTCAAACATGCATGCACGGATCCGAATCGAGAGTCAACGAAAAAGTCGTTTTATAAGACTTTCGGTTCCAATCCGGGTTTATACCAAAGATTGTCGAGTTGATCATGGTAAAACATATTCTTACATTCATTATAAAGCTATTTTTGATGATCAAACTGATTGCATGTCATCTACATTACCATTTATGCTATATTTCACAAAAACAATTTCTGTTGACTTTTTAAGAATAACTTTGACTCGACAAATAGCATGCTTAGAGTGGGAATCAGAGAATACTCCTTTGAGGGTTTGTTTCCCACATAAATACCAACTTATAAGTGGTTTCAATTTGAGAAATGACAGAGCCAAATTCGTTTAATCGAAAAGTCAAACTATATGAACAACGGTTTGACTTTTAACTAATAATCTATGCTAGAACGGATTTGAGGATGATATGAATGCTTACAAAGGTCCTAATGAAGCCTAGAAAGCACTTGGAGGCTGCCTTGACGATCAGATTGCTCCTGGAGAAGCCTTGTGAAATTTTGAAGTTTCAAGTGTGCTTTGTGTTTGCAACTATGATGATCTTCAAGCAATTTTGATCTGATTTGAGGCTTCCTCAGATGTTTACAAGGGTTATAAAGAGTGTCCATGAGTCCCCAACTGCATGAAACATGATTGGTCAAGCCCCTGAGTCGCGAACAGCTGGATACAACTCATAAAACAGGCTGACTGGCACCTGCATGTACTGATCTGTCGCTGGGCAGGGCTCGCGTAGCGCGAGACCCCCCTCGCGTAGCGCGAGGGTGTGGTGACTCAGGTTACAAGTTTCTCCAAATGTTGCAATTCAGTCCCTGATCTTTGAAGCGATGTTTTGTTCGTTTATTTGGCACTCTAGACCCTCAAATCTGGTTTTTAGGAACCTTGGGACTTTTATAAATTTGGCAAAGTCCTCGGTTCATTTTGCGCTTACCCGAAAAGTCACGAAATTCACGATAACGTATTTAACCTTTCGTATACGGTTTTAATCATAACTTTCTCATACGTTCACGAAACCTTATGAAATTTTTATCACATGCTCTTGTGAATATATTTTATTATTACAAAGCTTCGGGTTTGCCAAAAGATCACTCAGAGGTATAAATTCAACATGTTGACACTTTTAGTCCCTGTAGTTTGTAATTCCTCACTTTCTTTCATTTTTCGCTTCGTATGATCCATGATTTACCCGTTTAAGACTATAAACTTCATGTAGGGTTATTGTAGGGCCTATTTATTCATTGTTGACACTTTGAACCCTTGAATTTACATAGTTTCACCGTTTGTCAATTTTAGTCCCTCTAAAGTTTGTTTTCACATATCCAAAGCTTATGACACGTGTCAAGACATTATTGGACGTAAATTTTCGAGGTGTTACATCCTCACCCCCTTAAAATAAATCTCGACCTCGAGATTTGCTTAAAGTAAAGGGAGTACTTTCTGTCCTACACTGAACTTAAACTTCCTCAGTACATTTGGGCCTTTATGGCACTCCAGCTGTCCTCTATAATAGGTCATGTATCCTTTTGGAGTTTCTTAACCTGCCGATCCTAAACTGATACGGTTTGCTCAACATATAATAAATACGCATATCATTATGTGATAATGCTTCTCAACTTATTGGTGAACACATCCTTAAATCATTAGTGTGTTATTGTGTTGCGAGCTCCGCCAAGCTCCTTAAACAGGTTTTAGCTTATAAACTATTTGATCTCGATACATTCGATTCCTTCGTATGATTTTATATATTCAGAGCTTAACTAGTCTGATAATTAATAAATTGGTACACCCTTCCAGGGTGATATCTTTGTTGAACCTTATTCCAATGCAACTTTCAGATCCTGATAAGTGGACTTCCCAAAGTCTCGTCCATTAAGCGGATGTTTTGATATTTCATCTATACAAGGTCTCCGAAAGAGCCACCTTGATACTTATATAACGATTATTATAAAAAGCTTATCTTAAGGTGAAATGGTTATTCCAACCATTGCTTAAAACTAATCTTAAGGAATTAGCTATTCCTTGCCGTTAGTCGAACAAATCGACGATCCTGGGCAGCTGATAAAAATTCTTAATTGTTGCCTAATTCGGGCTGCGGTAATCAATGCATAAGCAAAATGAACCGTCTTCCTTAATTAATCATACCGAATTTTTCGGATATTGAATCAGGCTATATGAATCTATATCTTAAAATTTACTTAATCAGGGTTTCGATTATTCCATGATCAACACGGAGTTCCTACCACACTCTAACCTTAAGCGGGATGTTAATCTTAACTCTACTTGCTTCTCAGAAGGTAAACAGGATAATCTTAGGAGAAGATAATTATGACACACAGAGATGTCAGAGGTGTCTGTATTTTCAGGCTTGAGTTTATCTATCGATGTCGGTGTCAGATAAATGACACATTCTCTTTATAATGCAAGGATGTCCTAAGTGGAGATACTTATAGGACATTTTTATATTGGATATCTTCCTTGGATGCTACTAGTCGACTTTAGTACCATATGACCATCGGGATATCTCAGGGGTTCCATGTATTAAACCTCCATGCTGATCAGACATGGAGATAATCTATGGGACACACTAGGATACGCCAATCCTCATATGACACTTTTATCAAACATAGTTTGGCATTCGCAGGCGATAGAAAAACAATGAGAAAAATAATTAAAATAACATATGTTGTCGTACTCTATGCAAAGATAGAGTGCTCTTAGATTTTTGGAAGGATCTCTTGCCGATCTATAAGAATCGGTTACTATGGTTTCCTTGGTAGTTATACCTTGTGGATGATAAAAATTCTGCTAAGTTTATGGTTCATGAAGATTTATTATTGCCTGTATTAAAAACAGGACATTTAGCAGAAATTATCATTGATGAATGATAAGGAAGTTTATTGTACAAGTGCTTATATTAAATTAGAATGGAGATTTTCACAAACTAGGCACCTAGCTCAGTTGGCTAGGCGCGCGAAAGGGTGCGGCCGGCCTAGACCCGGGTTCGATTCCGGGGACGGTCAGTTCCACCATTTTTTTATGTTTAATATTTATTAATCGTACGGACCCGTGTAATTACGAGGGTTGTCTCAAGGAGTCTTGATAATTAATTGCTTCTTATCACTCACAATATGGGCTTGATTTTTAAGGCAACCAATCGATTTTTATCACTATATTGAGTCCTTAAGTATGCAACCAAAAGTTTGCTATAAGGATATTAGAAAAATGATTTCTAATAGATATTAACATCAATATAGGATTTGTTGGAGCATTTTCGACGTAACAACGTCACTTTCTACCGGGCATTAAATGACCGGAGTCTTAATCAGGTGGAGACAACAGTTCTCAACCTTTATCATTCATAATATATTTATACGTGCCAGTATTAAATAAGTTTCTACATAAACTGCTTGATAACGAAAGGTACATATTATACTATTATTATCCTGCCCCATCTCTTGGGCGTTCATCCTGACAACTCGTGCGTCTGTTATCTTGGCCTACTCGGGCTTCTTCTGATTCCTAGGGCAGTTGGTCTTGATATGCCCCTTCTCGTTGCAACCATAACAGGTTGCATCTTTCAACTTCTTGCAATCTATGGTTTTATGTTTCCTAGATTTGCAAATTCCACAAGCTCTGGGCTGCGATTTGGATTTTGGTTCGAACCTGCATTTCCCATAATGGCGCTTCTTGCAGGTCCCACATACTGGTTTCTGGTCGGACTTTTGTTTGTTCTTTTTCTTAGAACTCTGGGAGTTATCTACCTCCCTTTTCCTTTTTAGTTCATCCTTTGCATCGGAGGCATGAACGAGGTCCTTCTCGTGAGTAAGGTCGTGTGGTCTTGGATGAGACTTTGAGCAATTAGCATTGGGCTCCTTGAACTTTTTCACGGCCTTCTTCACAGCTTTTCCAACAGCGGCGTCTATCATAGTTTGAAGAATATCTTTGGAAATTCTAAGGTTCACAATTTCAGCATCATTAGCATGCGTCGTGCCATCAATGGCGCGATCGACTGTTGTCTTATCCGAGTTTGCCATTACTTTCTATTGGTTCCTAACACCAATAAAAACAATTTCTTAGTTGAAATCCAACAACTACTATATTTTTATTCTGATGGCCTTAATATATACTAGCCATGGTGTCAATAACCTATACAGGCTATTAAAGCATTAACATTCTTAATGAACATTATTTAAAATATTATAATATTTCTTAGCCTAGGTCGCAAAAGACCATTAATGGCATTAAAGATTTTGGACCTAGTCCATCACTTTTCTGACAGAGGATCAAAACGTCACATCTGTCTTTATTACATTAAAGAATTTAGGTAGCTTGAAAGCTTGCCATAGGAATATCAGAAAAGAGTGATTCCTATTAGATATAAAATATCCATCTAAGGTTAGTTAGAGCATTATTCTAAGGTATCATCGGTCAATTTATATCTCGTATTAAATGACCGAAGTCCTACTAAGACGGAGACAACGGTTCTCAACAGTGATCGTTCATTATTGAATCACATGTGTCAGCATCAAATGAATTTCTGCATAAACTGCTTGATAAGGAAAAGTACCTGCTATATAGTTATCCTCTGCACCATCTCCTGGCGTTCACCCGGAAGACTCATGCGTTTATTTCCCGGGCCTTTCCCGGCTTCTTTATAAGCTTTGGGCAGTTGGTTTTGATGTGTCCTTCCTCGTTACAATTGTAACATGTGGCGTTCTTTAACCCCTTGCAATCTAAGGTTTTGTGACCCTTGGTTTTGCAAATTCCACACAGTTTGGCACCTGGGTCAATTGTACACTTCCCAGTATGTTGCTTTTTGCAGTTACTGCACTTGGGTCTGTTATTAGGCTGACTCGAGTTTTTCCTAAACTCGGAATCCTTTTTGTTCCTTAAGCTTCCCTTTTTCTTCTTATCAGATCGATGAGAGTTCTCTTCCTCTCTTTCTCTCTTTCCTTCACCAAAAGCCTTAACAGACTTATTTCTGATTGCATCTAAGGTGAGAGATAAGGATAAGTCCACTGCGGACCTATATGTGGTTGGCCTAGATGCTTTAACATTTCCTTTTATCTCTGGTGCTAGGCCTCCAATGAAACGCGCTATGCGTTTAGGTTCAGGGGTGACCAAATAAGGAACTAGGCGGGACATAGTGTTAAAACTTGTCACGTATGCCTGGCAATCTAAATCCTTCATGACTAGAGTCAAGAAGTTTGATTCTATCTCTTCTACCTCATGCTGAGGGCAAAAATTTTCCTTGACTAATGCAGCAAATTGATCCCAAGATAAGTTGTAGAGTAGAACCTTTCCCGTGGCTTGGAGCAATGATCTCCACCATGCCAACGCTTCTCCTTTGAATGACTGTGAAACAAATTTCACAACATTTTGCTCTGCACAACCGCTGATGTCCACGACAGCGTCCATCTCATCGAGCCATGTCATGCAATCGATGGCCCCTTCTTCTCCTGTAAAGTCTCTGGGCTTGCAGGAGACAAAATATTTATATGTGCAGGTCTTAACTGGTGCCTCTTGGTGAAGCACGACCTGAATAGGCGGAACATTCCTTCGATGTGACGAGTTATCGTCTTCCTTTGACTCAACTGATTTAGGAGGGGGCTTAATACGAGCCACAGATAGAGTCGTAGAGTGGTTATCATTTGATTCATCATACTGACTGTCAAGAGCTTGAGTAATAGCACTATTTATTAGTGCCTGCAGTTCTGCTTCAGTCATGCTAATTCTGGTAATATCATTGTTCTTCTTCGGGTGATTGTTGACCTCCTCTGATCCAGCCATGTAGCTTGATTGCTACATAAACAATGGCAATGATTTATTCAGAGGTTATTATGGGATCCCCATTTTTGACGATTCATCAACCATGGTAATACAAACCATATTGGTTAATTTGTTAGTTATTTTAAATTAGTATTCTCCATTATAATTTATCCTAGTTATAAAACGTTAAGGATATTAAAGTGGCGCAGAAGGCCTAGTCACAAGGACAGTTTTAAATTTGTAAGCCATGATCGTTTGGGATCGAGGCATTTAAGGTTTGAGCATAGTCGGTTACTTTTCTTAACAGGGAGTCGAAGACTACAACTGCCTTTTATCTTTTAGGACAATAGATATAGCCCGTGGGCATTCCCTTCTGAGGGATGTTTATGATATGATCATCTTTTCAGATGCTATTAGTCAAGATCGTTTGGATCATACCGACTATTATACTTGGACATGGTCCAACATTTTTAGACAGGAGGTCAAAGACCACCACTGTCGTTGTCTTATCGGACAACCAATTTAGCCCGTAGGTACTTCATCACTTACGGATGTTTATAATATGATCATCTTATAAGATGATATAAGCCCTGATTACAAGGTAAATTAGAAAAAAAAAATCCAATATAGAGATGACTGCTGTGATTTTGTCGAATCACATTTGTCAGGAGTGCTAACACGTTCTCAGGTGTTAACAGGGATCTGAATCCCGAGAGTAGGTTTCACCATCTTGGCCGCGTAGGCTAGGTTTCACCTTTAAGATTCTTTTTAAATGCATACTGACAGGGAAGGAAGGATATTTATTTCATTCAGGATTTTCCTCGTAAATCCTAATTTACAAGTTAATAATAGCACAAATGGCCTAGTCGCGTAGACAAGTTTATAAGCCATGACTTCAGAGAATCGAGGCATTCAAGTTTTTAATAATGGCACAAATGGCCTAGTCACGTAGACAAGTTCATAAGCCATGACTTCAGAGAATCGAGGCATTAAAGTTTCATTAATGGCACAAATGGCCTAGTCACGTAGACAAGTTTATAAGCCATGATTTCAGAGAGTCGAGGCATTAAAGTTTTAATAATGGCACAAGTGGCCTAGTCACGTAGACAAGTTTGTAAGCCATGATTTCAGAGAGTCGAGGCAATTAGGTGTGAATCAACGTTCATTACCTTTTCTTGACAGGGAGTTGTAGGCTACTACTGTCTTTAGTCTCAGAAGACGTTAATTATAGCCCGTAGGCACTTCCCTTCTAAGGGATGTTACTTTCCATTTATTTCATGTTTCATGTTTAGAATGAAACTTTGTTTAACCAATCCATTATATGGAGATAAAAGTACAGAGTTGCCCTAAGCGGGTCTTCGAAAGGAATAATGTGTCCTCGAAGGGACTGAAAGAAAAATATATATATAATAAATATGTCCTTAGAAGGACTATTAAGGAAACGATCTTCAGTGAGAGGAGTTTCTTCTTCACTCTCATTTCTGAATGCTTTCTCCTTGTAGGCTCGTTTCATCCTGGCCGCGGTACGAAGCTCAGCATTTCAAGGCTCCAGGTGTGGAGGATTCCTATTACAGCTTCTTCGCTTGGCGACGTCTTCAATTAGGATTGAAAGCAAAAATTTCCAGGTTAGGATTGAGATTATTCCTATGTTAAGTCTAGACTCAGAAGGTCAAAGAATGTGCTATTGTGTCATTGAGATTAAACACAAAAAGGATAGTGTTTAATTCACTCAATGTTGGCTCTGATACCAACCCGTCACACCCCGAATTCCACGTGTCACCGGTGGGCCCGGTGGGGGAGTATCGTGACGTAATTGATATCATCATAGTCAAACAACACAATATATAAATGCACAGCGGAAGCAAAAGATAAATATATTACAATCCGAATAGAAAGTAATATCAGAGTATTACAACGGAAAGTAAAAGATCCACAGGCGGATCGAATAATCATAATTATTGTTCAGCAGACTTTAGACGCCTAGGACTTGTAAGATTCCTTATAATCGCCCTGAGCTTCCAGCCAATTACGTTCAGTACCTGTCACTTAACCTTTTGGAAAAATACGTCAGTTTTCACTGGTAAATACAATTTAACTGACTCATTTTGAAAAGAGTTTGAAAATTGATTTGAGTGCAAACGGCACAAAATCTTTTGACACATTGATTAAAATGCACAGAGGCAAGATTAATCTTTTATAACTTGGGACAATTTTGTTAATAAAAATCTTGTATCCGATTTACATGTTTGTCCAACATTTAGGGCCGGTGATTATACAATACAATACAATACAAGCCGGACACGATTAATCGACACACCACAAATATAATCTCACAAGAAGTTATCCTCACGAGTGAGTATACGTTTTACATATGCAACAGGAGGTGTTTTGTCTACACCTTGTGCTTACGTCGTGGCCATTCACTTTTTAAAATGAGCCAAGGATATCCAGGACACGGTCATTAACCCCCAATGTTATTTGTTATCAAGCAATACGAATTAAAACGGGATTATGCAATTCAATCATCTCCGATCAAAAGGTTTCTACACCCGACCAAGCGGTATTTTTATAATACCGTATCCCAAGCCCGTATAAGGGAAAATAAGTTAAAAGTATTTACCTGAGCTAGCTCCTGTCTTAATTAATAAGAATTTAATAACTCAGCCGTGTTCGCTTAAGTAAGCGTAGGTACCATTTACCGGAAGGCTCTAGTCTGGAATGATGACATAAATAATTAATTAGAATGCTAACGGGTCTTTAATTAAGCCAAAGCTTAGACCGGTTAGTCTTAAGGAAATATACGGTTCAAACGCACGATTAAGCGAAGACCGGATAGAATGTGATTTAGACCCGACAAGTTTGAAGACTTGTATAATATGGGTATACTAAACACATTCTGGATTTGGAGACAAAAATGATAAAGTTTGACTCGCTTCGGCTAATATAAATGAACTAGTCACCTAAGCCGATCCGAACGCGACAAGTGCGTAACGAGTAACCAAAAGAGTCATATGCAAGTTCCCTGAGATAATATGCTTTAAATATGATATAATATCAGCAAGTTATGTTCTATTATGCCCCGAATAATTTTAAACTCAATTTATGCCTTAGAATGGCATTTTGGTCATTTAAAATGTTATAAAAGAGTTAAATTGGAAATCTGGGTTTCGGGTCTGATTTATACAGTACATATACTTAATTTGGCATATTATAACAGTAGGGTATGACCCATATACCAAACTTATCATTTAAAACCAAACTATGCACCGCAGGGGTATTTTAGTAATTTCACAAGGGCTAAAAACGTCAAAACTGGAAATCTGAGTTCAACAACTTATACTTACTGTTATTAGATGAAAATACACTAAATACATCAGTAGGTATGAGTCTTATATGTTTAATACGAGTATAACGCTTACTATGCGCTAAAAACGCTAAAAATGCGATTTAGAGCCGTTTCCGGGTTTTCAAAAGAAAGCTGAGATTTTTATATTTCCAGAGTGCTCAAAATAATTTATTTAACAAATAAAATCAGTAGAAAAAGGTTTGGGGTCAAAAGGACTTATAAAACTCATTTTATGGCTTAAACGGTCGAAACCGGCATTAACCGAATCGACTTAGCGACGTATGATCCGATCAGCCAAAAATTAAATAAAAATCTTCAAAAATCCCAGAATATTATATAACATCAGTGGGTAAAAAGTTTTATATCGAAAAGTGGCCTTAAATAGGTTATACGCTAAATGCGCCGTTTATTTAACATAAAGATATAGTTTTACGATATCGGCCATAACTCAAAATCTGGACCACCAACTGATCTCAAATTTTCGGTGCAAGTTTATAAATTAGTAATAAAGATTTCTACTCTTTCACTTTTCCAAAAATCACGTTTTATATCAAAAAGGGCAAAATAGTCAACTTTTAAGCATAATCGGAAACATGCATATGAATCGGTTAAGCATAGACTCAAGATGTAAAAATTCCAGAGAGTTAAACTAAAATAAAAATGGTCAAAAATAAACTCTAATACAGATCTCAAACATGCATGCACGGATCCGAATCGAGAGTCAACGAAAAAGTCGTTTTATAAGACTTTCGGTTCCAATCCGGGTTTATACCAAAGATTGTCGAGTTGATCATGGTAAAACATATTCTTACATTCATTATAAAGCTATTTTTGATGATCAAACTGATTGCATGTCATCTACATTACCATTTATGCTATATTTCACAAAAACAATTTCTGTTGACTTTTTAAGAATAACTTTGACTCGACAAATAGCATGCTTAGAGTGGGAATCAGAGAATACTCCTTTGAGGGTTTGTTTCCCACATAAATACCAACTTATAAGTGGTTTCAATTTGAGAAATGACAGAGCCAAATTCGTTTAATCGAAAAGTCAAACTATATGAACAACGGTTTGACTTTTAACTAATAATCTATGCTAGAACGGATTTGAGGATGATATGAATGCTTACAAAGGTCCTAATGAAGCCTAGAAAGCACTTGGAGGCTGCCTTGACGATCAGATTGCTCCTGGAGAAGCCTTGTGAAATTTTGAAGTTTCAAGTGTGCTTTGTGTTTGCAACTATGATGATCTTCAAGCAATTTTGATCTGATTTGAGGCTTCCTCAGATGTTTACAAGGGTTATAAAGAGTGTCCATGAGTCCCCAACTGCATGAAACATGATTGGTCAAGCCCCTGAGTCGCGAACAGCTGGATACAACTCATAAAACAGGCTGACTGGCACCTGCATGTACTGATCTGTCGCTGGGCAGGGCTCGCGTAGCGCGAGACCCCCCTCGCGTAGCGCGAGGGTGTGGTGACTCAGGTTACAAGTTTCTCCAAATGTTGCAATTCAGTCCCTGATCTTTGAAGCGATGTTTTGTTCGTTTATTTGGCACTCTAGACCCTCAAATCTGGTTTTTAGGAACCTTGGGACTTTTATAAATTTGGCAAAGTCCTCGGTTCATTTTGCGCTTACCCGAAAAGTCACGAAATTCACGATAACGTATTTAACCTTTCGTATACGGTTTTAATCATAACTTTCTCATACGTTCACGAAACCTTATGAAATTTTTATCACATGCTCTTGTGAATATATTTTATTATTACAAAGCTTCGGGTTTGCCAAAAGATCACTCAGAGGTATAAATTCAACATGTTGACACTTTTAGTCCCTGTAGTTTGTAATTCCTCACTTTCTTTCATTTTTCGCTTCGTATGATCCATGATTTACCCGTTTAAGACTATAAACTTCATGTAGGGTTATTGTAGGGCCTATTTATTCATTGTTGACACTTTGAACCCTTGAATTTACATAGTTTCACCGTTTGTCAATTTTAGTCCCTCTAAAGTTTGTTTTCACATATCCAAAGCTTATGACACGTGTCAAGACATTATTGGACGTAAATTTTCGAGGTGTTACATTCATGCACTTACCGGATTTGCGATCAAGCCTCGAACCGAACACATTTTTCAACAACCTTGAGCTCTGATTACCAACTTGTAACACCCTAGTTACTATTTAACGGTTTACATGTAAATACCAACAGTTAGGTGTATAGTTAAGACTACACATACTATAAAAAATACGGGTTTATTAAAACTTTTACAAATCATAAGTTATTCAACATAATGTGATCGGATTCATCGTTTAAATTTACGACAAGGCAGTGTGCGGAAGCATGAATCTTTATTGTGTTCGGTTCTTCGTTGAGCTTGATCGTCTTCCGGCATCCAAAATGTACCTACATTTCATAAACATGAAATGCTTTAGTCATACATAGTTTAAAACATGTCTAAACGAGTCCGGGAGCGAAACTGAATAAAATACATTAAATTGCAGGGTCTACCGTAAATTACGGTGGCTACCGTAATTTACGGTAGCCCCTGAATGTTGATTCTCCCACCGTAAAGCAGGGGGTTTATGGCGTAAAGACTTTTAGGCTACCGTAAGTTACGGTAGCTACCGTAACTTACGGTGGCCTCTGCAGGTCCTTTTCAAGTTTGCCGTTCTCTAAACGAAAACCTTCATAACTTTTAATCCGCTTGTCCGTTTGACCTACCGTTTCTTCCTACGTGATTGTAATTTGATCCTCCGTCATATGGAGTTAAAATCCAACATTCAAACTAATAAAATCCTAAATTTTTAAGCATTCGGCTTATTATTAAAAATTCACATTTTGACCCGTTGGTATTTAGGACCTCCAAACTTGTTTCTAGTTAATCATAAATCATAGACCAAGGTATTTAACTCAAAATATCTATCTTGGATTCATAAGTTTTGTGAATTACACGGCAAACACCCAAGTTACGCGCGTAATTCATTTTGACCCGTTTAGGAGATCTTTTATGCATTTTGGTCCAAAACTAGCTCCTTTCTTCTCAATACTTCGTAATGCCACATCTAAATATCTGTTTATGTTCCACCACAACTATTTTTATGGTGGATTTAGCATAACTAACCTATTATCCCACATTTACCCATCGGTTGGTCATTTTACGCAAATGACCATTTTTGTGCATTTGACCCACAAATGTATATTCCTATAACTTTTATTCATATTTAATGATTCCATAATCTTAATGCAAGTTCCTAAACAACCCCTATGGGTTGTGGGGTTGTTTGCCCAATTTACCCTTCAAGGGCGTTTTAGTCAACATTAGCCCCTCATTTACAATGAAGGGCTTTTGCTGCATATTTGGCCAAGAAGTCCGTTATCCACAACCATAATTACACATACCTGGCTCGGGTCAACTTATTGACCCGTTTCGATACCTTGTCTCTATAATATGCTAATTCGTAGCGCTTTAATCCATAAACCATTATTATCCTGTAAGCATAAGACTTGACACGTACTTATTAGTAGTCATTTGTCAACTGGCACTAAAAGTCACCCTTTGACCCGTTTGGTCTAAACGACCAAACATTTTGCATTTGAATTTAGAATGGTATATGTATATATATATACATACCATCTCGTTATTTAACCGATTTCGGCTTACACCGTAGGGTATCTTATAACTTTTACTTATATTTATCGGCACCCGACTAAATTACCATTTACCCATATTTACCATTCATCATGGTTTTTATCAATTTTGTGTATGTCCCGACTCGTATCATTTGCGTCAAAAATCCATATTTTCCAATATTGTTTTTATCGAGTTTAAAACTTATAGAATACATAAGTATTCTACAAAATGGTGTAAGTTTCACTTACCTTGCATCCGATTATTGCTTTTTTCACGTACCCGATCCGTTTGACCCGTTTCTTTTCCAAGCTTCCACCTAGCTTGCCAAGCATCAAACTATCATTGTAATTGTAAGATGGTTAGGTAAGTCATAATCATTTACGACTATTCCATCCTACGCTTCATATATCGAATTTATCATTCGATCATATACTTGGTCGGTTTGACTTTTTAAAGTCAATCGACTTATCAACTTACTCAATGCACATTTGGTTTATTGAATTTCGATTAGGCATTTCATCCGAACTCTTAACAAAATCAAATTTTACACACTAACTACTAGGTAACATGATTTCAAGCATCTATATCACGATCTTAACATCAATTCTCTTATATCATACAAAACCCATTTCGTGAGAAGTATGATCTTGTACCCAAATTCATGGTTTAATCGAACACCTTCTATTTGTTATCATGCATGTTGATTCTAAGCATAGCTATATCATCAATTTCACCATAACATAATTAACCCATTTCATGGCAACTATGAACATATACCTAAACTCATAATTTGTTCAAGTATCATTCCTAATACTACCATCCATGATGGTTTCAAACATGATTATCTCATTAGCTTTATCATATCATCAAAACCCACTTGATAATCTACTTGTTCATCATTTAGAAGTAACCTACATCAAGTATTTCATAATCTCATCATATCTAACGAAATTAGGTATACATAAACATCTAATTTCATCTTTGGATAATAATCCATCAGTTTATTCGCAAGTAATCTACTTGTATCGAATTTCAACTTTAACCAATCTAGGTTTTGTGACATACCTCATGATCCCCATGACCCGGTGATCATTTTTATGCGTTCATGCAGCGATTTAGGGCTTGGATCGAGCTTCAATTTGATGATTTGTTGAGATTAGGGTTTGAGCTCCATGGGAGCTTCCTCCTGGCCCTCTGGTCGATTGAACACACCATTGTGTGTGTGTTTTTAATTTTTTTTATAAATGTTTTCCTTAAAACACTTTCTTAATTACCCACCTTTAGCCCCTCATGTTTTGGTTTGTTATTAAGTAGGCTACAACCTACTTATTTCTAGTAACATTCCCTCTTATTAACCAGGTTAATTGTTCCTAGTTATCTTAATGGGATCGGGGATTTTATGACTAAGTTTATTTTAAGTCCCGTCAACTCAGGCTTCTTATAAACTTTATTTCCTTAGAAACATTTATTCACGTTTTATTAAATATTAGGTTTATTTATTTAAATCCTAATATTTACCAGGTTACTTTTACCACTAACGGTATTTTACCTGCTCTTTTAGTATTTACGGGGTTTGATTACCAAACCCGTTTTCGGGGTGTTACATGCAGACACCTGAACACGCCCCCCGTGTCCGCTGGGCACGGGGACGTGTTCGCTGGGCACGCCCCGTGTTGAGCTGGGCACAGCCCCATGCTCAGCTTTCTTCTTGTTTTTTTTTTGCTTTGGGAGATGCTGTCGAGGGGTCGGGCATGCCACGTTTCTTCCCTTTTCTTGTATTATTGTTAGATTTAGCTGCATTTTTGCTTCTTTTGTTCATTTAAGCTCTTTTAATCCTAAAAATACAAAAGGAAGACAAAAACACACTTTTTCCAACATTAGTACTAAAAAATGGTTAGTTTTATGCCACATTTAATGTAATTTATATGTTGCATTTTGCGCACATCAAATACCCCCACACTTGAATCTTTGCTTGTCCTCAAGCAAAACTCTTTATAATGTGGCTTACACTCCCAAATGGAATGGGTAGAAGAGAAGGTTTTAGGGCTTGTCATAGAGTGTCGGGATTTCCAAGATTCTTTATTGGGTTTTATTTTTATTTATTTACAATCCTATTCGTCATGATTTATATAGCACATTACATAAAATAAATTACTTATTAGGGCATAACATACCTTTTTAAAATTCCATTTATATACAAGTTCACATACCTCACGGGGGATCACTCAACACTCGGCCGAAGATGTATTTTTGTGAAACACTCGAGAGCGGCATGGAACTTACTCCTACCATAAGCTTGCCAAGCAATCAATCCTCATCCTTTTTAACTATATACATTTGTAAATATCAAGAGGACTTTTTGGGGGAAGGGTTAGGCTTGGGTTAAAGGTAGGTGGTTGGGTTAGTGGTTAGTAGAAAAGGGCGAAAGGCGTAAAAAGCGTCGGTTTTCGTAAGACTTTTTGTTATTATTTTTTTTTTCTAATGAAGCAATTCTTCAAACAAAGTTCTTTTTGATGAACTTGTTTGTTTATTTTTTTGGCTTCAATATTTTTTTTTAATAAGGAATGTCACATGAAAACCGAGCTTTGTACTAAAATAAAGGGTTAAAATGAAAAAAGGGTTTTGGTGGGTAAAGGGTGTTTGTTTTGGGTTTAGAAATGAAAAGGTTTAGGCTCAAATGGGTTAACTAGGGGGATTTTGGGTAGGTGGTAAAAAAAAAGAAAAATAATAGTGTTGAAAGGAAAAGGGTTCGTCCTAATGCCTCCATCATTTACTTACTCGGGATTAAGTTGGTAAGGACCGGGAATGTATCGTCATGGCAAGTTATAGAGTCGTAAGAAACCAAGCGGCTATTCACACAAGAAACGAAAGATGAGCATTTAATCTAAAGATGTGTATTTGTATGCTCAATAAAGGCTCAAAACTCACTTTTTGTGGGAATGAGTTTTTAATGTGATCAAGTATATATAATCAAATTTTAACTAGATTTGTCATGCCGTTTCATAATTTTCTTATGTTGGTTCTTTTTATCATGACGCGATCGGTTGTAAATTTGTAAAAATATAACATTTTTAGAACTTGTTATTCCCAAATTAAACCAAGACAAGTAAAAAAATGAAAATTTTTGAAAAAATTTGGGGTGATTAGCGGTTCCAATAGAGTTTTTGTGTAAGGCTTGTTTTTAGGACTTGCAAGATTCAAGGTTTTAGCATCCCCCCACACTTAAATTACACATTGTCCTCAATGTGCCCCAAAAATAAGTTTTTCGGTTGATTAAAATGTGTAAAAATGGGTTAAAAACAAGATTTTATGTTACTGGGTAGCTGAACACGGGGTGGTGTTGGCTGAGCACGGCCCCGTGGTCAGACTGCCAGTATCAAATTTAAACAGAAGGCTGGGCACGGGGGCGTGTTCAGTGAGCACGGCCCCGTGTCCAGTTACCTGAACTGGGCATTTTCTGCAGAACCTCGGGCACGGGGCGTGTTGGGGTGAGCACGGCCCCGTGCTGAACTTGCTGTAATGAAGAAAAATCGTTGGGAGGCTCTGTTTTTGTGTATGGGGTGTTGGTTCAAGCTTCCCTTAGCATCCTTCACCATCCCGAGTGTGTTTTATTCCTGAAAATTAAAAACTAAACTAGAAAACATAAAGGTTAATCTAAACTAAACTACGGATAGTTCCGCGGAATGCCTCGGTGGTGCGCCACGTTTATAAGGGTCCTTGGCTAGACCCACCTTATCGGGTGGTTCTGGCTCATCTTCAATTAGGGGTTCATTATTTCCGAATGGATATTTCATTGACCGCTCTAGATCGACACTCTTTTTAAATGCCCCTAATTGAATAGATAGATTGTTGTACTTCCGGTTTTTCAAAGCTTCTTGGGTTTTTACAAAAGGTCGTCCCAACACTAGAGGAGCGTCATCGAGGATGACAAAGTCGGTTGGGATTACCATTTGATTTGTTTGAACCAAGACATCCTCAACTACACCGATTGACTTTATTACTTTCCGATTAGATAGAAAAATGGGTATTTGAAGTGGAGAAAAATCACTAATACTTAATTTTTCGAAAATGTAGTTGGGCATTATGTTAACACAAAGATCTTTATCAATCGTGACGTTACTAATAAAGGAATTTTGAAAAAAAAATTGGAACCGGTGTAATGTTGATTTCAAATGGGTCTTCTTCTATTAGCGAGGTTTGATCGTTAGTTAACTTAATACTTACCGTTTCGTCAATTTTAGTGTTAGTGTTTAACACTTTTAAAAACTTAGCATAAGTGGGTACTAAACAATGATTTTCAAAAGAAGGTGACAAGAGATTAATTTCTTCAAAATTAGACTCTTCTTGAATTTTAACGTTAACGGACTCACCTTTTTCGTTGTTTAACTCATGTGTCGGTTTTTCACTTATTTGTTCTTCCATTTTTACACTTTCAACTATCTCTTCTTTATTACAAGTTAATTCTTCTCTTGCGCGGGACTCCTCTTCCCTTGCGCGAGATTCTTTTATGTAGCGTTCGATAGTTTTAAGGTGTTCTAATATCCTATCGGTCACTTCGGTGATAGAGTAGGGATCAGGATTTTCAAAGGTTGTTTGATCCTTTGTTCCTCATAATACTCATAGGAAGTAGATGGTTCACACCATTGTTCTTCATTGTAAGTATATGATGGATAAGGGTCGTAATTTTGTTCTTCATAATACTCATATGAGGTGGGTTGTTCACGCCATGGTTCCTCATAATAAGCATATGAAGGTGGTGGCTCATATCTTGGTTCCTCAAAGTATGAGTATGAAAGCTCATACCTTGGTTCATCAAAATATGAGTATGAGGGAGAACGTTCATACCTTTGGTCTTCATAGGATGTGTATGAAGTTGATGGCTCATACCTGGGCTCCTCATAGTAGGTGCATGAAGTGGATGGTTGAAATAAGTCACAATATTGTACCGAGTGCGGGTTTCCACAATTAGTGCAATAGTCTTCCCTATAATCATCCTCATCATAGATGTAGTTGTAGCCTCCTGAGTATTGATCCATAAGAATCACTCAGCAGACCACAACAAAGTCTCGAGACCAGAAAACAAAAATAAAAAAATGGAAACAGAGGCTGGACACGGCCCCTCGTGTTCAGGATCTGTATCTGGGCGTTTTAATTAAAGTTACTGGTTTTGTGCAGCACGGGGGCGTGTTCAGTGAGCACGACCCTGTGTTCAGACTCTGTATCTGGGTGTTTTATGAAAAATATGCAGCACGGCCCCGTGTTCAGTGAACACGGCCCCGTGTTCAGGTTACTGTAAATGCAAAACTAAACTAAAATGCAGAAAAATGTGCGCGCGTTTTAAAAAAGTTTTGAAAAAACTGATTAGGCCGTCGATTTTAAGCTTTCTTAAAATCCTTGTGTCCCCGGCAACGGCGCCAAAAACTTGATGCGTGTTGTGTGTTATAGGTTTTTAATGTATATTTTAAGCCTTTTTTACACGTTAGTTCAAGTTTTAAATTTATAAAACACGATATTTTACTAACACCAAACACACATATGGGCAAGTGCACCCATCGTGAGCGTAGTATAGTGTTGGCAAGATACCGAGGTCGTCCAAGGACACAAGAGCTTTTAATACCGGTTTATCCTCAACGTCTAATTAAATCAAAAAGTTAGAAAAAATGTTTTTAAACTAGAAAAATAAAAACTAACTAAAATGCTGAAAATAAAAATAAGATAAAAACAGATAGACAAGATGAATCACTTGGCTCCGACTCGTGTTTAGTGTAACCGTTGATTATTTCTGCACTTTTGCACTTTTTAAGAGATTATCTTAGTTATTGTAGTAGGCCCCTCTTTTGAAGGTGACGTTACCCTCAACCCAATAGTTTGAGTCAGCAAGGATACAATCCTAAAGGGTCGGATTATTGAAAGATAATTAATTAAGTTATTAATGCATATTATGGTAGGCCCCTCTTTTGAAGGTGACATTACCCTCGGCTAAGTAGTCTGAGTCAGCAGGGATACAATCCTAAGTAGCCGGGTTAAAGTATTAATAGTAGCTTACATATGAGGGGATCAAAGAGTTTGGACCCCTGCCATCCAATACCGGTGGGTATTGAAGGAGGTCCTACTAAATTTGACCCAGGTCCTTGCAGGATCTATACACTGAACAAGGCAAGACTCTTACCAAACCGTTCCCTTAACCCCCGACCAGGTAGCCAACATACCTCCATATAGACCGTGGAGATATGAATGGTGAAAATATTTTATTTTATATAGACAGTAAAATAATGCCAAGACACCACGGACAAACGATATGGAAGAATCACCTTCAACATAAGAAACTAGTTATTAAAGTCATTAATACATAACCAAGTAAAAAGTGCGAAAAGATTAAAAATAAAAAGTATTACACTAGACACTTGTCTTCACCAAGTGATGTAAGAGACTTAGGCAAACATGGTCTTTGATTGTCAAGAACTCTTACGATCAATCTTGGATCCCGAGACGACTCACACACTCTATGATGGACAATGGATGATGGTGGTGGATGATGGTGTTGTGATGGTGGTGGGTGGTGGGTGAAGTGTGAGAGAGGTGGTGTGCCAAGGGATGGTTTGCAAATGAGCCAATCACCCCTATTTATAGCCTGAACAGAAGCCTGGACAAGGCCCCGTGTTCGCTGGACACGGCCCCATGTCCACCCTTCTTCTCTTTCTTCATTAATTGCAGTTTGTCTGCATTAGTTGACCACGCCCCCGTGTCCGCTGGGCACGACCCCGTGTGCAGAAGCGTATCTGTACTATCAAGATTTGCTTGGATTCTGCGAATCTTAGCGTTGACCACGGCCCCGTGTTGAGCTAGGCACGCCCCCGTGTCGGGAATAGAAGCTTCTAAAACTTTGTCTTTTCTGCAGACACCTGAACACGCCCCGTGTTGAGCTGGGCACGCCCCGTGCTCAGCTGGGCACAGTCCCATGCTCAGCTTTCTTCTTGTTTTTTTTTTGCTTTGGGAGATGCTGTCGAGGGGTCGGGCATGCCACGTTTCTTCCCTTTTCTTGTATTATTGTTAGATTTAGCTGCATTTTTGCTTCTTTTGTTCATTTAAGCTCTTTTAATCCTGAAAATACAAAAGGATGACAAAAACACACTTTTTCCAACATTAGTACTAAAAATGGTTAGTTTTATGCCACATTTGATGTAATTTATATGTTGCATTTTGCGCACATCAATGTCCTAATTATGCTTAGGCTGCTGTAGAAGAAGTGTTGCATAAAGTACTATCGGAGCCGACTAATAAATCCCTATGTGGTTCTCATTTTTAAGATGGTTTTGGTATGATTTATTTATCAGATGTTTTTGTGTTTAAGTATATATTTGTTCTAGGGGTATGATGAAGAGAACCCTCAGTTCAACCGTGATTTTAACTATTTTGTGCAGGAATTTGTTTGGATGGTTTAGATTGTAAAGTTTGAAGTCAGATTAAGATTTTCTTGCAGCTTAAAAGTTTGAATTTTTCTAATACCCTAAATGTTAAATATGTATATAATTGCTATATATGAATTGGGCTGTTTCAAAATTTTAATTTTGACTTTATTTGTGAAGTTAAAGGAGAGAAGATGGTCACTAGGAAATTTGGGGTTGAGATCAGTAATAACCGAAGAACACTAGGTTTATCACAGTATGTATTCTATAATTTATTAAAAGAATTATTTATTTTAATCATAATACCTATTGTATAGATATAATGTAGCTTGTATTTACTATTGTTTGATCTTTAGGGCCAATGGTAACAATGAGAACAATGTTGTGAGCCATGTTAATAGACCAATCACAAGAACAAGAATGGCTCTAAGGTTGCACGCCGAGTGTTCGAGATATTGCCTGAATGAGTATACTTCAATTGATGCTCTGTGCATTTGGCCGCTGACTCAGGTTGAAGGATGCCATATGTTTCAGACTATAAGAATTGAGGTATAATAATTAAGTTAAATTTGGTGGCTTATGTGGTGTATATATAATTAGAAACATATTTTATTTTCGACTTTGAAGATTATTGATTTTGATACATTAATACTCCTGCAAATTTTAGAAGCGGTCTTCCAGACCGCGAAGATTATTGGGTTTATATAGATTGTAATTGGATTCGACTCAGATTTTTTTAGTTTCACTCGTGGTTTTCAATGGTTCACAAAGATTATATCTACACACACACTTACAAAGAAGATGAGGGTTCCACTATTTTGAGTTCAAGGGTCTTGCCAGTAAACATGCAACAAGCAATCCAAGTCGAACCCGTAAGTTTATTTTTAAATTTGGTTATTGTCTCATTCTGTTATTGGTTTTGAAGTTTACTTTAATCACCAACACATATTTTAATTATTTTTAGTGGGCTCTGGTGATGTTGTTTTTGAACTCCTTCTATTGCTACATCTATAGTGGTTCTTCAATCTTTTTATAAATTGAAAATCTTAGATCTTCTAAAGTAGAGGAACATGTAGTGAGGCAACTGGATGTGATAAAGCTCTTAATTTTTTCATAAGGGAAATTTTTTATTTGTTTCTGTAGTAATATTAGGGCCGATAGTGTATTGGTCTGGTCATATTAAAGTATTATTTACTTGTGGACTATACTTACAGCCAAAGATGCAGTTCAAATTACAAAAAGATGGTTTAGAATCTGAACAGTTTTAGGAAAATTTAAGTGGCAAGTTTGAATAACCGAGTCAGAAGATTGCAAGAGACTCTCAAAGTGATCCCCATTTGTTCTCATGCACTAATTCGTATGATGTTGATATTGCAAATGCCTGTAAATTTTGCTTTATTACGTTAACTGATTCTAGGTATTTGATTATCGGATTACAACAATTTAAATTAATGATGCTATGTTTCAAAAGGGTTTAACCAAAGTTTTAATTTTTAGACAACGTTCTAAAATTTATGGAAAATCTATACTGGCAAACTGTGTTTTAATATGTTAACATGGTTTACCAGTCGTGTAATATAGTCGTGTGATATAGTTGATACAACATCAATTTTTTGTACAACAGCTAAGTGTGTAAAATTGGTGAGGTGGATTTGATATGATGTGCAGAGGGGAAATCGACTCCAACTGAGCTTCGAAACGGGGATGTTAATCGACATTGAAAATGGACGAATTGCAGGTACATTTCATTTTGTATAGATCATATGTTTTGTCAGTTCTTTGAAACTCCGTATGATTTTGAAAATTGATTTGAATTATGTACCTGTGTTAGATTTGTAGAATAAGATGTATTTGCAGATATTCTAAATTTGAAAAATTGCTATTCTTTCTATAGGTGGAGCTTGAATCGTAAGGTTTTACGGTTCCGTTTCACAACTCAAAATACAAGGCATTTTGGTACATATGTAGCCCGTGGGCATTTTGCCGTTTAGAAGACCATGAAATAATGTTGTCTCCAAGAAAATCACAATAGCCGGACGTAGAACACCGGGAATCCGGACAACCCCCACAATCGGCATCTGAATATGCAGTGAGTGCACTAGACTTTGAGAGACGAATAAAAATACCTTGATCACTTGTGCCTTTTAAATATCGTAGAATACGCTTCAAAAATTGAAAATGGTGTTCACGAGGGTCATGCATAAACAAACAAACCTTTTGGACTGCATAGGCAATGTCTGGACGTGTAAACGTAAGATATTGGAGTGCACCAGCGAGGCTACGGTATAATGAACTATCTGACAGCGGAGGACCGGATGAAGCACTTAACTTAGAAGTTGTATCCACAGGTGTAGCACAAGGCTTACAGTTTGTCATGTTAGCCCGAGCAATAATGTCATGTGTGTAATGCTCTTGCGATAAAAATAGACCACCTTGTTTACGAGTGACCATGATACCCAAAAATTGATGCAAAGAGCCAAGGTCTGTCATAGCAAATTCATTTGATAGTGAGGCAATAATTTGACGAAGCAATGTGTCAGTCAAAGCTGTGAGTATAATATCGTCCACATATAACAGAAGATATGCCAATTGTGTGACAACCCGAACTTTCAAGGTTAGTGTTATTTAACCTCGTGATCCTGACTTCTCATTATTCCTTTTTACGTTCTGTGCTAGTATAGAAATTTAAACGCTACTAGTTATGATAAACTTGTTAAACGTAAAAACGTAGTTGAGTATGACCGGGTGCGTAGTGGGCTATTCTAAGTGTCAATGGTTAAGTTGGGCCGCACACTTTAATGGGCTGTACACATACACCTTAGTCACCTCATAATCTATTTCCTCCC
This sequence comes from Helianthus tuberosus, assembly GCA_030545235.1. Classification (NCBI taxonomy): domain Eukaryota; kingdom Viridiplantae; phylum Streptophyta; class Magnoliopsida; order Asterales; family Asteraceae; genus Helianthus; species Helianthus tuberosus. The sequence continues at coordinate 48,771,445 of CM060404.1, read as the reverse complement.
ACTACTAGTACTTATACGTAGATAAAAAGAAACTCGTGAAACTTATTTTTTAGAATTTTGGATATTTGTTTCATTATCCGTATCCGAAAATTCGGATATCCGAATTTTTGGATACGTGTTCGGATAATGAAATCCGAATTTTCGGATACGTATTCGGATAATGAAATCCACTATCCGAAATGACCGGTTATCTGAATTTCGGATATCCGGTTTTGAACACCCCTACACGCAATAATATGTGATAATCATGTATTGTTTTTAGAGAATATAGTTGTTATGAAATAGTACACTGTGATGTGACCCCGTGCACGGTTTAAAGCTTCACAATCTTTAATGTAAATTTTAGTGTGTATTTTTATTTAGTAGTCTTTGTATATTTTGATAATAATTGTAATCTATAACCTTGATATTTGAAATCTTTAAATTAAAATTGTTTGAATAGTCTATAGTGTTTTGACCCATTTAATTTTAAAATTTACTAATCCTTAAAAGAGTAAAAAAGCAACAAATACAAAAATAAGAATACAAAAGGATAAAAAAAAATTAATTTGATGTTATATTTAGAAATAGGGGTGGATACAACACATGAAAAGAGTGTGTATATTTTTTTTAATCGAAATGATTTCTTAGCGTTTCTCTTTCATGCAGTACATGAGATCCGAGATTTCTTATGTCACTTCAAGAAAGAAGAAGAAGTCAATGAGGTTGGTTCAAGTGGTGGAAGATCGTTTGTATTCTAACTTCAACACTCGTGTAGCTTTGCTTTTCAATGAATTCTCCGAGATGTGGGCTTGCTTGAGTATCCTATGGGGGGTTGTAAGTTAACCTTTATGCACTCGGATGATTCGAGCCCTTGTTTGTGACAGTTCTATGGAGTTAGCCAAATTCAAGGCTTTACCGCGGTTCTTGTCTGATAGATCATTCGCCAATTGTCCTTTCATGCACCTTGGTGGATTCCTTTCGTCTCTATAATTCTTGGATAGAGGTGCTGGGATTCGAGGAAGTGGTGATAAATAATAATACTTTTGCAAATACCCAACATCAGGCGGTTAGTAATGTTGAGCCTCATAAAGACTCTATAAAAGTTTAGAAGAGAATAAAAAGGGTAATGGAGTCAAACAGAGAATTAGATTCTGCCTTGAAAATCTCGATGTTATTGCCATGTCTAAACGCAGGGGAGAAAGAAAGACGTTTATTTTAAGTGAGTTTCTTTCTTGTGCTAAGGCGTCAAAGAAAAAAAAATCCTCGTCTTCAAAGTGGACTTTCTAAAACCTTAGGATTTGGTGAATTGGGGTTTTCTTTTGGACACCCTTAAAGCTATGAATTTTCTGTCTCTTTGGAGATAATGGATCGATTGGTTATTAAAATCCAGTAAGTCCTCGGTCCTTGTCAACAGCTCTCCTACTTCGAAATTTAAGCGTTTTAGGGGTCTAAACAAGGTGACCCTATTTATCCTTTTTTATTCGTGCTCATGTTGGAAGCTTTGGAGGTCATTATGAAAAAAGTGGTGGTTGAGGGGTGTTTCAAAGGGGTTACCCTTCCTAATAACGGGCCTGCTTTAACCCACATTTGTTATGTTGATGATGTCGTGTTTATCGGTGAGTGGTCGGAAGAAAATATCTTGAATCTTAATAGGATTTTGAGATGTTTTTTTCTTTGCTCGGGATGTTGAGGCGGTCTCCAAAAAAGTTGCGTTTTCGGGGCGGGTGTGGAAGAGGAGGAGGTGAACATCATGGCCGAGTTAATCCATTGTAAGGTTGAGGGCGTTTCCGTTTACTTATCTTGGTCTTCCTTTTGGGGGCCAGTATGAAAAGGGTAAAATTTTGGAAGCTTATTGTAATTAAGTTTTACGCAAAATTGTCCGCGTGGAAGGCAAGAAATCTTTCTTTGGTGGGAAGGGTTACACTTGCAAAGGCAGTCCTAGATGCCCTTCCAAACTACTACCTCTCACTTTTCAAAGCACCGGTAAACATTTTAAATCCTAGGAGAAAATTAGAAGAAACTTTATTTGGGGCAACGGAATGGTGGCTTAGGATTTGGGGACATCCGAAGTTTAAATCTAGCACTTCTCGCTAAATGGTTGTCGAAGATGAAGTCCAATGAAGCGGCTCCTGGGTCCAAAGTGATTCACGCCATTCATTTTAAGAGAAACGAGTATCATCATTTCCTTTTAATAATCGTTTCGCGGGTATATGGGAGGATATTGGTATGATCGAAAAGGATTTTGCTAGTCTGAGCTTATCCTTAAAGTCTAATCTTAGAGGCATAGTTGGGCCGGGCAAAAGCATTAATTTTTGGATTGACAATTGGTTATCTGGAGGACCGTTCAAGGATCGATTTAAAGAATTGGCGTCTAATAAATATGCTAAGGTGTAGAAGAAGGGAGCTCTTGCACATGGGTCTGGGCCTGGGATAATCCGCCTACTAAAGGGCCTGAAGCCCATCAATTTTGTAACCTTCAAATGTCGCTGCAGGGCGGACGAATCGGACCAATGGGCCTACGGTGAAGACGGGCCTGAAGCTCTTACAGTGGCAAATATTAGAGACAAGCCCAAAAAATAATATCTTTTGCTGGAGGGCGGCATTGAGTCGAATTCCTTAAAAAAATGGGTCTGAGCAATAGAGGTGTCTTGTTAAATACGTTGTGTTCGAGACGTGGGTTAAAGGATGAGACAGTGTTCCATGTTTTGTGGGAATGCTTCTTCGTGAAATCGGTATGGTGGGGACTATTTTGACATGGGTTAAGATTCCGTTTCCGGTCAACATCTCTTCTTTTAATCAGTTGTTGGGTGCAGCTAAGGAGATGTACGGTTCGAATTCTTTGAAGAAAGAAAACTACTGGGGAGATATTACAAGTGACGGCATGGGAGATTTGGAAGCTAGAAACGAGATGACGTTTAATGATCAGCACATTAATTTTAACACAACGGCGGACATCATCAAAGAGACTTCTTTTCTTTTAATTAGTTCTAGATCCATTTTTTGTAATCTCGATTGGGATAGGTGGAGTGATTTTAATGTCTGGGATGTAATCGTGTAATTCAGTTCCCAGTTTCTTGGTGGCCCGGTTTTTTATTTTTTTAGAAGTTTCGCCGTTCCAGAAAAAAAAAGGTACATATAGTTATTTTTGTTTCTTGTATTCATAATTCATAACCTCCAGTTATTTAAAATTTGATTTTCTTATTATCAGCTACGTGATAAACTTTACTTTTTGTTGGTGCTAGGAAAATTATGCCTGATTGATGGACTGCATGATTGGCGTAAATTTTGTTAGAAGTTACGGTTTACATACTCGTGAATTGCATGATGGTCGTAAATTTTCGGGTCGGTTTTTTCAGGTTATCATTAGTGGGAATATAACCCGATAACCGACCCATTCTAGATTCGGGTTATATGGTTCGGGTTATCGGGTTGGTTTGAATCTATTTTCCTATATGATATAAATATTATATTATACATCAGCTTTAAGTATATATAGCAAGTTTGTTCTCCTTTGTCTACCGTCTAGTGTTTGGTTGATCTTTGGTCTCGTATGGTAGTTTCATAGGTTAACTTTTCTACAATTTGGCTCCATCATGTCATGTAGATGCATATAGAGGTGCACTGAATGTTGGTGTCTATCACTTATGCTTGGATTTGACAGAGGTTGTCTAAGGCACAACAGTACTTCCTTTGTCGCTAGAAACAAGGCATGAACATCAGGGGCGGCCAACTCCCCGAACTTTTCGCTCTAGTGAAGAGTATGTAGTTTTTGTATAGAAATTTTTGGGTATATACGTTTTCGACCCCCCGGTTTTATAGAATTTTTTAGGTATATACGTTTTTGACCTCCCGGTCAGAAATCTCAAGTTTCACGAAAATGTTTTATGAACATGTTTATATGTTAGTGAAGAATAGTTGCACGAAAATGGGAATATATAACACTAGCATAGAAAATTTGAAAACTATGGCCACATATTTATTTTTACAAATAAAATAAATAAACTGAAGTAAAAATTAATAAAAAAACTACATAAAACCTAAAAATTTCATAATGAAACTCTTAATAGGAAAATAACTACAAATACATTTAAAAAAGTATTTTTAAATTTTTTTGATCTTTTTATATTTTTCTGTTTTTTTTAATAATGCATATTTTGTCCTGAATATATGACATGGATGATCTACAGCCTCACATCACATTACAGTAGCATGAAACACGATGAGTCGGGTATGATGATAGTCTATTATTGACATACATATCTACATCAAAATCTTATCTATGCATCACAACAATTGTGAAACGTCATCTCAAAATCAATTACACTTTTCCAACTTTATATTTGTAGCGGGTTGTAGAGGATCCTGTAATTTTAATAATTAAAGTCACAGTCCTTTATTTGTAAACCTGTTATACCTTAGGTCATTTGACCCTAACCTGGTTAAAACTTTCAGTTAAGTGAGGTCATATGCAACCCATAGGAGGGCAAAACAATCATTTAATACAAAAAAAATGTCAAAATTAAAAAACTTATATAAAAATTATAAACCTAAACCGTCATCATCATCTCCCCTGTACCCTCTCTCTCCCATGCGCTCTCTCTCTCTCTCCCCTGTACTCTTTCTCTCTCTACGTACCACTTCTACAAATTATCAGGCCACCACCGCCCACTAACATCGTCGACCACCTACATCATCACCATCACCATTTTTATTTTTCTCTTACAGATCCTCAAACACGAGATTTATAGACCGAGACAGTTTCCGGTACCGAAATCATTGCTCAAATCAGTTTACATCGATCAGAAACTAACAGATTCAAATATAAACACGATTAAGCGATTAACAGAATCGAAACACACACACAGATTCAAAGATAGCAAGTTACTGATACATAATCAACAATCAACGATACGAGTATATCTACTACATTAGAGCTAAAAATTATATGCAAATGAAGAATGAGATGGAAAAATACCTCGATTGATAGGGCGGATTCTGAATGATCAGAGGAGAAGGAAAAGAAGCGGATTCTAGGGTTTTTATAAATAGAAAACGCGTGAAAGAGATGAAACCCTTTCAGTTTATTGATCTATAACTTCATAGACCCTGAAATCTTTAGATTTTCGATCTAATTTACCACATGTATGTAGAGTTGTATGAATTTGAGCTATGGAACTAGAGAGTTGTATGAATTTGAGATGTAGAGTTGTAATGGTGATGGTAATGGTGGTTGGCTCATGATGGTGGTGGAGAAAAGGTAAATTGAGAGAGAGAAAGAGAAGAGGGTTGAGAGATGAGGTTTATTTTCTTTATAAGTTTAGAAAATTCTTTTCGTTTTAAATAAAGGTGTGAAAAGACATAAATGCCCTCATGTGGGGTTTTTAACGTTTAAAATTAACTTGGTTAGTGGTAAATGACCTAGGGTGTAATGAGTTTACAAAAAAAGGACTATGACTCTAATTATTGAACTTAAAGATCATCCATTGCAACCCGTTACAAACATAAAGGACAAAAAGTGTAATTTACCCAAATATCTATACATCACAACAAATTTG